>CAWUFW010009111.1:0-600000 GCA_963921515.1 Calotriton arnoldi
AAAGTGGCGATAGATTTATCGCCCTATTCTCAAGCTGGTGCACACTGCCGGATTACCAGCGATAGCTGCCGCAAAAAACCTCGCCACGGATGAGTGCGACAACTAACGCTAATGATATGCAGAGTAGGCGTTCCCGTGCAAAAACACACAAAAACACCACTTCGCGAGATTCTCAACGACCAGCCAGATCTGCGATGCGAACCAAGAACAGGTGATAAGGCGTCTTAGCAGCAGGGATTTAACACCTGCCTTTTGCTGGTGTTAAGCAGGACGACTACCTGCAGTATGCCCAGAGCCACATCTGAAGACCAACAGATGCCATGGAGCCAATGATCATGCAGCTCGGAGAACCAAGAGCGCCATAACACCCACCGCCACCACTCCCAGCCCCCCCTCGGACCACCTCCCCTGGATTACCACCTAGGCAGCGCAGGACAGCGGACGACCCTAAAACGCACCAGCCCCAGAGACTCAACACCAGAGGAAGCCATTGGCCAACACAGGCTCAAAAGGACAACCATCCCCCGCATCCTGACCCACATTGCCCACAGGCTGACGGTACCAACACAGCGGACAACCCACATCCCCCCGCAGACAAAGCTGCTGGCTGTGCTGCACCTGTTGGCCCCTGGTACCTTGCATCCAACAACTGCCGGAGTCGGAGGAGTCTCACAGCCATCCCCATCAAACTCCCTCACATATGTCATGGATGCATGTCCACAAAAGCAACGGTGGGCCCCTGTATCCGCACCACACGATAGTTCCAATTCGTACTGCACCTGCGCAACCAACCCCATCACCAGCCGTGATAGACGCCGCCGTGCCCCATGCCCAAGATCGTAGCAACCGAAATGTGGGTGCGCCAGGTCATGAAGTCCAGTAGTCAACAGTAGTGTAAAAACAGAACTTTATTACAAATACACAAACAAACAAAACGAAAAGCTCAGCCAACGCGTTCCATTCCCAACGAGGAACTTCAACAGGGCAACGTGTCTTCAGAAACCTGTGAGAGAAATGGTGACAATGGTCAAACTTCCGTATATTCATATGCCTAATCTGGTACAGTGTACTGCACTTGGACAAACCGGAATGCTCACAGGAATGATAAACCATGCATGACAAGACCGTAACAGAACTACGTGCGGCCGTAACCGTCGTAGGAATGAAGAGGAAGGTAACGACCACACGAACTGCTGTTACGGTCACATCATGCAGGACTCATCATACCTGAAAGCATCACGGTGAGTGTCAGCTCGATACCCCTGCCCCTCACTCCCCCCACACTGCGCAGGAACATCTTGAGACCATGCAAGGGAACTACGCCATAGCTGGCGTCACGCACATGTTGGGGGCAATTCACAGCACACGTGTATGACTAGTGCCCCCTACCGACACTGCACACAATCACCGCAACAGCAACCACACGCATGCCATCACTGTGCATACAGAAGTGGACCACCGTGGCCTGTCCACCAATGTCGTCGCAAACTCCCCAGGCAGTGTGCATGATCCCCACATGTCCACAAGTCTGCCACCAACCAGCACTTTGAGGATGGCCCCCATGGAAATGCACTGCCCATCGGCAAGTACCAACTGAACACACCACACACCTCAACTCCACAATCCCCCAAATCACAACTGTGGGAATGCACACGTCACCAATCCACGACCAAAGTGACTACTGGATATGTGTCTCAGTCTCCGCCACAACCTGTCCATAGGCCTACACACACGTGGCTGACCACCTTCAACGTGCACATTCACACTGGAGACGAGGTGGCTATGTCCCAAACCAACCAGCTCACATCACGATCATCGCATGCAGGGTCGTGTCAGCAAGGGCGGCGCCCCCACCCAGCCACAAGTCCGCCGCCGTGACCGGTGGTGCCTGCGTGATCCTGTGTGCCTGATGCACCCCAGCCCTGGTCCACAGACCGGTCCTCCGCCCATCGATGACTGGCCGCCCCTGTGCACCCAGGCCTCAATGCTCACCTGCCGCCACCGGCGTGTCTCCAAGAGGGCCCACCACATGCCGGTGCATCCTCCTTAGCCGATCGCTGGATTCCGTGCCACAGGCCCCCAGCACACCCTGCGGCACCGCACCACAGAGTCATGAGTGTGCTGACTGCTGCCTGCGCATACAATGCAGTCCAGCAGGGCACACTGTTCAATTTGAGTCTTGATTCGCTGGACGCCGTATCGAGGCTGCACACCCGCTCAGCTCTTCAGGTGCCACTAACCCTGTGCAATGCAAGTCATCGTCATGTGGCGGTAGGCCCGTGCGGGCCGCAGTGCAGTGGGTGCCACTGACCCTGTGCAACGCAAGTCATAGTCACGTGGCGGTAGGCCTGTGCGGGCCGCAGTGCAGCGGGTGCCACTGACCCTGTGCAACGTAAGTCATCGTCACATGGCGGTAGGCCCGTGCGGGCCGCAGTGCAGTGGGTGCCAACAACTCAGTGCACCGCAAGTCATCGTCCCGTTGCGGTAGGCCCGTGCCGGCTGCAGTGCAGCGGGTGCCACCAACTCAGTGCGCCACAAGTCATGGACCCTTCATGATTGGGTCGCGTGGTGCGGACGCCATCATGTAATCTCTGGCAGTGGGGAATGTGACGTGCTAGGCCCCTTTTATTGGCAGGGTCACATGTCCTGTGATGCCTGTCCTGGATGGGTGTGGTGTGGGTGTGAACCAGCCCTCAGGGAGTGGCTGTGGCATGCTGACAACTAGACCAGTGATCAGCAGATCACTACAGGGAAGACCTGGGACATGTAGCTTTGTCGTCCCCCCCTCTGAGCGTTTGCGGAGTGGACTGGCCTGGCGTATGGCAGGCCAGCGTAGGGGTGGGAACAATAAGCCCGGGGCTCTGGGCGTGCTTCAGTTCTAGGCTGGACATGGAAGTAACTGATGCTTGTGTCTCTGTTGTAGTGTCTACACCACGCGGACCGCAATCGGCAATGTTGCACCCTGTGACTCAAGTCCCACTAAATGAGCAACATGGACGTAAGGGGGAATCACTGACCCTACATTCATCCATACTCTCATACTTGAATGATCAAAGGCATGACACATCTGTGCGATTCTGAATGTTTAATTCACATCCAGTGGAGTGTTGCACCTGGAGCAGTACAGGGCCATGCAAACCCCACTTCACATTACTGGCCCGTGGGGGGCCAGCCAGAGTCCTTCAGGGAATGACAAGTACATCGGAAGAGGAAGAGTTCAGTCCACAGTCTGATCGCTGTGTCATTGGTAACCAAACAGAAAATGGCAGTCCATGTCGAGGTCCAAGGTGAGTGTCGTAGAGTGTATCGGGGGACAGTGGAAGGTGATGATGCAAAGGGCAGAACCAAGCAGAAACAGGCCATATGGCAGAGATGAATGCTACTGCCTCCTCGTTACCAGTAAGGTTGATTCACCCGCATCTTCATCCTCTGATGTCACATGTGCCTCACACGTGGGTGGTGGTGGATTGCCTGCCACACTGTGAGGCACTGACACATCAGGGGGCAGAGATGTGGATGTAGAAGCAACAGCAGCATTCATCTGCGCAAGGCCTTGAGGCAGCAATGCCATGACGATGTGCTGCAGGGCATGGAAGGTCCCAGCAACATCTCGCTGGTGTGCAGCCGTGGCAGCCATTCTTTCCGCCGTCATCCGCTCCATGTTCTCCATGAGCCCCCGCATGTGTCCCAACTCCCGGCTGACATCGCTGGAGCCACTCTGACTGGACAGTTGTTCTTGTCTCAGTATCATGACTCCAGCGATGTCAGCCATGGATCATTGGAGATTATGGAGCGGACTGTGGGTGTCCGTTAGGGACTGTAATTGGTCCCTGATGGTACTCAGACACCCATGAATGGCATCAAGTTTGGCTTCCATAAGGTCGAACCCCACCCGCACCTGATCAGCCATCTTCTCCTGGACCTCTAACACACGGCGTTGGAAGGCCATGTGTTTGTTCGCGGGGGTCCTGGGAGTCAGCCGTGGTGGTGGGTGCTTCCTGCTGTGTGGTCTGTGAGGGGGTGGGGTCTCCTCGATGCAGCTGGGCTGCCCTGCTCCTGGAGGTGAGGTGCTGTAGCTGTCCATGAACTCTTGGAGGGCGTCGGTGTCGAAGGTGTGGAGGTCCTCTTCGTCATCAGTGAAGAGCTGTTGGGTCTGGTCTGCAGGAGGTGTTGGTTCTCCCTCTGCAATGTGAAGGGGAGATGCAGTTTAACATTGTGTTCACATGTATGTTGATGCATTGTACAAGTTTACATACAAACTGCATGACAATGTACATTGTGACTGTTTAGGAGGAGCTGCCTATTTGATGCGGGACAGTGGACATTTCGACAACATCACGGATGTGTGTTTGTACTTGTACATTATCATCTCGCATTTCCCTACTATGCCAAATGTGATTAACCAGTTTCTACACACAAGCAGCACCAGTTGTGTCCTCTGTTCTGTTGTGAACATGTTGCAGTTTATACCACATTGTTGTCAATGTTGATGTGCTCTGAATGTTATGTGTGTGTGCTGCATTTTGGGAGAGTCACCCCTGCAGCTCTGATTTGGCTGGCCCTTATCCCTTTCAGGCGGTGTGCCTTTGACTTCTGTGCTTATACAGTGCTGAGATGTTGCATTCTTAGGTAAATTGGGCTCTTGGTGGGAGTTGGGACTCTGGGGCATGGTTTGTCTGCAGATGTGTTGTTGACGTAAGGGGTTGTTTGTGCACGTGGATGTGTCAGAGTGTGACCTGCTCCTTTACGGATGTGGTCCACACTCGGCCACCTCAGTGTCGTGGCGTGCAACATGTCATGATATATTGACTGCAGCCATGCTATTCGTCATGCAGTGTCACTTGCATTGTCAGTGTGGCTCACAGACACGCCGCTTTGCTGGGTTTGGCACATGTGCATGGGTTGGTTGTGAGATTGGTGATGTGTGGGAAGGGTCCCCTCTGGGCACATAGTCAACGGGGGGCTACTTGCTGTTTCTAGGTGTGCTGCAGTGTGCCAAGGGGATCAGGGACATGATCCAGAGTCATTGTGGGTGTGCACTGTGCTATACTTAATTGTGCATGTGTGCCATTGTGCCCATCTCCCCCCGTCCCCCCAGTTCCTGGTCGTTACTCACCCTGTTGCTGTTATGTCAGGTCATGTTGAGCAGTGTCCGGTGCCCCAACTCCTGCCATCGTCTCCACACTGATGACTGTGGCCACCATTTCCTCTATCTCATCCAGCTCCTCCGGTGGCGCTGGACTCCCACCTCCAGTCTGCATTGCTGCCTTCTGGTTGTTGCCGAGTTTCTGCTTGGTCTTGCGCTTCACATCATTCCAGCGCCTCTTGAGCTCTTCCATTGTCCTCCTCAGCACTCAGACTGCATTCACCTTGTCCAGGATGGACTTCCATGTTGCATTTTTTGTTGCCAATGACACAGTGGAGGTGACGAACAGTTGTTGATGGTGTTCTATCACCTCCGTGATCAGGATCCTGTTTTCCTGCGGACTGAACCGCGTCTTCCTCTTCTTCTTGTCCTTGCCCTTCCCTGTCCCCGAGGTCCCAGGCTGCTCCTCCGGGGGGCTTGTGGGATTCTGGCCATCCTCTGTACCTGCTCCGGCTGCCTCCATTGTGCTTCGCTGTAGTTTGGTTTTTGTTTGTGTTCTTTTTTCTTCTGCTTTTGTAGTGATTTTTCCCACCTGACGTGTGTGATTTGCAGACCTGGCGCTGCTTTTCGCTGATTGTCTTATCACGGTTGGGCCCATCGCAACTTTTTTCACGTACGGGTTTGGATTTTCATCGGCGTCCCAGTAATGTTATCGCGGACTTTTGATGCGTTATCGGGAGTCTATCGCATGGTACCGCCGTGTTGAGAATACGACGTTAACACAGAGTTATTTTCCCGCGATAGACGGCAATATGAAAACTTGCGTTAACCTATTTTGGCGATGTTTATTGCACGTTCTTGAGAATATCCCCCAAAGTTAGAGTGATGCTATTGTTATATTAAAATGTTAGTCAACATGTTACCTTTAAAACTCTAAAAAAACTGTAACTCACCAGTTATGGTTAACTGAATAACCATATCTCGCACCCTCTCCATGCTGCACTGGTAATTACCTCACATATTTCATCACTCATGACATGTTCTATGACATTATTGATAATATGAAGGCAACATTTGAAATGGCATTAGTGATGACAATACAGTCCATAGCGGGGATGCAAGTTATGATTAGTTCAGTTAACATTTTAACTGACATTTTCTCCGTAGCTGTAGCATCACTTTAACCTTTGGTTCCTTTAGTAAATTCCTGAGGGTGTTTTAATCTAGAGTAAGAAAATATTACCATACCCAACTGTAAAGTCACTTTAAGCTTCATTTTTTTCACTGAATTTCTAGGCTTTTTTAATGTGAAGTAATATTTTATTTGCATACCTAACTAGGCCTACCCCGTGCTGTGCACAGCAGTGGAGTTGGCTTCAGGTCCTGACCTGTGGCCAGGCACTGTGCCCAACTCAAGATCAAGATGCTCTACGACAACTTTGACGACCAAGACTCCTGCACCGCCCCAACCCCCACTCCCAATGACACCACCCAACAGACCCTTCTCACCTGGACCCCTCTCACGACAGAATACACCCTAAAGACCAAGAAGAGCATCCTGTCCGGAGCACCTTCTGACCCCTGCCCACAGGGACGCCAGTGCCATTGCATCCATGCTACGTCAAACTATCAACTGCTACCTCGAGACAGCCACATTCTCCGACAAATGGAAGCGCGCCGAAGTCAACCCCTCCTAAAGAAGCCCACAGCAGACCTGGCAGACCTCAAGAACCTCAGGCCCATCTCACTGCTTCTATTTGCAGCCAAAGTCATCGAAAAGGCCGTCAACACCCAGCTATCACACATAGAAACTAACAGCATCCTAGACACCTCTCAATCCGGATTCCACAGCAACCACAGCACTGAGACCGCCCTACTCGCCGCCACCGATGACATCCGTGCCCTCCCCGACAAAGGCCATTCAGCAGCCCTCATCCTCCTGGACCTACCAGCAGCCTTCGACACCGTCTCCCACCACACACTAGCCACAAGGCTCCACGATGCCAGCATCCAAGAAAGGGCCTTAGACTGGCTACGATCATTCCTCTCAGGCAGAATAAAGAGAATAAGACTCCCGCCCTTCCTCTCAGAACTGACAGAGATCAGATGTGGAATACTCCAAGGATTCTTCCTCAGCCCCACACTCTTCAATGTCTACATGACCCCCCTCGCAACCATCATCAGAAACCACGGGCTCAACATCGTCTCCTACACCGATGACACCCAGCTCATCCTCTCCCTCACTAAGGAACTTGACATCACCAGGCACAATTTCCAAGAAGGGATGAAAGCAGTCATGACCTGGATGAATAACAGCTGCCTGAAACTCAACTCAGAGAAAACAGAAGTCTTCATCCTCGGCTCCACCCACTCTGCATGGGATGATACCTGGTGGCCCCCTGCCATCAGAAACTTACCCACCCCAACAGACCATGCACGCAACCTCAGCATCATACTAGACTAATCACTCACCATGAATTGCCAGATCAACGCCTTCTCATCTGCAGGCTTCAACACCCTCCGCGTACTACGCAAGACGTTCAAGTGGATACCCCCAACTCCAGGTAAACCATCACCCACGCACTCATACACCAGCAGACTAGACTACGGCAAAGCCCCTTACACTGGAATCAACAAAAAACTCCTCTGCAAACTCTAGACCGTCCAGAACACCGCAGCCAGACTAATCCTCGATATCCCATGGCACAATCACATCACCCAACACCTCTGTGGCCTCCACTGGCTTCCTGTCAAAAAAAGAATAACTTTCAAGCTGCTCACGCACACCTACAAGGCCCTCCACAACACAGGACCCCAATACTTCAATGACCGAGTCTCCATCCACTCCCCAAGAGAAACCTCCACTCATCTGACCTCTCCCTAGCCACCGTCCCAAGCTTCTACAGGACCAGAGCAGGTGGAAGATCCTTCTCCTACCTCGCAGCCAAGCTCTGGAACGAACTCCCTCTTCACCTCCAACGGAGCCTGACACTGCACCAATTGAGTAAGGACCTCAAGACCTGGCTCTTCAAATGACCCTAACGGAGCTACCCACACCCACACCCACCCCCAGTGCCTTGAGACCCTCAAGGGTGAGTAGCATGGTTAAAAATCCCTGATCTATTGATTGATTAATTGAACTCCTGCAGGCAGCCAACCCTCCCACCCTCTGGCCAGGCACTTTGCCCTAGCTCCTGCAGGTTTGCTGCCACAGAAAAACTCTGAGTGGGAGCGACCTGAATCTTTAGCCCATGGGTAATACACTTTTGGTGGATTGACTTGGCAGGGTTGTCCCAGTGCTCTGGATGGCTTTGAATCCAGAAAGTTTCTAAGTTTCAGGCTTCTCTGGCTGTTATACAGAGTACAGATTGACACAGTTAAAGGTCACAGGACCTCAGGAACAGCTCTTTGGGGTCAAGACTCAATCCATTGGAAGCCACCAGCACAGAGCCGGGCATGTCAAGTTGAAACTGGTCATTAGTGGTTTCAGGAAAATGGCTTCTAGCAGTTTGTTGTGTCCCTGTACCTTAACAGGAGAACAGCCCACTTCTTTGCACTGGATCCAAGTGTGAGCAATTCTGGCCATCAGGTTTCCTCACAGGTATTAACAGCAGGTACAGTCCTTCTCCTGTCTTTCACAGGTCCAGAGTTTTATGAAGAGGGTGTTATGGGTGCCTCAGACATACCTGGCACCTGCCTTTGGGTGGAAGGTGACTCCTGCCTCTTCCCTATCCAATAAAGAAAAAGCTCCCAGGTGACCCTACCCAGATTTGCAGCAGTTCCTGGGTGCTCTATTGTAAACAATCCCATAGTGCCTCTCTCTAATTAAATCAAACATGGCTGATCATTTTCCTCCTGTGCGGAGCTCCTGTGCCCACCCTAGAGGTGAGGTCAGAGAAATAAGGAAACGCTCCTCTGTAGTCATTCAAAACTGACTAGGCCTCCTTGAAGTTAATTCAGTTTTGGGCACTGCCCAGATGTCAAAGGAACAGAACAGCTCCCCACACGCAAAGTCTTTGTCTGAGCTCTGGGAGAAAGTTCACACCTCATCAAGGGGCATATTTTCAAGCCCCTATCACCACAGGAATGTCACTTTTAGTGACGTTCCTGTAGTGATATGGGCTTTGCCTTATTTACAAGGCAGCGTTAAGCCACTTAACGTGGCTTATCACTGCCTTGTAAATAAGGCACCCTTTCATGCTATATTTAGCGTGAAAAGGGCAGGCAATGGGTGTTGTAGTGGGCGTTCCACTGCAACAGCCATTGATTTTGACACTGCCACATACAAGCGTGGCGTAAATATGGGGAGGTGCCAAAATTAAGACCAGGAAAAACCTGGTCTTACCCTGGCGCTACTAGGAGAAATTTTAATTTCTCCTCGGTTTTTTGCTGTTTTTATGTGTGCTGCATTGTGCAGCACACATAGAAACAGCACAACACCATTGATTGTTTATGTACAGGAAGGTATTCCTTTCTGCACATAAAAAATCATTTAAAAAATGACATTTTGCAACTTCTATGTGTGCTGCATTAAGCAGCACACATAGAAGGTTCAAAACGCCATTTCAGATTGTTTATGTGCAGGAAGGGACACCTTGCTGCACATAAACCATCGTTCCCCTCAACATTTTACATCACTCATGACATGGTCAGTGACATCACTGATGACATCACTGATGACATCTCAAATGACATCACTGATGACATCACTGATGACATCATCCATTGACTGTGTGTTTCTGTAAAGTTTAAATATGGTTTATATATCTATATATATATATATATATATATATATATATATATATATATATATATATATATATGTAGGCTTTCCTGTTTTCAGTTTCTATTTTTGGTAAATTCTGGTGGTGTTTTTTCAGTGTTTTCCAGTGATTTCAATACCTAAAAAAACCAGTGCTTTTCAGTGGTTACTCATTTTCGCGCCATAAAAAACAACTGAAACAGTGTTTTACCGGTGTTTATGGAACGCTTTGCTTTTATTATTGCTTGCTTTTTTCATTGATGCATGGTATATAGACAGTGTACGTACAGTGTATATGTGGTCCAAATACATTTTTACAAGTCGAACTTATTGTAGTACACCATACAATATTTCTTCATTGAGTCTTTGGTCATTCGCGCTCTCTCTTTCCTTCCATGTAAACTTTTATTTATGTAAAGGCCCTCTCGACATTGGCACTTGAGACTGGCAACGCCAAAACAGCCAGTACACAATTTGCCAACTCTGGCCACTGACGTAGCTTTCCATGCCAATACTGGTGCACCTGAAGGTTGACATTCTCTGGGACAGGTTCTGCAACATATGCGTTGAACTGGGTGCATATGCCCTCAGAGGTATTAAAGCGGTCAAAAATTAAGCTGTACTTTTCAAAGTCTGGAGAAAATTCCCCTTTACGGAAGGGATCTAACACTTGTGCAGAGTACCACAGTGAGGCTTCATTGACTTCAAACGCCATGGTTGGTGAAGGGACATTTCTATGCATCATTGCTAGCCATTTCTCATGCATTGTAAAATAAAATTTCCTGAATTGGTCCTCAACACTTCTTTGCTTACCAACTGGCAAGCATTCTAACAGGGAACATATTGCAGTGCCAAAGTCACTAAAAGTGTCGCCTAGCCTACTCTCGAGGAGATGTTTCACATCTACACCAATTATGCTGAACACATGGTAGACAAGGGTGTATTCAGATGCTAGTTGTTTGATTATGTCCACTACAGCAGTCATGTTTTCCTGTAAAAATCTAAGAATGCAGTAGAGTGTACTTTTTTTCACATCAGGTGAGTGGCTTTTGTTAGGAGCAGGCTCCAATGGAGCTTTTTAGTTGGGTGGTCTTCATGTGGCCTAGCATGTGGGCCTGTTCAAAAAGATAGTAGGCATGCAGAAAGGTATGTAGAGAGGAAGGGTTAGAGGTAGAATGAGTGGGGGCAGAATGCAATGCGTGGTAGTGATGTGAAACTGTACACACAAAAAGAAAATTCCTGAGTGACATTGTTAAAGTAGTTGCAAATAGGTAAGACAGGTGTATATGATGACTAGTTCCAGAGGTTAAAGTAGGGAGGATTTATTGGTAACTACATCCCCAAGCTTTTTTAATTTCACCAAATTAGTAGCTATACTTAGTGTAAAAAAACAACCGTTCCTGCAACGTTAATGTCCACTTTCAGCTGCCTCAGTCTGAAAGGGAAACAAGGCTCTCTTCTACTCTGTGAAGGGAAAGAAGGAACAGACAGCTGAAGAAAAACAAGGAACATTCCGGCATTTTCACGCTCTCTGCTTGTTGAGACTGTGGCAAAGTCCAGCAAAGTACACATTCCCCAAATATTTGAAGGCCGTTTTTTGATAAAGTGAACCACCTTCTGAGTATCTGGGAGTATTTCTATGCCTCGCTTCCACTACTGACAGAAAGCATGCAAATATGGTTATTTTCAGGAGACACGGATATGCATGGGGTCTTGAACGGTTAGAACACCAGATCCTTCCCCAGGGTGTGACAGGCCCAGTGGAGTAACACAAAACGATGGGTCTCCCTGCATAAAATAACCCCCACCCCCTAGTCTCCCAAATTTCACAAATATTAAATGGCATTGGCCTGAATGGAGGCGTCCTTAAAGCCAGAAGGGCTGGGGCTCGAAGGAGCCTGTTAAAAATGATACACAAAACAACACTCACCTCTCAATGGACTCTGCAGGAGGCAGCAGAGAAATGGAACTGCGTCCATAAATGTTCCTATGGATTCCGGAGTAATGTTGGCGCACCTGAGACCTGTCCCCGCAAGGCTCGCGTGACTTCAAGACAGGTGCTCTACCCTGGAGAGTCAGAGGAACACGTCCCTGGCCAGACACGTTTGAGTCGAGGACCAGAAGTCCTTGGAGCACCAAGTGTCATTCGCCGGCCTTTCCTATCCTGCTTCTGACAACCTCTCCAGTACACCGAAGCCACCCCCAACACCCTCCCCTTTTCTTTCTCATTTTATTTCACTGTTCATCCTTCATTTTTCCTCCAGTTCTTTCTTTACTATTAATAGCCATCTTTGTCTATCATCCTTTCTTACATTTCTCTCATGCACATTTTTTCAGTTTCCCCCTCTCTCTGGGTTGTTTCACATGTTCATCAATCCATCATATCTCTCTCTCTATTTCCTCCTTTGCTCTGCAGGTCAGCCAACGACCCACACCCCGCTCCCATGGTATTCCTTCTCATTAATTAGCCTTTCTATGCGGACGGGAGAGGCCTCCATGTGAATAATTAAAGTGTTATTGTGACCCAGTTCACAAGTACACCAGTCCCAGTGGCAGCCCCCGCTTAAGCTGCTTGATTGGGGTGTTCACTACAATACCATTAAGACAACGCCCGTTATTTCTGCAATTATTTAGATGTGCTCCATCTCCTAGGAGAAGTGTTGTTTTTTTGCATTGTTGCTTCCTGTAATCTGTACAATCTTCAGCATTTCTAAAGAAATGTTTACACACGGTCAGGAATGTAGGCAAAGGTAGTTCTCAAATATAATGCAGTGATACCCCTTAGATGATTAAACTCCCAGTGGTGTGTAATAATGCTGTTCCCACGTAATGTGTTAAGGAAACAGATATGAAAGTTAGACCTGCCATGACCATGAAATAACATTAGTAATTTCTTCAAAACTACAACTGATAAGGATGAATTCCTAGTAAAAGAGACACCCCCTTCATTTACGGGCCCAGCTCCACCATCCTCTCACTCTTACCACAAAGCACTCCCTCACAGACAGAGCCCCCACCAGCACATATTGCATAGCTCCCGGAGGCTCAACTAGAGTCAAAAGCGGCTCAGTGTAGCTAAAGGGGCTCTAAGAAGGGGTGAAAGAACAACAAACCCTTGTTAAGTAAATGGTCTTTTTAAAGACCTGTGAAGTACTCGGGTGCGGCCGCAGTAAGACAGACGGCAGACCACAACAGCTCCTCTCCCCCTACGTGAGCCAGCCAGGGGGCCTGGTGTTGCTCTGGCCCTTGGGCCATTCACACCTCGGCTCCCCATGTTCCGGACCGGGCCAGACACAATCGAGACATAATGATACACCAATCCAATGTCAGCATACCATGACGGCATGGGCCACTCGGATGGAACCACAATTCATTTACATCATTGAGAAATAAGACTCAGAGCTGGACCTTGGTTTCAAAACATTTAACACAAAGATTTTAAGCATAGAAAAAGTGGTCATCAGCGAAACATGTGTCAGATAAAAACCCACTAAATACTAAAGAAGTGTGACGCATAATACTTCAAGCAGGAGACCACGTGCTCAGGAATAAAAGAACAAGAAAGCATACAAATGATAGTAATCTCTTTAATTGTTGAAAACTATTGAGTATTCCATATTCTGGGTTGATTGTATTTTTAATCTGACACACCGGTAGGTAGCTGCGGGGACGTAGCTGGCAGTAGTGCAGAAGAGCAGTGGTGCCATGGCCTGCTGTGTTGAAATTATAGTTGCTTTTACTTCCAAAGTAGGTGCTACAGTGGGAATTTTCTTAGCTTGCATTAGTGCCTATGGTAGCCTTGCTGTGCCTCACGTTCCGAGCTGCTTCCTGCTCGGGCCTAAATTGCTGTTGGTTTGTAATGCTTTGGCTCCATCAAGTGGCCAAGTGGTGCAACAACTATGAAAATCAGTGACACTCGGTTTAAACCGGGTCTGCTGATTTTCATCCGGTAGGGTACTGTCGGGCACAGTCGGTTTTAACCGATTTCTGGACAGCCTATATATATGCCAAGGTGTATTAAAGAATGAGTGGGTGTATGAGCGTCTGTATGGATGATTTAGTAGGTGCATGACTGACTGTATAAGTGAGTGATTAAACGTGTCTTACTGAATGCATGGGTTAGTGACCAAACTGTGTGAACGTCTGTATGAGTCTGTCGGGTGGTGTGTAAGTGGCTGCATGGGTTAGTGAGTAGCTACATGACTGTCCATATGGGTTATTAATTGGTTGTCTGTGTATCTGTTTGGGTGCCTGAATGTCTGTGTGGGTGGGTAGGGGGGTGTGACTCCGTGAATAGATGTGTGACTGGGTGATTCACTGGGTGTATGGGTTCAACAGTGCGTCTGTGAAATGCTGTATGGGTGGGTGAGTGTGTGTATTTGTGTGTTGGTGAGTGAATGGATGTCTCAGTGGTACATGTGTGAGTAACTACATATGTGAAAGGCAGTATATGTGAGGGTTGGACTATATAAATGACTATATGTGAGAGTGAGTGATTGTGAGAGTGTCTGTATGGATGATTGTGTGCTTGTGTCAGTGATTGTATAAGAGCGTAAGTATGTGTTAGTATCTGTATGAATAAATGAGGTGGTGTGCGTATAACTGTGTAGGTGAGTAAATGGGAGTGTGATTGATTCTTTGCATGACTGACTATGTGTGTGAGTAACTCTATGGGTGAGTGGCAGTGTGTGAGTGTCTGTATAGGTGCATTAGTACATATGATAGTGCTGTATTGATGAGTGACTGCATGTATGAGTGACTGTGTGGCTGAATGAGTGGATGTGTGTGTAGTCCTAGGAATCAGTGAGTGGGTATGTAGTAACTGGTATTGGTGTGTCTATGGTTTCGAGAATGGCAGTCTGTATTTTAGAGTGGATGTATCAAAGGTTATATTAGGGTGTGAGGAGGTGCATCAGATTATCTTTTTTTTTTCTGGGTAGATCTTTTTTTTTTTTATTGAGCGAGAATAGCAGACATGATAATCAAGGTACATAAAAAAGACAAACTTACATAATATCCAAACTCATATTTAAATAAACAATAAATAGCGCAAATTCATAATCTATTTTACATGATATAAAACCAGCTTTCTGTATAGCACATCCGACTATCACCCAAAAGTACAAATAATGAGAAAAGGTACAAGAAATATTACTGCAGACTGGCCTCATCTTGACAGTTAAGAAACATGCAGATTATTAATTAAAACCCCTCACTTTACATTATGCAAGAAATAGCCTGATTTACATGTTATCGTTTGCATGTGTGGTCAAAGCATAGCCCTCCCAAGTCAGCCTAGATCTACGAAGCGCCCCTACCCTTTTCGCATAGGCCTCTTTAAATTGGTAGGCCCGGTCCAACTTAAGAAGCCACTGTCCTATTGTAGGCACCTTCTGCGATCTGCAATTTTGCAACACTAATGATCTGGCTACCGCTATGGCCGTGAAAACAAAATATTGTCTATATTTTGGTAGCTGACTGACATAAGACAAGCCAAATAAAGCCAACGATGTTGATGGTAGGATTACCATTGACATACAGTCACTGATAAACCTAAACACCTCCTCCCAGAAGTGTTGTAGTCTAGTACATGTGAAAAATATATGTGTCCAGTCGCCTGCCTCCGCCAGATTACATCTAAAACATTAATTCGGGATTGAAGGAAACCATTTATGTAGTCTGCGGGGAGTGTAGTACACCATCCACCTTGAAAGAAAGGACATCCTTTTAAAGTTGGCTGCCCTCAGAGCCCTATTCCCGAGCTTGCACACTCGTTGCCATTCCTGGATATTAAACCAACAATTAGGTTCCTGAGCAATTTTAGGGAGCATTGTTTCGACAAGGCTCTTATTCGTATCCTGTCGCAGTAACCAATACCAATTGCCAATACCAGTTAGATTCAACTCAAACGCTGCTTTTAAGATTGTTCTTGCCCTCTCGTTGATTATTTTACAATTATTTGAGAGAAAGCATATAATCTGCATGAAGCTCAACCATAGATACCGGCTCTGGGGTTCGAATTGCGCTACAAAAGCTTCCCACGTTATCAATTTAGTGCCATTGTTAAAGTCACCTAGCTTGCGAAAGCCTAGCATATTATATGACTGCATCCCCTTTTGCGAGAGCTGAAGACCCCATAGCACACAATCTTGGAGAAGGGCATATGTATGGCATGTTGGAACATTGTGAATCTTATCAAACCGCTGCATGCGATTTAGAAATATATTCACGCCCTTATATCTTGTCTTTTTTGGTAGTTTTGAAGTGCGCAGGAATGCTGGTAGCTTAATTGCACTTTCTGTTAACATGAGGCTAAATAAGAAATTATCGAAATTCGACAACGGGCGTGCTAGCTGAGTTATTAAACTAAGTAGCACCGCTTGATAATAAGTAGATAAATGAGGTAGTGCAAGCCTCCACTGCTCTACGTCCAATTCTAAAATGGGTAGCTTAATCCGAGTTTTTTTTTTTTGCCCATGCAAACTCACGGATCACATTATCTACTTCATTAAAATATGAGATTGGTATGTTTAGAGGGAGATTTAAAAACAGAAATATCAGCAAGGGAAGTATCGACATCTTTACTAGGGAGACTCGGCCTATTATAGTCAATGGTAGAAGCGATCATCTTTCTAAAAGGTTTTTTATTTTATTAAGTGTTTTTACATAGTTTAAATGAAATAGTTTAGAGAAGTTGGCTGTAACGTATAGGCCCAAATATCTAATAGGTCTTAAAGGCAGAAAGTTTATCTCTTCAGCATGATCGACTCCCAATGAATTGAATAAGAGAAGCTCCGTATTAGACTGAAGTGACCTTGTATCCCCCCAGCTCTGTAAACGCCTGGATTTCTCCAAGGGCCAACTGAATATTCGCCTTGTCTGGGTTCAAGTATAAAATCAAATCATCAGCAAACAACTTAATTTTTGGCATTCATATTAGGGGAGCCCGAATTGATTTATTGGAGTAAATCTTTATTGCCAGTGGCTCAATAAAAAGAGAAAATTGAAGGGGGGGAAAGGGGCAACCCTGCCTAGTACCCCACCTTATCACCACTTCTCCCGCTTGATCTGAGTTTATGATTATTTTTGCGATTGCCCCCTTATAGATTCCTTCTAAGATCTCAATCAGGCGGAGTGGAAAGCCAAACTTCCCTAAGATAAAAAAAGGGCCTGCCAATCCACCAGATCGAATGCCTTTTCTGCGTCCATCATTAAAATGGCTTCACTATCCTTCCTAGCGAAAAAATAGTCGATAGCTTGAATCAGAAAAAATGTATTTGCAGGCATCGATCTACCAGGCAGGAACCCTGTTTGGTCCGCATGTATCACCTGTGCACAGCCCGAGATCCTATTCGCCCACATTTTCATGAAAAGCATGTAATCTACATTTAATAGACTTATTGGGTGGTAGGAGCTCGGGTCTTTAGGGTCCTTATCCTTCTTCAGATTAGAGATCAAAACTGATTCCTTAAATCTGTCAGAGACAGGCAGTCCATCCATAATCTGATTATACGGGGACACCAAAAGGGGAGAAAGTTCATCTAAAAACTATTTGTAGACTTCAATCGGAATCCCATCGTTACCACTTGCCTTGGCACTAGCCATTTCTTTTACAATTTCCTTTAGTTCTGCAGATGTAATCGGTTCATTCAGCGCGTTGCAGTCCTCCTTGAAAATCATGGGTAACTGGACTGTCATAAAAAATCAACAAGAGCCTGGGGGCTGACTAGTTGGTCTTCGGCATAGATTCCTAAAATGAGACACAAAAATTTCGGCAATTCTATCTTTAACCAGACTCACAGTGCTGGGATCTCTTATTTGTGGGATCAATTGCCTACTCTGCTGCGTTTTTGTTGACCAGGCTAAAAATGTACCTATGTGCTGGCTCTCTTCGTAAACCTTTTGTTGAGATGCTTTGCTCCCAGAAATCTCTTTGAAAAAAAAAAAGTTTTTTAATTGCTCTTTCACCCTTAGTAATTTCTGCTGGAGAACCTCTCCCTCAAAATCTGTTGGGGGCCTAGACATAAGATCTCCCCTAGCCCGATCCACAGCATTCTGAAGTCCTACAATCTTATGTTGCCTTAGTTTGTAGAGATTCGCCCTATATGCAATCACCCGTCCCCTAAAAGTAGCCTTAAAAGCCTCCCAGACCATAAAACCTGATGCTGTGTTCATATTTTCCTTTAAAAACCATTGTATAAATTCACGAGTTTCACCAATCCATATTGGGCCCGAGAGCAATGCTTTGTCAAAATACCACCTGCTAATATTTTTTTCTTTAGAGGTGAGTAAATATACTACCAAGGAGACTAAAGTGTGATCTGAGAATGAATTAGAAACGATAGCAGATACCCCTCTTGCGAGATAATTACTTATCAAAAGAAAATCAAGTTGGGATGCTGTTTTATATCTAGCTGAGTAGCATGTAAACTCAGTAAGGCCTTGGTGGTTGATTCGCCATGGATCTAATAGGGCGAAATCTTCTTTCATAATTTTTAATAATCTAGCTGTCTTTGGTTTTAATTGCTGTTTACCCTTATTGGATGTATCCAGGCCTAAATCTTGAATAAGATTGAAGTCTCCACCCATACCTATAAAACCATGAGCGTTTGTCAACAAATCATAAATCTGTTTTAGGGCCTTAGTGTCATAAAAAATTGGCCCGTAATAATTAAGCAGCACCAAGGCTACCCCATTAACTGAGACTTCGATCCAGATCCATATTGCTCCCTCATCCCGAATCACCTTTCCCAGCTCCCAGTCTGGCGCTGAAGAAAGTAGGATACCCACCCAACGTACTGCAGTATTTGCCAAAGCAAAGTATGCATGAGCATACTTCTTGGGGAGTGCAAGGTTAGGGGAATTGGACTTAAAATGTGTCTCTTGTAAAAAATCACCTGTGGGGATAAGGATCCCAGCCATTTTAACATTGTTCCTCTTTTCAGTACATTTAAAAATCCAATCACATTACATGAAAGTACTTTCTGTGGTTGTGTCATTCTTCAAAATAAACCATGACACCTTAACAAATACATGATATACTCTCTCCTACGCCATACTTCAAATTGTACCGTCTCTGATATTGAGGTTACATATAACCCCTTAATGACATAAAGATTGCTGTATATCCCTTGACCCCTGGACTTCATTATGTTACCATCTTGCTTATTATCCCATGCTTGCTCGGTATTCATCCGCCCATTTTTTTTTTACGATGCTTTACCCCCCATCCCCACCACCCCTTCCCTCCCCAAGCTATCTGCGGAGGGAGGTTGCCCTTACCATGCCTCCCCTGACCCTCCAACAAACAAAGGAGCCTTGACTTGGCCCCTGGTTGCACGTCCAACCCCACCCTCTGTGTAGAATACTATATAATTAATTAAGCCCCAAGATATCTCAGACATAAAGTGCTTTCATTATAAAAAAGTACTTGTGCTTTAAATAGTGCAATATTGAAAGTAAGCACAGTGCATAAAGTGCCAGGTGCAATCTAGTACTCAAATACTGGATACTTATAACAGAGAAAATTATATATTTAGCAAGAAACAGTAATAGCAGCTGTATCTAATTCAACATCCCCCTGGAGGAGCACAAAGTGCAAATGGCAAAAATACACACAATTAAAGTGGACTTAATGCCTGAGCGTCTAAAATGCCTAAAGTGCAAAAATATCAAGCTTAGATTTCCATTACTGTATGTAAACCAAAGTGATTTAAGCAACAGTCTCTGCTCAAATACCCCCTCCTTCCATTATTTTCCATTTACTTGGACAATCTTTTGTAGCAGTTCTTCCATAATAATACATTTAGCGAGAAACAGTAAGAGCAGCTGTATCCATTTGCTAGGACAATCTTTTGTAACAGTTCTTGAGCTTTCTCAAGAGTGGAGCAGAGATGGAACCCTGCAATGACGAAGATACAGAACAAAAGAGAACGTAGCCCATTTCTTGCTTCAGGAGGGAAAGTACAAATCATATTTCAATGTCCAATACGTTTTCCAAAAAAAAAGAATGCCACAAGCTTTTTCTCAATCCAGCAGAGATAGTACCATTTCTCCCTCATAAGGGGAAGCAAAATAAAGGGCAATAGTGCAATAGTGCAGTATTGAAAGTAGGCACACTGCATAAAGTGCAAAGTGCATTCTAGTACTCAAATACTGGATAATTATAACAAGGGAGAATAATACATATAGCGAGAAACAGTAATAGCAGCTGTATCCAATACATCATCGACCTGGAGGAGAACAAAGTGCAAATGGCAGAAATACACACAGTTAAAGTAAACTCAGTGCCTAAGTATCTAAAGTGCCTAAGGTGCAAAAAAATCAAACTTAGATTTCCATTACTGTATGTAGACCCAATAATTTGAGCAACGGTCTCTGCTCAAATACCCCTCTTTTCATTATTTTCCATTTGCTTGGACAATCTTTTGTAACAGTTCTTGAGCTTCCTCAAGAATAGAGCAGAGATGGAACCTTCCTTTCCATAAAACTTTCAGTTTAGACTGCTGGGCAATAGAAACCTGTGCTCCCACACTCTTGAATTCACTCATCCTACCCACAAAGTCCCTCCGTCTACGTGCTGATGATGCTGACATATCGGAGAACACTCTTACTTTGGCTCTGTTGGGTAGAACAATGTCCCCCTTTTGGATCGCCTTAGTTAAAATAGCCTCCCTAACGCGGTAATCATAGAAGTTCACAATCATCATCCTGGGATACTTAGCCCCCGGACGTTTCTGAGAGGGGACTCTGTGGGCCCGCATTACAGTAAGGTCCTCTGGTGCTTTCTCAAGTATGTGATCTCTGATCATCGACTCTATATAAGCCACCGGGTTAGGCTGACCATTAAGGCGTTCACTATCCTCCGGAATCCTTGTAAAACACAAATTTGAATGTCTAGCATAATTCTCCATCTCATCCATCTTTAACTGCGAGGCCTGAAGCTTTTTCTGGAGAGAGGCAATATCAGAGTCACATGTCAAAGAGTGGCTCTCAATGTCAGATATACGTTGCTCCAATTCCTTCAATCACTCTGGTATTTGCTGGACCATAGTCTCAATTTTGTCTAATCTTTGATGTAGTAGAGAGAGCTCCTGGACTTGCGAGGTTTTACAGTCCCGTATTTCTCCCAAGATAGTCTTGAAGAGCTGTTGCATTTGGTGTGTCGAGACCAGTGGAGACTGGGCCATAGTGGTGCTCCTCCCAGCACAGATATTACTGCTTCCAGCCCCCTGCTGACTAGACAAATCCAGCTCTTTGGCCCTAAATTTCATCAAAAGACTGTGCTGTACTGAGGGAAACGAGAGCCCTGGGCCACCTAAACTCATGGACTCAGGTATAAGTGTGTCCAGACCTACCCCTTGAATAGACTGCGCAGACTGTATAGGCACATATGGACCTTTTTCTTGAGCGTACTGACCTCTATGTCCCGGAATTGTACCAGATATCATTTCCTGGTTATCTTGAGTAGCCTCTACAAGTGATGTCTGATCAGCAAGGGGCACCTTGGTGCCTATTTGATTTATCTTACGATTTTTAGAGAGTACAGGGTAGTCTTTGAGAGGACTAGCTACCTATAGGGTCCTATTATTGGTCTCAGTAATTTTTCTTATAAACATTTGTGAAGCTCCAACCTCGTTAGTGCCTTCATTGTCTATTTGCTGAATACTGGAGTGCCGTGGGGCAGCCTCGCCCAGTGCCTCGCCGAGCGACACACCTGCCACCTTCTGGGTCCTACCAGCAACCACTGCGTCCTCCCCACTAGGGCCATTACTACTGATATCTATTTCTGGTGAAGACACTGAGGAAGACCCTGGGGAGGTAGGTGACGGGGAGAGGAAACTAGGAGTGCAAGATCCATCACAGTGCTCACAGTGCCCACAGTGCTCATCATCCCACTCTTTTTCTGATTAGATCTTCCTCTCCTGGCTGCCAAAATTCAAGATTGCGCTGCTTTTCTCCTTGCCTTCTGAGTCAAGGGGTGGAGGAGTGGGGACCTCAGCTGAAGCTCTTGCTCGTGTTACTGATCCTCTCAGGACCATCTGCCGCATAATTCCCAATCCTTACCTTCACAAATATGTAGCTCTCTCCTGAGCTATAGGACCCTATGCCTTGTAAGGCACCACACCACATATCTGAACTAAGGGCAGCTGGGATTATTTTCAACAAGTTTCCAGCTGCAGCCATGCAGCCATAAAGACAACGAACCATCGAGTCGCCACAACCAGAGCACGTGGTGGCTTCTGGTCAGACAAAAAGCAGCAGTCAATTAATATTTTGCAAATATCCTAGGCAGAGTTTTTATGTCCTTTTTCCCCCAAAGCCTTCTCAAATTTTATTTTCAACCATGGTGGCCCTAAGGAGTGTCTGCACAGCACTCGTTTATGTCTTGCCTTTGATGAACTTCATCTCCTCGCGGGGGGTCCTTCCATCTCCTCGCAGGGGGTCAAAAAATCATTTCAGAGTTCCAAATATTAACTTTGGCTCGACTTATCGTTGCTCTGCTCTGTTCTGCCACTGTGCCCAGCACTGCGGCTCGCGTCTCACCGCGTTCAGATTTGGGACGAATCATGACCCGGAAGCAGCCGGAAGAGAGGAAGGGGGAGGAGCTGCGTGCCTCAGCAGCAGGACATCGGGCTCACCTGCCGAGATGAATCAGATTATCTCGTGGATGATGACATCAGTGATGTCATCAGTGATGTCATTTGAGATGTCATCAGTGATGTCACTGACCGTGTCATTAGTGATGTAATATGTGACGTCATCAGCAGTGCATTGGGGGGGCGCGAGTTATAGCTAGCTCAACTAACTATAACGGCTGAATTTCTCTGGTTTTGTAGGAGTAAATGTCCAACTAACTATAACGTCCCTGAAACCTCTGTTTTTTCAGTGAATTTCTAAGGTTTTTTAAATGCTAATTTCTAACTATAACATCCCTGAAACCTATGGGGGCATATTCTCAAGGGCTTATCGCCAAGTTAGCGGCACTTTATCGCAGCCGATATCACCAGTTTTCCTGCGATAGCAGCCACAAAAAACATCGCCACGGATGAAACCGGCAACTAACGCTAATGATATGCAGAGTAGGCGTTCCCGTGCAAAAAGCCGCGGAAACACCACTTCGCAACATTCTCAACGACCAGCCAGATCGGCGATAAGAATCAAAAACATGCGATAAGGCGCGTTAGCAGCAGGGAATTAACTCCTGCTCCTACCTGGTGTTAACCGCTTCCATGCTCATGACGAGACCAGCTCGTCATGAGTCACAGTGGAGCTGTGCTCATGACGAGCTGGTCTCGTCATAACGGCTGCGCGCCGCCCACGCGGGATTAATTCCCAGCCTGTGCGGGAGAATTAATGAGTGGGCGGGGTTGTGACGAGACCAGCTCGCCATGAGCACAGCTCCACTGTGATTCATGACGAGCTGGCCTTGTCATGAGCACCGCGGCGCCACACTCACCCCCCGCCCTCCCGCACCCGTGGGGGAATTACCCCCGCAGGGAAGGGGTTAAGTCAGACGACAACCTGCACCATGAGAGGAAGCCAGGCCAGAGCCACACCTGAAGAACAACAGATGCCATGGAGCCACTGATCATGCAGCTCGGAGCCCCACAACACCCACCGCCACCACACCCAGGCCCCCCACCCCCCAGGATCCCCCCCGGACAAAGATATTCCACATCTACCTTACAAATTCATGAACACAACAATTCGCCTGATGTCGCCCAAGTACAACAATTAACATTCATGTGCGGTCAGAAAAAGGAAAAACATTCATACATCTTAGAATTCCAAAAATAATTATTTTATTCAAATTTAACTCAACACTAATAATTGGAGGAGTCATGGCGGGTCTTCTCTGGACAATCTGCAAGTCAAAGCCTGCAAGACAAAATTGAAGATAAGAAGGTGCGTCATGCGCTCAACAAAGGACAGAGAGAGAGAAAGAAATGGAGAGAGAGAGAGAGTGAAAGAGAGGGAGAGAGAGAGAGAGAGAGAAAGGGAGAGAGGAGAAGGAGAGAGAGAGCAACAGAGGAGAGAGAGAGAAGAGAGAGAGAAAAATAGAGAAAGAGAGGGAGAGAGAGAGACAGTGAAAGAAAGAGAGAGAGAGAGAGAGAAATAGAGAGAAAGATAGAGAAGGAGAGAGAGACAGTGAAAGAAAGAGAGGGAGAGAGAGAGAGAGAGAAAGATAGAGAAAGAGAGGGAGAGAGAGAGACAGTGAAAGGAAGAGAGGGACAGGGAGAGACAGTGCCGACATTGCGCACCCAGGCCTCACAGCTCACCTGCTGCCACCGGTATGTCTCCAACCACGTACCGGTATACACTGCAGTCCACCAGGTCCCTCATCTGAAACAGAGTCCACAGCTAATGATGGCAGAGTCCATATCATTGCACACGGCAACATCGCTTGGCCGCCCCTGCGCACACAGGCTGCTCACCCCAGCCCCTCCCGCCGCCCAGCGGGGATTTCCCGCCCATGTGCACCCAGGCCTCACAGCTCACCTTCCGCCACTGGCGTGTCTCCAAGAGGGCCCACCACGTGCCGGTGCAAGCTCCAAGCCCGGGGCCCATGACCTTGGTAGCCTCCACATCATGCAGCCCCGCACCCCGGTCCACCAGGTCGCACACTTGATTCTGGGTCTTGATTTTGCAATGGCAGAGATCATATCAGTGCACACGGCATCATCGCAGGCTGCACACCCACTCAGCTCTATAGGTGCCACTAACTCTGTGTACCGTGAGACAACGCCACGTGGCGGTAGGCTCGCGCTGCCCGCTGGCTCAGGCCTACACTGCGGTCCACCAGGTCGCACACTTGATTCTGGGTCTTGATATTGCAATGGCAGAGACCATATTAGTGCACACGGCATCATCGCAGAATGCACACCCGCTCAGCACTTTAGGTGCCCCTACCTCAGTGCACAGAAAGTCACCATCCCGTGGCGGTAGGCCCGTGCCGGCCGCAGTGTAACCTGTGCCACCGACTCTGTGCAATGCAAGTCATGGACCCTAAATGATTGAGTCTCGTCATAGGCCAGGCAGACGCAGCCATGTCACCTCTGGCAGTGGGGAAGAACTGGGACACGTAATGTCGTCGTCCCCCCCTTTATACGTAAGCTGAGTGGGCTGGATCGGCATACGCCAGGCCAGCATAGGGGTGTGAACAATTATCCCTGGCATCTGGGCATGGTTCATATCTGGGCTGCACAGGAAACAAACTGATGCGTGTGTCTCTGTTGCTGTGTTTGCGCAACACGGCCCACAATCGACAATGTTGCATGCAGCCGGAGGGCATCCACGAACGAAGGGATTGTACAAGGAGCGCAAGGCCGTTCGGGGTCTTGGCTCATACATGCCAACTGTTGTGTGTGTTCATCGCTTTTGGTGCACCATAAGCCCAAGGCCTAGCCTCAATTGCAGTGCAAAAGCCACATCACATTCCCAGGATACAAGCAGTAGTCTGACTAACACTAGGGATGAAAGCCCCTTTGTCTCAATACAGAAGGCTGAAGGACATCTGCACCTCCGACCTTGGAATTGCATGCGGCAGGCACCCCCTGAGAGAGATACCATGGCAGATGATGACGACTTCCACACTACACACAGCGCTAATGAAAGATCAACGTATCCACACCCCACACACAGAAGTCCTTGCTCGAGGTACTCCTGCATGGAATGGCCCTGACACTTACGTACAGGACAACCCATACGTCCAAACTTTGCACACTCATGCGACTCATTGCTCCGAGCTGTGGCATATCATCCACATAACAGCCGCAGGTCAGAAGAGTGCCGGTTCTACGAGAGCGAACAACGCAATGTCAGAACATCCCGGACACATGCACAACCCCTGACACGTGGAACTGTACCGTGACCGAATGCTGCATTTGTTGGGGGTACTGCCTCTGGCAGTGTTGCACATTAGTTACCATCTGAGCTAACGTCTTGCGTACGTCACCTGCGTCCAGCCCTGGTTCCACTGTTGATCATGCATATTCGAGTGGCCCATGGTTGTCTGCCTATCCAACACAACGGTAGATGAACTGGATTATGACATGTGTGTGTGCCCCCTGTTGGACCACGACCAGGAGTGTAACCGTGATACCCGTTCATGGGATGCCTTGGTATTTGGCGTATGTGCTGGCAATTGGGCATGTGAGATTGCACAATTCCTCGTGTGCAGTGACCACATCGAAGCGCTCCCCTATTGGGCTGTGTTGCAGATTGGTGAAACGGAGTGGACGGAGCACATCTGTCCGGACCAGCTAATGGATTGGCTCGCCCCCGTTTTCGTTGAAGTTGACAACGACGTACTCTTGGAACTAATTGCCCATGAAGCTGCGCTCGCTTTCATGGATGAGTAACTACGTTCCTGCAGCCACAAAAGATTGTGACCCATAGCACAGGTACCAACACCCTTTTGCATCTTGGAGAAATGGACACATATCCCACCATAACAGTGGACATGGCTGCATTCGCCTGGACTCAGAATGCATGTGCGTGCAAGACTGCGGGTTGACACACACCTGTGCAAGGTGAGTGGACAGCGGCGCCTGGCAACGTTCCTCAACCTGACACACCGCTGGAGGGACAGAACACACATGGCAATGTAGTACTACATGTGACCTTGTTGGACTCCTACACCTGCTCACTGTCAGCAGAGCAGACAGTCAGCGCAGTCCGGTGGTACAGGACTATGCAGATCCCATGGGCTGTGAGTGGTGTCCCCTGACATGGTGCAATGAGCATTCACCAAACACCACATGACTCGTCCAGCAAGGCAAGGTGGGCTGAGACCATTGGCATCCGTAATGATTGGTGTTCATTTGTGCCTCCCCATGTCTTGCACCTCTCCATGTTCCTTTGCTGCCTGTTAGTGTATGATGCATTGGTCTGCATGTTGTGGCCCTTGTCTTGCCCGTACTGACAATCACATGCTAATAAAGTGTATGCAACTTCCCTAGTGTTCAACTGTGATGAGTGTTGATTAGCATGCCAAATCGTGTGCCTCAATGAGCATTGTCCGTA
Source organism: Calotriton arnoldi (assembly GCA_963921515.1). Taxonomy (NCBI): domain Eukaryota; kingdom Metazoa; phylum Chordata; class Amphibia; order Caudata; family Salamandridae; genus Calotriton; species Calotriton arnoldi. The sequence goes on from CAWUFW010009111.1 coordinate 26,877, forward strand.
CACAGGGAGGGACTGACTGACACATTTCACTTAGGGGTGAGTCCCTATTGCCAGCTCCACCTCTGTGAGCCAGACATTGTTGTTGGGAGAGTTGCTGATAGACCTGTGCGCTTACGTGTCTTCAGCAATGTGAGTATGGTATCCAACTTCTTGCCATGTGGATCAATGTGTTCCATCAAACCAGGCTGTGTCCACACAGTTGAGTGTGTGTAGGTATGCGAAGAGATGTTCTGTTGTCACATGTGATATGGGACACTACTTTAGGCCTCCTACCGACTTTGACATGTTTACACACAGCCCTATTTAATACATGGACATGGGGCTACGTTGGGGGGTTGCGAGATTGTTGTTCATGATCAATGAGGCCACAGCTAGTTCACACCTTCACAGTCATCTAATTGGCCATGTGTGTCACGGTCAAACATGCGCATTGATGTCATTTCCCAGGGTGTACCTTTTTGTGCAATCAATGTCCCTACAGTCATCCATACTGTTATACTTGATTGAACATAGACATGACGCATCTGTGTGATTAGGAATGTTTTATTCACATCCTGTGGAGTGTCGGAGCTGGAGCAGTACATGGCCATGCACACCCCATATTACATGGTTGCCCAGTGGAGGGCCAAACAGTCCTTTAGGGAATGACAAGTTAATCGGTAGAGGAAGGGTTGAGTCCGCAGCCTGTGTCATTGGTAACCAGAGCAGATATGGCAGTCCATGTCGGGGTCCAGGTGAATGTCGCAGAGTGGTTCGAGGGACAGTGGAAGGTGTTGTACCAGGGTATGATGCAGAGGGCTGTACCAAGCAGAAACAGGCCATATATCCAGATCTTCGTCCTCTGATATGTCTTCTGTGTCAGGTGTGCCAGGTGTGTGTGGTGGTGTTATGGCTGCATCACTGTGTGCCACTGACACATCAGGGGGCTTAGATGTGTGTGTCAAAGTTCCTGCAGCAGTCATCTGGGACAGGCTCTGTGGCAGCAATGGCAAGATGAGGATCTGCAGGGCATGGAAGATCCCAGCTACATCTCGCTGGTGTTCAGCCGTGGCAGCCATCCTTCCTGCCTGCATCTGCTCCATGTTCTCCATTGTCATCCGCATCTGTGCCAACTCTGTGCTGTCGTTGCTGGAGCCTGTCTGACTAGACAGTTCTTGTATCCGAGTAATGGCTCCAGCGAGGTCATCCAAGGATTGTTGTAGGGCATGGAGCGGACTGTGGGTGTCCGTTAGGGACTGTAAGTGGTCCCTGATGGGACTAAGATACCCACGTATGGCATCTAGTTTGGCTGCCATGAGGTCGAAACCCAGCCGCACCTGTTCAGCCAGCCCCCTCTGGCAGTCTGACACACGGCATTGGAATGCCATGTGTTCTTCGGTGAGGTGCTGGGAGCTAGCCGTGGTGGTGGGCGCTTCCTGCTGTGTGGTCTGTGCAGGGGGTGGGATCACCTCGATGCAGCTAGGCTGCCCTGCTCCTGGAGGTGGGGTGCGGAGGCTGTCCATGAGCCGTTGGAGGGTATCGGAGCAGATGGCCAGGGGGTCCTCCTCATCATCACTGAAGAGATGTCTGGTCTGCTCTGCAGGAGGTGTTGATTGTCCCTCTGCAATGTGAAGGGGAGACGCAGGTTAACAGTGTGTTCCATGTATGTTCACGCATTGTACATGTTTACATACAGACTGCATGACAATGTACATTGTGACTGTTTTGGAGGAGCTGGGTATTTGATGGGAGACAGTGGACATTTCGACTACATGACAGATGTGAGGTTGTCTTCGTACATTATCATCTGACAGTTTTCTGCTATGCCTGAAGTGATTGGCCAGTTTCTACGCACATGCGGCACCAGTTGTGTCCTTTGTTCTGTGGTGTAAGTGTGGCACTTTGTACCACATTGTCATCAATGTTGATGTGCTGTTATTGCTATGTGTGTGTGCTGCATTGTGGGAGAGTCACCCCTGCAGCTCTGATTTAGCAGCCCCTTATCCCTTTGAGGTGGTGTGCCTTTGACTTGTGTGCTTTTACGGTGCTGAGATGTTGGCAACTTGGGTCATTTGTGCTCTTGGACGGTTTTTGTACTCTTGTGCATTGTTTGTCTGCAGATGTGTTGTTGACGTCAGGGGTTGTATGTTCATGTGTATGTGTCAGAGTGTGACCTGCTCCTTTAAGGATGTTATCCACACTGGGCCACCTCAGTGTCGTGGCGTGCACCATGTCATGTATTTTGACTGCAGCAATGCTATTGGTCATGCAGTGTCAGTTGCATTGTCAGTGTGGCTCACAGAGCCACTGCTTTGCTGGGTTCAGCACATGTGCATGGGTAGGTTGTGAGATTGTTGATGGGGGTGCATTTGTGCACATGGTGGATGGGGGCCTACTTAGTGTTTCTATGTGTGCTGCAGTGTGCCAAGGCCATCAGGGACATGTTCCACTGTCACTGTGGGTGTGCAGTGTGCTACACATAATTGTGCATGTGTGCCATTGTGCCCATCTCCCCCGTCCACCCAGTCCCTGGTCGTTACTCACCCTGTTGCTGTTGGGTCAGGTAATATCGAGCACTGTCCGGACCCCCAACTCCTTGCACCGTCTCCGCACTGATGACTGTGGCCACCATTTCCTTCAGATCATCCAGCTCCTCCTGTGGCCGCAGGACTCCCACCTCCAGTCGCTGTTGCTGCCTTCCGGTTGGCAGCGAGTTTCTGCTTGGTTTGGCTTTTCACATCATGCCAGCGCCTCTTGACCTCCTCCATTGACCTCCTCAACACTCCGACTGCATTCACGTTGTTAACAATGGACTGCCATATTTCCGTTTGTGTTGCCGATGACACAGTGGAGGTGACAAACAGTTGTTGGTAGTGTTTTGTCACCTCTGTGACGATGATCCGGTTTTCCTGCGGACTGAACCCTGTCTTCCTCTTCCTCTTCTCCTTGCCCTTCCCCGGCCCCGGGGTTCCTGGCTGGTCGTCTGTGGGGCTTGTGGGGTTCGCGTTGTCCTCTGCACTCGGTCTGTGTGCGTCCAAGGTGCTACGCACTTACATTTATTTATCTATTTTTCTCTGCTTTTATAGTGCATTCTCATGCATGGCGCGTGGGAATCGCAGGTCTGTCGCTGGTTATCGCTGATTTTGTATCACCATTGGGGACATCGCCACTTTTTTCGCGTTCGTGTTTCGCGTTTTTTCGGCGTCGCATAGATTTTTACGCGGGTATTTGACGCGTTATCGTGAGACTATCGCATGGTGCCGACGGGTTGAGAATAGTTTAGTTTAGTTTAGTTTAAGCATTTGTAGAGCGCATGGTTACACCACCGGCGTGTCCCCGCGCTAAGAAGCTCATATGAGAGAAGGGGCGTGTGAGACAAGCGGACTACAGTGATAGAGGTGCTACGACGAATAGTGCGTTCACATGGTGTTATTTTTCCACGATAGACTGCGATGTGAGAAGTTGCGTTAAGCGAATTTGGCGATAGTTAACACACGTTCTTGAGAATATCCCCCTTGGTTTTTTTCAGTGAATTTCAAAGGTTTGTCAAATGCTAATTTCTGACTATAACGTACCTGAAACCTATGGTTTTTGCAGTGAATTTCAAAGGTTTTTAAATGCTAATTTCTAACTATAACGTCCCTGAAACCTATGGATTTCTCAGTGAATTTCTAAGGTTTTTTAAATGCTAATCCCTAACTATAATGTCCCTGAAACATCTGTTTTTTTCAGTGAATTTCTAAGGTTGTTTAAATGCTAATACCTAACTATGCCTACATAGGTAGGATATGTGCAGAAAGAGGAAGAAAGGCGCAGAAAGAACTAAGAGCAGTGCAGAAAGAACCAACAGAGATGCAGAAGGAGGCAAGAGGGGTGCAGAAAGAGGCAAGAGAAGTGCAGAAAGAAGCAACAGAGGTGCAGAAGGAGACAAGTGAACTGCAGAAAGAGGCAAGAGAGTTGCATAAACAGTCAAGCGAGGTGCAGAAAAAGCGAACAGGGTGCAAAAACAGGCAAGAGAGGTGCACAAAGAGGGAAGAAAGGTGCAGAAAGAGGCAAGAGGGGTGCAGAAAGAAGCAAGAGAGGTATAGAAAGAAGCAAGAGAAGTGCAGAAAGAAGCAACAGAGGTTCAGAAAGAGGAAAGAGGGGTGCAGAAAGAGGCAAGAGAAGTGCAGAAAAAAGCAAGAGAGTTGCAGAAACAGGCAAAAGAGGTGCAGAAAGAAGCAAGTGCAGTGCAGAACCAACCAAAAGAAGTGTAGATGGAGGCAAGAGGGGTACAGAAAGAGGCAAAAGAAGTGCAGAAACAAGCAAAAGAGGTGCAAAAAGAGGCAAAAGGGGTGCAGAAAGAGGCAAGAGATAAGTGCAAAAACAGGCAAGAGAAATGCAGACAGAGGGAAGAAAGGTGCAGAAAGAGGCAAGAGGGGTGCAGAAAGAAGCAGGAGAGGTGTAGAAAGAAGCAAGAGAAGTGCAGAAAGAAGCAACAGAGGTGCAGAAAGAGGAAAGAGGGGTGCAGAAAGAGGCAAGAGAAGTGCAGAAAAAAGCAAAATAGGTTCAGAAAGAAGCAAGAGGGGTGCAAAAAGAGGCTAGAGAGTAGCAGAAAGAGGCAAGAGAGGTGTACACAGAGGCACGAGGGGTGCAGAAATATGCAAGTGAGGTGCAGAAAGAAGCAAGAGAAGTGCAGAAAGAAGCAACAGAGGTGCAGAAAGAGGCAAGAGGGGTGTAGAATAAAGCAAGAGAAGTGCAGAAAGAAGCAACAAAGGTGCAGAAAGAGGCAAGAGGGGTGCAGACAGAGGCAAGAGAGGTGCAGAAAAAGGGAAGAGGGGTGCAGAAAGAGGCAAGAGGGGTGCAGGAATGTGCAAGACAGGTGCAGAAAGAAACAAGAGCAGTACAGAAACAACCAAGAGAGGTGCAGAAAGAGGAAAGAGGGGTGCAGAAAGAGGCAAGAGAAGTCCATAAAGAAGCAACAGAGGTGCAGAAAGAGGAAAGAGGGGTGCAGAAAGAGGCAAGAGAAGTCCAGAAGGAAGTAACAGAGGTACAGAAAAAGGCAAGAAAAGTGCAGAAAGAGGCAAGAGAGTAACAGAAACAGTCAAAAGAGGTGCAGAAAGATGGACCAGGGGTGCAGACAAGAGTCAAGAGAGGTGCATAAAGAACCAACAGAGGTGCAGAAAGAGACAAGAGGGGTGCAGAAATGTGCAAGAGAGTTGCAGACAGAAGCAAGAGCAGTGCAGAAAGAACCAACAAGGTGCATAAAGAGGCAGGAAGGGTGCAGAAAGAGGCAAGAGAAGTGCAGAAAAAAGCAAAATAGGTTCAGAAAGAAGCAAGAGGGGTGCAAAAAGAGGCTAGAGAGTAGCAGAAAGAGGCAAGAGAGGTGCACACAGAGGCACGAGTGGTGCAGAAATATGCAAGTGAGGTGCAGAAAGAAGCAAGAGAAGTGCAGAAAGAAGCAACAGAGGTGCAGAAAGAGGCAAGAGGGGTGTAGAATAAAGCAAGAGAAGTGCAGAAAGAAGCAACAAAGGTGCAGAAAGAGGCAAGAGGGGTGCAGACAGAGGCAAGAGAGGTGCAGAAAAAGGGAAGAGGGGTGCAGAAAGAGGCAAGAGGGGTGCAGGAATGTGCAAGACAGGTGCAGAAAGAAACAAGAGCAGTACAGAAACAACCAAGAGAGGTGCAGAAAGAGGCAAGAGGGGTGCAGAAAGAGGCAAGAGAAGTGCAGAAGGAAGCAACAGAGGTGCAGAAAGAGGCAAGAGGGTCGCAGAAAGAGGCAAGAGAACTTTAGAGAGATGCAAGAGAGTTGCAAAAACAGGCAAGAGATGTGCAGAAAGAGGGAACAGGGGTGCAGAAAGAGACAAGAGAGGTGCAGAAAGCGGGAAGAGAGGTGTAGAAAGAGGGAAGAAGGGTGCAGAAAGAGGCAAGAGGGGTGCAAAAAGAAGCAAGAGAGGTGCAGAAAGAGGGAAGAAGGATGCAGAAAGAGGCAAGATGGGTGCAGAAAGAAGCAACAGAAGTGCAGAAAGAAGAAACAGAGGTGCATAAAGAGGCAAGAGGGCCGCAGAAAGAGGCAAGAGAAGTGCAGAAAGAAGCAACAGAGGTGGAGAAGGAGGCAAGAGAAGTGCAGAACGACACAAGAGAGTTGCAGAAACAGGCAAAAGAAGTGCAGAAAGAAGCAAGAGCAGTGCAGAACGAAGCAACAGAGGTGCAGAAAGAGGAAAGAGGGGTGCAGAAAGAGGCAAGAGAAGTCCAGAAAGAAGCAACAGAGGTGCAGAAAGAGGAAAGAGGGGTGCAGAAAGAGGCAAGAGAAGTCCAGAAGGAAGTAACAGAAGTACAGAAAAAGGCAAGAAAAGTGCAGAAAGAGGCAAGAGAGTAACAGAAACAGGCAAAAGAGGTGCAGAAAGATGGACCAGGGGTGCAGAAGAGAGTCAAGAGAGGTGCATAAAGAACCAACAGAGGTGCAGAAAGAGGCAAGAGGGGTGCAGAAATGTGCAAGAGAGTTGCAGACAGAAGCAAGAGCAGTGCAGAAAGAACCAACAAGGTGCATAAAGAGGCAGGAAGGGTACAGAAAGAGGCAAGAGAAGTGCAGAAAAAAGCAAAAGAGGTTCAGAAAGAAGCAAGAGGGGTGCAAAAAGAGGCTAGAGAGTAGCAGAAAGAGGCAAGAGAGGTGCACACAGAGGCACGAGGGTGCAGAAATATGCAAGTGAGGTGCAGAAAGAAGCAAGAGAAGTACAGAAAGAAGCAACAGAGGTGCAGAAAGAGGCAAGAGGGGTGCAGAATAAAGCAATAGAAGTGCAGAAAGAAGCAACAAAGGTGCAGAAAGAGGCAAGAGGGGTGCAGACAGAGGCAAGAGAGGTGCAGAAAAAGGGAAGAGGGGTGCAGAAAGAGGCAAGAGGGGTGCAGGAATGTGCAAGACAGGTGCAGAAAGAAACAAGAGCAGTACAGAAACAACCAAGAGAGGTGCAGAAAGAGGCAAGAGGGGTGCAGAAAGAGGCAAGAGAAGTGCAGAAGGAAGCAACAGAGGTGCAGAAAGAGGCAAGAGGGCCGCAGAAAGAGGCAAGAGAACTTTAGAGAGATGCAAGAGAGTTGCAGAAGCAGGCAAGAGATGTGCAGAAAGAGGGAACAGGGGTGCAGAAAGAGGCAAGAGAGGTGCAGAAAGAGGGAAGAGAGGTGTAGAAAGAGGGAAGAAGGGTGCAGAAAGAGGCAAGAGGGGTGCAGAAAGAAGCAAGAGAGGTGCAGAAAGAGGGAAGAAGGATGCAGAAAGAAGCAAGATGGGTGCAGAAAGAAGCAACAGAAGTGCAGAAAGAAGAAACAGAGGTGCATAAAGAGGCAAGAGGGCCGCAGAAAGAGGCAAGAGAAGTGCAGAAAGAAGCAACAGAGGTGGAGAAGGAGGCAAGAGAAGTGCAGAGAACGACACAAGAGAGTTGCAGAAACAGGCAAAAGAAGTGCAGAAAGAAGCAAGAGCAGTGCAGAACAGAAGCAACAGAGGTGCAGAAAGAGGAAAGAGGGGTGCAGAAAGAGGCAAGAGAAGTCCAGAAAGAAGCAACAGAGGTGCAGAAAGAGGAAAGAGGGTGCAGAAAGAGGCAAGAGAAGTCCAGAAGGAAGTAACAGAAGTACAGAAAAAGGCAAGAAAAGTGCAGAAAGAGGCAAGAGAGTAACAGAAACAGGCAAAAGAGGTGCAGAAAGATGGACCAGGGGTGCAGAAGAGAGTCAAGAGAGGTGCATAAAGAACCAACAGAGGTGCAGAAAGAGGCAAGAGGGGTGCAGAAATGTGCAAGAGAGTTGCAGACAGAAGCAAGAGCAGTGCAGAAAGAACCAACAAGGTGCATAAAGAGGCAGGAAGGGTACAGAAAGAGGCAAGAGAAGTGCAGAAAAAAGCAAAAGAGGTTCAGAAAGAAGCAAGAGGGGTGCAAAAAGAGGCTAGAGAGTAGCAGAAAGAGGCAAGAGAGGTGCACACAGAGGCACGAGGGGTGCAGAAATATGCAAGTGAGGTGCAGAAAGAAGCAAGAGAAGTACAGAAAGAAGCAACAGAGGTGCAGAAAGAGGCAAGAGGGGTGCAGAATAAAGCAATAGAAGTGCAGAAAGAAGCAACAAAGGTGCAGAAAGAGGCAAGAGGGGTGCAGACAGAGGCAAGAGAGGTGCAGAAAAAGGGAAGAGGGGTGCAGAAAGAGGCAAGAGGGGTGCAGGAATGTGCAAGACAGGTGCAGAAAGAAACAAGAGCAGTACAGAAACAACCAAGAGAGGTGCAGAAAGAGGCAAGAGGGTGCAGAAAGAGGCAAGAGAAGTGCAGAAGGAAGCAACAGAGGTGCAGAAAGAGGCAAGAGGGCCGCAGAAAGAGGCAAGAGAACTTTAGAGAGATGCAAGAGAGTTGCAGAAGCAGGCAAGAGATGTGCAGAAAGAGGGAACAGGGGTGCAGAAAGAGGCAAGAGAGGTGCAGAAAGAGGGAAGAGAGGTGTAGAAAGAGGGAAGAAGGGTGCAGAAAGAGGCAAGAGGGGTGCAGAAAGAAGCAAGAGAGGTGCAGAAAGAGGGAAGAAGGATGCAGAAAGAAGCAAGATGGGTGCAGAAAGAAGCAACAGAAGTGTAGAAAGAAGAAACAGAGGTACATAAAGAGGCAAGAGGGCCGCAGAAAGAGGCAAGAGAAGTGCAGAAAGAAGCAACAGAGGTGCAGAAGGAGGCAAGAGAAGTGCAGAACGACACAAGAGAGTTGCAGAAACAGGCAAAAGAAGTGCAGAAAGAAGCAAGAGCAGTGCAGAAAGAACCAACAGAGGTGCAGAAGGAGGCAAATGGGGTACAGAAGAGGCAAAAGAGGTGCAGAAAAAAGCAAAAGAAGTGCGTAAAGAGGCAAGAGGGGTGCAGAAAGAGGCAAGAGGAGTGCAGAAAGAGGCAAGAGAGTAACAGAAACAGGCAAGAGGTGCAGAAAGAGGGAACAGGGGTGCAGACAGAGGCAAGAGAGGTGCAGAAAGAGCCAAGAGAGGTGCACAAAGAAGCAAGAGGGATGCAGAAATGTGCAAGAGAGTTGCAGACAGAAGCAAGAGCAGTGCAGAAAGAACCAACAGAGGTGCAGAAAGAGGCAGGAGTGGTGCATAAAGAGGCAAGAGAAGTGCAGAAAAAAGCAAAAGAGGTACAGAAAGGGGCAAGAGGGCTGCAAAAAAAGGCGTGAGAGGAGCAGAAAGAGGCAAGAGCGGTGCACACAGAGGCATGAGGGGTGAAGAAATTTGCAAGAGAGGTGCAGAAAGAAGCAAGAGAAGTGCAGAAAGAAGCAACAGAGGTGCAGAAAGAGGCAAGAGGGGTGCGGAAAGAAGCAAGAGAAGTGCAGAAAGAAGCAACAAAGGTGCAGAAAGAGGCAAGAGGAGTGCAGACAGAGGCAAGAGAGGTACAGAAAAAGGGAAGAGGGGTACAAAAAGAGGAAAGAGGGGTACAGAAAGAGGAAAGAGGGGTGCAGAAATATGAAAGACAGGTGCAGAAAGAAACAAGATCAGTACAGAAACAACCAAGAGTGGTGCAGAAAGAGGCAAGAGATGTGCAGAAAGAGGGAACAGGGGTGCAGAAAGAGGCAAGAGAGGTGCAGAAAGAGGGAAGAGAGTTGTAGAAAGAGGGAAGAAGGGTGCAGAAAGAGGCAAGAGGGGTGCAGAAAGAAGCAAGAGAGGTGCAGAAAGAGGGAAGAAGGATGCAGAAAGAGGCAATATGGGTGCAGAAAGAAGCAACAGAAGTGTAGAAAGAAGAAACAGAGGTGCATAAAGAGGCAAGAGGGCCGCAGAAAGAGGCAAGAGAAGTGCAGAAAGAAGCAACAGAGGTGCAGAAGGAGGCAAGAGAAGTGCAGAACGACACAAGAGAGTTGCAGAAACAGGCAAAAGAAGTGCAGAAAGAAGCAAGAGCAGTGCAGAAAGAACCAACAGAGGTGCAGAAGGAGGCAAATGGGGTACAGAAGAGGCAAAAGAGGTGCAGAAAAAAGCAAAAGAAGTGCATAAAGAGGCAAGAGGGGTGCAGAAAGAGGCAAGAGGGGTGCAGAAAGAGGCAAGAGAGTAACAGAAACAGGCAAGAGGTGCAGAAAGAGGGAACAGTGGTGCAGACAGAGGCAAGAGAGGTGCAGAAAGAGCCAAGAGAGGTGCAGAAAGAAGCAAGAGGGATGCAGAAATGTGCAAGAGAGTTGCAGACAGAAGCAAGAGCAGTGCAGAAAGAACCAACAGAGGTGCAGAAAGAGGCAGGAGTGGTGCATAAAGAGGCAAGAGAAGTGCAGAAAAAAGCAAAAGAGGTACAGAAAGAGGCAAGAGGGCTGCAAAAAAAGGCGTGAGAGGAGCAGAAAGAGGCAAGAGCAGTGCACACAGAGGCATGAGGGGTTAAGAAATTTGCAAGAGAGGTGCAGAAAGAAGCAAGAGAAGTGCAGAAAGAAGCAACAGAGGTGCAGAAAGAAGCAAGAGGGGTGCGGAAAGAAGCAAGAGAAGTGCAGAAAGAAGCAACAAAGGTGCAGAAAGAGGCAAGAGGGGTGCAGACAGAGGCAAGAGAGGTACAGAAAAAGGGAATAGGGGTACAGAAAGAGGAAAGAGGGGTACAGAAAGAGGAAAGAGGGGTGCTGAAATATGAACGACAGGTGTGAGAAGTTGGCCTGGTATATGCTGTCCACTAATTATAGTGGGCACCTTGCACCAGTCCAAACAACCCCTTATTGGAGATAGGTTAAAGACAACCTTATTGAAAGCTATCCTAGTGGTAGCTATGGAGAGCAGCCTTCAGGCTAAGTCTTGAAGGAATGTAAAGCAGCTTGTTTTACCAGTCTATAATCTCTTGAGTGACCAAATGAAAGAGCACCACACCAGGTATATATTCAAAATATATGTATTTATTGCTAAACACACCCCTCTAGTCTCTTTATGAGGCTAGAGTTCGAAGTACATAAGTTATAAGTTATTAATTCACAGTAATAGCACAAATACACGTTTGGGCCCTAGGGGCGTACCAAACCATATACCAATAAAGTGGTATGCGAACCACGACTGAACTAGACACTAGGCCTAGAGCCTCTAGAAGTGCTTGGACCACAAGGAACCACCCAAGGTAGTGACACAGGGGACCCACGGGAGACGCGTGCAGTGTAAATACACAACCGCGATACGCCGTTGACTTCTATGGAGAAAGTTGGGATCGGGAAAATAGAGAAAAGGGACACTTAAAAGAGGACTAGGACAAAACCCTTTGAGATCTAGGACTTTGAAGAGTCTCTACCCACGGGAGCACCGGAGTACTCGTGTTACCTCACCCAGGGAAGCCGGGTGCATAGGTGCCTATCGGGGTCGGGTTTCGTCGTCGATTCGAATGGCGATCTGCTGCAAAGTGCTGCTGGCGGCCAAGAGAAAAGTGTCCCGGTGGATCCAAGAGTGGATCAGAGTTCTGAAGAACCTGAAAGCAGAGGGGACAGAGTCTGGGTCACTAGCCAGTGACCAGGAAGGCGATGGACAGATGCCCACCGATGTCGAGTGCTTCAGGTGCGTTGACGGTCGTCTTGACTCTTCAGCCACGAGGTCCAGGCGGCGTTGTCGGCAACCAGGAGCAGGATTCGCGCTGGTACACGATGTTTCTCGAGTGCTGAGGTGTCGGCGACCGGATTGGACCCAACAAGCCTTGGCAACGGCAAGTCTCGGTGAAGATGTAGATCGTCGATGGTGCAGACCAGCAAGGTCTGTGGAACTCACCCAGCAAGGGTAAGTGAGGGCAGGCCTGGAGCAACCAGGATGCCAAGTAAGAAAAGGATTGGCCTTCGTTGAGGGCTACTAGCCAACAGGCTAGCGACCGCGAAGGAGCCTCGTGACACCGCACGTGGATCTGGCTTACAGGACACTCGTGGAGTGGGGGCCAGTGATCTTCGGTGCAGGTGGTGCTGGAGGCTAGGGCTACTCGGAGCCCAAAGCACGACTTCTTGGAAGACCCAGAAGAGGATGCACTTGCAAATGTGCTCGGTGTCCAGGGGTCACGGTTTCAAGTCACCCACGATAGCCACGGGCCTCAGCTTTGCTGGGGACTCAGGGTAGCCTCAGGGAAGTCTGAGAATCCACGTCTGGTGATGCGATGACTTCAGCGTCCGACGGGAGCTTCAGAAATGCGAACCGGACAGATGCTTCTTTGGTGCCTGTCAAGCAGGGGAGTCACTCCTTGACCCCAAGGGAGATTCTTCAGTCCTCTAATCGTGAGTAGAGTGTCGAAGGTCCAGGATTCAGTTTCAGAGTTTCGTCCAAGGATAATCTAAAGTCCTAAGGACTGGGTTCCTATCTTTATACTAAAGATAGGGGTTGGACTACTCTGTGGCCCCACCTATGGGTGGGTCAGGGCAGAGGGGTGGCTACACCCCTTTCCCTTTGTCCAGTTCGCGCCAAAGCAGGGGCTGCAAGCCCCTGATCCGGTTTGAACTGGGGTATGCACAGAGGACACCAAATGTGCCCCCAGTGCAGGACTTCAAAGCACCCGAAAGTGCTCCCGCCCAGCCCCAATACACATTATCCTGTCTGGGGAGGTGGTCACACCTCCCTGGGACAGGAAACCTATTGTCCAGGCCTCCCCTGCTGGAGTTTCGTCCAGCAGCAGGAGGCCAGACTCGTGTCTGTGGCAGCAGCATCCATTTTGTGATGCTAGGGCTCTGGAAAGAAGTTACCGGACTAGCCAGAGTTAACATGTCTTTCCCTCTAGAAGGGTGGAATGCTACCCCGCCACCAGGATTGGCGGGGGGTAGTATTCCAAGATGTTTGACACCAAACACGACATGTTTAGGTGCAGCCATTCCAAAGTTAGCATTTTACTGCGAGGATATAATGCGCTTAAGAGTATATGGTCAGGCTGCACTACAAACAGCATCAGAGATGGTCTCCGAACGCTGCAGAGGGGCCCTGCTCATGCAGGGCACCCTCTCACATAGGAACCATGCACTCTGCCTTTAGGATTGATAAGGCCTGCCTTAGGAGTGACTTATAGGTTTATATGTGTGTATGTATTTAGTGATATAGGTAACCTATATCACAGTAAGGGAGTGCATGCACCACCTTACCCAGGCTGCAGTAGCAGACCTGTGGTGTCAGTTTGGATGGCCTTCCAGGGGTGGCATAATACATGCTGCAGCCCCTGGTAGGCCTCTGAGGTACCTATGCCCTTGGTACATAGTATACCATATACTAGGGACTTATAAGGGCACTCCAGATTCCAATCAGCGATGTGCCTAAGGCACATGGAAACCATTTTACAGAGAAAGCAGATAGACTGGGGCCCTGAATAGCAGGATCCCAGTCCAACTAAGTCATAAACCAGCAAAACACCATAAAAAAAGTGGGGGCAACCATATAGTCAGATTCCACCTTCCTACATAACCCCCCAAACGAAAGGAGATAAGGCTAACCTTGGCCAGTTGAGCCTTCATTGACTAAGTGGTCATATAAGGAAGCACCTGCACTAGCATGGTTGCCCCCTGTCTTATGGCCCACTAAGCAATCCCTCACCCTAAGGGTATGAGAGGGTCTCCACCATGGGGAATCACTACCTGTGGTGTGCTTAGGTAAAGTACAAGGCTGGTGAGGTGTCTGAGTAGGGAAGTGAGGCCCTAGGAATGTTGGTCTCAGCTTCCTCAGATCACTGGTCACCATGTATGCCTGTCTTCCCATGACTGAGTTGCACTTTGCTCTAAGGGTCAACCTTTGGCTGCCTACAGCTGGGGGTTGGGTCTCTTTGGTTGGACTACTGGAGGGACATGGCAGGTTTGGAACCTTCTGGTCCCAGGTTTGCCCTTGCCTACCAGAGTCCTTCTGGGGAGGTCCCTACATAAAGGTATGGGGGATCCCTCAGTGTGTAGAGGAATTTTCACCTGGCTAGGGCTACTAGACTGGGTGCCCCTAATCTGCTGATGGGGGATTCCTCTGGGCAGGGGGCCCTGGGGGTCCACTGACCTCCCTGACCTCTGCAGCCCTGGGCTGACTGAGGCAGGGTAGAGAGGGGCAGGTTACCTGCTCCAGACTGGGTACCACCTTGGAAGGGTCCTCTGCCATCAGGGGGTGGTCAGGCCAGGCCTGACTACCTCTGTGGCAGTTCCTTCACTAGGGGTAGGGTCAGTTCCCTGATGAGGCTGACCCTTACCTACTGTCTGGGGGAAGAAGACTTTTCTTCAACCCTGGTGCTCTCTTTTGGGGGAGAGTGGGCCATTCTTTCAGGCTCCATCTCTCCAAATTCTTGGGCTGGGGCTGTGGCCATCACAGCCCCACTAACTTTACAGGGACGCCCAACATCCTAAGATGGGTTTGGTGTTCAACTTCAGCCCAGGCTGAAATTTCCAAATCATTGCCCATCAGGCAATCTACAGGTAAGGTGGGGGACACTGCCACTCTCTTGGGCCTGTGACCCCCTCCCAGCTGAGATTGACTATGGCCATGGGGTGATCTGTTCTGACACCATCAATGTTGGTCACCTGGTACTTAAACTCAGGTAAAAGCTGGTGAGGGGGACTAGTTTCCCTGCCACCATGGTGACACTAGCCCCTGTGTCCCTAAATGCCACAGCTTTCTGACCATTAATTATTGGCTCCAATCTGTACCTGCCCAACGCTGTGGGACCCATGGTAAAGGTGGCAAATCCTATACCACCATGAGAGTCAGAGGAGTCTGTTGAGGGGTCCCTGTCTAAACTAAGGCTCCCCTCTGTTCCTCTTGCAAAAGCACCCAACTTTTTGGGTGCACTACTCCCAACTGGAGGATTACTACTGGTAGTACCAGGAGGGGTGGTAGTAGTTGTGGGAGGAACATTTTCTTTATTGCCAATCCTGGGGCAACTAGGATCAGTTTTCCAGTGCCCAGGCTTTTTACAGACATGGCAATAGGGTTTCTTTTCAGGAGAGGAAGGAGTTTGGGACCCACCCCCAGAAGAGGAATTTTGGGGCCCTGTAGGGGACTTATCCTTAGATTTATCCCCACCTTTCTCTTGGGACTTAGTAGAATCTTTCTTCTGGTCACCACCCTGACTCTGGTTCTGACCCATTTGTCTGCCTTCTTTCCCAATTCTTGGGGAGAGGTCAGATCAGAGTCCACCAGATACTGGTGCAAAAGCTGGTTTTGACAATTATTAAGGATCTGCTCCCTCATAATCAAATTGTACAATCCTAAAAAGTCATGCACTTTGTTGCCATGTATCCAACCTTCCAGAGCCTTTGTAGCACAATCTACAAAATCAACCCAGTCTTGAGTCTGAGCTTTTTGGGTGTCTCTGAACTTCAACCTATACTGTTCAGTGGTTAGGCCAAACCCATCTATCAGAGCACTCTTCAAGACTGTGTAATTGTCAGCATCCTCTTCTCTTACAGTGAGGAGCTTGTCTCTACCTTTGTCTGCAAAGGAGAGCCACAAGATTGCTGCCCACTGCCTCTGGGGGACCTTCTGAACTTTACAGGCCCTCTCCAGTGCAGTTATCCATTTGTGGATGTCATCCCCACTCTGGTAGGGAGGGACAATCTTGTTTAGGTTTCTATGGTCATAAGACCTTTCCCTATCTCTAGGGATATTGCTGCCACCATGGGACTCTAGTCCCAACTTTCTTCTCTCTCTAAGGAGATCTAGGGATTCCCTATCTAAAGCCAATTGCTTTTTTCTGATTTCCAGCTGAGTTTCCTCATACTAGACCAGTCTGTCTCTTCTCTCATTAGAGGATTCCCTCCTGTGAGAGGAGATAGAGCTCCCTATGGAGGTGCCAGAGTGGTTAGACTCCTGAGAAGGAGATCTAGACTTCCTGGGCACACTCTTAATCCTTCCTGGGGGGACAAAGAGGGCATCATCCTGATCATCCTCATCATCTTCCACAGGAGGGATTGGGTTATCCAGGTCAGGGTCATTGTCACCCTCCTGGCCAGTTTCAGAGGGGACTCAGGGTAGCCTCGGGGAAGTCTGAGAATCCACCTCTGGTGATGCGATGACTTCGGCGTCCGACGGGAGCTTCAGAAATGCGAACCGGACAGATGCTTCTTTGGTGCCTGTCAAGCAGGGGAGTCACTCCTTGACCCCAAGGGAGATTCTTCAGTCCTCTAATCGTGAGTAGAGTGTCGAAGGTCCAGGATTCAGTTTCAGAGTTTCGTCCAAGGATAATCTAAAGTCCTAAGGACTGGGTTCCTATCTTTATACTAAAGATAGGGGTTGGACTACTCTGTGGCCCCACCTATGGGTGGGTCAGGGCAGAGGGGTGGCTACACCCCTTTCCCTTTGTCCAGTTTGTGCCAAAGCAGGGGCTGCAAGCCCCTGATCCGGTTTGAACTGGGGTATGCACAGGGACACCAAATGTGCCCCCAGTGCAGGACTTCAAAGCACCCGAAGTGCTCCCGCCCAGCCCCAATACACATTATCCTGTCTGGGGAGGTGGTCACACCTCCCTGGGACAGGAAACCTGTGTCCAGGCCTCCCCTGCCGGAGTTTCGTCCAGCAGCAGGAGGCCAGACTCGTGTCTGTGGCAGCAGCATCCATTTTGTGATGCTAGGGCTCTGGAAAGAAGTTACCGGACTAGCCAGAGTTAACATGTCTTTCCCTCTAGAAGGGTGGAATGCTACCCCCGCCGCCAGGATTGGCGGGGGTAGTATTCCAAGATGTTTGACACCAAACACGACATGTTTAGGTGCAGCCATTCCAAAGTTAGCATTTTACCGCGAGGATATAATGCGCTTAAGAGTATATGGTCAGGCTGCACTACAAACAGCATCAGAGATGGTCTCCGAACGCTGCAGAGGGGCCCTGCTCATGCAGGGGCACCCTCTCACATAGGAACCATGCACTCTGCCTTTAGGATTGATAAGGCCTGCCTTAGTAGTGACTTATAGGTTTATATGTGTGTATGTATTTAGTGATATAGGTAACCTATATCACAGTAAGAGAGTGCATGCACCACCTTACCCAGGCTGCAGTAGCAGACCTGTGGTGTCAGTTTGGATGGCCTTCCAGGGGTGGCATAATACATGCTGCAGCCCCTGGTAGGCCTCTGAGGTACCTATGCCCTTGGTACATAGTATACCATATACTAGAGACTTATAAGGGCACTCCAGATTCCAATCAGCGATGTGCCTACAGGCACATGGAAACCATTTTACAGAGAAAGCAGATAGACTGGGGCCCTGAATAGCAGGATCCCAGTCCAACTAAGTCATAAACCAGCAAAACACCATAAAAAAAGTGGGGGCAACCATATAGTCAGATTCCACCTTCCTACAACAGGTGCAGAAAGAAAGAAGAGCAGTACAGAAACAACCAAGAGCGGTGCAGAAAGAGGCAAAAGGGGTGCAGAAAGAGGCAAGAGAAGTGCAGTAAGAGGCAAGAGAGTTGCAGAAACAGGCAAGAGATGTACAGAAAGAGGGAACGGGTGCAGAAAGAGGGAAGAGAGGTGTAGAAAGAGGCAAGAGAGGTGCAGAAAGAGGGAAGAAAGGTGCAGAAAGAAGCAACAGAAGTGCAGAAAGAGGGGAGAAGGATGCAGAAAGAGGCAAGATGGGTGCAGAAAGAAGCAATAGAAGTGCAGAAATAGGCGACAGAGGTGCAGAAAGAGGCAAGGGGGGTGCAGAAAGAAGCAAGAGAAGAGCAGACAAATGCAAAAGAGGTGCAGAAAGAGGCAAGAGGGGTGCAGAAAGAGGAGAGGCAAGATGGGTGCAGAAATAAGCAACAGAAGTGCAGAAAGAAGTGACAGAGGTGCAGAAAGAGGCAAGAGGGGTGCAGAAAGAGGCAAGAGAAGTGCAGAAAGAAGCAACAGAGGTGCAGAAACAGGCAAAAGAGGTGCAGAAAGAAGCAAGAGCAGTGCAGAAAGAACCAACAGAGGTGCAGATGGAGGCAAGAAGGGTACAGAAAGAGGCAAAAGAGGTGCAGAAACAAGCAAAAGAGGTGCGGAAAGAGGCAAGAGGGGTGCATAAAGAGGCAAGAGAAGTGCAGAAAGAGGCAAGAGAGATGCACAAAGAGGGAAGAAAAGTGCAGAAAGATGCCAGAGAGTTACAGAAAAAGGCAAAAGAGGTGCAGAAAGAGGGAACAGGGGTGCAGACAGAGGCAAGAGAGATGCAGAAAGAACCAACAGAGGTGCAGAAAGAGGCAAGAGGGGTGCAGAAATATGAAAAAGAGTAGCAGACCGAAGCAAGAGCAGTGCGGAACGAACCAACAGAGGTGCAGAAAGAGGCAAGAAGGGTGCAGAAAGAAGCAAGAGAAGAGCAGACAAATGCAAAAGAGGTGCAGAAAGAGGCAAGAGGGGTGCAGAAAGAGGCAAGAGAGGAGCAGAAAGAAGCAAGAGAGGTGCATACAGAGGCACAAGGGGTGCAGAAATTTGCAAGAGAGGTGCAGAAAGAAGGAAGAGCAGTGCAAAAGATCCAACAGAGGTGCAGAAAGAGGCAAGTGAGGTGCAGAAGGAGGCAAGAGAGTTGCAGAAACAGGCAAAAGGGTGCAGAAAGAGGGAACAGGTGGGCAGACTGAGGCAAGAGAGGTGCAGAAAGAGGGAAGAGGGGTGCAAAAAGAGGCAAGAGGGATGCAGAAATTTGTAGCAGAGGTGCAGAAAGAAGCAAGAGCAGAGCAGAAAGAACCAACAGAGGTGCAGAAAGAGGCAAGAGGGGGTACAGAAAGGGCAAGTGAAGTGCAGAACGAAGCAAAAAAGGTGCAGAAAGAACCAACAGATGTGCAAAAAGAGGCAAGAGGGGTGCAGAAAGGGGTAGGAGAGGTGCACAAAGAGGCAAGAGGGGTACAGAAAGAGGCATGAGGTGTGCAGAAAGATGGAAGAGAACATCAGAAAGAAGCAACAGAGGTGCTAAAAGAGGCACAAAGGATGCAGAAAGAGGCAAGAGAAGTACAGAAAGTAGCAACAGAGGTGCAAAAATAGGCAAGAGTGGTGCAGAAAGAGGGAAGAGATGTGTAGAAGGAGGCAAGAGAGTTGCACAAAGATGGAAGAGGGGTGCAGAAAGAGGCAAGAGGGGTGCAGAAAGAAGCAAGAGAGGTGTAGAAAGAAGCAAGAGAAGTGCAGAAAGAAGCAACAGAGGTGCATAAAGAGGCAAGAAGGGTGCAGAAAGAGGCACAAGAAGTGCAGAAGGAAGCAAGAGAGGTGCAGAAAAAGGCAAGACAAGTGCAGAAAGAGGCAAGAGAGTTACAGAAACAGGCAAAAGTGGTGCAGAAAGAGGGAATAGGGGTGCAGACAGAGGCAATAGAGGTGCTGAAAAACCCACAGAGGTGCAGAAAGAGGCAAGAGGGGTGCAGACATGTGCAAGAGAGTAGCACACAGAAGAAAGAGCAGTGCAAAAAAGAATAAACAGAGGTGCAGAAAGAGGCAACAGGAGTGCAGAAAGAAGCAAGAGAAGTGCATAAAAAAGCAAAAGAGGTGCAGAAAGAGTCAAGAGGGATGCAGAAAGAGGCAAGAGAGGAGCATAAAGAGACAAGAGAGGTGCCCACAGAGGCACAAGGGGTGCAGAACTTTCCAAGAGAGGTGCAGAAAGAAGCAAGAGCAGTGCAAAAGAACCAACAGAGGTGCAGAAAGACGCAAGTGAGGTGTAGAAGGAGGCAAGAGAACAGCAGAAAGAGGCAAGAGAGTTGCAGAAACAGGCGAAAGGGGTGCATAAAGAGGAAACAGGTGGGCAGACTGAGGCAAGAGAGGTGCAGAAAGAAGGAAGAGGGGTGCAGACAGAGGCAAGAGAGGTGCAGATAGAACCAACAGAGGTGCAGAAAGAGGCAAGAGGGGTGCAGAAATGTGCAAGAGATTAGCAGACAGATGTAAGAGCAGTGCAGAAAGAAGCAACAGAGTTGCAGAAAGAGGCAAGAGGTGTGCAGAAAGAGGCAAGGGGGTGCAGAAAGAGGCAAGAGAGTTGCACATAGAGGGATTAGAGGTGCAGAAAGAGGCAAGAGAGGTACAGAAAGAGGGAGGAATGGTGCAGAAAGAGGCAAGAGGGGTACAGGAAGAAGCAAGTGAAGTGCAGAAAGAGGCAACAGAGGTGCAGAAAGAGGCAAGAGTGGTTTGTACACCATTAGTACCAATTTAATACCCACATTTAGCAATAAGTAGCAGGTGACCATTCTAGGTTTGAAAAATGCCTTCCACCACACTGTAACACTTGTCGCTGCATTATTAGTAGCATTTGAGCAGTTTGAGCTAGAAACAAGGTTTTTGTTCAATTCTGCAGATTATGCAGCAGATGATGGATTATGTGGCAAATGCGGAAAATGTATAATTGTGCGAAAGTTGGTGCAGCCAAACAGTCGCATAATTCCAGTGGCCCTGCTCATACCTCTGACTAGGTCCAGAAGTGCTCCTCAGTGGTTCCTTTTTTTTGTCTCATTGAGTTTATAGTTTAGCGTCTATGGAAACGAGGAAGACTAAACCTGAGGTTACCACTCCACAACACAGACTACCATACCACATAATTACTCTCCATAACACATAATCCCACTCTTCATATTTCCTATACACTAAATACCACATACCTTCTATCCACATCAAAGTAAAAGTCTATCCACATAATTTCACTGCATAACATACCACATTATTCCACTACACACAATGTACATCCACTCCACTCCACTCCAAAAACCATTATTAAAAAACTTTTACATTTACAACGCCAATAGCTCTAACTCTTGCAAATGCGAGACCTATTACATTGCAAATGCTTCTTTAACTAGTAGTCGCGTTGGCAGAGTGGTGCAGAGAAGGTGCTGGGCCTCCGACCAGCACTCAGGAATTCTGCTGCGTATGACTTACAGGTGGTACCAGGAGGGCTTCTTGGCCCCCAAAGTCCCTCAGGAGTAAGTGGACTTCATCCCCCAACCCGTAGTGTGCCAGGAGGCATGTTTGCAGAGTGGTGGAGAAAGGGGGGCCTGGCCTCCAAAGACCTCTTAGCAATCCCACTGTGTGGGACTTACTGGAGGTAACAGGAGGGGTAGTCGACCCCTAAGGACATCTTTGGGGGCGAACTACCCCTCCTATTACCTCCAGTAAGTCCCACAGAGCAGGATTGCTAAGTTCTCATAGCAGGCCACGCCCCCTTTGCCCACCACTCTGCAAACGCACCTCCTGGCGCGCTCTTGGATGGGGATTGAAGTCCCCTTCGCTTGTGGGGGTCCTTAGGGGCCAACTAGCCTACCTGATACCTCCAGTAAGCCCCATACAGTGGGATTGCTGAGAGGTGGTCCAAGGCCATGCCCCCTTTCTCCACCACTCTGCAACCGTGCCTCCTGGCGCGCTCTGGGTTGGGGGATGAAGTCCCCTTTCTACTTGAGGGTCCCTGAGGGCCAACTAGCCCTCCTGTTACCTCCAGTACACCCCACCCAGCTGGATTGCTGAGAGGTACTCAGAGACCACGCCCCCTTTTTGCACCACTCTGCAAACGCGCATTCTGGCGCGCTCTGGGTTGGGGGATTAAGTCCCCTTGCCTCCTTAGCGTCCCTGGGGGCCAACTAGCCCACCAGGTACCTCCAGAAAGCCCCACACAGCTGGATTGCTGAGAGTGGTCCAAGGCCACGCCCCCTTTTTACATCACTCTGAAAACGCGCCTCCTGGCCCACAGGCACCTCCAGGGCCAAAAAAAGCACTTTTAAAAAAAAATCGGAGGGATTAGTGTAGGGTTCGCGAATCCGGACAAATTCTTTTTAAAATAACAAAGCGTGCACTCCTGTGCTTCATTTATTTTAAGCCTCTGGGTGGTCCAGGTACTGGGGGCAATGGTTTAATATGTAGCGGGGGCCCGCGGGGCACCCGCAGCCCCGGGAATCACCACCTCCCTGGGGCTTTGTTAATTATGCACAGGGGCCCGCAGCCCCCCTGCAGCCCCCCTGCAGCCCCGGGGACCACCACCTTCCTGGGGCTATTTCTAAATAGTAAGTGTGTGGGGGCTCGAGCACCCCCACACTGCCCCGGGGACCACCACTTCCCCGGGGCATTGAATAATAAAGATAGAGGGGTCTGTTGCAGACCCCCGGCCCCAGGGACCACCACCTCCCCTGGGCTATGTATACATAGGGAGGGGGGCTGTGCGGCCCCCCTCCTGGAGCCTTCCATGGCCCTAAGAACCACCACCTCCCAGGGCCGGCCCCAGCAATGTCCCGGGGTGCCCGTATGGATTTGCGGCTCCATCGCAACGCTTTACTGAAGCACCGCGGTGGTATCGCGACTCCAGAAAATTACAGAACTAATTTGGGCACTTTTAGAAGACAGTTGGAAAGGGTTAATATGTCTAACCAATAGAAATGTGTTTCACAATTTGAAATAATGTAGGAAGCAATGTGATTTGTTACCTAAATGTAGTTGTGTGGAGAAAGAGGGATATATGATGATTGAAATAGATTGTGTATAGTAATATGTGTATATTGGAAGATGGATTAGCGATTATGGTAGTTTGTATTAGTGTGGGGAAATGTACAATTGGAGTAAACCGCATAATTTTAGGTGTCGCTTTCAAATTGGAAGTACAGCCTGTCAAGTTTTAAGGTGTGCATGGACTTGTGACTGAAGTATGTCTCTACTTGTATATGTATTCTCATATGTCTTATACATTTGAAGAAGCAAGATGTATAACAAAGAGGTGTAGGTTGCTTTGTATGTGGCAATGGTGAAGCTGCAGCAAAAAGTGAGGTTTAAAACATGTTGACATAAGGTATTAGTGATTAGGCTACTTTGTATAAGTCTCTAGAGAGGTACAGTTGAAATATGCCAAATAATTTATGGTGTTTGCTTGCCATGGGAAGTGTGTTCTGTGAAGTTTTCAGGTCTGCATAATGTTGTCATTGAAGAAAGTCTCTACCAGGAGATATATTCTGATATGTGTTATCCATCTGAAGATTCTAGACATGTAAAATACAGGTATATGAGTCTGTGGAAAGGTACACTTCAAATATACCGCATAATTTTCAGTGTCTGCTTGAAATGTTAAGTGTAGACTGTAACCTTTTAAGGTCTGAATGCTCTTGTGACTGAGATATGTCTCTACTTGCACATGTTTTCTCATATGTGTTATGTATCTGAAGATGCTAGATGTATAAAACACAGGTATACATCTGTTTGTATATTTCTTTTATATATGATGCTGCTAGCAAAAGGTACAG
Organism: Calotriton arnoldi; assembly: GCA_963921515.1. Lineage (NCBI taxonomy): Eukaryota > Metazoa > Chordata > Amphibia > Caudata > Salamandridae > Calotriton > Calotriton arnoldi. The sequence continues at coordinate 49,880 of CAWUFW010009111.1, forward strand.
ACATATGAATACATGCTTTCAGGAAGATGGTGAGACTTTATATTTGGCTAGGCCTAACACCCTAAGTAGTCGTAAAATGGTGAAGCTGAAGCACAAAAGTGAGGGTTAAGACATGTTTGTAGAGGGATTAGTGATTAGGGTAAATTGTAAGAGTCCGTGGAAAGATATACTTCAAATATTCCGTATAAGTTTCAGTGTCTGCTTGAAATGTGAAGTGCAGTCTGTCAAGTTTTAAGATGTGGATGGTCTTGTGACTGAGGTATGTTTCTACTTGCACATGTATTTAGATACGTGTTATGCATCTGAAGATGATAGACGTATAAAACACATGTATACATCCTTGTGTATACTTCTTTTATATATGATGCTGCTAGCAAAAGGTACAGACATATGCATGCATGCTTTCAGTAATATGGTGAGACTTACAGCTGAGACATGTGATGGACTGCTGCTTTATATTTGGCTAGGCTCACAGTCACAGAATGGTGAAGCTGCAGCACAAAAGTGAGCTTTAAGACATGTTAGGAAACGGATTAGTGATTAGGCTAGTTTGTATGAGTGTGTGGAAAGGTACACTTGAAGTATGCTGCATAAATGTAGGTGTCTGTTTGAAATGTGAAGTGCAGTCTCTCAAGTTTTAAGGTCTTCATGGTGTTGTGACTGAAGTATGTCTCTATTTACACAGGTATTCTGAAATGTGTTATCGTTCTGAAGATGGTAGACGTGTAAAACACAGGTATAAATCTAATTTGTATGCTTCTTTTATATCTGGTGTCACTAGCAAAAGGTACAGACACATGCATCCATGCTTTTTGAAATATGGGGAGACTTACAACAGAGAAATGTAAAGGGTTACTGCTTTGTATTTGGCTAGTATCAACACTCTGAGTAGTAGTAGAATGGTGAAGCAGCAGCAGAAAAGTGAGTTTTAAGACATGTTGACAGAGGGATTAGTGATTAGGTTACTTTGTATGACTCTATGGAAAGGTGCACTTGTAGTACGCTGCATAAATCTAGGTGTCTGTTTGAAATATGAAGTGCAGTCTCTCACGTTTTAAGGTCTGCATAGTGTTGTGACTGAGGTATGTCTCTACTTGCATATGAATTCTGATACGTGTTATGCATCTCAACATGCTAGACGTATAAAACAAAGGTATACATCTATTTGTATATTTCTTTTATATATGATGTTGCAAGCAAAAGGCACAGACATATGTATGCATGCTTTCAGGAATATGGTGAGACTTACAGCTGAGACATGTGATGGGTTGCTGCTTTATATTTGGCTAGGCCCAACATCCTGAGTAGTCACAGAATAGTGAAATCGCAGCACAAAAGTGAGATTTACGACATGGTGTACACTTTTGTGCTGGAGCTTCACCATTCTACGACTACTCAGGATGTTGGGCCAACCCAAATATAAAGCAGCAAACCTTCACATGAGTCTGTTGTAAATCTCACCATTTTCCTAAAAGCATGTATGCATGTGTCTGTACCTTTTACTAGTACTATCATATATAAAAGAAATATACAAATAGAGATATACCTGTGTTTTATACGTCTAGCATCTTCAGATGCATAACACATATGAGAATACAAATCCAAGTAGAGACATACATCAATCACAAGACCATGCAGACCTTGAAAACATGGCGGCCGGCTTGACGTGTGTCGCGGGAGCACCTCGGAGTGTGTGAGATGAAATGAGCGAAAATATGTTCTTTACAGCCCAGAACTTGCTCTAAAGTAAATTTCCCAGCCTGAGGAAAGAATCAGACTACCACCGGACTACTAAAAGCAACAAATTAATCTTACCTGAGGCTCCGGAGGTGTCCTGGGGGTTACAGCAAACACAGCGACGGAGCGGTCGTGGAGTAGGGCAGCCCTGGAGCTCCGCAGAGGGTGGCGCGTGGCCACAAGGATCCCCTTCCAGGGGAAAGGAGGTGGAGGCAGCGGCAGAGTGGAAGCTGTCAGGGCCGAGGAGCTGACCAAGGTGACCGAGACTGGCGGCAAAGATCCTTCTGGCCAGCAAAGTCGATCTCTGCTCCTGGAACAGGAAGGGTGCGCAGCCACGGAACAAGAAGTTTTCCCTGGACTAAAGGTGGGTAAAGGGAGGAAGAGGGCAGAGGGGGGAGTGCCTCTGCGGAGGGGGTCTCAATATATGCATTAAGGAGCACAGGGAAAGGTAGAGGTCGGGCATATTTGGACCCATTGCTGATTACTTTCAAGGTGGAGGAGGAGGTAGGGAGGAGGGCTAAAAACTTTGATAAATCAGGAGCCACAGTGAGGGAGTCACCAGCCCTTCAGGTTGTACCAAATCCCCCAAAAATACTGAAAAGAAACGAGCCCCTGAGCAAAGGATCAAGGTCACTCCATCACTTAGGACCTATTTTAAGGTTCTACCTAAAACGCTAATTCTGGGTGAAAGTAAAATGGCGGAGGTAAAAAGACAACAGGAGGGCGCAAGTAAGGAGCAAGGGGTGCATGAGAGAACCTCTGAAGGTGTGAATACGGAAGGTATGAAGGATTGGGCAAATTACATGACCCCAAATCGGTATCACGTCCTAGCCTCAGATTCATCTGCTGCCTCTGGGGGCAGGCATCAAATTCCAGAGGAGGTGGAACGAGCCCCAGAAGGGTCAAAAGACCAAACTCATAGCACCAAGGGTCCTGCGTATAACTCTAAACACTCCGACAAAGAGGACCCATCTATTGGAGCTCTCCTAGTAGCCTTGACTACTGAAATTAAAAGCAGATTTGAGACCTTGGAGGCAAATCAGAAGGAGATAAGGTCTGCCTGTGAAGTGCTAGAGAGGAAGATGGATGATTTAAGTAATAGAACAACAACTTTAGAAGGGGAGGTAAAGGAGCTCAAAGAAACAATACAGGCCAATAGCACTGAAATAGAGAAGCTAAAAACTAAGGAGAGGGAGCAGCTAGATAGAGTAGAAAGATTGGAAAACTTCCAGAGACGGAATAACTTGAAGATTCTAAAAGTTCCAGAAGGCAGAGAGGGGACAATATTAAAGCCTACATAGTCCAATTGATAAAGAGGAGCTGCAGTTGGAGGAATCAGAGCAGAAAATTGCTAAAGATATTCAGAGAATCCACAGGGACCCCTTTAGACTTAAGACTAACAGAACCAAGCCCAGGAGAATACTGCTTAATTTTCTAACATACACATTAAAAGAGAAGATTCTATCTAAAGCTTTGAGCAAGAAGTCGATTGAGGTTGATGGGGTCAAATATGAATTCAGATCGGACGTCTCAAGTGCCACCTCCAATAGGCAGTGGGAACTAGGAAAAAGGATTGAACCACTAAGGAGGTTGGGCGCCTCGGTGCAGTTGAGGTTCCCAGCACTCCTGAAGGTGATGTTTAACAATAAGATGCACATCTTTCACTCTGGTGAGGAGGTAGATGACTTTATTGAAAGTCTGCAGCCAGGTGGCTAGTAACTCTGGAATGGGATCTAGGCTGTTCATATATGATTTATGATCTGTTTTCCTAATCTGTCCAGGGCTGTTCAAATTATTTTTGTTTTTCCAAAGTTTTATTCGCTTACTCACAAATAAACACTAGATTAGATGCACACTCTGGGGGGACACCCATAGGGCTCTAAGCCATGAAGAGTCAGGGTTGGGTTTTCCATGGGAGGGGGGTGTTGGGGAGCACAGGGTGGGGAGCATGTGGGAGAAAAAAGAAAAAAGTATCCTCAGAAGCCCCATTAACACTAAACTGGTGCCTAGTTTTAGACTTTAGAGGGGATGGATGAGAAGCAAGAGAATGTAATAAAAATTATTTCGTGGAATGTAAATGGCCTCAGGGTGCGGGGAAGATGTGAGAGGATACTGCAATATTTAAAAGATTGCCCTGCTCAGATTATTATCGTGCAAGAAACACATTTGACGGAGAAGGAGGGTCTGGAGTTTTTTAAGGCCAAAAAATGGATCACCCAAGCGATGTGTACAGGGCAATCAGCCGTAACAAAGGGGGTGGCGGTCCTAGTAAAATAAGGGGCAAAAATCTCTATAGAAGATAGTGTCTCAGACAAAGCTGGAAGATGGCTTGTGGCTAAACTGAAGATCCTGGGTCCTGGCTTTACCCTGGTGGGATACTATGGTCCGAATCAGGATAACACTGCTCCACTAGAGGAACTACTCGCTGAACTACTCAACTTTTTGGACCCGATTATCATGGCAGGGGACTTTAATGCTGTCTTGGACTGCACTCTAGACAGATCCATGTATAGCAGGGCCTTGGTAAATCCCAAAATGTCGGGGCTTATCAAACAAATGATGGAGCAGTTGGGCCTATGTGACATCTAGCATCAGAGGGCAGGGTCACAGAAAGGGTACACATTTTATAATAAAAAGTACATACATCAGTCAAGGATTGATTACTTCCTAATAGATAGTAGTATGAAGGATTGGGTACAGGAAATCAGTCACGTGGGGGTACATTTGTCAGATCACTCTGCTGTGAGGGGGCTGGCCAAACGAGATGGACCATGGATCGTATGATCTTGCTAGAGGAGGAAGTTATAGAGGCACTAACTAGGGAGACAAAAGAGTTCTTTGAAATCAACCGGGGTCCCGCGTCAACCGGTACAATCTGGGTTGCTTAAAAAGCCTTTTTAAGAGGCAGACTGGGTGCATTAGCAGCGGCAAAAAGGCGGCGGTATCATAAAGAAGTCTCAACATTAGAGGAGCAGGGCCGCTCAATAGAAAGGGATCTTATCAACCCGGGAGTAGATGAGGGGGCTCGGGGAGTTTTGCTACAGAGAATAACAGAAGCAAAATCTAAATTGACTGCAGTTTTACAAGATAGGGTCAAAGAGGTGGGAGGTTAGTCGGTTGGCCCATTTTGAATATGGTGAGGGATGCAGCAGGTTGTTGGCATGGAAAGCCAAAAATGAGCAGGTAAGGAATAGGATAAAACAGGTCAAATGTGAACAGACGGGGGCACTACTTGGAGATAATAAAGGGATTGAGCAAGCCTGTTACAGTTACTTTAGCAAAGTCTACCAGGAAGAGCTGGAAACTACAGAAGAAGAGGCGATGACTTGGCTAGGGCAAAACTGGGCTGAACCCCTTGCGCCTGATATGAGTGGACTGCTGAATGGGGAGATCAATATGAGGGAAGTAGAAAAGGCTATAGGACAAGTCAAGAAAGGGAAAGCTACTGGACCGGATGGCCTGCCTCATGAAGTGTCCAAAGCCCTGGCAAACACACTAACACCTATCCTAGTTGAAATCTTTAATGAATTGCTCTTGACAGGAGCTGAAATGCCTGTATCATGGAAAGATGCCACCATCACGCTAATTCTGAAACCAGGCAAGTGCTCTAAAAATTGTGACTCTTACAGGCCAATATCGCTCTTAAACTGTGACTATAAGATCTTTGCAAAACTTATGGCTGATAGACTCAATGGGGTGATGGCTGAGCTTGTACATGAAGATCAAAAAGATATTATTTGAGGAAGATCACTGAAGGAGCTGACTTACACGCTGATCGGTTCCATAGATTTGGCCACTGCCTATGAGCTCCCACTTGCGGTAGTGGCACTAGACGCCACCAAGGCCTTTGACCGGGTCAACTGGGCTTACTTACAAGGTGTGGCAAAGTCTTTAAACCTCGGGACAAACTTTTGCAGAGCCCTGGCAGGTTTTTATCCAGCACCAGAAGCTAGAGTTCTGGTTAATGGCTCCTTGACAGACCCTGTACAGATCACTAAGGGCACGAGGCAAGGTTGCCCCCTGTCACCACTCTTATTCAATCTCTACATCAAACCCCTAGCCAGGAAAATTAGGAGAGACCCAGATATCTTACCTTTTCAATATAACGGTTGGAGCAAGAAACTAGGTTAATATGAAGATGATATACTAATTTATACAACCCACTTACAAAATACCTTGAGCGGTGTCATGACCCTAACGGCAGACCTTGGGAAGATCTCAGGCTATGATATCAACAGAGATAAGATGGAGATCATGGCCTGGAACATGGAGGTAGGGGATGATGCCAGCAGAGGGGAAATGAGATACCTTGGAGTTAAGATCCCCAAAGATATCACGAAACTAACCAAACTAAACTTTGAAAAAGTTAGGAAAGAAGTTGGAGTCCTATTGAAGAATTGGGCTCATCTTCTGCTTACCTTATTCGGACAAGTCAACTTGGTAAAAATGATAATCCTCCCCAAGTTTACTTTTCTCTTTGACGCATTTCCTCTACCTTTTAAGAAGGAATGGTTCGCAAAGATTCAAAGTCAGATTAGCAGTTTTATCTGGTCCTCCAAAGGCCCAAGGATAGCGTGGAAGAAGCTGAGAAGGAGGGTGGAGAAAGGAGGCTTAGCACTACCAGATGTGCTTTTGTATACTTGGGCATTCTTACTAAAGAATGGGAAAATGCAGTTAAATAGACCAACAGACTCAGAGATTGGGAGACTATTGGCAGTGATGTTGAGGCATGAGGAGGGGGGTGAATGTGGCTTTATACATAAATATGCAGATCCCAAGTACTTTAAAAAGGTCAGGCTAAAAATGTTAGAGGGTCTGGCTGAGACATGGTACAAGATCAAAAAGGTCTCAAAACGTTCATACTTTAGCCTACGCGGCCCCATTTGGGACTCTCCCGGATCTCCAGAATGGACAAAAGATGTGTTGGCTACTCCGTTACGTGAGGCTGGTATCACAAGATGGGAGCATATAATACATGAAGGACACTTGATTACTTGGGAAATGTGTAAACAAAGGACAGACCATAAGATCTCAAGATTCAAGTACCTCCAAATTCAGAGTTGGTATCAAGCTCCCGGCATGATAATAGGTGATCAAAATGAGCTCGAAGACCGACTCACACAAGGGACTGTTGCGAAGAAGGAAATCGCGATGTTGTACTGGCTGATGATCGAACTGGAGGATGGAGCTTTTACTTTGCCATTGGAGTTGTGGGGAAGATGCTTGCCGGAGATTTCGCTGGAATACCAATGGCAAGTATCTGTGTCTATGATGTTTAAAATAGTTAAACCTGCATACTTGAGGAGGAATCATCTTTTCACCATCCACAGGGCCTACTGGACCCCGCAGAGGCTTTCAAAGTTTGTAAAAGGAGGTGAAGTAGCCTGCCCGAAATGTGGTAGCATGAGAGAAGATGATGTGCATATGTTTTTGCACTGCCCAGAGATTCAGATGTTCTGGAATGACGTGAGTAAGGCCTTGTCTAGTATCCTGAAGATCGGTATCAAGGTAAGCGTCTTGCTGATTATTTTTGGATGTTTGGACCCACAACTTCAAACCACCAAGAATCATGCAATGTTGGTTTTCTATGCCATATTACTGGCACGCAGAGAGATCTGCAAGCAATGGGTGGCCCAGGCTCCTCCCATATATGAAGATTGGTTACTTTCGGTTAAGCATATAGCCAGCTTGGATATGTCGGGACATAGAAGGCACGAGTTCTGGCTACCCCTGCTGAGATGGTGTGAGCAACAAGATTGAGATTCGGATCAGGGGTCCAATGATTAAGCCTTCTCCGCCTCGGCTGGCACTTTTCTTTTCTAAAGTAGCAGGTCTGCTTATAGAGAAAGTGTGATTGAAGATGGGGGCTTTCAAATCCGATGGTGGCAACATGTGAAACCCGCCCTATCTTCTGTTTTCTTTCCCAGCAAAAAGGGCAAGACACCCCGGTTAAGGTGCAAGTGGTATGGTGTTAAGAGGCAAATGAGGACAAAAAAAAATAAGACCATGCAGACCTTAAAACTTAAAACTTGACAGACTGCACTTTACATTTGAAACAGACACCTACATTTATGCGGCGTACTTCAAGTGTACCTTTCCACAGATCCATACAAAGTAGCCTACTCACTAATCCATCTCCTAACATGCCTTAAACCTCTATTTTGTGCTGCAGCGTCACCATTCTGCAACTACTTAGGGTGTTGGACCTAGCTAAATATAAAGCAGCAACCCATCACATGTCTCAGCTGTAAGTCTCACCATATTCCTGAAAGCATGCATACATATGTCTGCACCTTTTGCTAGCAGCATCATAAATAAAAGAAATATACAGGTAGATGTATACCTGTGTTTTATACGTCTATCATCTTCAGATGCATAACACGTATCAGAATACATGTGCAAGTAGAGACATACCTCAGTCACAAGACCATCCACATCTTAAAACTTGACAGACTAAACTTCACCTTTCAAGCAGACACTGAAAATGATGCAGTATATTTGAAGTGTAGCTTTCCACAGACTCTTACAAATTAGCCTAATCACTAATCCCTCTGCAAACATGTCTTAAACCTCACTTTTGTGCTGCAGCTTCACCATTCTACGACTACTTAGGGTGTTAGGCCTAGCCAAATATAAAGCAGCATCCCTTCACATGTCTCTGCTGTAAGTCTCACCATCTTCCTGAAAACATGCATGCATACGTCTGTACCTTTCGCTAGCAGCATCATATATAAAGGAAATACACAAATAGATGTATGCCTGTGTTTTATACGTCTAGCATCTTCAGATGCATAACACGTATCAGAATACATGTGCAAGTAAAGACATACCTCAGTCACAAGACCAAAAAGGCCTTAAAACTTGACAGATGGCACTTAACATTCCAAACAGACACCTAGATTTTTGCTGCATATTTCAAGTGAACTTTTCCACAGACTCTTACAAAGTACCATAATCACTAATTCCTCACCCAACATGTCTTAAACCTCACTTTTGTACTGCAGCTTCACCATTCTGCGACTACTTAGGGTGTTTGGCCTAGCCAAATATAAAGCAGCAACCCTTCACATGTCTCAGCTGTAAGTCTCAATGTATTCCTGAAAGCATGTGTTAGACCTGGCACCATTGTTGTGGGTCTCCCCTGCATTTTTCCCTTTGCCTCCTGTGTTTTTGCTGTGTGTTGGACTCCATTTTGCTGGTCTAGATGCTTTGGGCACTTTGCCACTGCTGTTCAGTGCCAAAGTGCAAGTGCTCCCTTTGTAAATTGTTGTTATGGATTAGTTATTCCATGATTGGCATATTTGTTTTAGTTGTCAGACCCTAGCATAGTGCACTGTGTGTGCCCAGGGCCGGTAAATAAAATGCTGCTAGTAGGCTGCAGCACTGATTGTGCCACCCACAGATGCAGCCTGTAAAATGTAACTCTGACCTGCCATTGCAGAGCCTGAGTGCAGTCTGGGACTGCCATGTCGACTTGGCAAGTGCACACACTTGCCAGTCCCTAAGCCCTCCCTTTTCTACATATTAGTCACCCCTAAGGTAGGCCCAAAGTACCCCTGTGGGCAGGGTGCATTGTATGTGAAAGGCAGGACATGCCCTGATGTGTGTGGCATGTCCTGATAGTGAAATACTTTCAATTTAGTTTCTCACTATTGAAAAGCTACCTGTTCCCGTTGGACAGAATGGGGAGTTTGTTTATAACATCTTATAAACATAACTGGCCCTGGTAACAAGGTAGAAAAATAACGTTTAGTATGCCTGAACTCAGAATGTTAAAATGCATCTTTTAGTGAGGGTGATTTTTACAATCTGTGTTTGAAAATACCACTTTTAGAAAGTAGGTATTTTCTTGCCTAACCATCCAGTGTGCCTCTGCTAGGTTTGTGTATTGCATGTCTGGCTTTCTGATGACAGGGGCTGGAGTGGGGCAGTGGCTCCAGAAGTCTGATGAGTGGAGAGGTGTGGTGCAGCGGCCAGGGCAGCTGACTTTGGAGCACAGGGCTCACGGTTCGATCCCCGGCTCCGGCGGCAGCTCAGCTCAGCACCATGTGACTCTGGGTAATAGCTCACTTATTTTCCACGACGGCCCCCAGCGCCTTGAGACCCGTAAGGGTGAGTAGTTTTGCGCTTTACAAATATGGATTTACATTTAGGGCTGGGCTGAATAGACCTGGGCTGCATTTAGAGTAGGGGGAGTAGATTTCCTTTCACCTGAATGGGCCTGGTCTGTCTTCAACAATGCTGTCTCCACCTCCTGCCAGGGAGCTGCACCAGTGAGGACAGAACTGGTTTTGGCTGGGTACAGACACTCTCTACCTTCAGAGAACAAAGGATTTTGGTGCATAAAAAGAGGGCCCCAGACCCCAGACTTTTAGATCACTTCTGGGAAATCAAGAGGAACTTTCGCCAAGGAGAAGAGCCGGATAAGCTGAGGAGGAATACTGCCCCTGTGCTGTTTGCTGTCTGGGGTTGGCCTGCAATGGCTGTTTGAAACCAAGGAAAGGAGAAAAAGGAGTTTGCTGTTTGCTTTGTCACCTGCTTGAAGAAAAGATCTCCAATGGCTTGAAACTGAGCTTGCCTCCTGTTCAGAAGTCTCAGGGACACAAAGACTTCACCACCAGCTCCCCTGAATTTCCTTGCTGGGAATTCCAACCGGCAAAGAGGTGTCTGCTGCTGTTTAGGAACTCTAGAGACTGTTTGTCGCTGGGAGCTGTAAAATCGACGCAACCTCGAAGAAGCATGTCGCATCTGCACCTGTTTCCGACGCATCACCGAAGAAACTGTTGCAGTTCCTACTGCAGCTCTAGAAATCGCTGCACAACGCATCGGATGCAACAATCTCCGAAGTCCAAGATCACCGCACCGATCCCGATGCAAGCCTGCGGTGCGGCTGCACGAAACCACGCATCGTACCGGATCGACGTATCGCATCAAGGCATCAAGATTGTCGCATCGTATGGGGACACAGTAGGATCCTGATGCATCACCTCCCCACGCAGTAAGAAACCGATGCATCACCTCCTCTCCGGTAAGGAACCGACGCATCACCTCCCCAGCGCTGCAGTAAGGAACCGATGCATCACCTCCCCCGATGCAAGGAACTGACGCATCACCTTCCCTGCATGTAAGGAACTGATGCATCACTTTCTCTGCCGCCATTTTGTTTGTTTTGCGTGACGCATCCAAGGTACTTTGTGAGAAAAGTGTCGCATTTACAACTTGCATTGAACTGAGATATTTCTACCATTTGAAAGCCTTATTTTTAATACTGTATTGTGAATTTTTGTTGTTTGGTCTTGTTTTGATTTAGATAAAGGTCACCATTTTTTCTAAACTGGTGTGGTGTCCATTTGTAGTGTTTTCACTGTGTTACTGTATGTGTTCACAAATGCTTTACACATTGCCTCTGAGATAAGCCTGTCTGCTCGTGCCAAACTACCAAGGGGGTGAGCAGGGGTTATTTTAAAAGTGTATCCCCCTTACCCTGACTAGAAGCAAGGGTCCCTATTTGGACAAAGGTACCTACCTCTGCCAACTAGAGACCCCTATTTCTAACATTGTTGGTCAGCGGTGAGGATCTGGACTTGCATTTGTGACTTACATACAGTGATTGGTGTACACTACTAGTATAGTGCAGACCATGATGCAACCACGTACATTTGGTAGAGTTTTTTTTCCTGGGAATATCTTTTTTGCATCTTGAGAACTGCCAATTTTCACCATGAGTAAACCAGCATCCATTGCATCTGTGGATATTGGATTTGAAGAAGAGAGGGTTGATACCTAGACTGTGCCACAACTAAAAGCTGTCTGCAGAAAATTTAAAATCTCTGTGAGAGGCCTCACCAGAATGGATGAATACCAAAAGGCGCTGAGGGCCTGGATGGAATCAAGGAATGCCAGTGAGCATACCGAGGAGCCTATGGTGGAGGGAGAGAATTTAGATGGGCAGCAGTTGGGGCTATTGGGCCTGACTGGGGGGAAGTTGCCTTCCAGGGTGGGCAGCAGTGTTTCTTCAAAAGGTCTGTCTCCAGAGGAGTTGGAGAACAGGGAGAGAAGCAGAGTGCATGAATTGGAGCTTGCTAAGCTCAAGCTGGGGAGCCACGGTGACATAGAGAATAAGAGATTGAAGTTAGAGACCAAGAAATTGGCCATGGAGGAAAAGAAGATGCTTTTAGAGCATGAGAGAGGGTTGAGGGGTTGGATCTGAAACAAAGAGTTTAGAGAGCAATCCCTCTGGTGGCAGCACACCATCAGTGCCTGGGGAAGGAAAGGTATACATTCCCAAATATGTTATCAAAGATTTCATGAAGCATGAGGACATTGGGCAGTGGTTTAAGGCCTATGAAGTAGCGATGAGGTCCCACTGGGTCCCTGCAAAGGATTGGGGAGCGGGGTTGTGGGGCCACTTTGTCAGTGAAGGGAGGGAAAACTTGCTGAACTTGCCCACTGAGAATCAAATGTCCTATGCCCCCATGAAGGAAGCCTTGATATCCAGGTATTGGTGGACCCCAGAGCTTTATGGGCAGAAATTTAGAAACTGTAAGAAGCTGGAGTCAAGTACTTGGGTAGAGTATGTGTCCTATTTTTGCAGAGCACTGGATAGTTGGGTGAAGGGCAGCAAGGTGAATGATTTGCAGGGGCTCTATGATTTGGTTGCATGGGAGCACTTGTCAGATAATTGTTTTTCCAGAGCTACGCCAGCACTTGATTGACAATAAGCTGACTGATCCCAGAAAGCTTGCTGTGGAGGCGGACCGCTGGGTCAGTACCAGGGTCCAAAAAGGTCGTGTGGGAGACTCCGCCAAAGGTGGACAGGGTCCCTAGCAGAAGAGTGGGGGGGACAAGGCTAAACAGAAGAAGTTCCAAAAAGTGTCCCAAAGTAATCCCCAAGGGAACCAAGGTAAGGGTTCCCAGCCTCCCACTGAGAAGAAGCCATGGATCCCAACAGGTAAGCCTGTCCAAAGGGTTTCCAAGGTGTGTTATGGTTGTGGTCAGGTGGGCCACTTCCTTGGGGATCCTAGGTGTCCCAAAAATGTTACCACAGCACCCACTGGTGCACCACCACGTCAGATGGCTAGTGTAGCCTTGGGGGAGGAGTTGGGTGCCCAGGGTGGCTGGGGTCCCGCAGAGATGTCCCTGGTCTCTTTAGAAGACAGTGAGATGGTCCCAAGAGCTCATGTGCCTGATAACACTAAGATGTACAGGCAGTGGGTGGCCATCAATGGCCATAGTGTGGAGGCTCTGAGAGACACCGGAGCCAGTGTGACAGCTGTCAGTTGTCGGCTGGTGTCTGAAGAGCAAGTGGTCCCCAACACATTCTACCCAGTAGTTGCCACTGACAATTCAGAGTGCCTCTGCAAAGTGGCACAGGTTCCCTTTGAGTGGGGGGGTCTCAGGTACCTTGAAAATAGCTGTGAGGCCAGCCATGCCTGTTGACTGTCTGCTAGGCAATGATTTGGAGAGCTCCCCTTGGGCAAAGGTGGAGCGGAGGTCTCATTTGGAAATGCTGGGTCTGCCTGGGTGGGCATGCGTGACCGCCCTGTCCATGGTAACCGGTAAGGGCATTCAAGAGGACCTGTGAGCCTGAAAAAGTGGCCCAGGTGCCTTCCAGAAAGAGAAGAGGCAGGGGGTGCAGGAAACCGGCCCGAAGCTCCCACAGTCCAGGAGGAGGCAAACCTTGAGGGGTATGCCCTGGAGCCTACAGGGGAACAAGTGGCTGAACTGGGGGACCTACCTGAGCTGACCCATTGGCAGCAGGAAGGAGGCCCCTCCAGGGAGGAATTCTGCCAGGAGCAGCAGAAGTGCCCTTCTCTTGTTGGTTTGCGACAACAGGCCGCAAACCAGGCAGCAGGTGATCAGTCTGGATCACATTGGACTTACTGGGAGAATGGTCTCCTGTATAGCGAGCCTAAGGTTGCTGAGCCTGGGTCAGCCCGTATGCTGGTGGTTTCCAGCGCGTCAGAGCCTTCCTACTGAGTCTGGCTCATGATGTACCTTTGGCAGGACATTTGGGGCAAGACAAGACCTTTGAAAGGCTTGTCACCCACTTTTACTGGCCCCAAATACGTAAGAGTTCTGATACTCCTTGTAGGTCTTGCCAGACTTGCCAGGCAAGTGGCAAGAGTGAGAGGAAGTGTAAGGCTCCTCTCCAACCATTCCCTGTGATCAGCACCCCCTTTGAAAGAGTGGAAATTGACATTGTGGGGCCTCTGGATACCAAGACAGCCATGGGCAACAGGTTCATCCTGGTCTTGGTGGACCATGCCACCCGGCACCCAGAAGCCATCCCTCTCCAGACTGTGATGGCCCCCGTGGTGGGTCGTGCATTGATGAGGACATTCTCCCGTGTGGGGTTCCCCAGAGAGGTGGTGTCCGACCGTGGTACCAGCTTCATATCCAAGTATATGAAGTCCCTGTGGCAGGGGTGCAGTGTAACCTACAAGTCCATCTCTCTTTACCACCCCCAAGGTAATGGGCTGGTTGAGAGATTCATCCGGGCCCTGAAGGGCATGATTATGGGTCTTGGTGAGCGAATGAAGCGTAAGTGGGAACGTCCTCTTGCCATGGCTGTTGTTTGCTTACAGGGAGGTACCGCAAAAGTCCTTAGGGTTTAGTCCCTTTGAACTCTTGTATGGGCATCCTGTGAGAGGACCTCTGAGACTGGTGAAAGAAGGCTGGGAGAAACCTCCCAGTAAACCTCCCAATGATGTATGTAGCTACATGCTGGCCTTCAGAAGCCAGACTAAGCGCTTCAGACAACTCGCTCAGGCGAATCTGGAAGCCAGCCAGGAGGAGATGAAACGTTGGTATGATCAGAGTGCCACTCTGATTGAGTTTCAGCCTGGACAAAAAGTTTGGGTCATGGCCCCAGTGGAGCCTTGTGCGCTCCAGCATAAGTGGACCAGACCATTTGAGGTGGTGGAGCACAAGAGTAAAGTCACCTACTTGGTGGACTTGCAGTCTCCTAGGAACCCTTTGCGGGTCCTGCATGTGAACCGCCTGAAGCCCCACTTGGAGAGGTCCGAAGTGGGCATGCTCCTAGCAACAGATGCTGGAATAGAGGAGGAGAATGAGCCTCTTCCTGACCTCGTGTCTGCCAAGGAGCACGATGGGTCAGTGGACAGTGTATCACTCTCCCCTGCCCTGACTCCTGAACAGCTGAGTGACTGTCGCCAACTGTTGGGACAGTTTGCTGCTCTGTTCTCCCTGACCCCTGGTGTCACTCAATGGTGTGTCCATGTTTTTGACACTGGGGACAGTCCTCCTGTAAAACAAAAAACGTACAGAGTGACTGACAGGGTCAAGGCTTGCATCAAGGAGGAGGTCTCCAAGATGTTAGCGCTAGGTGTGATTGAGCCCTCAAACAGTCCTTAGGCCAGCTCAGTGGTCCTGGTCCCAAAGGCTGCCGTACCCTGTGCCACGACTGAACTCCGGTTCTGTGTGGACTACCGAGGGCTCAATTGGGTCACCAGGACTGATGCGCTCCCCATCCCCAGAGCTGATGAGCTCATAGATCGGTTGGGAGCTGCCCGGTACCTCAGTATGTTTGACTTAACGTCTGGGTACTGGCAGATTGCCTTAACTGATGGGGCAAAGGAGAGGTCAGCATTCTCAACACCAGAGGGGCACTACCAATTCTGGGTGATGCCCTTTGGGTTGAAGAATGCCCCTGCCACCTTTCAGAGGTTGTTCAACCAGGTGTTGGCTGGGCTGGAGGATTTCAGTGCCGCCTACCTGGATGACATCGCAGTGTTCAGTACAACTTGGGAGGAACATCTGCACCAACTCTGGGAAGTGTTGAAGGCTCTGCAGAGGGCAGGCCTCATGATGAAGGTGAGTAAGTTGGATTAAACCTGAAGCACACCCTTATCTTTTGATTACTCAAACTTAATTCACTTTTTATAGTTTAGCGTGGAAGACTCCGAAGCGCTCCGTCCCAAAAAAGCGCCTGGCATGATTCATGAGTCCTGTGTGTGGCACGGTTTGTCCGTGTCACAAAGGAGATGCACAGCAGTATGCACATATGTCGAAAATATTCACATGTACTCCATATTTTGACCAAGTTTGTCCAAATTTATTCCAATGTATAGTCAATTGTTCACCATCACGTCAGAGACACAAAGCTTCTGTGTTTTATGCATCTTGAATACTCTGAGAATGCCCATCCAGGCTTATCCACAGGCAATTACTTGAAACTTCATGGTTCCCAAACATTTAAATCTACCCAATGCAGTTTGGTCCAGCGACCTTCTTCGGGTATCTATGGTATTAAAAAATATGTTTCAATGAACGTGTACACTGAACAATTCTTATGCACATTAACTTTACAAAAGCCATTTAACCCAAACACCCCTTTGTGACCTTCAAAAATGTAACTGAATCATGTGTGTAACTACTAAACACGATGTTCACTTCCCCATCCTCCAGTTTTAACACTCCCCGCTGAAACTGCCCCAGTTCACATTACACATAGCTAGATGTGCCCTCCTGTAAACGTCGCGCTCAAGCCCTTTCAAAAATAAGATGAAATCAAACTGCTGTGACCCCTGCTCCCGACGAATATCCTCTCAAGCTCCACCCCAAGTGCCTACTCCTTAAGCAAACTCTAAATCCCTCTGCATACCTGCTACAAACATCCTGAATTTCAACCAACCTGACCTCCTCGTCTCCTTCCAGCTGGCTTCCTAATCGTGCCGCTCCCAACGTAACTGTTTTTAACCTTGTCCACCCACCTGTGTTCGAAACCTTGTCACGTGCTATCTGTGCCTCACCTTATTTCTTAAAGTGCCCCCTACCACTGAATCCCTTGAATCACTAAAAACAAACCCACACTGCCATGATCGCCTCGTTCCCGTGTTCATCATTAATCAAGAAAATAATAATGTAAATAACTTTGTCACCTCCCATGGTCATCAAAAATTAAATAAACATAATTAAACAGCGTGATACAATTATATTACTTGAAAAATAACTCAAGAGTCCATTGTAGATTTATCCGGAGTTAGTGCACCTTCACGTTCTGTGGAAAAAGTCTCTGACGTGCAAATGTAGTTGTAACAATTTTACTCTGTGTCCGTTTTTCAGAGGGTGCTAACAGGGTTTGGAACGGAATTAATGATACTTCAATTGGATTAAACCTGAAGCACACCTTATCTTTTGATTACTCAAACTTAATTCTCTTTATAGTTTAGCGTGCAAGACTCCAAGCGCTCCGTCCCAGGCGCTTTTTTTGGGACGGAGCGCTCGGAGTCTTGCACGCTAAACTATAAAAGAGAATTAAGTTTGAGTAATCAAAAGATAAGGGTGTGCTTCAGGTTTAATCCAATTGAAGTATCATTAATTCCCGTTCCAAACCCTGTTAGCACCCCTCTGAAAAAACGGACACAGAGCAAAATTGTTACAACTTACATTTGCACGTCAGAGACTTTTCTACAGAACGTGAAGGTGCACTAACTCCGGATAAATCTACAATGGACTTTGAGTTATTTTTCAAGTAATATAATTGTATCACGCTGTTTAATTATGTTTATTTAATTTTTGATGACCATGGGGGTGACAAAGTTATTTACATTATTATTTTCTTGATTAATGATGAACACGGGAACGAGGCGATAATGGCAGTGTGGGTTTGTTTTTAGTGATTCGAGGGATTCAGTGGTAGGGGGCACTTTAAGAAATAAGGTGAGGCACAGATAGCGCGTGACAAGGTTTCAAACACAGGTGGGTGGACAAGGTTAAAAACAGTTACGTTGGGAGCGGCACGATTAGAAAGCCAGCTGGAAGGAGACGAGGAGGTCATGTTGGTTGAAATTCAGGATGTTTGTAGCAGGTATGCAGAGGGATTTAGAGTTTGCTTAAGGGAGTAGGCACTTGGGGTGGAGTTTTGAGAGGATATTCGTCGGAGCAGTGGTCACAGCAGTTTGATTTCATCTTATTTTTAAAGGGCTTGAGCAGCGACGTTTACAAGGAGGGCACATCTAGCTATGTGTAATGTGAACTGGGGCAGTTTCAGCGGGAGCGTTAAAACTGGAGGATGGGAAGTGAACATCGTGTTTAGGAGTTACACACATGATTCAGTTACAGTTTTGAAGGTCACAAGGGGTGTTTGGGTTAAATGGCTTTAGTAAAGTTAATGTGCATAAGAATTGTTCAGTGTACACGTTCATTGAAACATGTTTTTTAATACCATAGATACCCCTGAAGAAGGTCGTTGGACCGAAATGCATTGGGTAGATTTAAATGTTTGGGAACCATGAAGTTTCAAGTAATTGCCTGTGGATAAGCCTGGATGGGCATTCTCAGAGTATTCAAGATGCATAAAACACAGAAACTTTGTGTCTCTGACGTGATGGTGAACAATTGACTATACATTGGAATAAATTTGGACAAACTTGGTCAAAATATGGAGTACCTGTGAATATTTTCGACATATGTGCATACTGCTGTGCATCTCCTTTGTGACACAGACAAACCGTGCCACACACAGGACTCATGAAGGTGAGTAAGTGCCAGATCGGGCAGGGTTCTGTGGTGTACTTGGGACACCAGGTTCGGAGTGGCCAGGTGGCGCCCCTACAGCCCAAGATTGATACCATTCTGGCTTGGGAACCCACAAGACCCAGACAGAGGTGAGAGCCTTTTTAGGACTCCCAGGGTATTACATGAGATTTGTCAAGGGGTATGGCCCCATTGTTGCCCCCTTGACAGAGCTGACTTTCAGGAAGCATCCCAAGAAGGTGAATTAGACTGATGACTGCCAGAAGGCTTCTGATGCCCTGAAATCTGCCATGTGCACAGCGCCCATGCTTAAGGCACCCAACTTCTCAGAGGAGTTCATTGTACAGACAGATGCTTCAGAGCATGGTGTGGGGGCTGTGCTCTCACAGCTGAATGAAGAGGGCCTAGACCAAGCTGTAGCCTTCATTAGTAGGAAGTTACTTCCACGGGAACAGAGGTGGAGTGCGATTGAGTGTGATGCATTTGCTGTGGTCTGTGCGCTGAAGAAGCTGTGGCCCTACTTGTTTGGGACTCACTTTTGGGTTCAGACCAACCACAGGCCCCTCAGATGGTTGATGCAAATGAGGGGTGAGAATCCAAAGCTGTTGAGGTGGTCCATTTCCCTACAGGGGATGTACTTCACGGTGGAACACCGCCCTGGTACAGAACACGCCAATGCTGATGGTCTGTCCAGATTTGTGCACCTTAGTGAAGAGAACTCCCAAGAGGGTGGGTAGTTTTCCCCACATTTCAGCTGGAGGGGACACGTGTTAGTCCTGGCACCATTGGCATGGGTCTCCCCTGCATTTTTGCCTTTGCCTCCTGTGTTTCTGCTGTGTTTTGGACTCCGTTTTGCTGGTCTAGATGCTTTGGGTACTTTGCCACTGCTGTTCAGTGCCAAAGTGCAAGTGCTCCCTCTGTCAATTGTTGTTATGGATTAGTGATTTAATGATTGGCATATTTGATTTACTTGTCAGACCCTAGTATAGTGCACTGTGTGTGCCCAGGGCCGGTAAATCAAATGCTGCTAGTGGGCTGCAGCACTGATTGTTCCACCCACAGAATCAGCCTGTAAAATGTAACTCTGGCCTGCCATTGCAGAGCCTGAGTGCAGTCTGGGACTGCCATGTCGACTTGGCAAGTGCACACACTTGCCAGTCCCGAGACCTTCCCTTTTCTACATATTAGTCACCCCTAAGGTAGGCCCAAGGTACCCTTGTGGGCAGGGTGCATTTTATGTGAAAGGTAGGACATGCCCTGATGTGTGTGGCATGTCCTGATAGTGAAATGCTGCCAATTTAGTTTTTCACTATTGCAAGGCTACCTGTTCCCATAGGACAGAATTGGGAGTTTGTTTATAACATCTTATTAACATAACTGGCCGTGGGAACTAGGTAGAAAAATGAAGTTTAGTATGCCTAAACTCAGAATGTTAAAATGCATCTTTTAGTGAGGGTGATTTTTACATTATGTGTTTGAAAATACCACTTTTAGAAAGTAAGTATTTTCTTGCCTAACCATCCAGTGTGCCTCTGCTAGGTTTGTGTATTGCATGTCTGGCTTTTGGGTGACAGGGGCTGGAGAGGGGCAGTGGCTCCAGAAGTCTGATGAGTCAGGTCTGGGCTAAATAGACCTGGGCTGCATTTAGAGTAGGGGGAGGAGATTTCCTTTCACCTGAATGGGCCTGGTCCTTCAACAATGCTGTCTCCACCTCCTGTCAGGAAGATGCACCAGTAAGGAGAGAATTGGTTTTGGCTGGGTACAGACACTCCCTGCCTTCAGAGAACAAAGGATTTTGGTGCATAAAAAGAGGGGCCCAGACCCCAGATTTTTAGATCACTTCTGAGATTTCAAGAGGAACCTTTGCCAAGGAGAAGAGCTGCATAAGCTGAGTAAGAATACTGCCCCTGTGCTGTTTGCTGTCTGGGGTTGGCCTGCAGTGGCTGCTTGCTGCCAAGGAAAGGAGAAAAAGGAGTTTGCTGTTTGCTTTGTCACCTGCTTGAAGAAAGGATCTCCAAGGGCTTAAAACTGAGCTTGCCTCCTGTTCTGAAGTCTCAGGGACACAAAGACTTCACCACCAGCTCCCCTGAATTTCCTTGCTGAGAATTCCAACCTGCAAAGAGGTGCCTGCTGCTGTTTAGGACCTCTAGAGACTGTTTGTCGCTGGGAGCTGGAAAATCGACGCAACCTCGAAGAAGCGTGTCGCATTTGCACCTGTTTCCGACGCATCGCCGAAGAAACTGCCGCAGCACCTGCCGCGGCTCTAGAAATCGCCGCACGACGCATCGGGTGCAACGATCTCTGAAGTCCGAGATCACCGCACTGATCCCGGCCCAAGCCTGCGGTGCGCCTGCACGAAACCACGCATCGTACCGGATCTACGCATCGGATCAAGGTGCCAAGACAGTGGCATCATTGGGGGACGCAGTAAGAACCTGACGCATCACCTCCCCACACAGTAAGAAACTGAGCATCACCTCCTCTCCGGTAAGGAACCGACACATCAACTTCCCTGCGGCCATTTTGTTTGTTTTGCGTGACGCATACAAGGTACTTTGTGAGAAATGTGTCGCATTTACAACTTGCATTGAACTCAGCTATTTCTACCATTTGAAAGCCTTATTTTTAACACTGTATTGTGGATTTTTGTCGTTTGGTCTTGTTTTGGTTTAGATAAAGGTTACCTATTTTTCTAAACTGGTGTGGTGTCCATTTGCAGTGTTTTCACTATGTTACTGTATGTGTTCACAAATGCTTTACACACTGCCTCTGAGATAAGCCTGTCTGCTCGTGCCAAGCTACCAAGGGGGTGAGCAGGGGTTATTTTAGACGTGTATCCCCCTTACCCTGACTAGAAGCAAGGGTCCCTATTTGGACATAGGTACCTACCTCTGCCAACTAGAGACCCCATTTCTAACAGCATGCATGCATATGCCCGTACCTTTTGCTAGCAGCATCATATATAAAAGAAATATACAAATAGATGTATACTTGTGTTTTATATGTGTAGCATCTTCAGATGCATAACACATATCAGAATACATGTGCAAGTAGAGACATATCTCAGTCACAACATCATCCACATCTTAAAACTTGACAGACTGCACTTCACGTTTCAAGCAGACACTGAAAATGATGCGGTGTATTTGAAGTGTAGCTTTCCACAGACTCACAGAAAGTAGCCTAATCACTAATCCCTCTGCAAACATGTCTTAAACCTCAGTTTTGTGCTGCAGCTTTACCCTTCTATGACTATTCAGGATGTTGAGCCTAACCAAATATAAAGTAGCAACCCTTCACATATCTCTGCTGTAAGTCTCATCATATTCCTGAAAGCATGCATGCATGTGTCTGTATCTTTTGCTAGTGCCACCATATATAAAAGAAGCATACAAATAGATGTATACTTGTGTTTTACACATGTAGCATCTTCAGATGGATAACACAAATCAGAATACATGAGTAAGTAGAGACATATCTACATAGACACCTACATTTATGCATCGTACAGACATATGCATGCATGCTTTCAGGAAGATGGTGAGACTTACAGCAGAGACATGTGATGGGTTGGGGCTTTATATTTGGCTAGGCCCAACACCCTAAGTAGTTGCAGAATGGTGAAGCTGAAGGACAAAAGTGAGGTTTAAGACATGTTAGGAGATGGATTAGTGATTAGACTACTTTGTATGAGTCTGTGGAAAGGTACACTTGAAGTACACCGCATAAATGTAGGTGTCTAAGTAGATATATCTCTACTTACTCATGTATTCTGATATGTGTTATCTATCTGAAGATGCTACATGTGTAAAACACAAGTATACATCTATTTGTATGCTTCTTTTATATATGGTGGCACTAGCAAAAGGTACAGACACATGCATGCACGCTTTCAGGAATATGGTGAGACTTACAGCACAGATATGTGAAGGGTTGCTGCTTTATATTTGGCTAGGCCCAACATCCTGAGTAGTTGTAGAATGGTGAAGCTGCAGCACAAAAGTGAGGTTTAAGACATGTTGGCAGAGGGATTAGTTATTAGGCTATTTTGTATGAGTCTGGGAAAATGTACACTTGAAGTACACCGCATAAATGTAGGTGTCTGTTTCAAATGTAAAGTGCAGTCTGTCAAGTTTTAAGTTTAAGGTCTGCATGGTCTTGTGATTGATGTATGTCTCTACTTGCACTTGTATTCTCATATGTGCTATGCATCTGAAGATACTAGATGTATAAAACACAGGTATACCTCTATGTGTATGTTTCTTTTATATATGATATTACTAGTAAAAGGTACAGACACATACATACATGCTTTCAGGAATATGGTGAGATTTACAACAGACTCATGTGAAGGTTTTTGGCTTTATATTTGGGTAGGCCCAACACTGCGAGTAGTCGCAGAATGAGGAAGCTGCAGCACAAAAGTGAGGTTTAAGTCATGTTGGCTGATGGTATAGTGATTAGGCTACTTTGTATGAGTCTGTGAAAAAACACAGGTATAGAACTAATTGTATATTTGTTTTATATATAGTGTCACTAGCAAAAGGTACAGACACATGTATGGATGCTTTCAGGAATATGGTGAGACTTACAACAGAGACATGTGAAGGGTTGCTGCTTTATATTTGGGTAAGCTCAACACTTTAGGTGTTATATTGAAATGGGAACGCCAGTCTGTAAATTTAAGGGACTTTATGGTGTTGTAAATGACGTAAGTGTCTACTTATACATCTATTGTCTCATGTCTTATACATGTGAACCTGATTGATTTGGGTAGTAGTGGAGAAATCCTTTAGTTCTGCTTCGTCATTCTGTTGCAGAGGTTGTGATGTCTTCTAAATGAAGGAATTGTGCAGTGTCTGACATAGCTTTGTAATGCAATCGGAAGTATTTGTTTATTTATAGATGATAATATTTGTATATAATTATTTTAATAATATAACATTATTTTTAGAAACTATTTAAACGTTTCTTTTTTTTCAAATATTCACCATTATTAGTAAGAAAAATTGAGTATGACAAGAAAAGATCAAAAGAAAAGACAAGAAAAAAAACAGTGCTATTTAAAGGAAAGAGAAAAGCAGAAATTAGATGAAGTTCAAAATGTGACATTGAAGAAAAAGACTTCTGGTAAGAGAACTAAAGAATTTGTTTAAAAGATTTTCAAAGAATGTAATAAATTTTCAAATTGTGGAAAAGAGAAAGGAAAGTTCTACAGCCAATCGGAAGGAAACAAATAAAGGACATATTAATGGAAAATCATGTTATGGGAATACAATCCATGTTGAAAGAAGGATGAAAGAATATAAAGACATTAGGAAGAGAATGTATAAAAGTAGAGTACTACAAAATGTATTGAAAAATTGTAAAAATATAAAAGTAGATCAGCAGCTTATAAGAAAAAGCAACAGATTGAAAGTGTAGTAGAAAAAGCTTTTTGAATTGAAAGCGAAAACTATTTACATTGGTATTGAAGAGAATGAAAATATTGAATAAAACAATGCAGTTTATGAAGGAGAAAAGCAAAAGAAAAAGACTGGTTAATAGAAGTAACTTTTGCAAAAGTTTTACTGGTGAATAGAAGCACACCTCTAGTACTGAGCCTTTCTTTAATGAAGAAAGCTATTTTCAACAAAATACATTGGTTCTTGCAGTTGATACTAGTGGTCGATGCTATGAGATGAAAGATGGTTGTCCCATTCCAAAAGAAAAGATAGTTCCTAGGAATGTGGATAAGTAATAGTTGAAGAAATTCAAGGGAGGCGTACACAAGCTCCAGTATATGAGTGGGATTGTAGCAGTATTTGTAGTATTCGACAGGCATCTATTGACATATCATGAGTTGTTATACGAAGATTTGTCCAAAAAAGTCTTAAACAGAAGATTGAGATGTTACAAGGACTAGATCCATGTAAAGTAAGAAAATATATTAAATTGCAGGGTCATTCTCTGACTTGTCTTTCAAGAAAAGTGTGTCAAAGTACTTTCCATCATTTAAGCATGTTAGCAGTTCACCACTCAGAAATGCGTAAGTTAGTAAGGAGACTCTGCTATGTAAAAAGTCCTGCATTATGTTTAAGTGTAATGAACACAGCTCTTTTGCATGGTTCAGTATCAGATGTAAAAAACGTTTGTGATGATATACAGTTAATTTCTTTGGTTCACAAGAGGAGTGTAGAGAAAATGAGAGCTTGATAAGTGTAGGTGTTGAAGAACAGGTGGAAGATATTAGTACTGACGTGTTTGCAGTAGAAATTGCAAAGTTTAAGATAGTTTCATCTGAAAAACCAAACTATGTTTGTATTTGTTGTCGACGTACTCACTATAGAAGTCAAACTAGGAATGTTGATCTATATTTAACAGTGAAAAGGAAAACTATGATAAGTGGGAGAAATTTGGTGCTTATTTGTTGTTGGAAGGTCGGTTTGAGTTTGCTACTGATCAGCGTATTTGTAAATATTGTTACAAAAAATTAGAAGAGAACAAAATGCCAGCTAGTGCTGTACATAACAAATTTGAGTTGGTAGCTATTCCTCTGGAACTGGCAGATTTAAATTCATATGAGTCCATTCTTATTCAATCTGTGCACCCGTTTCAGGCTATAGTTCGTATAGAGCCTAAAACAGGTAAGCTGCCTCCAACAGATTTACAAAGAGGTCTGAAAGGAAGAGTTGTGTACTTACCTTAAGATTTTAAGAAAAATATTGAAACTGTTGGTATAGACAGAGAGGAAAGTGAGCCTGTAGTTATTCTAGTTAATGGTGTACCAACAAAGAGTCGAAAAATATGGCAAGAGTTTGTTGATGTTAACAAACTTCAGAAGGCTACATTGTATCTGGTGCAGAATAATATTTATTATAAGTATGTAAGCATTGATGAACAGGAAATATGTTTAGAAGATGAAACAGAAATTTCGAGTGGCCAAAAAGGAAAAGAGGACAAGTCTAGGAGTGAAGAGATTTATGAACATTACAGTATACATCCTCTACATTCAAAAGAAGTGATAGGAAACAATATTGAATTATTTCAAATGAAGAAAGCGAAGGGAACTCCCATGAGCGTATGGGAAAAAAGTTTAGAAGCACGTTGTTTAAACAGCTGTTTCCCACTGGAGAAGGTGGACGATATGATGAACGAGCAGTACAGATTCCAGCTTCACAATACCGTTCAACAAGATTGTACTCAGAAGATCCAAGATTTTGACAGTGTATTCCATATATATTTAATCTTCTCTTTGAAAGCAATTTGTCTGCACTTTCATATGCAGTGAACCATATATTAAAAACAGGAGTTCATCTTCCACATATTTCTGCAAAGGAATTCATGGATAAAGTTCAACAAAGAGATGAATAGTTAGAATCTCACTTAATAAATTTGATGGCGTGTCAACGTGGTACCAATGAGTATTGGTATTGTCATCATGGAGAACTTAAATGTATGTTAAGAAACTTAGGTACCCCTAAATGGTTTGTGACAGTTAGCTGTGCTGAATATGCGTTTGACGATTTACTTGAATTTCTACGAGAAGCAAATTCAAATGTAAAAAATATTGAATTGAAGACAGCTGGAGATCTATGTTACTTGTATCCTGCAAATGTCTGCCGATATTTTAATCATAGGTTTCAAGCTATGATATCTTTTATCTGCAATAAAGAAAATCCACCTCTGGGAGAAGTAACTGATTTCTTTTGGCTAAAAGAGTACCAAGCCAGAGGTGCTCCTCATATAAACATGCTATTATGGCTCAAGAATGCTACAAAATTTGGAACTGATACTGATGAAAGTGTTTTGTCTTTCATTGACCAGTATGTTACCTGTGCAATTCCAAGAGACGGAGGAGAAAACGCCTTGAGACAGCAAGTTTTACGGTTTCAAAATCATCGATGTGGCAAATACTGTTGACAAAAATAAAAGTCTAAGGGAACATTTTATACAAAGTGTCGTTTTGGATTCCCACGCCCAATAATTTCAAAAGGAAGAGTAAATAGTTTTAAGTCAGCAGTATGGCATACAATAACTCGGAAATCTCCAAAGAATACATACAACTTAAAAAGAACTGAAGATTCAAAGTATATTAATGACTACAATCCAGTGATTTTGACAATGTGGAATGCAAACATGGATATTCAATATGTTACAGATAATTCAATTGCTGTTGCTCGCTATGTTACATCATATATAACTAAATCTGAAAAGACAGATGAAAGAAATGTGGGAAGAAATTTCACAGGAAAAGAGTCTTAGCAAGAAATTGTACAGCTTTAGCTTGAAAATGCTTTCCCACCAAGAAACTGGATCCTATGAATGTTCGGATTCCGTTGAGCTCTGCCAGTTTATATTCAAAGTCAAGAGGAATCATTTGGGTAAGTTTAGGTCTTGCCTGCACACAAAATAGAGTATTGAAAACATTACAAGAAATCGAATACTTAGCACTGAATGAACCAGAAAGTACAGATATTGTTAAAACGGATATGTTGGATACATACTATCCCAAAAGGAGTCCATAGCTGGAAAACGTATGTCTCTATGAAATACTTCAACATTATAGCTTTAAAAGAAACATTACAGAAAATATAAATGAAGAAAAATATGCAGTAATTGGTTGTGATGGATGTTTGGTAAAACATGCCAAAGGAAATCTTATTAACCACCAAAAACTCAGTTGTGAAAGTCCAGATAAGAGGGAATTATTCTATTTAGCACTTCTGCAACTGTTCAAGCCTTGGCGTAGTGAAGCGGAATTACTTGGAGATTTTGACTGCTATGAAGATTCTTTTAATGCATGTAAAGATAGCATTCAATGCACAATCATTCCAACTCATCTGCAAATGTTAAATGATGAGATTGAACAAGAAACTACTATTGCAGCTGAAATAGCTAGAGACAGTTCTCAAGATAGTCAAAGTTCAGGTCCACTAAGTCAAGATCCACTAGGACAACCAATTATTGAAAATGAAGCAGCAATAGCCATGAATGAAGTAGAAACTGCAATGCAACACGCACAACAGGATATTATTCAGTTGGAAAAGTTAGAAGAACAACTAAACATTGAACAAAAAGAAATATATCTACAAGCGACAGAACAAATACAACATGGTTTGCAACAAGAAAAAAAAGAATGCCAATGCTCATCGTTTAAACCTATTCTAATGTACATCAGTGGACAAGCTGGAACAGGAAAACGTTTCTTAATTACAGTTTTGACCAGTTCTCTATACAAAACTACAGATTGACATTTATCTTGTATTGTAACTGCTCCAACTGGATTAGCAGCACACAACATTAAAGGGATTACTTTACATCGATTACTCATGCTACCAGTTGAACATGAAAATACATTGGAATATCACAAGCTATCCGGAGAAGCTTGTTATGAAGTCTCAAGAGTACTGTAGAAAATGTAACTTCTAATCATTGATGAGGTTAGCATGGTCTCAAACTTAATGCTTGCCTTTGTACACTTGAGAATGCAACAGATTTGAAAAACAGATTACGATGTTTTGTTTGGAGGAAAACATATAATTGTATTCGGCGATCTACTACAAATTACTCCTGTAAAAGGGCAAACTGTCTTTAAAACACTTGCGCATGAAGATACTAGAAAATCTTTGGGAAGTATTGAAATGTGAATATTTGGTCTCATTTTGAATGTAAAGAACTTATTAAGAATATGCGACAAGCAAGTGATGAACATTATGGAAATATTCTTCAAGATATAAGAATTGGTGTCTTGACGAAACATGGTAAACAAGCTTTAGAAAGTCGTCTACTGAGGAACTTATTTACAACTGGAAACACAGCGACTGAAATAATGTACAATAAGCTTGGAGAAAAGAAGTCTATAGTTTGCCTAATGCCTACACTGCAAGAGTGTTCTACATTTAATCAAGAACTTTTAAAAATGGAAACACAACAAATAGTGGAAATGAAGCTATTGATAAAATTGAACATCAAGGAGTGACTATTCTCACAGAGAAACTACAGTCAAAATTGGATTCTTTGGAAAAGTCTGTATCTAAGACTGCAGGTTTAGAAAATACTTTACATGTATGTATAAATTGTTGGGTAATTTTATGGCGTAATTTGAATGTAGAAGAAGGTTTAGTAAATGGGGCAATGGGAAAAGTTGTTGATTTTGTAAATTTTCAGAACAGAGATGGAATAGAATTTTTGAAGATAAAATTTGATCAGAATAAAGAAGTAAGACAGATTGGGCATTGTGTTGTACGTTTTTTGCTTGTAAAAGACTTGTATATTCGCAGAAAACAGTTTCCTTTGTCTTAGCATATGCAGTAACTATTCGTAAATCTCAATGTTTAAGTATAGACAGTGCTTTTGTAAATATTGGAAGTACAGTGTTCAAAGAGAGAATGGCATTTGTTGCATTGTCTCGAGTAAGAACATCGTCTGGTTTGTATTTGATTGATTTTGATGAGAGAAAGGTTAGTGCTGATGCAAATTGTGTAAGAGAGTACAATCATTTCAGAAGACTTTATACACCTCATTTAGGTAAATATCCCATATATGAAAACTGTGTAGTGTGTGCAAAACGGAAATATGTCAAACATTCCATTGAGGTTTAAAAAATGAAAACCATTGAAGAGAATCATGAAGGTGTAAAAAGAATAAAAATGGAAACTATTGATGAGATTGTAGGATACCAGTTGGAAAACAGTTCAGGTAACAACTGCTATGCTAATGTGACTTTGCATTTTGTGTTTTATCTAGAAGATCTTCATTGTGAAATTATGGGAAATCATGAAAAAAGATTTTGTTCTTTATTACGTCATGTATTTAAACAATTGGTAACTGACAGAAGTAAAATCCATACTGTTTCTGGCGTTCGACATCTTTTGGATATATGTACTGGTTCTTTGACATTTACTCTTAATGTACAACAAGATGCACAAGAATTTCTTGTGTTTATGCTTAGAGTATTAGAACATGAAGGAATACAGATTGAAAACTTATTTGGAGTAAGTTACAGATGGGATCATAAATGTGTAGAGTGTTCATTTACTTACAGCACTGAAATAGACACAGAACGATTCATATACTTGACGATACCAGATTGCAAATCAGTACCTTTTAACAAATTAGTAAAACAGCCAATACGGATATGAAATGTTCGCATTGTAAATCAGAGATGTTGTCTACATTACATATAGAAAGATCTGGAAAATATCTCATTTTAATGTTTCAACGTTGTAGAGCAAATGAAAGAAAATTGAAGACCAAAATACATTTTTTGTTGCAAGTCAAAATATCTATTAAAGGGAGAACTTTTATAGCAGTGGCTATTATTTTCCATGATGGACCTACTACAACATCTGGACCCTATACTGTGTATTTAGAGTGTAATAAAGGATGGACACATTGCAATGATACCCACTTGCAATTCAAAACTAGGTTGCCTTTCGATTTACAAAATTCATATTTGATATTTTTGGAGCCAAAGTTTTGAATACATTATTTCCCAGCCAGAAATGACTGGTCTAGACAGTTGACCAATTGCCCATGCGATGATATGTCAGTACAATCGACCATGCATGTCTTATTTTTCTGCAAATTTTATCATGTACAGAGGAAGAGGTGGATACTACCGGTGCTTAGATCACTTGGTCTGCGACAATGTCGCCCTGCTTTCTTGGTCATGCAATCCCTCGGGGAATAACTTGTAATTTTATCTGTTTCATTGTTTTTAAAGTCTGTCTTCTCTTCCAGAAAGGCCATTTCCATGTGAGAACTTGACCTGTATAATTGATTTAATGTACTCCGTGGATTTTACATATTTTTAACATGTTATTTTAATTGTATTTCTAATGTGCTTTTATGATTAATGTATAAATAGTCAAATAAAGCTTGATTGAATTGAATTGAATTGAATACATTATTCAGCCTATTGAGAAGATGTCAACATGAATTAACAAATGTATATTGGATTTTTTTGAAGCAAAACTTTTGAATACATTTTTCGGCCTATTGGGAAGATCTGAACATGAATTAACAAATTTATATTGGATTTTTACTGAGGCAAAAGTTTTGAATACATTATTTGGCCTATTGGGAAGATGTGAACAGAAAGTGGACAGAATTAAAACAATTATTATTTATAATTAGTGTATGGGTTATTATTTGTGCTAATTGATATTGCATTTGGAAAATTGTGTTTAAAACCAATAGTTTATGTATTTGTTGTCTATATTGTACCAGATGTAAATGCGAGTATACATTTTAGCAAATGTACTTGAGTCTAATAAAAGACTTAGGGGCATATTCACAAGAACGTGTGATACCCACCGCAAGTTTAGCTTAACGCAACTTCTCACATCGCAGTCCATTGCGGGAAAACAACGCCGTGTTAACGTAGCATTCTCAACCTGGCATTACCATGCGATAGTCCCACGATAACGCGTCAAATGACTGCGTTAAAAACAACGCGACCCCGAAAAAATGAGAAACACCAACGCGAATAAAGTTGTGATGAGGCCAACCACGAAAAAAAAACCTGCGACAACCAGCGACAGGCCTGCAATTCCCACGCGTCTGGCAGGAAAATGCACCATAAAAGCTGAACAAGAAAAACACACCATAAACAAATCAAACTGCGCAGCAACATGGATGCACCTGGAACCAGTGCCCAGGTCAACGCAAACCCCACAAGCCCCACAGACCACAAGCAATGAACCTCGGGTGCGGGGAAGGCCAAGGAGAAGATGAAGAGGAAGACGGGGTACAGTCCGCAGGAAAACACCATCGTCGTCACGGAGGTGACAGAGCACCAACAACAACTGTCCGTCACCAACACCATGTCATTGGCAATACAGACAGAAAAATGGCATTCCATCATGAATGCAGTCGGAGTGCCGAGGAGGCCAAGATGCGCCGGCACGATGTGAAAAGCCAAACCAAGCAGAAACCCCCTGCCAACAGGAAGGCAGCAACTGCGATTGGAGGTGGGAGTCCTGCGCCACAGGAGGAACTGGAGCAAATGGCGCCCACAGTCATCAGTGTGGAGACGGTGCAAGGAGTCGGGAGTCCAGACACTGCTCCACATGACCTGACACAACAGCAACAGGGTGAGTAACGAACAGGGACTGTGGGGACGGGGGGGACGGGCACAATGGCACACATGCACAACGACGTGTAGCACACCGCACACCCACAATAACCCTGGGTCATGTCCCTGATCCCCATGGCACACTGCAGCACACATACAAACATCAAGTAGGCCCCTGTTCACCATGTGCCCAAAGGGATCCCACCCCACACAACACAAATTACACAACACACACATGCACCCGTGCGAAACACAGCAAAGATGCGTATGTGAGAGCCACACTGACAATGCAAGTGACACCACATGACCAGCAGCATGGCTGGAGTACAATCACCATGACACTGTGCACGCCACAAGACTGAGGTGGCTGAGTGGCGGAAAGGAGCAGGTCACACTCTGACATCCCCCTGCACAAACAACCACTGACTTCAACAACACATCTGCAGACAAACAATGCACAAGAGTACAAAAGCCGTCCAAGAGCACAAATGACCCAAGTCGGCAACATCACAGCACCTCAAATGCACAAAAGCCAAATGCACACCGCCTCCAAGGGATCAGGGGCAGCAAAATCACAGCTGCAGGTGAGACTCCCACACAAAGAAGCACACACATAGCAATTACAGCACACCCACATGGACGACAATGTGGTACACAGCCCAACACCTACACTGCAGAACAGAGGACACAACTGGGTCCGCCTGTGCGTAGAAAAGGGCCAAGCACATCTGACATTGCAGGAAACTGTGAGATGAAAATGTATGTGTACAACCTCACCTACGTCATGTAGTCCAAATGTCCACTGTCCCGCATCAAATAATCCGCCCCTCCCAAACAGTCACAATGTACATTGTCATGAGGTCTGAATGAAAACTTGAACAATGCGGCAACATACATGCCAACACAATGTCAACAAGCATCTCCCATTCACATTGCAGAGGGACAAACAACACCTCCAGCAGAGCAGACCAGACAACTCCACTGTGATGCTGAAGAGGACCACCACACTTCCGACACCCACGCCCCACAACAGTCCATGGACATCTTAGGCAATCGCCGTCCAGGAGCAGGGCAGCACCGCTGCATAGAGGATACCCCACCCCCTGCACAGACAACACAGCTGGACGCACCCACCACCCCGGCTTACTCCCAGCAGCCCACCCAAGCACACATCGCATTTCAAGGCCAGGTGTCAGACTGCCAGAAGGGGGTGGCCAAACATGTGCCGGTGGGGTACTACCTCATGGAAGCCGAACCAGATCACATATGTGGGTGTCTAAGTCCCATCAGGGTCCACCAAAACTCCCCAAAGGAGACCCACACTGCAACAGAGACACATGCCTTTGCACATTGCCAATACCGAACCACACCCAGGGCCACGGGATGATCATCCACACCCCCACACCGGACTGGCGTACGCCGGCCCAGTTCACTCCTTTTACGCATTGAGTGGGGGAGGACAAAGCTACATGTGCAATGTCCCACCCGCTGCCTGCGGTGACATGGCTGCGTCCTCTGTACACAGCACAATGTAATGTTGTAGTGCCCGGGGCACAAATGCATACATCATGAGCACACGGACACACACAGATAGTTCGTTGAACTGGCCACGCGGCACGTGCGCCCGACACCTTTATTGGCATGGTCACATGTACAGTGACGCATGTGCTGGATGTGTGTGGGGTGAGTGTAAGCCAGCCCTCATGGGAGTCGTTGGTGCTGGCAACAACTTGAACAGTGATCACAATTGGAAGCAGAAACATAAAACACCAGCACAACAGAAACAACTGTGAAGCATCATGGTGGTAGCCAGAGGGAGTACAGTGTTCACCCAGCAGAATGTCCCTTGATTTGTGGTGCACTGAGTCAGTGGCACCTGAAGAGCTGAGAAGGGTATCAAGTTGATGATGGCCCCCACGACAGGTGTGAGCAACTCTGACAGTAAGACACTTACAACTCTGGCACCTGACGTTTGGAGTTGGTCCTGGCGGTGGTGGCGTGTGCATCCTGTGGTGATGCAACGTCCGGGTAGGTCAGGACTCGATTTAATGTGTGAGCCAAGGTGGACCACAGTTGAGGCCGGAGGCACCGGACAGTGCAGGGCCACAGACACATGGCGTTGATGACCCCTAGACCATCGACCCAGAGGCCATCCAACATGCCATCAGACTGGAACCATGGTTTGAGCTGCACAGAGTTAGTGGCCCCGGATGCACTGCGGCCGGCACAGGCACACCGCCACGGGACGGTGATTTGCGGTGCAGTGAGATAGGGCCACGGGAGGTGAGTGGGTCCTCGTCGATGTCAAAGGTGAATGTAGCGGAGGTTTGTGGGGGACAGTGGAAGGTGTCCTCCAGGGCATGATGCAGAGGGCAGGAGCCGGCCGGAAGCGGCAAATGGAGGAGTGGAATGCTACTGCCTCGTTTTGGCCACATAGTCAGTATCACCGACATGATGATGAAGACAACCCCCAGTCCATTGACTCAGTCGCCAACAAATCTCAAGAAGAAAGTGTCCATGGTTGCCGGGGAACAGACTTAGTGGCCCCGGAGCTGGAAGGGGATGCAGTCTGCGACGAGGCCAGTACAATGATATCAGGTCTGCCATAAATGAATCATGACTGAGTTCCCAATGTGTGCCCTACTCGACCGATGTGTAGTCTGGAGGCTGCGGCCAGCACGGGCCAACCGCTGTTCAGCGAGCTCCTCCTGGAACACTGACACAAAGCGTTGAAATGGCATGTGGGGATGACTCATGGTTGACCGAGGCAATAGCGACAGAGCTGAGCGGGTGTTTAGCCAGCGGCGATGCCGTGTCCTGCCTGGTGCGGACTGGCATGGATTTGTGTGGGGCCTGCAGGACCGCAGTGTAGTCCGAAGGCGTAGACATCAAGGGCCCACAGACACGTGTGGTTGGGATGCCCAGCACATACTTTGTGTCACCACATCGAAGGGAGTATAGTGAGTTAAACTCAGCCATGAAGTGTGTACTCGGCCATTGTGTAATCAAGACTCAGTTCCAGATGTGTGACCTACTTGACCGCAGTGTGGGGCGAAAGCAGTAGTCAGCAAGGGACCACAGACAGGTGTAGTTCGAATGCTATGCACTGAGTTGATGGCACCACATCGAAGGGAGTACAGTGATATAAACTCAGCCATAAGGTGTGTACTCTGCCATTGCATAATCAAGACTCAGTTCCAAATGTGTGACCTACTTGACCGTAGTGTAGGCCGGAGGCAGCGGTGGAGTACGTCAACGAGAAAGGAGTAATGCGGGCCTGTGTCGCGGAGGCCGTGATGGTCTGAGGAGGCTGCCAAGGCCGCGGGCTTCGGGCGTGGAGCTTGCGCCGGCACGTGGTGGGCCCTATTCGACACACGCCGGTGTCGGCAGGTGAGCAATGAGGCCTGGCTGCGCAGGGGCAGGCATGACGGGTTCGGGGACCAGCGGCCCGGGGTGCAGCAGGCGCACAGGATCGCAGGCCACACCACTCACGACAATGGCGTCGGCCTCATGGTGGGGTGGGAGGCGCCGCCCTGGCAGACACGTTGGGCACTCAGGAAGAGAACCACGCCCAGGGCTATGTGCTTTTTATTCACACCCCTACGCTGGCCTGGCGTCCTCCGGGCCAGCCCACTCCGCACATGCTTACAGGGGGGGACGTCACAAGCTACATTTCCGCAATCTTCCCCACTGGCTGGGGTGACATGGTTGCGTCCACTGTCCACTACACTCCAAACACCAGCAGTGCATGTAGACATGGCTATGTCTGTGGTCTGCATACTGCAGTCTGTCCAGCACATCTCCGCCACACTTGGCATTGTGTACATTCTCATTCATGGGTCACTTGCCTCCTTCGCACATGCCTGGTTCCCACCTCTCCCCACATTCCGGTATTGTGTGGCTGAGGTGAAATGCCATTGATGGCTCATGTACATGGCTAACCAAGGTTGCCACAGTAAGTTGTGCTGTCGTGTCTGGTGGGGGGACATGTTGTTTGGCATGTTGTATGTGATTTTGTGACGTGTGCAGTGCCAGAGTTGTGAGTTGCATGATTGTGAAGTTGAGGTGTGTGGTGTGTTCATTTGGTACTTGCCAACGTGCAGTGCATTTCCATAGGTGCCATCCTGGAAGCGCTGGTTGATGTTGGACTGTCAGAAGATGAAGGGATCATGCACACTGCCTGGGTAGTTGGCTATGACATTGGTGAGGAGTCCCCTGTGGTCCACTATTGCCTGCACGTTGATGGGATGCATGTGCTTTCTGTTGCGGTAATTGTGTGCGGTGTTGGTAGGGGGCACAAGTGTACAGTCGATTGCCCCCGACACGTGCGGGGATCCAGCTATGGCGTATAGTCCTTGCTTGGTCTCCAGCTGTTCCTGCGCATTGTGGGGGACGTATGGGTCAGGGGTCTCTAGCTGGTGAGGGCATCCATGACAGGTGTGAGGAACTTGGATGGGGCTGGCTGTGAGACTCCTCCGACTCGGGCGGTTGTTGTTTGGGAGGATACCAGAGGCCAACAGGTGCAGCACAGCCAGCAGCTTTGTCTGTGGAGGGATGTTGGTTGTCCGCTGTGTTGGTACCGTCAGCCTGTAGGCAATGATGTTCAGGATGCGGAGGATGGTTATCCTTTTGGGCCTGTAGTGGGCATTGTCTGGTGTTAGGTCTGTAGGGCTGGTGCATTTCCTGAATGTCCGCTGTCTTTGTCTGCGCTGCCTCTGTGGTGGTCCGGGGGGGGGCGGGGTGGATCCGTTGGGGGGATGGCGGTCTTGGGGGTGGTGGCGGTGGATGTTGTTGCCCTCTCGGGGCTCCGAGGTGCATGGTGAGTGGCTCCATGGCATCTGTTGTTCTTCATGTGTGGCTCTGGGCTGGGCTCCCTTTGATGGTGCAGCTTGTCGTCCGACTTTACACCAGGTCAGAGCAGGTGTTAGTTTCCTGCTGCTAACGCGCCTTATCGCTTGTTTTGTGGTCTTATCGCTGATGTGGCTGGTTGTTGAGAATGTTGAGGTGTGGTGTTGTTGTGGGTTTTTGCTCGGTAACGCCTACTCTGCATCTCATTAGCGTT
Organism: Calotriton arnoldi; assembly: GCA_963921515.1. Taxonomy (NCBI): domain Eukaryota; kingdom Metazoa; phylum Chordata; class Amphibia; order Caudata; family Salamandridae; genus Calotriton; species Calotriton arnoldi. The sequence goes on from CAWUFW010009111.1 coordinate 86,239, forward strand.
AGTTGCCGGGGTCATCTTTGGCGATGTTTTTTGCAACTGCTTTCGCAGGAAAACTGGTGTTATGGGCTGTTAGCACCAGCTTGTGAATGGGGCGATAAATTTAGCGCGACTTTGGCTGTGATAAAGTGCCGATAACTCGGCGATAGCTCCTTGAGAATATGCGCCTTAATGTACAAGTTGGACGTAATTTAGAAACTGTAGCTAGGTAAACACATAGGTACACATATTGGAAATAATGCTTTGCGGTAATTTGGCTTTTTTTCACAATCTCGTTGATTGTTTTTTTCCCCACTGTTGTATGATGATACTATGTTGAAATCACTGTGTATGGTGAAGTTCAGTAGAACCCAAGAACAGCAAAAAAGGGAAACTGAAAATTTTATGTAATTCTAAAATTATGTTGTGTTCTTAAGAGTGTAATATTTTAATTTCTGTAATACATTACATTATATAACATTTATTTTCTTCTTCTTTACAGTAGGTAATGGTGACGTTTGAAAAGTGTTTTATTTCAGTTTATGACAATACTATTCTAAAATAGTTCAACAGTGTTATGTATCTAAATTACAAAAAAAGGTAGGAACACATAACATAATATGGATAATAATGTTAATTTATGTGTTATTTATTTCTCATAAAAATAATGCTGAACCTTTACACTATTTAAAAACTTTCATGAGACAGGTACTATGCCTGTACTCATGCAATCAGCCAGGCACTACACATGCACTCATCCAATCATTCAGGTGCTACTATTGCACTCATCCATTCTCTCAAACACTACCTATGGACTCATCCATGCACTCAGGCACTACCCATGCGCTCCTCGAATCACCCAGGCAGTATTCATGCACTCATCCATACACTCAAGCTCTACCCATGCACTCATCCAATCACTACTATTGCACTCATCCATTCCCTCAAACACTATCCATGCACTCATCCATGCACTCAGGCACTACCCATGCACTCCTCCATTCACCCTGGTAGTACCCATGCACTCATTCATGCCCTCAGACTCTACCCATGCACTCATTTAATCACTCAGCCATTACTTTTGCACTCATCCATTCCCTCAAACACTACCCATGCACTTATCCATGCACTCAGGCACTCCCCATGCAGCCCTGTAATCACCCAGGCACTACCCATGCACTCATCCATGCACTCAGGCACTACCTGTAGATTGCTCTATGTACTCAGGCAGTACCCATGCACTGCTCCAATCACCCATGCACTTATTCATGCACTCAGGCACTACCCATGCACTCCTGCAATCACCCAGGCAGTACTTCTTTACTCATGCAATCACCCAGGCACAACCCATACACTCATCCATGCACTCAAGGACTACCCATACACTCCTACAATCATCCAGGCACTACCCCTGCACTCATACAATAAACCAGGCACTACCCGTGCACTGATGTAATCACTTAGACACTACTGTTGCACTCATCCATTCCCTCAAACACCACCATGCACTCCTCCATACACTCAGGCACTACCCATGCACTGATCTAGGTACCCATGCACTACCCATGCAGTCATGCAATCATTCAAACACTACTGCTGCACTCATCCATTCCCTCAAACACTACCCATGCACTCATATATACACTCAGGCACTACCCATGGACTGCTCAAATCATTCAAGGACTACCCCTGTACCCATGCAATCAGGCATACACTACCCATGCACTGATGCTATCATTCAGACACTACTGTTGCACTCATCCATTCCTATAAAAGACTACCCATGCATGCATGCATGCACTCAGGCACTACGTATACACTCCTCCAATCACCCAGTCACTACCCCTTCAGTCATGCAATCACTCAGGCACTACCCATGCACTCCTTCAATCACCCAGGCACTACCCATGCACTCATCCATGCACTCAGGCACTACCCATGTACTGCTCCATGCACTCAGGCTCTACTCCTGCACTCATGCAATCACTCAGGTACTTCTGTTGCACTTATCCATTCTCTGAAACACTAGTCCTGCACTACTCATGCACTCATCTATTCCCTGAAACACTACCCATACACTCATCCATGCACTCAGGCACTACCCAAGCACTCCTCCAATCACCCAAGCACTACCACTGCACTCATGCAATCAGCCAGGCACTACTCATGCACTCCTCCAATCACTCAGGCACTTCTATTGCACTCATCCATTCCCTCAAACTCTGCCCATGTACTCATCCATGCACTCAGGCTCTACCCAAACACTGTTCCATGCACCCAGGCACTAGCCATGCACTGATGCAATCACTTAGACAAAAATGTTGCACTCATCCATTCTCTCAAACAGTACCCATGCACTCATCCATGCACTCAGGCTGTACCCATGGACTGCTCCATGCACCCAGGCACTACCCATGCACTCATGCAATCACTCAGGCACTACTGTTGCACTCATGCATTCCCTCAAACACTACCTATGCACTCATCGATATACTCAGGCACTACCCATTCACTGCTCCAATCACCCAGGCACTACCCCTGCACTCCTACAATCATCCAAGCACTACTCATGCACTCCTCAAAACATTCAGGCACTTGAATTGCACTCATTCATTCCCTCAAACACTATGTATGCACTCATCCATGTACTCAGGCACTACCCCTGCACTCATGCAATCACTCAGGCACTACCTATGCACTCCCCTAATCACCCAGTCACTACCCTTGCACTCATGCAATCACTCAGACACTACCTATACACTCCTTGAATCACCCAGGCACTACCCATGCACTCGTTCAATCTGCCAGGCACTACTCATGCACTCCTCCAATCACTCAGGCACTTGTATTGCACTCATCCATTCCCTCAAACACTATGCATGCACTCATCCATGTACTGAGGCACTACCCCTGCATTCATGCAATCACTCAGGCACTACCTATGCACTCCTCTAATCACCCAGTCACTACCCTTGCACTCATGCAATTACTCAGACACTACCTATATACTCCTCGAATCACCCAGGCACTACTCATGCACTCATGCAATCAGCCAAGAACTACTCATGCACTCCTTCAATCATTTAGGAACTTGTATTGCAGTCATCCATTCCCTCAAATACTACCCATGCACTCATCCATGCACTCAGGCACTACCCCTGTACTCATGCAATCACTCAGGCACTGCCCATGCACTCCTTCAATTACCCAGGCACTACCCATGCACTCATCCATGCACTCAGGCTCAACCCAAGCACAACTCCAATCATCCAGACATGACTCTTGCACTCATGCAATCACCCAGGCACTTCTGTTGCACTCATCCATTCCCTCAAACACTACCTATGCTCTCATCCATGCACTCAGGATCTACCCATGCACTGATGCATGTGCCCAGGCACTACCCATGCAGTCATGCAATCTTTCAAACACTACTGCTGCACTCATCTATTCTCTCAAACACTACCCATGCACTCATCCATACACTCAGACACTACCCATGCAGTGCTCCAATCACCCAGGCATTACCCCTGCACTCATGCAATCAGCCAGGCACTCCTCATGAACTCCTCTAATCACTCAGGCACTTATATTGCACTCATCCATTCCCTCAAACACTATGCATGCACTCATCTATGTACTCAGGCACTCCCCCTGCACACATGCAATCACTCAGGCACTACCTATGCACTCCTCTAATCACCCAGTCACTACCCTTGCACTCATGCAATCACTCAGACACTAACTATACACTCCTTGAATCACCCAGGCACACCCATGCACTCATGCAATCAGCCAAGAACTACTCATGCACACCTTCAATCACTTAGGCACTTCTATTGCACTCATCCATTTACTCAAACACTACCCATGCACTCATACATGTACTCAGGCACTACCCCTGCACTCATGCAATCACCCAGACACTATCCATGCACTCCTTCAATCACCCAGGCACTACCCATGCACTCATCCATGCACTCAGGCATTATCCTTGGATCTGTCCATTCACTCAGGCACTAACCTTGCACTCCTCCAATCATCCAAGTAACACCCCTGCACTCATGCAATCACCCAAGCACTACCCATACACTCATGCATGCACTCTCGTACTACCCATGTAGTCTTTGAATCAACCAGCACTACCCTTACACTCATGCAATCTGCCAGGCAGTACCCATTCACTCATTCAATCACTCAGGCACTACTGTTGCACTCATCCATTCCCTCAAATACTACCCATGTACTCATGCATTCACTCTGGCACTAGTATTGCACTTATCCATTTCCTCGAACACTACCCATGCACTCATCCATACACTCAGGCACTACCCATGTACTCCTCCAATCATCCAGGCAGTACTGTTGCACTCATGAAATCAGCTAAGCACTACCCATGCACTCTTCCTATCACTGATGCACTACTGTTTCATTTATCCATACACTCAAAGACTAGCCATGCACTCATCCATGCACTCAGGCTCTACCCATGCACTCATCAAATTACTCAGGCACTACTATTGCACTCATCCATTCTCTCAAACACTACCCATGCACTCATGTAATCACTCAGGCACTACCCATGCACTCCTCCAATCACCAAGGCACTACCCATGCACTCATCCATGCACTCAGGCTCTACCCATGCACTCATCCAATCACTCAGGCACTACTATTGCAGTCATCCATTCCCTCAAACACTACCCATGCACTCATCCAATCACTCAGGCACTACCCATGCACTCCTGCAATCACCCAGGCACTACCCATGCACTCATCCATGCACTCAGGCTCTACCCATGCACTCCTCCAATCACTCAAGCACTACTATTCCTCTCATCCATTCTCTCAAACACTACCCATGCACTCATTCAATCACTCAGGCCCTATCCATGCACTCCTCCAATCACCCAAGCACTATCCGTGCACTCATCCAATCATTCAGGCACTTCTATTACAGTCATTCATTCCCTCAAGCAGTACTCATGAAGTCATGCATGCAGTCAGGCACTACCCATGCACTCATGCAATCACCCAGGCACTATCCATGTACTCCTGCAATCACTCAGGCACTACCCCTGCACTCATGCAATTTTTCTATTTTTAACCAGTTTATGTGGTCTAGTAAATAGGTCATGGGTATTGACCCCTGGTGTGCGCTCGTGTCGAGTGAATCTACCGAAGTGATATATTAAGTTGATCTTACATCCTGCATTGTTTGCGCCTTAGTAGCTAAATGCGTGTTCCCTTTTACCTTGTACAGGTAAGCACAGTATATGTGTCTGAGTGATACTGCGCTTACTAGTTGGATACCACATAGTCTGCAGACCATCTCAGGTAGCCCAAGGACTCAGGGGCCACCATGAACACGTACAGAGAACTTTATTGACACAAACGAGTAAACAGCAATTTGAACAACCTCGGTTTACGAAACAAGTTCCAATTGCTTGAATGTGCGGGTAATATACTGTGTAGAGAGCACAACATAGCTGATCTTACAGATGTGGAAATTTAACTGAGTCTAATGCAATTCGAACAAATATAAAAAAATGTGTGCAATTTGAATCTTGGTACTTGGAGCCCATGTTGAGGGTAGTTGTCTATGTCCAATAGTGCATTGAGCAATCTTATGTATATTCATTGACCACACAACAACTCTGGCCCGACAATAAACAGTTCGCAACGAGCCATCATTATAAGAAATGCTCAACTACACTGAGCTCCAATGCCCTAGCAGAATCAATTCACTATGCTGTAATGTAAAATTCACCATTACAAAATGGATGCCACTTTAACACTGTTTTTGAAATGCATAAATGTATTGTCCTCTGTTTATGTCCGTGAACTTATATGTAAAACTTGCGCTGATCCAACATGCCAGTGTGTGATCAAGACTGCCTTGACAGTCGAAACGCGTAACTGGCAATAAATCTAAGGTATTGCAGACATCCTGATTGTGCGCCTACTTGGTCCTTTGGAATAATATATATATATATAAACACAATCCTGCCTCACCACATCCACCGATACAGAGACAACAGGTCCGGACCACAACGTGTAATTTAAAGAATTGCAGTGCTTTATTCAAATCAAAGCATCCTAGTCAGTTCACGGCTAGTGCCCAGCATGACGCGTTTCAACTGTGTTGCCACAGTCTTGATCACATGACGCGCTGGTAAAATCATAGAGTTTAAATAGTGATGTGAGAATATCCCCTTGATTAATTATGCAAAACCACACCCCGTAGCAATGAATTTTGGCAAAAGACTTAACATGACAAAACATCAAAGCATTGGATACGGTAAATACAGTGATTTACGTAAAATCAACCCAAAATAATGAGGTTTAAAACATCCTGCATAATAAATAACTATGCATTGGCAACAATTAGTACATAGTGTAGAAATAAAACCATAGTGATATAATAAAGTTGCCAAATCCTAAAAGTTAAAACCAGATGGTAAACAGGGTTGTTAAATAAAACCTCACACTTGATGAATGTAAAAGTGCTAGTGCTCCTATATTGCACGCTACTTAAAGTGCTAGTTTAAAGTGCTAGTGCAAAAAGTGTGCAAATATCCTAAATAATGTAAAAAAATCTTAAACTAAACATAAAATCTACTCATGCGAAGCCACAGCTAAGCTGAATATTATATAGTAAAGTGCAAGTGCAAAAAAACGCCTTGAGGTATGTGGTGGGCAACGTTCATAATACTTATACCGACTCTACTCAAGAAATGGTCTGGGAGGATTTTTTTTATATATATATATATATGTCACTGACCATGTCATGAGGGCTGTTATGTGTGAGGTCATAAGCAGTGCATTGCTGGAGCCTAAGTTATATTTAGCTCATGTAATTATAACTGCTGAAATTCTATGGTTTTGTACAAGAGAAATCTGAGCCTAACTATAATGTCTTTGTAACCTTTGTTTTTTTCAGTGAATTTTTAAGATTTTTTAAATGACATTTTCTCACTATGCATCCCTCTCACCTTTGTTTGTTTCGGAGAATTTCAAAGTTTTTTTCTTCTTTTAAATGAATTCTTTAAATCTTATTTACTATCTCACTTTCAGTTTTTGGAGAGTGAATCAGCACTTTCTAAGTTTACTTTTTGTCACTATGATTTTTTTGAGATACTTGTAATGTAATGACATAGGGCCCGATTCACAAAAGTAATCTGAGACCAAATCCTAACTTTACGACTTTCGGTATTCACAAAAGGCATTTAGGAGTAGTAAAGTTAGGATTTTGTCTTAAGTTTGTCTTAAGATTTGGGGGCATATTAGCAAGACCGGCGATAAAATTATCGCCGCTTTAGCGGCAGGAAACTGCCGCTAAAACGGCGATAATGGGCTTGCTAATATGCGTTAGTAGAATTCCAATAGAAGCCCAGGTTAGATGACCTGCACATCTAACCTGGGCTTCTATTGGAATTTATAACGCATATTAGCAAGCCCATTATCGCCGCTTTAGCGGCAGTTTCCTGCCGCTAAAACGGCGATAATTGTATCGCCGGTCTTGCTAATATGCCCCTTGGTCTTAAGACAAAATCCTAACATAAGTTTAACTTAAGTTTATGTATGAGTGCTTCATGGGTGGTTAACTGTATGAATACGTATGTGCATGGCTGACTCAGTGTATGAATCATTATGTGTGAATAGGCATGCCACAATATGCATTCATACGTTCATGGGTGTTTTGTATGCATCAGTGTGTGCCTGGCTATGTAATTATCTGTATAAGTGTGTGCTGTAGGTTCACAGTGTATCCAGCAGTGTCTGCCAATATGTCTTACTGGATGTAATATATAGCTTAAAGAAGAAATTAATCACCTACATAACTGTAGAAAATGGTTCCATTGATCGATGTAAAAAGAAAAAACAAAAACAGCAGTTATTGTTACACATAAGCTAGCAAAGTAAAGTTTAAGTTTCTGTAATTCCAATGTTTATGTTATTAATAAAGCATTACACAACTGTAACACTTTAAACAACTTATATATTTCCTCTAAACATGTTATTTTCCCTTTGTTCTTTGTTCTGTTCTCAGCTTACATACCTGTACACCATAAATGGTGTACCGTATAATTATTCATCATTGAACGGACGGAAAAAACCAATCATGTAGATTGTAGAAAAAAAGTGAGAACTGCACAGTATGGCACAATACATACATGACACTATGCATTGCACTCAATACAAACAATTAATTAATTAATTTGGCTTTAGCTACTGAAACACATCAGAAAAAAATAAAATACTATAATATTGCAAGTAGTCCAATACTCTAAACAGATGTAAAACACATTGGAATTTTGGAGTCTGTTTTGGAGACATCATTCCTGTTAGGCCACATGAAGTCTTCACCCCTCTAAGCGAGTTGATTCCTTAACTTCCACTGGGGTGATTTCGCCGCATTGTGCAACTTCGTTTACCCACGCTACTTCTAAGGTACGGTTGCGGCTGGAGGGGGAGGGGCACATGAGCCTGACCATGCAGCGTCCCCCGTGACCGGACCTTGATCAGGGTCGGAGCCCGTGACTGGAGGTATGTAGTCATTGTCAATGGCTGTGCACCGTCCCTCCACACGCAATTCACCCCTCTGAGCGAGATGATCCCAACGCCAGGGATCCTTCTTTCTCTTTTACCACCACCAGCATTCTCTCCCTATGACCTAGCAACACAATTTGACCTTTGAGATTGCCGTTGATGGAACTCTGTCGATGCCCCATGGGCGGAAACCGAAATTGTTTGTACTTACCGCGGAGCCCGAGTAACCTTGGCCGTTGCCCGGTGGAGCTGTCCTATCCAGCTATAGAGGAGTCTGGCTCTGGTTCACCCCTCGGCCGTCACCTACCCTGCCGGACATCGAACATTGTTTTTCACGGTTCTTCTCGGTTTTATCTGACTTTCACTCTGACTGCTTTCCTCCCCTGATGGACTTTCCCCCTCCGGCCTGCCTGACTCTATCGGCATTCCCCTTCCCTGGTTTACCTTCCCCCCCTACCGTCCTTTCCCCATAAGATGCGTGTTCTTGGCTATGCTATGCGCTAATTTCTTATATTATTATGTAATCTCATGTTTTTTATCCTAAGCCTATACTTGTAACTGCAACTGTTTATGTAACTGATGTAATTCTCGGAACCTGTAACCCGTTGATCCTCATGTAAAGTGCTCTGATACCTCCGGGTCAAGCCAGCGCTATATAAAACTCTGCAAATAAATACATAAATAAATAAATGTCTTAAACACTGATGAGCCATGAAGAACAAACACTGTATACCACTTTTTAAATGGTAATCCTCCTTAGAAATATGGTTGAAGAAAGCAGAGGTATGACTTTGGAAGTTTGAAAGGCAATTTTTTTTCAATTCAAGCTTTCTGCGTTGCATTCCATCCATCCACTTACACTTCCTAAATACACAGTATTGTGTCCTGAAGTTATACAAAGTCCTTCATGAAAGATGATAGCCACTGTAGTGTATGTTCTTCCAGAAATTGAAATTTGCCCTGCATTTAAGTTTGTATTTTAGTTTCCATTTTTGATCCATCTGCTTTGCATCACTGTAGCATCAATGTAATGTATCTCCCACTTCTCTGTAACTGCAATGTAGACATGCAATCTGATCTATAATTTGGGCATGAGTGTTTCCCCTGTCTCTTTGCTTTCTGACCTCCCAGTTTTGACTCTGTTTTTGCTGGTTCAGTGTCTCTGCACACTTTCTCGCTGCTGTTCAGTGTTAAAGTGCAAGTGCTCCTGTTGTAAATTGTATTATGGATTGGTGTTTCCATGTTTGGCATATTTGATTTACTAGTAAGTCCCTAGCAAAGTGCACTGAGAGTGCCAGGGCCTGTAAATTAAATGCTGCTATTGGGCCTGCAGCACTGATTGTGCCACCCACACAAGCAGCCCTGTAAAGGGTTCTCAGACCTATCACTGCAGTGTCTGCGTGCAGTTGTAACTACCATGTCGACCTGGCAAGTGCACCCACTTGCCAGGCCCTAATCTTCCCTTTTCCTACATGTAAGCCACCCTTAACGTAGGCCCAAGGACCACCTGTGGGCAGGGTGCTGTGTATGTTAAAGGTAGGACATGCACTGGTGTTTGTGACATGTCCAGGTAGTGAATTACTGTTTCTTTTGTTTTTCCGGTTCCATAGGATAGAATGGGAGCTTACTTATAACATCTTATAAGCAAAACTTCCCATTGGGGCAAGATAGGGCAATGGAGTTTAGTATGCCTGGACTCAGAATGTAAAAATGCATCTTTAAGTAAAGATGATTTTTATGTTCTGTGTTTGAAAATACCACTTTTAGAAAGTAGGTATTTTTTTACTTAGCCATCCTGCGTGCCTCTGCTTGGTTTGTGGATTGATTGTCTAGCTTTGGAGTGACAGGGGCTGCCGATGTGCATTCTTTTCAGACATCCACTGGGGGGGGGGCGGGTTGAGGTGTGTCCTGCCTTTCCTGGATGAGTCATGGCTGGGCTGAATAGACCTGGGCTGCATTCAGAGTAGTGGGAGGAGATTTCCTTGCACCTGAATGGGCCTGGTCTGCTTTAGAGAATGCTATCTCCACCTCCTGCTGGGAAGCTGGTTCAGAGAGGACCAAACTGGTTTGGACTAGGTGCAGACACTCTCTGCCTAAGAGAACAAAGAGAAACTGAGTATAAATATTGGGGCCCAAACTCCAGAACTTTAGAACTCGCTGGAATCAAGGAACCTGCCAGGAAGAAGAGCTGGAAGACCTGCCGGGAGGAGTACCGCCACTTTGCTGTGTTGTTGCTTTGTTGGGTTGGCCTGCAGTTGCTGCTTCCCCCTTGGGCAGTGATAGGACTGGACTGAACTTTCTTAAACTTGTTGCTGAGTATCTCAAAGGGCTTGAAGTAGAGCTTGCCTCCTGTTTTGAAGTCTCAGGGACCACAAAGACTTCACCGACCTCTGGGAACCGCCTCTGGAACCGTGATTTCAGTTGCCAGAGGGGGAAAAGCAACTGACTTCATCACCAAATCCGTTGCTGACTCCGTGTCCAGAAGACACCGCAGAGGGCACTGCCCTATCTTGCACAGCATCCCTGGTTTCACCGACAACAATGACCGCCGCCATCGAGTCGCTGCTTGCAAGGTGACCTGTGGGCACCGCATTCCGTACCACCTCCCTTCACTACACTGCCGTTGTTTTACCAACACTGTTGCTGCCTGCTGAATTCGACACCAGTGACAACATCGTGACTCGGGGCACCACACGTAAGTCTCACGACGCACTGCCTTGTCCCACACCACAGTCTGGGCCGACCGACGCCAGCTCCCACCAACCAGCTCTGTCACATGTACCATGATCTGTCAGCACTGCAATGAGCACCACCTCACTCCGCATCGCAGCCCTGGTCTAATAGAGGCTGCTGGACGATCGACACTGAACTGCTGTCGCCACCGCACCTTGAAGGCACAACACACTGCACCGCTTCACTTCACGTCGCCACTGCGACAGTTGCCATGACCGACTGTTCCTAAATTGATCGGCCACAACAAAAAGGTACTGTTTGCAAGTCTGCCGACACACTGACCGGCGCGGTCAGACAAAACTGTTGGATTCTGTTGTTTTCAGTATCACTGTAGCACCGGATGGAAATACCGACTTCACAGAACTGAATTATTAAGGTTATTCTTGCAAAGTGCATCTTTTTAAGTACTGTATGTTGGAATTTTTATCGTTTTGATCTTGTTTTGAATGTATAAAGTATTGGCTATTTTTCTAAACTGGTGTGGTGTCCTTTTGTAGTGTTTTCACTATATTACTGTTGGTTATGTGCAAATGCTTTACACGCTGCCTCTGAGATAAGCCTGACTGCTTGTGCCAAGCTACCACGGGGTGAGCAGGGGGTATTTCAGTAGTGTATCTCCCTTATCCTGACAAGAAGGAAGGGTCCCTTCTTGAAAAAATTTGCAAACCATTGCCAACTGGAGACCCCCATTTCTACCACTACCAGTGGCAGATGTAAAAGGGTATTCTTCACAGTCATGGTTCCATGCGTAACTCTGTCCAAATATGTCAACAATATTTTCTTGTTCTTGTTCCAAAACTTCAAGGATGACCACAATAAACTCCTGTGCATCTTGTTGAGTGTAAATACTACAGATCCACTGTATATGTCTACTAGATTTAGAATGCTTGAAGTAGAATGTACTACAGTCCTATCACTATATAAACATTCCAGCAAATGACACAGTTGACAGCAGAGTCTGTTGTCCGCTTTGTGTTGAATTGCATTTATAAGTTGCGGTAAATGGAAGAGTGCATTGAGAACAACATTAGATTAGCAGTTGACACCATTACTATTTTCCAACAGGAAACCTACAATCTTTCTTGTCTTTGTTTTGCTTCTTTTGAAGAACATCCATCGATTCTTTTGTAAGCTTCCACTTAGGACAGATTATCTGTTTCTCATAAATAGGATACTGTCCTAAGTGAGGAGCATATACACTTCTTAACCAACTGTGCTCTCTGACACAACTTGCATTGGCACTAACTTTCATTTCATCAAAATCAATCAAAAGAAACTAGACAATGTTATAACTCAGGACAATGCTACATATGCCATATCTTCTTTGAATATAGTCCTTCCAATATTAATAAAAGCTGTAGCTACACTTAAACATTATGCTTTATGGATAGTTATAGCTTACACTAGAGAAAGTGAGAACTGCTGTCACCGAACATATGTCTTTCACAAGCAAAAATGTACTATACATCAGCCAATTGCTTCATGCCATCAATTTGATCAAATGTAATGGCTAAGTATTCAACCTCATCCTTATTAGGAAAATTGATGAAATCAATCACTTTATCCATCACACTTTTTACTAATGGTTCCTCAAAATTTAAATTACGCTGCAAAATTACTCTACAGTTTTTACACAGGTCTAAACACTTTTCTAATCCTGCAGTCCTAGATACAGATTTCTCTAATTAATCCAATTTTGCTTGCAGTTTTTCACTTAGTAGCATTGTCACTCCCCAGTGTTCCATTTTGTCAATAGCTGTGAGTTCCAAAATGTCTTCTTTCTCCAGTTAGTAATTGTTCATTAAAATTGGAGCAATCTTGAAGGGTAGGCATCAAACAGCCTATAGATTTTGCTTCTTCAATGACATTGAACATTGGCTGTGTTGCTGTGTTCTTAGAGGAGAAAAGTTTATTGCTTTCTTGACTTTCTAAGGTACATTTTCCCTCCTTTGTCAGAACCTCTACTCTAATGTCCTTCAGGATATTTCCATATTCCATGTCAGATGCTTGATGCATATTCCTCAGTAATTCCTTCTTTTCGAAGTTTAGCCAACTGTTTACATTTCTAATACTCCATAAAGAATTACGAGTTTCATCATGCAGAAGTGTCTTGAAAACAGGCTGTCCTTTCACAGGGGCTAGTTGCTATAGGTCTTCAAAGACAATTAAGTGCTTTCCTCCAAACTGCACTTCATACTCTTCTTAAAATCTGTTGCATTCTCAAGTGATTGAAGGCAAGCATTAAGTTTGAGACCATGCTTACATCATCAATAATTAAAGGGTTCAGTTTCTTTAATACTGTAGACACCTCATGAAAGGCTTTACCAGATAACTTCTGATATCCCAGTTTATTGCCATTTTCAACCAGTGGCATTAGAAGTCGATGTAGAGTAATTACTTTAATAGTGTGTACAGCTAATCCAGTTGGTGCTGTTACTACACACAATACATTTGATTCTGTTGTCCTCTGTAGGTAAGCAGCAAGAGACTTTAATTAAAAAGCTTTTCCCAGTGCTAGCTTAACCACTGATGCATAATAATTTTGGATTAAATAAAGAGCATTCACATTCTCTCTTGCCATGAAGAAATCCATGCTCTATTTTATCTTTTACTTCAATATACGTTTCTTTCTGTTTCTCATTTAGTTGTGCTAATAAATGTTCAAAATCAATACTTTTCTTTCTTGGTTGTTGCATTGCAGTATTGACCTCATTCTAAACTCTGGCTGCTTCATTTTGAATAATTGGCTGTCCAAGGGGATCTTGAGTCAGTGGTCCAGCCCCTTACCTGCTTTGCGAACTCTCCTTAGTTATCGCAGCAGCATTGGTTTCTTCCTGATCAATCTCATCTTTCAACTTTTGCAAGTAGTTTGGGAAAACTGAACACTGAATGCTGTCTTTTACAGCATTGAAAGAATCTTCATAGTAGCCATGATCTCCAAATAGTTCTGTTTCAGCATGCCAAGACTTGAAGAGTTGTAGAAGTTTCAAATAGAAAAGCGTTCTTCTGACTGGAGTTTGACAACTCAGTTTTCTATGGTTAATTAGATTTCCTTTTGCGTGTTTCATGAAACAACCATCACCTCCAACTACTGCATATTTTCCTTCTATTTTTTCTGTTACATTGCTTCTGTATCTGTAGTTTTGAAGTACTTCATAAAAGCACATGTTTTAAAGATATGAACTTCTTTGTTTGATAGTACGTATCCAACATATTTGATTTCACAATGTCTGTACTTTGCAGGTCAAATTCTGCTGGGAACTGAATTTCCAGGAAAGACTTCAAGACTCTGTTTCGTGAGCTTGCAAGGCCTTGAATTACCCAAACAATTTCCCTTGACTTCAAGAACAAACTGGCTGAGTTCAACTGGTCACAGCACTCATAGGAACCCATCTCCCTATGCGAAAGCATTTTCAAGCTGAAGCTGCACAATTTCTAAGTTAAAGTCTTTTCTGCAGAAATCTCCTACTACATCTCCTTTATCTCTGTCTTCTCTGATTTTGTAATATATGAAGTAATGTACTGAGCAACAGCGATGGAGTTGTCTGCAACAAATTTTAGATCCATATTTGAATTCCATATCTTCAGAATCACAGGGTTGTAGTCATTGACATACTTGGAAGCCTCTGTTCTTCTCTGATTGTATGTGTTTTTCTGTGATTTCTCTGTCAGTGTATGTATGACTGCAGATAAAAAGCTGTTCACTCTTCCTTGAGAAATGACAGGTGACAGGAATCCAAATCGGCATCTCGTGTAAACCTTTCCTTTGCATATGTATTTTCTACGATAGTACTCCCCACATCTATGACTTTGAAAGCGTAGAACTTGATGTCTCAAGCCCTTTTCACCGCCGTCTTTTGGTAAGGCGCATGTCACATTCCGCTCTATGAAAGATAAGACATACATTACCGTCTGTTTCAAATTTCTGTGCATCTTTTATCTATAACAACATGTGAATATGAGGAGCACTGCTTGCTTGGTATTCTTCTCACAAAAAGAAATCAGCACAACTGAGTGTCAGAAACCAAGCAGGTGCATCTAGGTTTCTCAACATGCATTTGAGTTGTCCATGACAATGATACCAATATTCGTTAATACCATGTTGGCACACCATCAAGTTAATTAAGTTGTACTCGAAGTTTTCATCCTTTCATGAACATTCTCTACAAAATACTTTGCAGAAAGATTTTTAAGATTAACTCCTGTATTTAGTATGTGATTTACAACATACGAAAGTCCAGACAAGTTACTCTCAAACAGAACATAAGAAATATATGAAATGCACTGGTGAAATCTTGGATCCTCTGAATATAATCATGTTGACCAGTATACAGCTGCTATTGTCTGTACAGGGCTGTCATCATAGCAGCCACCTGCTCCAGTGGGAAACAGTTGGGGAAAACAGTGAGCCTCTAAGGTTTTTTGCCAGACACTCACAGGAGCAACTTTTGCTTGTTTCATTTGAAAGAGATCAATAGAATAACTGATGATTTCTATAGAAGGAAGAGGAGGGATGCTATAGTGTTCATAAGTTTCTTCTGATCTCAGTTGATCTACCTTTTCAATCTGAGCACTCAATGCTAATGTTTCTTCCTCCATATGTGTTATATCTTGAACAACATCAGCATTTCTACCAGGTATAATGTTGCTTTTTTAACTTTTTTAATGTATTAGTGTGGGCCTGGGTGTATCAGTGTCTTTAACGGTGTGTGCCTGGGTTTCTCAGTGTCTGTATCAGTGTGTGCCTGTGTGTTGGTAGCTGCATTATTGTTTGCTTGGGAATGTCAGTGTCTGTATTGTTTTTTTGCCTGGGATGTCCGTGGATGTATAGCTGTGTGCCTGAGTGTATTAGTGAGTGTATCACTGTGTGCCTTGGGGTGTCAGTTTCTATATCAGTGTGTGCCTGGGTGTGTCAGTGGCTGTATCAGTGTGTGCCTGGTTGTATTAGTAGCTGAATTAGTGTGTGGCTGGGTGTGTCAGTGCCTATATCCTTGTGTGCCTGGGTGTGTGAGTGCCTGTATTAGTATTTGGCTGGGTGTGTCAGTGTTCATATTGGTGTGTGCCTTGGTCTGTCAGTGCCTGTATCGATGTGTGCCTGGGTGTGTCAGTGTCAGTATTGCTGTGTGCTTCATTGTGTTATAGGCTGTATCAGTGTGTGCCTGGGTGTGTCAGTGTCTGTATCAGTATGTGCCTGGGTGTGTCAGTGGCTGTATCAGTGTCTGTCTGGGTGTGTGAGTGTCCATATCATCATCTGGCTGGGTGTGTCAGTGCCTGTATCGGTGTGTGCCTGGGTGTATCAGTGGCTTTATTGGTGTGTACCTGGGTATGTCAGAGGCTGAATCGGTGTGTAGCTGGATGTGTCACAGGCTGTGTCCATGTGTGGCTGAATGTCGTACTGGCTGTATCAGTATGTGTTTCGGTGTGTATCATAAGTATATAATGTTATAGAACAATACTGAAAGAAGTAATTACTAAAGTACATTACTCCAATAGACGGTGCCTTTGATCTTTATGGAAAGAAAAAACACAGAAATATTAGTTAGCATTTTATTTTATAAAATCACACAAAAAAGTTTTAATTTCGGCAATGCATATGTTCATATTACAAACAAAACACTACACATTTCTTTTGTTGTAATGACTTCTCACACTAAATTTAAGCATTTAATTTTCCCTATTTTACTGTTCTCAGGTTCTATACTCATACACCATAAGTGGTGTAATCATCATTGAACATTGGGGAAAATCAATTATATAGATTATAGAAAAAAACTGCACACTATGTCAATGCAATGAAGCAACAGTGTGCATTGCACTCACTACAATTTTCTTAAATGATTTTTTTACTTAAACTTGCACTTCTAATGTAAGAAACCTTATGCTGATAATGAGTCCTACATCTTTAGAAATACTAATCGACATTTTTGGCAGCAATTGTTTTATGTAGATTGTTAGACTTGGCATAATTGGCGTGGGTTTCCCCTGTATTTTTTGCCTTGACCTCCTGTATTTTTGCTGTGTGTTGGACTCCGTTCTGCTGGTCTAGATGCTTTGGGCACTTTGCCACTACTGTTCAGTGCCAATTTGCAAGTGCTCCCTTTGTAAATTATTGTTATGGATTGGTGTTTCCATGATTGGCATATTTGATTTACTAGTCAGTCCCTAGTACAGTGCACTGTGTGTGCCCAGCGCCTGTATATCAAATGCTGCTAGTAGGCTTGCAGCATGCAAGATCTCCAAGGGCTTGAAATAGAGCTTGCCTACTGTTCTGAAGTCTCAGGGACACAAAGACTTCATTTCTTCTGTCTTTCTGCATCTGGAACTTCTGTTTCAGCTGCCAGAGATGGAAATTTCAACACCGACGCCGGTGAGCTTCACCGTAACCTGCACCGAAGCTGTGGGCGCCGCACGTGAAGAGCATGACGCACCGCCCCGACTTGCACCATAGGCCTGACGCCTGCTGACGCCGTGCCGCATCGACTCCGAAGCTGTCACCGAGTCTGCTGCCTGCACCGGAGCCGAGGACACCGCTCATGATGTCCACGACATACCGTCCCGACTCACACCGCAGCCCCGACTTCACCGACGCCAATGCTTCATCAACGCGGAGCCGATACTCAACGTGGGTGACTCCCGAATTCATTGCCACCGCACACCTCGCCACCACTGTGACGTCATCTCCCCTACACAGTAAGGAACCAACTTCTCACCTCCCCTGCATTGCAGTAAGGAACTGAGGCTTCACCTTCCCTGGGGTCGTAAGGAACCGATGCCGCCCGGCGCCAATGAAGCATCACCCCTCCGATGCAGTGCACCATCTTTGCTTTCATCATGTCCAAGGTACTATTCTTTAGTAGTCTGCTTGACTCCGCACCTGACACCACGCACTTCACGGTTGGCGCCATACTTTAGGATTTTTCATCTGTCACGACGTCGTAATAACTCCAGGTGAAGTTATTTGTTGCTACAAACTTTATTTGAGTGAATACCCTATTTTTAAGGATATCTTGATGTCTGTATTGTGGATTTTTGTCATTTGGTCTTGTTTTGGTTTAGATAAAGATTACTTATTTTTCTAAACTGGTGTGGTGTTCAATTGTAGTGTTTTCACTGTATTACTGTATGTGTTCACAAATGCTTTACACACTGCCTCTGAGATAAGCCTGTCTGCTCGTGCAAACTACCAAGGGGGTGAGCAGGGGTTATTTTAGCAGTGTATCCCCCTTACCCTGACTAGGAAGAAGGGCCCCTACTAGGACAAAGGTACCTTCCTCTGCCAACTAGAGACCCCCATTTCTAACATAGATTGTTTGAACAATATATTAAAACACAGTTTTGCAATCTAGTAGTGCTAAATAAAGAAATCACTCCAAATCTATTTATGTACTTGATGTGAATGAGCAATCTTCACACTCATGGTTCCTTGAGCAAGTTAAGTCCAAATAACTCATCGATACATATTTCCTCTTCTTCTAAAACTCCATATATCACCTTTAGAAATTCCTGTCCATCCTATTGAGTGTTCGGAGTAAACTGTACAGATCCACTACATCTTATCTATATGATCTCGAAAGTGTGAAGCACAATATGTTAGAGTCCTATCACTACATAAGTGTTGCAACAAAGCACACAGTGCAGAACACAATCTCTTCTGTGGTTTCTGTTCAATTGCATATACAAGTAATTGAAAGAGTATGCCTAGTGCAACATTTGCATAGCATAGCAGCTGACAACAGAGGGGTTTGACAACTGGTAACCAAGAATATCTCCCTCATCTTCTTGTTCTCTATCATTTCCTTCTTTCCAACAACATCACTACACTCCTTTGAAAGTTTTCACTTTGGACATATGGTGTGTTTTTCATAAATGGGATACCGTCCTAATTGAGGAGCATAAACACTTCTTAATTCATTTTATTCTTTAACATAACTTGGATCAGCACTTACTTTGCAGTCATCAAATGCAACTAGATACTGACTGGACAATTTTCTACTTCTAGTTAACGCTACATCTGACATACCTTCCTACACCACTATACTCCCAACATTAACAAATGCTGCATCTACACTTAAACGTGGAGATTTATGAATAGTTACAGTGTATGCTAGAGAAACTGGAAACTGTTTCCGTCGAACATATAAGTCTTTCACAACCAAAAAATGTGGATCTTCCAATCTGCTGTGTGCTATCAATCTGATTGTATTTAACTGCTAGGTACTCTAGCTCACTACTGTTAGGAAAGCTAATGAAATCAATAATCGTATCCATAGCACCATTAACTAATCCCTCCTCAACATTTGAGTTTCGATGGAAAATTGCTCTACAGTTCTTACAAACACTTAACTGTTTCACCAATCCTGCAGTATTTGAAACAGATTTTTCAAATTAATCCAATTTTGTTTGTAATTTTTCATTTAGGAATACTCTGATGCCCTGGTGTTCGGTTTTGTCTTTTGCCGTCAGTTCCAAAATGTCTTCTTTCTCCATTTCCAGCAATTGTTTGTTGAAAGAGGTGCACTTTGCCATTGTAGGCATTAGGCACACAATTGGTTTTCCTTCTAGAATGAAAGTGATCATTACCTCTGCTGCTGTCTCGTTCATTGGAAACAGTTTTTTAAGAAGACGACATTGTAGCAGATGCTTCACCACTTTCAAAAGAACACCTACTCTAATATCCTTCAGAGTATTCCCGTATTCAACGTCAGATGCTTGTCGTACATTCTTAAGCAATTCTTTGTATTGGAAGTTTAACCAAATTTTGACATTTACAATGCTTCCCAAAGAGTTCTGAGTTTCATTGTGAAGCAGTGTTTTAAACACAGGCTGTCCTTTCACAGGTGTAAGTTGCAGTAGATCTCCAAAAACAATCAAATGTTTACCTCTGAATAGGACATTATAATCTGTTTTTAGAATATGCTGCATTTCAAATCCACAAAGGCAAGCATTAAGTTTGAGACCATGCTCACCTCATCGGTGTTTGAAAGCGTTAACTTGACACTTCAAGGCAAGCTTCAATGGATAGATTTTGTTATTCTACTTTACTTTCGTGCTCCACATTCAACATCAAAAGTCGATGTAAAGTAATTCCTTTGGTATTAAGTGCAGTTAATTCAGTGGGTGTTGTTACTACACATAACAAATTACACTCTTTAGTCTTCTGTGGGAAAGCAGTGAGAACTTGTATTAAAAAGCTTTTACCGGTGCCAAGCAGTCTGACAACTCAGTTTTCTATGGTTAATTAGACTGCCTTTACTATGTCTGGCCAAACAACCATCACAACCATATACTGCAAATTTACCTTCATCTCCATTTTCTGTGACATTGTTCTATATCTGTAGTTTTGAAGATATTTCCTAAAGACAAACATTTTCAGGATGGACTTCTTTTTGGATAGTAGGTGTCCAACATGTTTGTCTCCAAAATGTCTGTACTTTCTGGGTTTAATTCTGCAAGGTAGTGTATTTCAGGTTAAGACATCAACACTCTATTTTGCATGCATGCTAGGCCTAGACTCACCCAAACAATTCCTCTCAAATTGGAGTATAAACTAGCTGAACTCAACCGGTCATTGCATTAACAAGATCTGATTTCTCTGTGTAAAAGTATGTTCAAACTGAAGCAACCATCTCCTTTTTTACAATGGGAGAACCGTCTTTTACCTCATAGCATCGTCCAGTTGTTTTAAAGGCATACACTAATGTGTTCTCTTGTAATTAGCTTTCTTCATTAAAGAAATTCTCAGTACTAGACGTATGCTTACATTTTCCTTTAAAACCTTTACAAAAACTACTTTATCAAAATAAGCCTTTTTTCACATTTCTTCTACATTCCGTTCAGAATCAAGATAAATAGTTTCCACTTAAGAGCAAATGTTTTATAAACTACAGTCTCTATATGTTCTTTTTGCTTCAATGCTGTTAAATTCTGCATTACCCTACTAGGAAACATTCTCACTCACTAGATGTTTGCTGATATGATTTTTTACTTTCAATGTTACCTACACCTTCTCCTTTCTGACTTGTTTTCAAACATTGCATTTTATTTACATATTTTTGAACTTTCTGTATTTTTCAATATAATATTTTAAGAAACTTCTTAGTTCTCTTACCAGAAGCTCTTTTGTCATTAAGCACATTCTCTGCATTATGTCTCTTTTCACTGTCAGTTTTAAGCAGATAGTACTGTTTCCTCTGTTTTTTTCTTGTTTCTGGCTTTTTCAGCAATATAAATCTTTTTTTGTAAATAAAGTAGATCCGAAAATCAAATGAACAATACATTTAGGTTTTCTTTATGCACTATTAAATTATATATTGTAAGCAATTAAGTTGCTACATAAGTAGTTATGCCAGTGTGTAACAGGCAGTTAAAGTCTGTCACTTTATATCTATAAATGCATTTGTGAGATAGTTTATGCATGAGTGACTTGATTATGACAGTACTTGACAATATATCTGAGTGAGTGTATCAGTGCCTCAGTGGGTGTGCCACTGGATGTGTAAGTAACTATGTTGGTATGTCACTGGCTGTCTTAGTAGCACTATGGGTCTGTATTAGGAGTGGGTAGAACCTGCAGAGTTATACTCTGCAGAATTATGCAGAGTTAAATAAATTCTGCGAAGGTCTGCCCACTGCTACCGAGCCAGCGCTGCCCCAAAAAATTGCTTAAAACAATGGAGTAGTCAGTGTTGCTTTATAAACGCAATCTAAATCAATGTGTCAGGCCATAATCAGCTCTGTTTCACATTTCTAGAGCTCATAAAAGCAGCATAAATGAAAGCAAAGAATAACAAATGAAGCCAGACATATCTCATGGGCTGTGTTTGACAATGTAATGCCTCCCTGTGGCAGATATGCTGGTAGCTGTTAAAGCTCCAGTTCACTGCACTGCCTGCATGAACTCTTCCTCAATTCCAATCATAAAGCACCAGTGCTTACCTTACTTTTTGCAGAGGTCAAGAGCCCCAGTGTTCCTCATGATCGGTGCGATGCAAGGACACAAAAAGGAAACGTTGCATTGTGTGGTTGAGCTTAAAGGTCACACCTTGTCTTCTTGACCAGCCCTCTTAGAAGTGCAGGAGAACATGTGCTACAACGCTGCTACATTGGCTGGTCAACTTCCAATGATTGTCTGATAATATCTCCTCCGAACTTAGACTCACATGCTTCTGTACCCATTCATTGCTGTCCCATGCACGAGCCATGCTACAAAAATGTGCTGCATTGCAGCTGCTTGCATAAACACAGACACACATGCATCACCATAGGCAAATGTTGCAGCAAAATCATGTGCACCGAGGAGTGTGCACAAAACACCATAACTGATTTTCTTTTCCTGCCATCCTGCTTTAGGCTGCCTGTTCTATGGAGAGGGAAAAAGGTCACACACGAGCAAAGGCCTACATTAAAAAAGCAATTCCGAACATTTGTCAATGGAGCACCTTTTATAATAACAAACTGTGGCCCCTGCAAAGAAAATGGTGCTAAGTGAACTTTGCGCAGATACAAATTTTCCCTTAATATGTTACATTATGTAGAGATTTATTAGATGCTCATCCAGCAGCAGAATAATGTAAATACAAAGATGTAACCTTCACGATGCATTACAGTTATGGACTCAGGGCCAGATGTACGACCATTGATGTTTGCGACTCTCAAATTGCATTAAATTGCGAGTCGCAATTTGCGAGTCGCAAACATCAATCTACAACAGTGCCAGAGACACTGTTTGTGATTCCCAATGGGGACGCAAATTGCATGCCTCATGCATATTAATGAGGCTGTTGCAATTTGCGACCCCATTGGGAATGGCTGGCACTCCCAGGGATGGTGGCCTGCTGGGGTCAGCAGACCACCGTGTCTGGGACTGCTTTGTCAATAAATCCGTTTTTTTCAAATGCAGCCCGTTTTCCTTAAACTTAAAGGAAAATGGGATGCATTTAAAAGAAAAAAGAAATGAAACGTTATTGTTTAATTTTTTAAGGGCAGGTCCCTGGGACCACTGCCTGCTCTTAAAAAATGTTTGCGCACCCATTCACAAAGGGGAAGGGGTCCCCTGGGGACCCCTTCCCATTTGCGAATGGTTTACCACCCTCTTGAAGAGGGTGGTAAACTGCAAGTGTTTTGTGACCACAAATGCGGTCGCAAAATGTTCTTACATAGGGTTCAGAGTCGCTATTAGGAAGGGACACCCTTGGAACGCCCCTTCCTAATAGCGGGTCTCTAACCCTATTTTGCGAGTCGCTATTACATTAGTGACTCGCAAAATAGGGTTGGTACATTGTGCTACCGTTTTTCGCGGTCGCAAAAGGGCAAAATGCCCCTCTGCGACCGCAAAAAACGGTTGTAAATCTGGCCCTCAGTTGATTCAAACTCAGAGCCTTATTTAACCTACCCAAAAAAATCTATCACATAGCACATACTCTCTCACTCAACCAACGGACCACGCTTCACAGCTCATGAATTCGTAATCAGTACAGAGTGTGTCTCTCAGTTCCTCTCGTAAAGTGCAATCTCTCTGATAATGATTACAGCTCGGCAGATGCAGCAATGAAATCATTCACAGCCTGTAAGCGAGCTCAGATGGGTATAGCGGTAAGTGATACCTTTGTGCATACATCATCTACAACCCACTCTTTTGCTCCACACTTATATTGCTGCTTCCACGGCACCTTTACGCAATAGATCGTCACTCTTAACTCCTCCTTATATGTCCCACTTAGTGCCCATGAGCATGGAATGCCTTCGGTGGCCCTGCTACCCCTTAAATCAACAGCACTGCTATGTACTGCATGCTCCCTCCCCTGACCTGAAAACTCCAGAGTAGTTTTTGTGCCTTGCATGGGAACCTTACTGGAGATCAGCAATGGGTAGATGGAGAGGCCCCTGGCTGCATGGAGGTGGCAAAGAGGCTTTCGAGTATTTGAGCAGCTGCAAGGCTTCACAGGGAGTGGGCAAAGGTTAGTGTCCCTTTCTTGCTGTGGCAACACAGAATCCTGAGAGTTGCTCATCCATGCTTGCCAAACCAACTTTGTTGTGCACAAGCTTCACAGTCAGGTAAGAGACTCTAAGAGTGGTCAGGGAGTGAGTGTGAGTCTGAGCATATGCAAACAGGGCTGCACAAGATCTTTGACCTACAAAGTAGTGTCCCAGCAGAGCAATAATAGGGGTGGCACCAGTAAACCCTGCCACACGACATTGACACAGTTTTTGCTGAACTCCGTGCTCCAAATGGAGCTGTATTAGTGAGGTTTGGGGTATGTAACTGTGTGTGCAACTGGCTCAGCTACTGCTGGATACATAAGTGCTGTGTGAGTGAAAGTGTAAGTGCCTGTGTCGCTGTATGACTGGGTGTGCGAGTGTCTCTATGCTTTTGTAGATAGATATGTGAGTGCAGTATGGGTGGGAAACTAGATATATAACTGGGCATATGGGTCTGTAAGTGCACGTGTAACTCAATTAAACTTAAAAGCACATGTTTTACCTTTTAAGCACATATCCCCCTGTCCTATGGGCCACCTACGGCCGATCTTAGGGATGATTTATATGTAGAAAAACAGGAGTTTAAGGCTTGGCCTGGGGTTTTAAATGTCAAATCGATCTGGCAATAAAACTGCACATGCAGGCTCTGCAGTAGTAGGCCTGAGACATGCTTAAAGGGCTACTTGTCTGAATGGGTGACTAGGGGTGTCAGTACCTGAGTACATAGCTGAGTGAGTGTATCAGTCCCTCTGTGGATGTTCCATTGGATATGTAAGTGCTGTGTATGTGTGAGAGAATTTGTAAGTACCTTTGTCTGACTGGGTTTGTGAGTGGCTCCATGCTTTTATTAATAGGTATGTCAGACGCACTATGAATAGGAGACTACATGTATAACTGGGTGTATGGGTTTGTAAGTGTATATGTAAGTGAACTTAAAAGCACATGCTTTACCCTTTAAGCACATAGCTTCCTGCCCTATGGGCCACATCCGGTCTAAATTAGGACTGAATTATATGAAGAAAAAGGGGGGTTAAAGGCTAGGCAAGGGGTTTTAAATGCTAAGTGGACCTGGCAGTACACTGGACACACAAAATCTGCAGTAGCAGTCCAGAGACATGTTTAAAGGGCTTCTTGTATGGATGGGTGACTAGGAGTGTCAGTACGTGAGCACCTATTTGAATGACTGTGCCAGTCCCTCTATGGGTGTATCACTGGATGTGTAAGTATCTATATTGCTACATGATTGGCTCTCTTAGTAAATCTATGGGTCTCTATATCTGTAGGTAAGTGGCTGTATGGATTGCTTACTGTCTGTGTTAGTGAGTATTGGGGTATGTAACTGTGTATGCAACTAGCTCTGTTACTGCTGGATACATAAGTGCTGAGTGGGTATGTCAGTGAACATGTAAGTACCTCTGTCTCTGTGTGACTGGGTGTGCAAGTGGCTCTATGCTTTTGTCAATAGGTATGTGAGTCACAGTATGGGTGGTAGGCTGGATATATAACTGGGCGTGTGGGTCTGTAAGTGAGCGTGTAACTCAGTGAAACTTAAAAGCATGTCTTACCGTTTAAGCAAGCAGAACTCTGCCCTATGGGCTACCTATGGCCTACCTTAGGGGTTACTTATATGTAGAAAAAGGGGATTTTAAGACTTAGCAAGGGGTTTTAAATGATAACACGACCTGGCAGTCGAACGGCACACACAGGCTCTGCATTAACAGGCCCGAGGCATGTTTAAAGGACTACTTGTCTGGATGGGTGTCTAGGAGTGTCAGCTCTTGAGTACATATCTGAGTGAGTGTATGAGTCCCTCTATGGGTGTGCCATTGGATATGTAAGTAACTATTTTGGCATATGACGGCTCTGTTAGTATCTCTATGGGTCCCTATTTGTGTATGTAAGTGGCCGTATGAATTGCTATCTGGCTGTATTAGTGAGTGATGGGGTTTGTAACTGTGTGTACAACCTGCTCTGTCACTGTTGGATGCATAAGTGCTGTGTGGGTATGTGAGTGAATGTGCAAGTGCCTCTGTAGATGTCTGACTGGGTATGCAAGTGTCCCCATGCTTTTGTAAATAGGTATGTAAGTCATAGTAGGGGTAGGAGAAGGCATGTATAGCTGGGTGCATGGGTCTATAAGTGCACGTGTATATCAGAGAAACTTAAAAGCACATGTTTTTTTTCTTTTAAGCACATAGCCCCTGCCCTATGGCCTACCTACGGCCTACCTTAGGGGTAAGTTATATGTAGAAAAATGTTTAATGCTTGGCAAAGGGTTTTAAATGCCAAGTCGATCTGGCAGTAAAACTGCACACACAGGCTCTGCAGTATTAGGCCCGAGACATGTTGTAAGAGCTGCTTGTCTGGATGGGTGACTAGGAGTGACAGTAACTGAGTAGATATCTAAATTAAGGTGTCAGTCCCTCTATGGGTGGTCTGTAAGTGTGAATGTAACTCAGTGAAACTTCAGAGTACATGTCTTACCTCTTAGGCATATAGCTCCCTGCCCTATGGGCTACCTACAGCCAGCTTCTGGGATGACTTATATGTATAAAAAGGGGTGTTCAGTACATACATCATGTCTCGGTGTCTGGATTGATGTCTAAGTGCCCCTTTCACTCTCTGACTGAGTGTGTGAAGGACTCTATGGTATTGTAAATAGGTATATGAATGGCTCTGTGGGGGGCAACTGCATAGATAACTGGGTGTATGGCAGTGTACAACTCTCTCTAACTGATTGAGCACTGGGTACATGAAAAGATATATATGTGTCTGAGAGGATCTGACAGTGCCTACATACCTGTGAAAATGAGTATGTATGTGGATGTATAGGTAAATAAATGGGTGTTTAAATAGTTTTGTTGATGCCGCTCTCAGTGTGTTAGTCTCTTTCTAGAATATTGGTGGTGTATACATAGGTGCCTTGTTGGCACTATAACTGAGTGTTTAAGTGCCTGCCTCACTGTGTGTGTGGTGTATAATGTAATCAATTACCCACATCTACTTCCAAACACATTCATTCATTGCAGTTTAATATAATAACTATATTTGTATTCCTCCTTTGCTGCTCGCAATGGTTTTCCTTAATATCATCATCTACCCTCCCTTTTATTTTCACTTTTATTGTTGTGTATAACCTACATATTTTATTGCACCTTATATGCACTCATAACTTTTTGAATAAATATCCTTTTCAAACATACATCCCAATTTACATACCTGTGAAATGTCATTGCAGTTTTTTTTGTCAGTGAAAATCTAAAGTCCGTGGTAAAGGAATGATATACCACTCTCAGTACATAGGAACCATAAATGGCAACCCTTCCCACTCTGCTTTCAGTGATGCTGAGGTCATAAGCAATTTACATCCTTCCTTTCATATTTTAATTTGTTATGCCACTTCTCAATGGTCCCTGTTTTGACCCATTGTAAGACTCCTGTAAAGAAGCCCAATTTGGTAGTGGATTTGAGTGGATTTGCGAACCACCACGGTGATCAGCGTGACCTCCCCTGGCAACATTGCAGCGGAATCTCGAATACACATGGGAGCCGATAAAGCCACTTAACAATCTGCTGTTAAAGCTTGGCATTTATAGTTTACTTTGTAAAAAGTACTGATCTCAGCCCAAACACTCCCTTATAAGCAATATTTCCATTCCGCCCTGCTTTTCAGATTAACAATCTACTCTTGTTTGTTCCCTTCCCCCAGCATTTTAGCTCCATTTCCATAGTAACCATGTTTGGAACACTCTCTGATAGCACTAGTTCAAAAGTTCACAACCCTGTCTGTGGGCACCATACTACCTTCAAATTGAACTGTAGCAGGTGTGGTTGACTGTTTGGAATTATAAGTGTATCCCAAACAGCATATCTTTTTTTTTCATTTGTATTAACCCCTTTACCGTGGCGAACATTCCACGCCGGTGCAGCACTTCAAAGGAGTGGGCGGGACCGCGTCGGCCAACGGACGTGCACAGCACTACCGAGGTAGTGCTTGCGACGGCCGTTGGCCGACGAACGCAGCGAAGGGGTTAAGCCAATCACAGATGTAATTACTTTTTTTTCAAAATTGCTACCTACTTTTAGCTGCCTGTATATTAACACCATCCAATGAAATATGTTCTTTTTTAATTTAGGTGCTGTCCTCCATTTTAACTGCCTTTCATTTTGAAAACTGTCTCATTCAGCTGCAGCCTTCTACTGTGTGCTACTCCAGTTTGCCTCCAAAAGGGTTAGAGTTTGGATTGTGGGCCATAGTTTTGTGTTTTTTGCCAGAGATTGTGCTAGAATGAGTGGCATTGACAGGGATTTGCATTTAACTAATGTAGAAATTGCTTGACTAGGCCAGAGAGAGTTAAAGTGGCATCAATTGCTGACTTTAGTTGAAAGCACTTTGGATTGCCAAAATACAGACCTCATGATTGTTGCACTAGGCACAATTACTGGGGTTGGACTGGAAATCCTAAGGAAGGACACCTTTAGTAAATTAATGGCACTTTTTTGTCACACTTCCTTGGTGTTCTCCGACATTTGCCAAAGGCAGAAGTGGAAGTGGTGAAACAAATTCTGGCCACAGATAGACATATCCAAATAACATGTCAATAAAACAGTTTCTGCCTTCCTCAGAGACCACAATACATGCTTTATCTACAACAACAATTTACGCTTTGATGTGGACGGTATATATGGAAATGGTGGCATTAATCTAACGGTGAAAGGCAACAAAAACTTGAAAGACTGCATCCTGTTTTATGTGAAGGTGTCATCTACACACCATAAACACAAATGCTCTTTCAGAGCCAATCCTTTTCCCAAACACTGGTTCATTTTCTTTTAAAATGTTTTTCATTTATTTCTTACTTGGCTCCATGGAGCCGTCATGGATCCACAAACCTAAAGCACACATCCAATAAAAAGCAGCACATTTATTATTCAAGAAGGATCCGCGACCCCATTCCCAACCAATAACACTTATTTAAAACAACAACGCATTTGATACAGTGGGCATGTACTTGGCTCTATGAGTCTGTGAGTGGATGTATTATGGATTTTGTGGGTCTGTGAATGTGTGTGGGTGGTCTGTGAGTGGGTGTGTGACTGCCTGTGTGGGTCTGTGAGTGGTTTTTTAAGTGGTGCTATGGGTCTGTGAGTGGGTGTGTGAACATCTGTGTGGGTCTGTGTGGGTCTGTGAGTGGCTGTGAAAGTGTTTGTGTGGGTCTGTGAGTGGGTAAGTTAGCGACTGAGTGGGTCTGCAAGTGAGTGTGTGAATGCGTGTGTGGTCTGTGAGTGGGTATTTGAGTGCATGTATGGGTCTGTGAGTAGCTAAGTAGGTCTGTTAGTGGGTGGGTGGGTGCCTGTGTAGATCTATGAGTGGATATGTGAGTGCCTGTGTGGGTCTGTGAGTGTGTGTATGAGAGCCTGTGTATGTCTTTGAGTGGGTGTGTTAGTGGCTGTGGGGTCTGTGAGTGCTTGTGTGGGACTGTGAGTGTATGTGCAGGTCTGTGAGTGGGTGTGTAAGTTCCTGTGTGGGTCTGTCACTGGGTGTGTGAATGCCTGAGGGGGTCTGTGAATGGGTGTGTGAGTATCTAAGTGGGTCTATGGTTGGGTGTATGAGTGTCTGAGTGGGTCCGGGAGTGGCTGTGTGAGTGTCTAAGTGGGTCTGTGAGTGGGTGTGTGAGTGTCTGTGTGGGTCGGTTAGTGAGAGTGAGAGTGCCTGAGTGTGACTCTGTATAGAAGTGAGATTCTCTAAGTAGATGGGTGTGTGAGTGGGCGTGTGAGTGGGTTGCAAGTATCTAAGTGGGTCTACGAGTAGCTATGCAAGTGTCTGAGTGGGTCTGTGAGTGGGAGTGGGAGCTTATGAGTGTCTTACTAGATGTGTGAGTAGTTGGATGCATGTCTCTGTGGGCCTGTGAGTGGATGAGTGAGTACCTGTGTGGGTCTGTCAGTGGGTGTGTGAGCACCTGTTTGGGTCTATGAGTAGGTGTGTGAGTGCCTGTGTAGGTCTATAAGCAAGTCTGTGAGTAAGGTTTTTTTAATTGTGGCAGGATTTACAGATCATTTGTGACTTCACACCAGGCTGTGCCGAGCGCCGTGATGGAACTGTGAATCACTGCACATGGAAAAAAACGTTTTAAGGCAAATTCCTGACCTTCATGGGTCCTGCTGTGACCACTCTACCATGACTCCTTCAATCAATATGCACAGGGACCAAGCTCCAATACATAAAATGGCAGCTGCAGCTTTCCAGTCAGGTAGCAGCCAGACAATCACAGCATTGCTGTTGGTACAAGGATTAGCAGAGTGTAGTGAAGGATTCACATTCCTATATATACAAATTTGTTTTTCCTTTAATTACTCTAAAACTACAGAATTGATTTATAACAAAAAACAAAAAGGGCTCTTTCTGGACCAAGAGCTAACTTTCTACCAAATTTGGTGTAATTCCATTTTGTGGTTCGGTCTGTAGTCATATTCAAAATCCCAATGGAAAATTGCACAGGGGAAAAAAGATTTTTGGACCATTTTCTCAGCCCCTGCTCACCCTAAAACTTTCTAACAGCAGCTGAAGTGAGTGGCAAACTAATTTGAAAGATTTTGTGAAGATTTGTCAAACAGCGCCAAAGTTATTGGCAAAAAACTTTCTTCCTGTATTGAAATTAGATCCTAACTATAACTGCCTGCTGCTGACTGCCAGTAGGTTTTTATATATATATATATATATATATATATATATATATATATATATATATATATATATATATATATATATATATATATCAATTAACGCTCATAGATGCATGCAGGCACCACAACGAGAAACGGACACTCCAATGAGCTGATTCTGCTTGTTGAGATTTTGTTTTTATTTCGTAAAGTATTAGCGGTGCAAAGCGGTCATTACGCGTTTCGGCCAACGCAGTGGCCTTGATCATATATATATATATATATATATATATTCTTCCAACTCACCAAGCAGCAAACGCTACGATGCACACACTCCCCGTTGGGTTTTCGACTTTGAATTTTGACTAAACCACCCCGTGCACCTTATGGATTTGGCCTCTAATTGTGTGGAAGGAGTGTGCGCATCGTAGCGTTTGCTGCTTGGTGAGTTGGAAGACAGACAGGGCGTCCTCGTACCCTGGCACACACCGTTGCTGTTGAGTCCCGCTTCTATGAGGATTGTATAAAAATATATATATATATATATATTACCTACTGGCGGTCTCCAGTAGGTAGTTATAGTTAGAACCTAGTTTCCATAGGTAAAGCATTTTTTGATTTGCTAATAACTTTGGCGTCGTTTGACGAATCTTCCTGAAATTCTCCCCAAAAAAAGTCTATCCAGGTCAGCTCCTATCCAGAAAGTTTGGGGGTGATTTGTCAAGCGGGGGCTGAGAAAAAAGGGGGGTCCCCAAACTCGTTTTCTCCATGTTAATTTCCATAGGAAATTTTGCGACGAGCTACAGCTCGAACTGCTGAACGGAATTACCCCAAATTTGGAAGAACGGTAGAGCTTGGTTCAGAAAGCGACCTTTTTAAAAATGGTGTAAATCCGTTCAGTAGTTGCTGAGAAATTTGAAAAATAAAAGTTTCGATATCTGGGCGGAGCCTAAGTCGCGTGCGCGAGCTTCACTGTGATTGGCTGCTAGCACTCCAAACCAGGAAGTGTTGGCAGCCATCTTGTGGCTCGGTAGTAGCGAGTCACCCGAAAACAGAGAAACAAAGGTATAAAACAAGAGAAGGGGGCAGGGTAGAAAAACCCTGACCCACTAGGTATGCTCAGGGGTCCCAGGAGGACCCCAGGGCCCAAAAAATCATTTAAAAAAAAAAAAAAAAATCGGCAAAAATTTGCGCTGGGGTCGCGGGTTCTCGCATTTTATTTTAATGAGGCCCTTGGGTGGGCTAGTTTGCGGGGGTATTTCTTAAAAAATAATAGCAGGGGGGCCGCTGGGGTCCACGCAGCCCCGGGGCTTCACTTATGTTGGGAGGGTGTTGCGCTGCCCCCCTTCTGGAGCCTTGTATGTGCTTGTAACTTTGGCGTCGTTTGATGAATCTTTATGAAATTATCCAAAAAGTTTCTCTTTTTGGATTAGCTCTTATATTGAAAGTTTGGGGGTGAATGGTGTAGGAGGGGCTGAGAAAAAGAGGGTCCTAAAACATGTTTTCTCCATGCAATTTCCATACGAAACTTTACAGAAGACTACAGGTGAAACTGCTGAACGGAATTACGCCAAATTTGGCAGGGAGAAAGGTGATGGTCCAGAAAGCACGCTTTTGTTTAAATGGTGTAAATCCGTTTAGTAGTTTTTGAGAAATATCAAATTTTACAGATATCGATATTTGAGAATTCTGACATGTGATTGGCTGAGGGTTACAAGCACCAGCTTGCGGCTTATTGGCTGTGAATGGTTGAAACCAGGAAGTGTTGGCAGCCATTTTGTGATTTACTCCGTCAGCTCGCATCTCTCCGTGTAGAAGCCATCGGGTTCGTAGTTTTACCTCTGCGAGGCAACACTGGCATCTGTGTCTGTGTGAGATATGCCTTTCAGGCTGCCTCTCCTCATATCACCAGGTCTTTAGAAGTCCGTCCGTTGGCTCGGAGCTCTGTAAGTCAGTCTGTCGGCACGACCCCCTACACTACCCAAAGACTACCCAAACACCACTGCACTGTCGTAAACTCGAAAACACTACCCCAGCACGATCCCCTACACTACCCAAACACCAGTGTACTACCCTAAACCCTAAATCTACCCCCAGCACGACCCCTACCCAAACACCACTGCACTACCCTAAACCCTAAAATACTACCCCCAGCACAACCCCCTACACTACCCAAACACCACTGTACTACCCTAAAGCATAAAACAGTAGCAGTCCGTCGGCTTGCAGCTGTGCGTCTGCGAGCCGTTGTGTCCCTAGCTGTACATGTCCGAGTGAGTCTGTTAGGTGATAGGTGTGTGTCTGATAGCAGGGCGGTTGGCCCGTTGGGGTCCCTTTGCGAGTTAGACTGGAGCTCTCCCTCTGCGAGCCAGCACGCTGGTGTGCGTTTGCGAGCCGACGGCCCATAGCTCACACTGTGCGAGCCGACGGCCTGTAGCTCTCCCTGTTCGAGCTGAGCCCACAGGCCGCAGGTGTCCCTCTGCGAGGCTGCTCAACGGCCCGCAGGTCTCCCTGTGCTAGCCGGATCGCAGCTGTCACTCTGCGAACCGATATTGGGAATATAAGGCGGCTCTAAAAAGAGCCCTTGTGTTTATTAGTTGGAGCTACATATAAGTGCGGATGCACAGCTTCAGGTTATTCAGAAAAACTTGATTTCCCTGATCTGTGAAGTGTACTCCATCACTTCTGTAGATATCAGCCATATGAAAACGTATGTTATTGTTGTAGATCGACCCCAATCTATGGTCTCTGAGGTATGCAGACACAGCTTTGTTGACATTCTTCCTAGATTTTTCAATCTGAGGACAAAATTGGTTTGACCATTTCCACTTCTGTCTTTGGCATATATTGGAATATACAAAGACAGTTTGAGGCAAAAGCAATATCAATTGTCGAAAGGTGTCCTTCATTAGCATTTCCAAACCTACACCAGTCAATGTGCCTAGGTCGTTTCCACCACAGTGCACAATCATGAGGTCAGGGTGTTGGAGATGCAAACAGGTTTTAACCAAAGGCAACAATTGGTGCCACTTCAATCCTCTTTGTCCAAACCATTTAATGTCCACATTTTGTAAACCTAGGTCTAAGTCAATACGTCTCTGTTCTGCATACCTCTTGCACCAGAAAACATAGCTATGTCCTACGATCCACACTAGCATTTAGAAGGTATGGCTGGGAGGAATGGATAGATGTCTGTAGCTCATGCAATCCGTTCGTAGAATAAGATATATGTTTAAAGATGGGGAACTACTTTTTTTGCCTTACAAAACGATACCTGATTGGGAGATGAGAAGCATTGTTTTTTAAAAGTAGGGTGCACATTTGTTTGGTGGAAAAGCATCTTTGTGATTGGTTAAGAAAAAGCAGTTTAAACGTGGAGTACATATCATAGGATACAATTTGCTCAACTCAACCACACCTGCTACTTGCATTTGGAAGGCACTGTTCGAACTTAAAACAATTGTGAACTTTTAACCTGCACATGCCGTTAAATGTTCGAGAAAAATGTTGCAAAAAATATCGTTAGGTTTAAAAAAATTGATGAACTTTTAACCTGCACGTGTTGTAGAATGTTCTAGAAAGTGTGTTGATAGAATACGTTGCACTTCTGACTTCTATGTGTCCTTGAATATTAAAAAAACTGTTTATATGGAAAATTTAAAAAAACAATAGAGAGAAGTTTTGAAACCTAAAAGAATCAAGGAACTATTCTAATTTGTTCATTACATGTATTTATGTGTGGAGCAACAAAATTACAGACACAACAGCACCAGGAAGAGGAACAAGCAGGGAGTGGGGGGACGGGGGAAGATGGCCACAATGGTACACATGCACAATTAAGTACAGCACAAATATAGACAAACCATGGCCAAAATGAAACACACCAACAAGGAGCACAAGTCACACAACCCGCCAACATCACACCACTGAACAAGCATAGAAGTGAAAACCACACTGCCGGAAAGGGAGGAGGGTGAACAAAAGCTCACATGAAGGGACATCTCACACACAATGCAGCACACACACATAGGAAGCAGAGTACACCAACATCCAACACAATGTTGTCCAAACACAAAGATTCGCACAATCGAACACAGGACACAAATGCACTCACCTGAGGCGGATAAGCGTCCAAAAGCGTCAGTACGAAACAGGCACTTGAGAACGCATAAGTACAAACACACAGTCCGGATGAGGTAGCAATTCACATATGGCAGGCAGCCAGAGAGTCCGTGACACACACATTGGCATACAAATGAAGACACTACACATTTGGAGACAAGTGAAAATGTGGAAACTTTATTAAAAAAAGTGTGTGTCAGTACGGCCAAGAGTAGTGCCACAATATGCAGAGAAATGCAGCAGCATGGCTGAATAAGGAACGTAGGAAAACATCCATGTTCACCTCGGGGTAGTCCATCACTAACACACGTCAGTGTCAAGCAGCGTTGGTTGTCCGCGCTTCGGACATGATTCGACACCAATGCAGCCATGTCCACTGTTGTTTTGGCACATGTGACCAGATGTACAACGTGCAATGATGCGGAGGGACACGTGCACTGTGGCACATCGAGTCGTGGTTGGAGGTACCTTGTCACTCGTCCATGAACGCGAGTGCAGCTGCGTAAGCCACTAACTCTAATGAGTGATGGTTGGCCACAATATTTGACATGTCGTCGACGTAATACATCAGCTGACTGGGACAGATGTGCTGACTCCAACCACTGTAGCCAATGTGCACCAAACCAGAATCGGGAAGTGGGTCAATTTGCTCACTGCATACTACGACACGTGCAATCTCCCAGGCCCAGTTCCCAACATGCATGCCAAACATCCATACATGACATAAACGGGCATCACCATGACAGTCCTGGTCGTGGGCCAACAGGGGGCGCACACACCCGTCGTAATCCATGTCAGCTACCCACTCGTTGGAGAGGCACACGTCCATGCACCACTCGGATAGGCAAGTGCGACATTGCAATACAGGTTGAACGCAGGTGACGTCCGCAATGCGGAAGCACAGCCGGTAAGTGATCCGCAGTACTGCCAAAGGCAGTGCACCCAGGACATGCAGCAGTTGTGCAAGGTATAGGTGGACGTGCATGAAGTCGACCATGTGTTTGGGATGCTCTGCCATTGCGTCAGTGGCTCTGCTTGTAGCGGCACTGGCTTGCTGTGTGCCAGTCTTGTGGATGAAATGGCACAGCTTGGTGCAATGAGCTGGGTCTGTGTGCAATGGGTGCAGGGCAGGGGTGTGGTGGGAGTACGTGTGAAGGCCATTTCAAGCACGCTAACTACGACGAAGGACTTTTGAGTGGGGGATGTGTACTCATTGTTCTCAAATCGGGCAGTGCGTAGTGTGGGAGACGGATGCAAATATTATCGTATCTGTCGGGGGGGCTGGCCACTTGCAAGTTCCTTCTCGGAGCAGCAGATGTGCTACTGCAAGATAGCTCAGACAAAGAACCTTTCATCCCTACAGTATGTTCTCCAGCTGCATTCATACAGGATGTGTACAAAGGCCGGTCGTAGGTGTTCTGGGATGTCTGCGACCCTGGTCATCATGGATGAGATGCCCAGCACATGGCATATGGGCGGGTTCACTGTGTGTTACGTTGCCAAACAGCTGCTCCTCCCTCCCACAAGCTCCCACACTTTTGTACGGTGCACTGTTGTATCCCGTGCACTCCTACGGCACACCATTGCAATGCCTATTCGCACATGTCCTGCGGCATTCCAACCACACTGTGAGACTGCAGTTTGGAGGTGGTGCATGCCACTGTACAACATCGACTGCTGCGTCCCTTGTGGTGGCCACACCAGAACACAGAGACACACTTACCGCACTTCCTGAACACGGACATGTCCGAGACACCCCGTTCCCCTTGCCAGATAGGCAGACCCCTGCGCTGACCTGTGTACGCCGGACCAGCACACGCCGCTTGTGCATGCAGGAGGATGCGTGCATAGCTACATGTCCAGGCTCACTGCCAACGCTAAGGTGACATGGTAACGTCCGCTGAAGACAGCACACTGTGATGTTGCAGGGCCCGTGCCCATCATGCTAAAACAATGACCACACGGACACACTTGCTCAGATGCGGGTTCGGGGAGCGTTGGCGGACCTGGGGTTGTGGCGATGAGTGTTGTGGCCCTCATGGGTATCCGTGTATCATGCTCATTGACTGTATGGCACCTGTGGGTGTTTCGGTGTGGCTCTTGGCTGTGTTCCCTTTCATGCTGCAGGTAGTCGTCCTGCTTAACACCAGCAGAAAGCAGGTGTAAAATCTCTGGTGCTAACGCGGCTTATCGCTGGAATTTGTTTCGCATCGCAGTTGTTGTCAAAGTTGTGATGTGGTTTTTTCGTGTACAGAAAAATAAATGAACTAGGCAGTGTATCCCGTCAAGATCCAGCACCTGACCCACTATTCCCAATCAATATAAATACAATGACATTTCTTCATTGATTTTGTGTGTGCACTGTAAGTGCACCCACTACCACAGTACAATTCAATACAGGATTTTAGTATTTAGAATAAATCGCAAAGGTGCACCTCGTGTCTTTTTGCAAGGGAACGCCTACTCTGCATTTCATTATCAGCACTTTATTGCAACTAAAGTGGAGATAAATATAACACACTATTCAGAAGCTGGTGAAAACTGCAGACATCACCAGTATTCCCGTGATAACTGCCCCAAAATTTAACACCATGGTGGACACCACGAAATAACAGTAATAAGAACGAGAAAGACTCACATAGCACTTAAGTAACAACCCAAAACTTTATTGAAATTTTTTTTTTTATCAAACTTTTTTTTCTTCGTAAACGTATATATAAAGGATAAGCTAAATTTAACAAACTGAACACAAAACAACAAGGCAGAAGACTCCTGTCGGGACCATGAATGTCGACGACACAGCCTGGAAAATAAAGCACAAAATAAGGACGTGTGTAATGCGCATATCAAAGGAGTGAAACACAGAGAAGGAAAAAAAAGCCAGAGAGAAAAAGAGAGGGAAGGAAAGAAAGGGAGTGAGAAAGGGAGAAGGGAGATAGAGAAAGAGAAGAAAAGGAAGGAAGAGAGTGAGAGAGAGTGAACAGAGGGAAGTGAGAGAGAGAGAGAGATACTGCCGCCCCTGCGCATCCATGACCAAATAATTACCTGCTGCCACCGAAGTGTCTACCAGTGGGCACTCCACGTGCACGTCAAAGCTCCGCGGCCCGGCAGATCTCACATATGTCGCTGAGTCCTGAGTCATCAATGGCGGAGACCTCAGCATCTTTTGGTGCCGCTAACCCTGTGCAACGCAAGTCAGCGCCACGTGGTGGTAGGCCGCTGACGGCCATACAATTTAGGGTGCGACTAACCCTGTGCAACTCAAGTCCACGCCACTTGGTCGAAGGCCCCTGATGGCCACATCAGCTTCGGGTGGCACTAACCCTGTGGAACTCAAGTCCGCACCACGTGGTAATAGGCCCCTGACGGCCATAGAGATCAGGGTGCGACTAACCTTCTGCGCAACTTTTCATGAGTCTTTATGATTGCTACCCGTGGAGCGTCTGCCATCCAGTCACCACCGGCAATAAAGGATGAGACGTTGTGGATCCATTTTATTTGCGTGGTCACATGGCCTGTGACGCATGTGCTGGATGGGTGTGGTGTGTGTGCAAACCTGCCCTCAGGGAGTGGCCGTGACATGTTGACAACTAGACCACTGACCTGCACACCAACAGCGAGTACGCCTGCGACAGGTAGCTATGTGGGGGGTGTGAAAACGTGTTTTCTCAATGAATTTTCCATAGGAAACTTTAGACAAGGCTACAGGTCAAACTGCTGAACTGAATTACGCCACATTTGGCAGGGAGAAAGGTCTTGGTCCAGAAAGCGCGCTTTCTCGCATCGAGTGAAAATATATAAGAAAGGTCTCGGGGGCAATTTAATATACTGGAGCTCTGTTTCTGCGAGATAACTCTTTCACGCTCCGTCTGCCCAACATCACCACTTCGCAGCTATGCCGTTAGAAGCCAGTCCGTCGGCTCACAGCTCTCTCCGTTTGCGAGCTAGTACGCTACTGTGCCTGTACCTCTGCGAGGTACTACGCTGCTGTTCCTTTGGGAGTGGACGGCTTGTAGTACTGCGTGTGTGAGTCGAGCGGACGGGACGCAGTTGTCCCTCTGCGAGCCTGGGTGCGAACTGTTCATAACTGTCACTACATAAGCATTGAAAAACCATTTTTTGATTCAGTCCGTCAGCTGGCATCTGTCCGAGGCATTTCTGAAAACATATCGGAGTTCTTTCTGTGAGAGAAACCCCTTTCACGCTGCCTCTCCCCACATCAGCTGGTAACGCACCCTCTTCCCACATTACCAACATACCCCCAACAACCTTCTTGGGCACGGAAGTGTCCCTGTGCGGTTGGACAAACAAGAATCTTAGTCATGTATAGGTTTACATATAAAACATTTTATTTAAAGAAAACAACAACAAATAAAACTGAAGGGAGTCTGGTGCTGTGGTCGCTGCCACGGACTTGGGGTCACTGACATTCAGGACTCAGGACACAATTCCACATGTGGGATTGGCTTGTGTTGAACAGGGTTAGTGGCACCACGTGTCGCCGGCTTGTGTTGAACAGGGTTAGTGGCACCATGTGTCGCGGCTTGCGTTGAACAGGGTTAGTGGTACCATATGTCGCAGGCTTGTGTTGAACATGGTTAGTGGCACCACGTGTCCAAAGTTGGAATTGCAAGCTCTGCTGCCCGCAGTGTAGACTGCTAATGAGTGTTCGTTTGCACTTGAAAATGAATTTGGTGATTGTACTAAAGCTATAACTGATATAAAAAATGTTCTTGAAGAAAGGATACTAAAAGGATATTATGTAGATTTTAGGCCTGTGATAGTTACTTGCCTAGTGGACTCTGTAATTAATGAATCAATATTTAATTTTAATTGTGAGCCCTACTGACCGCAGTGTAGGTGTATCATGAAAAGATGAAATAAGTATAGAATACACTGACGAAGTGTTGTATTTTCTGAGTACAATCTTCTTGTTAGAAATTAGCATTTAAAAATCGAATTGCGAGCTCTGCTGCCCACAGTGTAGACTGCTATTGAGTGTTCGTTTGCACTTGAAGATGAATTTGGTCATTGTACTAAACTATAACTGATATAAAAAAAGTTCTTGAAGCAAGGATACTAAAAGGATATTATGTAGGGTTTAGGACTGTGATAGTTACTTGCCTACCCGACTCTGTAGTTGATGAATCAAGAAATAATTTTAATTGTGAGCTCTGATGACCGCAGTGTAGGTCAGAGGTAGCAGTCAGCAAGGGCCCATAGCCACGTGGCGTTGAGTTGAGGTGCACAGTTAGTGGCACCAGTAGCATTGAGAGTGTATGAGCCTGTGATGATGCTTGGAGCGGACGGGCCGCACTGGGAGCAATGTGACTTGCCTACTGGTCTGCGTCATGTGCAATCGGGACTCTATGTGAATTGTGAGGCCTGCTGACTGTAGTGTAGGCCAGAGGTAGCGGTGACCAAGGGCCGACAGCCACGTGCATAGGTTGGTGGCCCCACCGGCCTGCGTAGTTCAGGTTCAGTGGCACCCTTGTGTCGCCGGCCTTCCATATGCAAATACCCGTCACTAATCGAAGGGAGTCTGGTGCTGTGGTCGCTGCCACGGACTTGGGGTCACTGCCATTCAGGACTCAGTACACAGTTACACATGTGGGATCGGCTTGTGTTGAACAGGGTTAGTGGCACCACGTGTTGCCGGCCTTCCATATGGAAATATGCCTCACTGATCGAAGGAAGTCTGGTGGTGTAGTTGCTGCCACGGACTTGGGGTCACTGCCATTCAGGACACAGGACACAGTTACACATGTGGAATCGGCTTGTGTTGAACAGGGTTAGTGGCACCACATGTTGCCGGCCTTCCATATAGAAATATGCCTCACTGATCGAAGGGAGTGTGGTGCTGTGGTCGCTTCCACGGACTTGGGGTCACTGCCATTCAGGACTCAGGACACAGTTACACATGTGGGATTGGCTTGTGTTGAACAGGGTTAGTGGCACCATGTGTCACCGGCCTTCCATATGCAAATACGCCTCACTAATCGAAGGGAGTCTGCTGCTGTGGTTCTCTCACGAAGTTGGGGTCACTGCCATTCAGGACTCAGGACACAGTTACACATGTGGGATCGCCTTGTGTTGAACAGGGTTAGTGGCACCACGTGTTGCCGGCCTTCCATATGGAAATATGCCTCACTGATCGAAGGGAGTCTGGTGCTGTGGTCGCTGTCATGGACTTGGGATCACTGCCATTCAGGACTCAGGGCACAGTTACACATGTGGGATCGGCTTGTGTTGATCAGGATTAGTGGCACCATGTGTTGCCGGCCTTTCATATGGAAATATGCCTCACTGATCGAAGGGAGTCTGGTGCTGTGGTTGCTGCCACGGACTTGGGGTCACTGCAATTCAGGACTCAGGACACAGTTACACATGTGGGATTGGCCTGTGTTGAACAGGGTTAGTGGCACCACGTGTTGCCGGCCTTCCATATGGAAATATGCCTCACTGATCGAAGGGAGTCTGGTGCTGTGGTCGCTGCCACGGACTTGGTGTCACTGCCATTCAGGACTCAGGACACAGTTACACATGTGCGATCGGCTTGTGTTGAACAGGGTTAGTGGCACCATGTGTCGCCGGCCTTTCATATGCAAATACGCCTCACTAATCGAAGGGAGTCTGCTGCTGTGGTTCTCTCACGGAGTTGGGGTCACTGCCATTCAGGACTCAGGACACAGTTACACATGTGGGATCGGCTTCTGTTGAACAGGGTTAGTGGCACCACGTGTCGCCGGCCTTCCATATAGAAATATGCCTCACTGATCGAAGGGAGTCTGGTGCTGTGGTTGCTGCCATGGACTTGGGGCCACTGCCATTCAGGACTCAGGACACAGTTACACATGTGGGATCGGCTTGTGTTGAACAGGGTTAGTGGCACCACGTGTTGCCGGCCTTCCATATGGAAATATGCCTCACTGATCGAAGGGAGTCTGCTGCTGTGGTCGCTGCCACCGACTTGTGGTCACTGTCATTCAGGACTCAGGACACAGTTACACATGTGGGATCGGCTTGTGTTGAACAGGGTTAGGGGCACCATGTGTCGCCGGCCTTCCATATGCAAATACGCCTCACTAATCGAAGGGAGTCTGCTGCTGTGGATCTCTCACGAAGTTGGGGTCACTGCCATTCAGGACTCAGGACACAGTTACACATGTGGGATCGGCTTGTGTTGAACAGGGTTAGTGGCACCACGTGTTGCCAGCCTCCCATATGGAAATATGCCTCACTGATCGAAGGGAGTCTGGTGATGTGGTCGCTGTCATGGACTTGGGATCACTGCCATTCAGGAATCAGGACACAGTTACACATGTGGGATCGGCTTGTGTTGAACAGGGTTAGTGGCACCATGTGTCGCCGGCCTTCCATATGCAAATACGCCTCACTAATCGAAGGGAGTCTGCTGCTGTGGTTCTCTCACGGAGTTGGGGTCACTGCCATTTAGGACTCAGGACACAGTTACACATGTGGGATCGGCTTGTGTTGAACAGGGTTAGTGGCACGACGTGTTGCCGGCCTTTCATATGGAAATATGCCTCACTGATCGAAGGGAGTCTGGTGCTGTGGTTGCTGCCACGGACTTCGGGTCACTGCAATTCAGGACTTAGGACACAGTTACACATGTGGGATCGGCTTGTGTTGAACAGGGTTAGTGGCACGACATGTTGCCGGCCTTTCATATGGAAATATGCCTCACTGATCGAAGGGAGTCTGGTGCTGTGGTTTCTGCGACGGACTTGGGGTCACTGCAATTCAGGACTCAGGACACAGTTACACATGTGGGATCGGCTTGTGTTGAACAGGGTTAGTGGCACCACGTGTTGCCGGCCTTCCATATGGAAATATGCCTCACTGATCGAAGGGAGTCTGGTGCTGTGGTCGCTGCCATGGACTTGGGGTCACTGCCATTCAGGACTCAGGACACAGTTGCACATGTGCGATCGGCTTGTGTTGAACAGGGTTAGTGGAACCATGTGTCGCTGGCCTTTCATATGCAAATACGCTTCACTAATCGAAGTGAGTCTGCTGCTGTGGTTCTCTCACGGAGTTGGGGTCACTGCCATTCAGGACTCAGGACACAGTTACACATGTGGGATCGGCTTCTGTTGAACAGGGCTAGTGGCACCACGTGTCGCCGGCCTTCCATATGGAAATATGCCTCACTGATCGAAGGGAGTCTGGTGCTGTGGTTGCTGCCACGGACTTGGGGTCACTGCCATTCAGGACTCAGGACACAGTTACACATGTGGGATCGGCTTGTGTTGAACAGGGTTAGTGGCACCACATGTCGCCGGCTTGTGTTGAACAGTGTTAGTGGCACCACGTGTCGCGGCTTGTGTTGAACAGGGTTAGTGGCACCACGTGTCCAAAATTCGAATTGCGAGCTCTGCTGCCCGCAGTGTAGACTACTAATGAGTGTTCTTTTGCACTTGAAGATGAATTTGGTGATTGTACTAAAGCTATAACTGATATAAAAAAGTTCTTGAAGCAAGGATACTAAAAGGATATTATGTAGATTTTAGGCCTGTGATAGTTACTTGCCTACTGGACTCTGTAATTAATGAATCAAGACTTAATTTTAATTGTGAGCCCTGATGACCGCAGTCTAGGCCAGAG
The DNA here is from genome assembly GCA_963921515.1 of Calotriton arnoldi. Lineage (NCBI taxonomy): Eukaryota > Metazoa > Chordata > Amphibia > Caudata > Salamandridae > Calotriton > Calotriton arnoldi. The sequence goes on from CAWUFW010009111.1 coordinate 129,892, forward strand.
GTAGCAGTCAGCAAGGGCCCACAGCCACGTGACGTTGACTTGAGCTGCACAGATTGGGAGCATACAGTCTTCTTAACCGATTATACTCTCTTACACAATTAGCATCAGCACTAATCTTGAATTGTTAGCCCTGTTAACCGCATTGTAGACCAGAGGCAGCGGTCATCAAGGGCCCACAGCCACGTGGTGTTGACTTGAGCTGCACAGAGTTAGTGGTACTTGAAGCACTTAGCGTGTGCGCAGTCAGCGATGATGCGTGGTCCGGGCTGGCCGCACTGGGAGCAATGTCTGTTGCCTACCACCCCTCTCCCTACTGTAATTTTTGTATTTGTTATTTAAACTATATAATGTCTTCTTGTTTTTAAATATTAAACAACTACATACAGTATGAAAGGGAGCCCAGCCCAGAGCCACATCTGAAGACCAACACATGTCATAGACCTACTGATCAAGCAGCTCCGACACCCAAGAACGCCACAACAGCCACCACCACCCCCAGCCCCCTCTACCACCGAGGCAGCGCAGAACAAGACAGCGAGACTTTCCGAAAGACGGCATGGCCCCTCAGCCATCACAATAGCTGAATATTGGGACAGGTGTGAACAAACTATATGTGAAGGAAGCAATTCACCCATGTTTAACAATGCACACAATGCAAAGTGTAGCGGTGAAGTGCTGGACACATCTCAGTATGCAGAACACACACCTCTCCATGTGCACAAATACTACTGGTGCTTCTAGTGTTGTGGACAGTGGACCCAACCATGTTACGTCAAACACTAGGGAAGATCTCAGTCATGTAGCTGTGTCGTCCCCCCCTGTAAGCATAAGCATAACCGGAGTGGGCTGGTCCAACGTACGCCACTTCAGCGTAGGAGTGTGAATAAATAGGCTGGAGCTCTGGGCTTGGTTCACTTGTGGGAAGGCCAAAGTGTCTGCCAGGGCGGCACCCCTCACCCTGCCACGAGGCCGCCGACGTGACCGCCAGCCTCCTCAGCTGATCGCTGGCTTCCGCCACACAGGCCCCCAGCTGCACAGCACCGCGGACTTATGTCTGTACAAACTACTGCCTTCGATATACACTGGGGACAGCAAGGCTCACAATTCAGATCGAGTCGCGATTGCAGATGACGCAGTCCAGTAGGCAAGAGACATTGCTCAAGTCAACAACACGTGGCTGTGGGCCCTTCCTGACCGCTGCCTCCGGCCTACACTGCGGTCAGTAGGGCTCACAATTCAGATGGATTCGAGATTGCAGATGACGTAGTCCAGTTGGCAAGAGACATTGCTCAAGTCAACAACACGTGCCTGTGGGCCCTTCCTCACCGCTGCCTCATGCCTCTACTGCGGTGAGTAGGGCTCACAATTCAGAGCGACTCGCGATTGCAGATGACGCAGTCCAGTAGGCAACAGACATTGCTACCAGTGCAGCCAGCCCGGACCACGCATCATCGCTGACTGCGCACACGGTAAGTGCTTCAAGTACCACTAACTCTGTGCAGCTCTAGTCAATGCCACATGGCTGTGGGCCCTATACCTTCCACATCTGCTGCATGTCCTGGGTGCACTGCCTTTGGCAGTGCTGCGGATCACTTACTGGCTGAGCTTCCGCATTGCGACGTCACCTGCATTTAACATGTATTGCAATGTCGCACGTGCCTATCCGAGTAGTGCATGGACGTGTGCCTCTCCAACGGTTGCGTAGCTGACATGGATTATGACAGGTGTGTGTGCCCCCTGTTGGCCCACGACCAGGAGTGTCATGGTGATGCCCGTTTATGGCATGCATGGATATTTGGCATGCATATTGGGAACTGGGCCTGGGAGATTGCACGTGTCGTAGTATGCAGTGAGCAAATTGACCCACTTCCCAATTCTGCTTTGGTGCACATAGGGTACAATGGTTGGAGTCAGCACATCTGTCCCGGTCAGTTGATGGATTACGTCGATGACATATCAAATATTGTGGCCAACCATCACTCATTACAGATAGTGGCTTACGCAGCGGCACTCGCGTTCATGGACGAGTGACAAGGTACCTGCAACCACGACTCGATGTGCCACATTGCACGTGTCCCGCCGCATCATTGCACGTTGTGCATCTGGTCACATGTCCCAAGACGACAGTGGACATGGCTGCATTGGTGTCGACTCATGTCCGAGGCGCAGACAACCAATGCTGCTTGACACTGACGTGTGTTGGTGATGGACTACCCCGAGGTGAACATGGACGTTTTCCTACGTTCCTTATTCAGGCATGCTGCTGCATTTGTCTGCATATCGTGGCACTACTCTTGGCCGTACTGACACGCACTTTTTTTAATAAAGTTTCCATATTTTCACTTGTCTCCAAATGTGTTGTGTCTTCATTTGTATCCCAATGTGTGTGTCATGGACTCTCTGGCTGCCAGCCATACGTGAATTGCTACCTCATCCGGACTGTGGGTTTGTACTTATGCGTTCTCATGTGCCTGTTTCGTACTGACGCTTTTGGACGTTTATCCGCCACAGGCGAGTGCATTTGTGTCCTGTGTTCGATTGTGCGAATGTTTGTGTTTGGACAACATTGTGTTGGATGTTGGTGTGCTCTGCTTCCTATGTGTGTGTGCTGCATTCTGTGTGAGATGTCCCTTCATGTGAGGTATTGTTCACCCTTCTCCCTTTCAGGCAGTGTGGTTTTCACTTCTGTGCTTGTTCAGTGGTGTGATGTTGGCGGGTTGTGTGACTTGTGCTCCTTGTTGGTGTGTTTTATTTGAGCCATGGTTTGTCTGTAGTTGTGCTGTACTTAATTGTGCATGTGTGCCATTGTGCCCATCTCCCCCGTCCCCCACTCCCTGCTTGTTCCTCTTCCTGGTGCTGTTGTGTCTGTAATTTTGTTACTCCACACATAAATACATGTAAAGAACAAATTAGAATAGTTCCTTGATTCTTTTAGATTGCAAAACTTCTCTCTATTGGTTATTTTTGAATTTTCCATATAAACAGTTTTTTTAATATTCAAGGACACATAGAAGTCAGAAGTGCAACACGTGCAGGTTAAAAGTTCAGAGGTATGCAGAACAGAGACGTATTGACTTAGACCTAGGTTTACGAAATGTGGACATTAAATGGTTTGGACAGAGAGGATTGAAGTGGCACCAATTGTTGCCTTTGGTTAAAACCTGTTTGCATCTCCAACACCCTGACCTCATGATTGTGCACTGTGGTGGAAACGACCTAGGCACATTGACTGGTGTAGGTTTGGAAATGCTAATGAAAGACACCTTTCGACAATTGATGTTGCTTTTGCCTCAAACTGTCTTTGTATATTCCAATATATGCCAAAGACAGAAGTGGAAATGGTCAAACCAATTTTGTCCTCAGATTGAAAAATCTAGGAAGAATGTCAACAAAGCTGTGTCTGCATACCTCAGAGACCATAGAATGGGGTCGATCTACAACAATAACATACGTTTTGATATGAATGATATCTACAGAAGTGATGGAGTACACTTCACAGATCAGGGAAATCGAGTTTTTCTGAATAACCTGAAGCTGTGCATCCGCACTTATATGTAGCTCCAACTAATAAACACAAGGGCTCTTTTTAGAGTCGCCTTATATTCCCAATATCGGTTCGCAGAGTGACAGCTGCGATCCGGCTAGCACAGGGAGACCTGCGGGCCGTCGGGCAGGCTCGCAGAGGGAGAGCTGCGGCCCGTCGGCTCGGCTCGCACAGGGAGAGCTACGGGCCGTCAGCTCCCAAACGCACACCAGCATGCTGGCTCGCAGAGAGAGAGCTCGGGTCTAACTCGCAATGGGACACCAACGGGCCAACGGCCCTGCTAGCAGAGACACACCTATCACCTAACGGACTGGCTCGCACATGTACAGCTAGGGACACGACGGCTCGCAGACGCAGACCTGCGAACCGACGGACTGGTACTGTTTTATGCTTTAGGGTAGTACAGTGGTGTTTGTGTACTGTAGGGGGTTTGTGCTGGAGGTAGCGTTTTAGGGTTTAAGGTAGTGCAGTGGTGTATGGGTAGTGTAAGAATCGTGCTGGAGGTAGTGTTTTAGAGTTTACGACAATGCAGTAATGTTTGGGTAGTGTAAGGGGTCATGCTGGGAGTACTGTTTTGGTGTTTAGGGTAGTGCAGTGGTGTTTGTGTAGTGTAGGGGGTCATGCTGGGAGTAGTGTTTTAGGGTTTATGGCAGTGCAGTGGTGTTTGGGTAGTGTAGGGGGTCATGCTGGGAGTAGTGTTTTAGGGTTTACGGCAGTGCAGTGGTGTTTGTGTAGTGTAGGGGGTCGTCCTGAGAGTAGTGTTTTAGGATTTAGGGTAGCACAGTGGTGTTTGGGTAGTGTGGGAAGTCATGCAGCGAGTACTGATTTAGGATTTAGAGTAGTGCAGTGGTGTTTGTGTACTGTTTGGGGGTTCATGATGGGGTAGCGTTTTAGGGTTTAAGGTAGTGCAGTGGTGTTTGGGTAGTGAAGAATCGTGCTGGAGGTAGTGTTTTCGAGTTTACGAAAATGCAGTGGTGTTTGGGTAGTGTAAGGGGTCATGCTGGGAGTAGTGTTTTGGGGTTTAGGGTAGTGCAGTGGTGTTTGTGTAGTGTAGGGGGTCATCCTCGGAGTAGTGTTTTAGTGTTTACGGTACTGCAGTGGTGTTTGTGTACTGTAGGGGGTCGTGCTGGTGTAGGCTTTTAGGGTTTAGGGTAGAACAGTGGTGTTTGGGTAGTGTAGGGGGTCGTGCTGGGGGTAGTGTTTTAGTGTTTAGGGTAGTGCAGTGGTGTTTGTGTAGTGTAGGGGGTCATGTTGGGAGTAGTGTTTTAGGGTTTAGGGTAGTCTAGTGGTGTTTGGGTAGTGTAGGGGGTTGTGCTGGGGATAGTGTTTTAGGATTTAGGGTACTGCAGTGGTGCTTGCGTAGTGTAGGGGGTCATGCTAGGGGTAGTGTTTTAGGGTTTACGACAATGCAGTGGTGTTTGGGTAGTGTAGGGGGTTGTGCTGGGGGTAGTATTTTAGGGTTTAGGGTAGTGCAGTGGTGTTTGGATAGGGGGTCGTGCTGGGGGTACTGTTTTAGAGTTTACGACAGTGCAGTGGTGTTTGGGTAGTCTTTGGGTGGTGTACGGGATCGTACCGACAGACTGACTCACAGAGCTCTGAGCCGATGGACGGGCTTCTAAAGGCATAGCCGCGACCTGGTGATATGAAGAGAGGCAGCGTGAAAGGCATATCTCACACAGACACAGATGCCAGTGTTGCCTCGCAGAGGTAAAACTACGAACCCAATGGCTTCTACACGGAGAGATGCGAGCTGACAGAGTAAATCACAAAACGTAAATCACAAAATGGCTGCCAACACTTCCTGGTTTCATAAAGATTGTCAAACGACGCCAAAGTTACAAGCACATAGAAGGCTCCAGAAGGGGGGCCGCGCAACACCCCTCCCAACATGAGTAAAGCCCCGGGGCTACGCGGACCCCAGTGCACCCCCGCAACCCCTGTGAGCCCCTGCTATTATTTTTTAAGAAATACCCCCGGAACCTAGCCCACCCAAGGGCCTCATTTAAATGAAACGCGAGAACCCACGACCCCAGCGCAAATTTTTGCTGATTTTTTATTTAAAAAAAATGATTTTTGGGCCCTGGGGGTCCTTCTGGGACCCCCTGAGCAGGCCTAGGGGGTCAGGGTGTTTCTACCCTGCCCCCTTCTTTTGTTTTATACCTTTGTTTCTCAGTGAAACTCGCGCACGCAACTTAGGCTCTGCCCAGATATCGAAACTTTTATTTTTCTAATTTCTCAGCAACTACTGAACGGATTTACACCATTTTTAAAAAGGTCGCTTTCTGACCCAAGCACTACCTTTCTGCCAAATTTGGAGTAATTCCGTTTAGTAGTGTCGGCTGTAGCCTTGCACAAAGTTTCCTATGGGAAATTGATTTTTGACTCTTATTTTTGAATTTCTCAAAAACTACTGAACGGATTTATGATAACAAGTCCTGTGCACACGCAGATAGGTTTTAACAACACATAAAATATTCGTTGTTTAACAAAAGACAACAGTGGATTCTTTTCTTCAAATGTTGGTTTAATGTATGTTGCTTCACAGGCCAGCCAACACGTGTTTCGTCACGGGTGTATAACCTAGACTTCTTCAGGGCTTATGTCTATGGTAGTCACCTATCAGACCTTACAGCTGGTGATAATTCCGACCCAGCGGGTCCTAAAGACCACTTTTAAAACTTGCACGTCCTAGACACGGATCTGTTGTAACTGGTAAGTTCAGGCCAGAACAACGTTTTCACTGAAAAAATAGGCTGTATATGCCAAGACAAGTATAAGTCCAGAGTGTCTATATGTATCCCAGTATTGCCAAAGGGAAACGCGGCTCTGTTCACCGCAAACCAGCCTCAGGCGAGTGCGCCCCGTGGCTCCTCTCTCCGGCACCGTATGAACCGGTTCATACGGTGCCGGAGAAGAGCCACGGGCGCACTCGCCTGAGGCTGGTTTGCGGTGAACAGAGCCGCGTTTCCCTTGCAATACTGGGATACATATAGACACTCTGGACTTATACTTGTCTTGGCATATACAGCCTATTTTTCAGTGAACGTTGTTCTGCCTGAACTTACCAGTTACAACAGATCCGTGTCTAGGACGTGCAAGTTTTAAAGTGGCCTTAGGACCCGCTGGGTCGAGATTATCACCAGCTGTAAGGTCTGATAGGTGACTACCATAGACATAAGCCCTGAAGAAGTCTAGGGTTATACACCCGTGACGAAACACGTGTTGGCTGGCCTGTGAAGCAACATACATTAAACCAACATTTGAAGAAAGAATCCACTGTTGTCTTTTGTTAAACAACGAATATTTTATGTGTTGTTAAAACTATCTGCGTGTGCACAGGACTTGTTATCATTTGTGTAAAACGGACTTCTGTCCATCATTGAGGGCTTAGGGGTTTTCCCTCAACCTGTTGCACCGTTTTAAATATTATTATCTGCAATATTCACGTTATTGGGCTAGCGCCACAATATACCCTGTGCTTAACAATACCCCCGCTTTGTCTCTGTACTGAACGGATTTACACCATTTAAAAAAAAGGTCGCTTTCTGAACCAAGCTCTACATTTTTGCCAAATTTGGAGTAATTCCGTTCAGCAGTTCGGGCTGTAGCTCGTCGCAAAATTTCCTATGGAAATTAACATGGAGAAAACGAGTTTTGGGACCCCCCTTTTTCCTCAGCCCCTGCTTGACAAATCACCCCCAACCTTTCAGGATAGGAGCTGACCTGGATAGACTTTATTTTGGGAGAATTTCAGGAAGATTCGTCAAACGGCACCAAAGTTATTAGCAAATCAAAAAATGCTTTTCCTATGGAAACTAAGTTCTAACTATAACTACCTACTGGCGACCGCCAGTAGGTAATATATATTACCTACTGGCGGTCGCCAGTAGGTAGTTATAGTTAGGACCATGTTTCCATAGGAAAAGCATTTTTTGATGTGCTTATATCTTTGGCGTCGGTTGACAAATCTTTACTGAAATTTTCCAAAAAGTTCCTCTTTTCAGGTCAGCTCCTATCCTAAAAGTTTGGGGGATTCGATCAAGGGGGCTAAGAAAAGGGGTCCCAAAACGTGTTTTCTCCATGCAATTTCCATAGGAAACTTTAGACAAGGCTACAGGTCAAACTGTTGAACGGAATTACGTTAAATTTGGGAGAGAGAAAGGTCTTGGTCCAGAAAGCACGCTTTTGTTTAAATCGGGTAAATCCGTTCAGTAGTTTTAGAGAAATATCAAATTTTCCAGATATCGATATTTAAGAATTCTGACATCTGATTGGCTGATTGGCTGAGGCGTTACGAGCACGAGCTTGCGGCTCATTGGCTGCGAACTGTTGAAACTAGGAAGTGTTGGCAGCCATTTTGTGATTCAGTCCATCAGCTCGCATCTCTCCCTCTAAAAGGCATCGGATCCGTTATTCTACCTCTGCGAGGCAATACTGAAAATATCCTGCAGGTCTGTCTGTGCGAGATACTCCTTTTACGCTCCCTCTCCCCACATCATCAGCTCACGGCTATGCCTTTAGTAGCCAGTCCGTTGGCTTCCAGCTCTACCTCTGTGAGCCACCTCGTTAGCTCGTAGCTGTGTCTGTGCTAAGAGGCCCGTCGGCCCGTTACTCTCCCTCTGCGAGTTAGCCCATCGGAATGCAGCTCGGAGGGCTCGCAGCTGTATCTCTGCGAGCCAGCCCGTTAACTGATAGCTGTGTGTCTGCTAGCAGGCCTGTTGGCCCGTTGGTCTCCCTCTGCGAGCCGGTACGGTGCTGTGCTTTTGCGAGCCAACGGCTCGTATGTCTCCCTCTGCGAGCTGAGCCCACGGGCTGCAGCTCTTCCTCTGCGAGCCTGCCCGGCGGCCTGCAGGTGTCCCTCTATTAGTGGAACTGCAGGTGACACTCTGCGAGCCGAAATTGGGAATATAAGGCGGCTCTAAAAAGAGCCCTTGTGTTTATTAGTTGGAGCTACATGTAAGTGCGAATGCACAGCTTCAGGTTAATCAGGAAAACTCGGTTTCCCTCATCTGTGAAGTGTACTCCATCACTTCTGTAGATATCATCCATCTCAAAACGTATGTTGTTGTTGTAGATCGAGCCCATTCTATGGTCTCTGAGGTATGCAGACACAGCTTTGTTGACATTCTTCCTAGATTTTTCAATCTTATGACAAATTTGATTTGACCATTTCCACTTCTGTCTTTGGCATATATTGGAATTTACAAAGACAGTTTGAGGCAAAAGTAACATAAATTGTCCAAAGGTGTCCTTCATAAGCATTTCCAAACCTACCCCAGTCAATGTGCCTAGGTTGTTACCACCACAGTGTACAATCATGAGATCAGGGTGTTGGAGATGCAAACAGGTTTTAACCAAAGGGAGCAATTGGTGCCACTTCAATCCTCTCTGTGCAAACCATTTAATGTGCACATTTTGTAAACCTAGGTCTAAGTCAATACATCTCTGTTCTGCATACCTCTTGCACCAGAAAATATAGCTATGTCCTACAATCCACACTAGCATTTTGAAGGTATGGCTAGAAGATATGGATAAATGTCTGTAGCTCATGCAGTCTGTTCGTAGAATGAGAGATATGTTTAAACATGGGGAACTACTTTTGTTTTACATACAAAACGTTAACCGATTGGGAGATGATATGTATTGTGCCCTAAAAAGTAGGGTGTATATTAGTTTTGATGAAAAGCATCTTTGTGATTGGTTAATAAAAAAGCAGTTTATACGTGGAGTACATATTATAGGATGACATTTGCTCAGCTCAACCACACCTGCTAATTGTATTTGTAAGGTGCAGTTCAAACTTGAAAGAATGGTGAACTTTTGACCTCCACGTGCCGTTAAATGTTGGAGAAAATGTTGCAAAAAAAATATCGGTAGGTTTAAAAAAATGATGAACTTTTAACCTGCACGTGTCGTAGAATGTTCTAGAAAGTGTTGATACAATACGCTGAACTTTTCACCTGTATGTGTCCTTAAAAAAACTGTTTATATGGAAAGTTCAAAAATAACCAATAAAGAGAGGTTTTGCAATCTAAAAAAATAAGGAACTATTCTGATTTGTTCTTTACATGTATTTATGTGTGGAGCAACAGGGAAATTGTGCCATTACTGGTTCCATTCTTGATGAAAGCGGTGCATTACATGTACTGTGTGACAAGAAAAGAATTGCATGCGTTTGTGACATTTGAAATCTGCATACCAACTACGAAGGTAAATTAGAAATTAAGAAGGTGTGTTATGTGTTTTGTAGTAGTGGTTAAGTATTTGAGACGATATTTTTAACTTTTAAAGTAATTTTTATTTCTAAATAACATAGTGTTAGTAAAGTCTGGTGTTTTATTGGTTCTAAAATATGCATAATGTGTAACTAGTTGTTAAACAAGTACTTTATATATGTTTAGGAGTTTTTCACAAAGAAAAGGTGTACGTTGTCATATGTAAAAGACTGTGGGCCATATTCTCAAGACCAGCGATAACATTATCGCCGCTTTAGTGGCAGTTTCCTGCCGCTAAAGCGGCGATAATGTTATCGCCATTCTTGTGAATATGGCCCTGTATGGTTTTGAAAATTCGATGTAGCGTTAATTTTGATTTGTATATCTATTCCAGCGAGATAAACAGAATGTCGCACGTTTGGAAATTATGCTCAGTTTGGAAATAGTGGACAAGGGGTGACAGTAGAAAATTCATGTGTTATTAACTTAACAGAGATGGAAAAAAAAGAAGAAAGGTTATGTGCACAGTTTGTGGTCTCATTTTTTACACTGAGAGGTAGATTTCAATGTCACTGAAGGCTGGTGTGGTACTGCAAGGCTTTACATTTGGGTGTTCTTAGGAAATCTAAGTTGTTGGGGAGCGTTTCTTCAGAAGTCATTTTTTTACATATGTGAGAGATAAAAAATAAATGAAAATGTTCTTTGTATATTTTCTGTACGATTTTGTTCACAGTGGTAAAGTAAATGTGATTATTAGTGATAGTAATTGTCACGTTGTGTTCCTCTGCTGAATATACGCAGGCGTTTTAGTGGTCCGGGTGTTATCAGTAGTAGGCTCCACCACCCCTTTAAGAGAGCCGCCAATTTTTTCATCCCAGTTAAAGCTGTTAATATACGTATAGTAAAGGGACGATACATTAAAAGTTTGGAATTACACCTTCATTTACTCTGTCTACCTTGCACCACCATTTTGTGCCCGCAGCAGTACTGTTTATAAAAATAATCTAATACAGCTTTTTGTATTATAATAATAGCACTTATAGGTTTATTGGCATATTGGTAGAATTTGTACTATATAAAGAATGTTGCAATCAGTTTCAATGGTATAGAAATGCACTGTATTATGTAGGAAATATTACATATGCATAGGTTGTGATGTCATTTTTTACTGTAAGGTACATTTGAGTATAAGTGAAAACAGGTGATATACTGCGCACATGTTCAGAATGTGCACAGATTACATAGAGAGTAAATGGACAAAGTAAATGTGCACGTTGCTTTGTGTATGTATGCATGGTTTGAATCATTTGATGATACTTTTTTAAGACATAATCTAAACACTATTTCTGCTTTACAATTGGGTACAGTGCACTGTGTTAGTAGTTAGTGACTAGATGCTGGTAAAGGGATTATTTATTGCTCGTTCGTACAAAATAAAGGTGGAGAGGGGCGTTTCTTTACAAGAGATATTTTATAAATGTGTGAGAGATAAAAAACAATTAAAAATGTTCTTAGTACATTTTCTGTACAATTTTTTCAAACTAGTAAACTAACTGTGATTATAAGTGATGAAAATTGTTAGGGTGTGTCTCTGTGCTGAATATACACAGGACTTTAAGTGGGCTGGGTCTTACCAGTGCTGAACACTGCTACCCCTTTTAGACACCCGCATTTTTCTTCATCCCACTTAAAACCCTCAATATACGTATATTAAAGGAACGGTACAATAAAAGTTTAGGGATTACACCTCCGTTTCCTCTCCTCATGTGTCACCCCCATTTTGTGCACCAAACAGTAGTGTTTATAAAAATTAAGTAAGATAGCTTTATTTAGTATGAAAATAGCACTTATACCTTTATTAGCATGTTCATGGGATCTGTAGTGTAAAGAGAAGGTCATAATCAGTTTCAATGGTACAAAAGTGACGTGACATATGTTTGAAAGATTACATGGTTTTAGGAGTAAGGTATAGAGGTAACAAATAAGCAGTATAGTTTGTTATGTTTAAACGAGTATGTGGTTTTGTAAATCAGATACAGCTTTGATTTGTGCAGCACACAGTATACCCACAATGACCCTGGAACATGTCCCTGAATGCCTTGGCACACTGCAGCACACATCCAAATGCCAAGTAGGCCCCCATCCACAATGTGCACAGAGTGCCCCCCCTATCACCAATATCACAACCTACTCTTGCACATATGTTGAAGCCAGCAGATCCGTGACCCACATTGACTATGCAAGTAACACTGCATGTCGGATAGCATAGCAGCTGCGCAAACAAAATGACATGGCCCACGAAGCGACATGGACGGAGCCAATTGCGGATCACATCCTCAAAGGAGCAGGTCACACTCCGACGTGTCCGCGTGCAACCACAACCCATGCCTTACAATACATGCAGCAGACCAACAATGCACCAGGCCACAAAATCAGTCCGCGAGCACACATCACCCAAGTCAAAAGCAAAACAGGCCCCAAAAAGCACACAATACAAAAGCACCCCATCTCAAGGGGAGAAGGCTACACTAAATCAGAGCTGCAGGGGCAACTCCCCCACAATGCAGCCCACACACATAGCAATCACAGAACAGCAGCAATGAAGGCAATGTGGTACAAAACTCCCCTCATACAGGTTCTGTGTCCGCTGTGTGGCGGGGTGATGGCTGCATGGCTGTGTGCCCCTGACACATCAGACTGCGTAGGTGATGGGGCTGCATCAGATGTTGTCCAGCACCTATGCAAAAACAATGTCTGGCTCACAGAGGTGGAGCTTGCCAAAGGGATACGCCCCCATTGCACATGTGACAGTCAGTTCTTCCCTGTGTTGGGACGAGGCTCATAGTGGCACACGAGTGGACAATCTTTACAACACACCTCACAGTTAGACACCAGTGGAGTGGCATAGGCTTTATTGGCATGTGCGTGTCAGTACGGACGAGGCAACGGCCACAACAGGCACGGACATGCTTAAGCCACTTAGACGCAGTATGGGTACATGTCGAGAGGCAGATGATGTTGGGGCTGAAATGGACAAAATTCATCACATATGGCAATGCTCACAGCCCACCTTGCCTTGCTGGACGAGTCATGTGTTGTTTGGCGTCTGCACAGTGCCCCGTGTTAGGGGGCACGACTCACTGTATGTGGGGTCTGCATGGTGCTCTGCCTCCGGGGTGCGGCTATTGTCTGCTCTGCCGACAGTGATCATGTGTGAGGGTCCGACAGGTTCACATGTTGTGCTACATCACCATGTGTGTGCTCTCACCCAGCAGTGTGTCCGAATTGGCAACGTTGCCAAACTACGCTGTGTTGCTCAGACCAGGAACCTGCGTTGCTTTGGACAGGTGTGTGTGCACACGTGTTTTTCCATGCACTTGCATCCAGAGCCCGACCGAAGGCAGACATGTCCTCTGTTTTGGTGGGATATGTGAGCAATCCCCACTGTGCAACAAGTTGTTGGGCCATGTGCTGTGGGTGGCAATAGGATGTGGCTGCAGGTACGTAGTTACTCGTCCATGAATGCCCGTGCAGCTTCATGTGCAATGTGTTCCAATAGTACGTTGTTGTCGTGTTCAAGGAAAACCAGGGTGAGCCAATCCAATAGGTGGTCCGGGCAGGTAGGCTCAGCCCACGCCGTCTCACCGATCCGCAACACAGCCCAATAGGGGAGCGCCTCTATGTGGTCACTGCAGACGAGAAATTGTACAATCTCCCATGCACAACTACCAATACATACGCAGTATGTCAAGGCATCCCATGCACGGCTGTCTCTGTTACACTCCTGTTCGTGATCCAACAGGGGGCGCAGACACATGTCATAGTCCAATTCATCAACAGTTGTGTTGGATAGGCAGACATCCATGGGACACTCGAATGTGCATGTTCGGCAGTGGAACCAGGGCTGGACGCAGGTGACGTGGGCAATGCGGAAGCTGAGCCTGTAACTGATCCGCAGCACTGCCAGCGGCAGTGCGCCCAGTAAATGCAGCATACGTGCACGGTACTGTTCCACGTGACGGGTGTTGTGCATGTGCCGGTATGGCCTGCCATTGCGTTGGTGCGTCTCGTGAACAGGCACTCTTCTGGACTGCGGCTGTTGTGTGGAGGATATGCCACAGCTCTGAGCAATGATTTGAATGTGTGTGCAACATTGTGGGACATGGGTTGCTGTTTCCGTGGGTGTCAAGGGCATCCAATGCAGGGGTACCACAGGCAGGGGCTTCTATGTGTGGGCTGTGGATAAGTCGGATGGTTTATTTGCGGAATGCGTGGTGTGGGAGTCGTCCTCATCTGCCATTGTATCTCTATCAGGGTGTTCCAGGCACGTTCGGGACCAAGGTCAGAGGTGCAGGTGTCCTCCCGGCTTCTGTATTGGGACAATGGTGCTCTCATCCCTGAGGTTTGTCTCACTACTACTTTCGTTTTGGGAATGTGATGTGGCTTTGGCGCTGAGATTGGGACACGGCCTTGGGCTCATGGTGTACGGATGGCGATGTACACACACATGTTGGCATGTGGAGCCAGGTGCCCGTGCGGCCTTGCGCTGCTTGTGCTATCTCACTCCGTCTCTCTCCCTCGCTCTCTCCCTCTATTTCCTTTGTTGCGCGCATGGCACACCTTCTTCTCTTGGATTTGGTCTACCGGGCTGTGTGCTACGGATTGTCCAGTGGGAGCAGCTAGGACTCATCCTAGGGGTTGTTTCTGCTTTTGTTTGTCTGGGGTTTTGTGTTGGTGGTTGCATTGCTGTATGACTGATTCTCCATTTTCTGGTCACGCATGTATGTTTATTTTGCTGCTTGTGCGACATAAGGCAAGATGTTTGTTTTGGGATTCGTGGTGTTGGTGTGGAATTTCTTAGTCCGGGGTTGGGGGTGGTGCCGGGGGGGGGTGTTCCGGGTATGGGATGGGGTCCTGGGGTGTTGGCGGTGGGTGTTGTGGCCCTGTTGGGTGTCCGGGCCGCATGATGAGGTGCTCCATGGCATCTGTTGCCCTTCAGATGTGGCCCTGGGCTGTGCTCCCTTTTGTGGTGCTGGCTGCCGTCCAACTTTACACCAGGTCAGAGCAGGTGTAAATTTCCTGGTGCTAACGCTCCTTATCGCCGGTTTTGTGTTTTTATCGCAGATGTGGCTGGTCGTTGTGAATGTTGAGGTATGCTGTTGTCTCAGCTTTTGTCACGGGAACGCCTACTCTGCATCTCATTAGCGATATTTGCGAGGGTCCTCTGTGGCGAAGTTTTTTGAGGCTGCTATCGCGGGTATACTGGTGCTGTGGGCTGTTAACACCGGCTTGTGAATGGGGGGTAAATTTATCACAAGTTTGGCTGCGATAAAGTGCGGTTAATTCAGCGGTGGCTCCTTGTGAATATGTCCCTTAATTTTTCCCCCCACTCCATCTCCATGTCGGTGGTTTTTGTTGCTGTCTAACAGTTGCTCTGTACTTGTTTATGTACATCCACAATGAAATTTAAGCCTGTATCATATTTTTGCTAATATGGTGCAGTGTTATGCTTGCTAAGTTGCCAATAGAAGTGTTAAACTAATAAGGGTAACGTTTACATGTGCCATTTAGTTGAGAATATCACTCTAAGTATACAGATAACAATTTTACAAAATAGTATCTACAAAGTTATGTGTAGTGGGTTGCAGAGGAAGTGGCGTGGGACGGTGGGGTGCATGGGACGGAGGGGGTGGGGCGGGGGGGGGCGTGGGGAATAGTAGGAGGTAGTGAAGTCACATATAAAATGGGAAGGTGAATCTAAATTATTCAATAAATACGTGCTGTATGTCGGATGACACTACCTGCCACCCTACTGTTGCCTTATTCCGCTCCAGTACCATGCAGCATTTCCTATGCAAGCCGCCACTGGAACTTTTATAATTGTATGTGATTATTTTGACATATTGAACAGATATAACAAATAATTGAAACTTTTTTTTCATTCGCAGAAAATTATTTTGTTTGGATTAAAAATTGAAAATGTGTAAAAGAACTGAAAAAAAAGGAAAAATAAAAAGGCAATCTACTTAAAGAAAAGTCAAAAATATGGATTAGAAGAAAATGAAAGTACTACAAAAATAGTTTCTTCTGGTAAAAACACTAGACAATTTCTAAAAAAAAGTACTATGAACATTTAATGAAAATAACATCACACAAACGAAAAATTAAAAAAACTCAAGTAAGGAGAAGCAGACTTCAACTTCAAATTGCAAGAAAAAAAACATGATAAGGAAAGAGTATTTGTTACCCGTAGACAAAAACAATTTCAAGAAATTCATCAAAGAGTTTTTCGAAATAGAGTAATTCAGAATTTAATAAAAGGATGCCGCAAATATAAAAATAAAGTGCTGCAATTGAAACAGAAACAGCGTGTTGAAAGCATAGTGGATACTGCTTTTAAGTTAAAACAAAAAATATTTATTTTCATTTTGAAGAGGATGAAAGTGTTGGATAAAACAATGAAGATTCTGAAAGACAAAAGTAAAAAAAAAGACGTGTGAACAGAAGCAACTTTTGTAAAATCTTCAGTGGAAAATGGAAACATACATCTAATAGTGAACCTTTTTTAATGAAGACAGTTACTTCCAAGAAAATAGTTTACCATTTGCAGTTGATACTGGAGGTCGTTGCTACAAAGTTCAGAATGGTTGTCCTGTTGCAAAAGAGGAAATGGTTACTATTAGTGCAGAACAGTTAATAGCTGTAGAAGTGCAAGGGAAATGCACACAAGCTCCTGTGTATAAGTGGGGTTGTAGCAGTATTTGTAGTATTCGACAGGAATCTATTGATATAATGCGAAATTTGTTACGAGAATATACACAGAAAAGTGTAAAACAGAAGATTAGGTTGTTACAAACACTAGATCCTTGTAATGTTAGAAAATATACTGAGAAACATGGGCATTCTCTGGCTTGTCTTTCAAGAAAAGTGTGTAAAAGTGTTTTTCATCACTTAAGGATGTTAGCAGTACACCATTCAGAAATGCGGAAGTTTGTAAGGAAACTGTACTATGTAAAAAGTCTTGCATTATGTTTAGGTGAACTGAATACAGCTCTTTTACACGGTTCTTTATCAGATGTACAAAAAAGTGTGATGATATTCAGTTCTGATATTTTGGTTCAGAAGAGCAGTGTATAGAAAGTGAAAGTTTGACAATTACAGATGTTGAAGAAGATGGGAAAGTGATTATGATTGATCAGTTTGAAGAAGAAATTGGAAAGTTTAACATAGTGTGCTCTGAAATTCCAAACTATGTTTGTGTTTGTTGTCGACGTACTAATTATAAAACTCAAACTAGGAATGTTGATTTGTATTTGAAATCTGAAAAGAAGAATAATGATAAATGGAAAGAATTTGCAACTTACTTGTTAGTGGAAGGTCAATTTGAGTTAGGCAGTGATCAACGTATTTGTAAATATTGTTTTAACAAATTAGAAGAGAACAAAATGCCCGCTAGAGCAGTACATAATAAGTTAGAATTAGTAGCTATTCCGGAGGAACTGGCAGATTTGAATACATATGAGTCAGTTCTAATTCAATCTGTTCATCCATTTCAATCTATAATTCGCATGGAGCCTAAAACAGGTAAACTGCCACCAACAGACTTACAAAGAGGGCTGAAATGAAGAGTAGTGTACTTACCTTTGGATTTTAAGAAAAATATTGAAATTGTTGGTGGTGACAAAGATGAAAATGAAGCAGTAGTCATTCTAGTAAATGGAGTACCAACAAAGAGTCGGAAAATATGGCAAGAATTTGTGGATCTAAAAAACTTCAAAAGGCTATGTTATATCTTGTGGAGAATAATATTTATTATAAAAGTGTAAATGTGGAAGAACAGGTAATAAGTTTGGAAGATGAATCTGAAATTTCAAGTGGTCAAATAGAGAAAGTGGACAAGTCAAGGAGTGAAGAGATTTATGAACATTACACAATATGTCCTCTACATTAAAAAGAAGTAATAGGAAACAGTATTGAGTTATTTCAAATGAAAAAAGCAAAGGGAACACCAATGAGTGTATGGGAGAAAAGCTTAGAAGCTCGTTCTTTTCCACAGCTTTTTCCTACTGGAGAAGGTGGACGATATGATGACCGACCTGTACGTATTCCAGCTTCAGAATATCGCTCAACAAGATTATACTCTGAAGATCCTAGATTCCGGCAGTGTATACCATATATATTTCACTTTTTGTTTGAAAGTGATCTGTCTTCTCTGTCCTATGCAGTGAACCACATACTGAAAACTGGAGTTCATCAATCACTTCTTTCAGCGAAAGAATTTGTGGAGAAAGTTCAACAAACAGATGAAAATTTAGAAGCACAGTTAATTAATTTGATGGCATGTCAACGAGGAACAAATGAGTATTGGTATCATCGTCATGGAGAACTGAAGTGTCTGTTACAGAACTTAGGTACACCAACATGGTTTGTGACACTTAGCTGTGCAGAGTATGCATGGGAAGATTTGCTTGAATTTCTACGAGAAGCAAATTCCAATATAAAGAATGTTGAAATGAAGACACCTGGAGAACTGTGTTTTTTGGATCCTGTAAATGTGTGCAGATATATTAATCATAGGTTTCAAGCTATGATGTCTTTCATCTGCAATAAAAAGAATCCACCTCTTGGAGAAGTTACCGATTTCTTTTGGAGAAAGGAGTACCAAGCGAGAGGTGCTCCTCATATACATATGCTATTGTGGATCAAGGATGCACCTAAATTTGGAACTGATTCAGATGAAATAGTATTGTATTTCATTGAACAGTATGTGACATGTGAGATTCCAAGAGAAGGAGGAGATAGAAGCTTGAGACAGCAAGTTTTACGTTTCCAAAGTCACCGTTGTGGAAAGTACTGCCGACGAAAATACCAGTCTAAAGGAAAATTTTATACCGAGTGTCGGTTTGGATTTCCACGTCCAGTAATTTCTAAAGGAAGAGTAAATTCTTTTTTTTCTTCTGTAAGGCACACAATAACTCGCAAATCTCCAAAGAATACATACAACTTGAAAAGAACAGAACTGTCAAAGTATATTAATGACTACAATCCGGTTATTTTAAAAATGTGGAATGCAAATATGGACATCCAGTATGTTGCAGACAACTCAATTGCTGTTGCACGCTACGTTACATCATATATAACGAAATCAGAAAAAAACGAGATGAAACAAATGTGGGAAGAAATTGCACAAGAGAAAAGCCTTAGCAAAACATTGTACAGCTTTACTTTGAAAATGCTTTTCCACAGAGAAATTGGATCGTATGAATATTCAGACCGCTTGTCCTCTTCAAGTTTATATTCAAAATCACGAGGGATCATTTGGGTAAGTTTAGGTCTTGCCTGCTCACGAAATAGAGTATTGAAATCATTAGAAGAAATTGAATACTTAGCAGCAAATGAACCAGACAGTACAGAAATTCTTAAAACTAATATGTTGGATACTTTCTATCCGAAAAGGAGTCGACATCTGGAACAGCTATGTCTGTATGAAGTACTTCAACATTACAGCTTCAAAAGAAATGTTAAACAGAATTTAAAACAAGGAAAATATGCAGTACTTGGATGTCATGGATGTTTAGTAAAACACACAAAAGGTAACCTTATCAACCACAAGAAACTCAGTTGTGAAACTCCAGACAAGCGAGAATTTTACTATTTAGCACTTCTCCAACTGTTCAAACCATGGCGTACCGAAAGTGAATTACTTGGAGATTTCGACTGCTACGAAGATTCTTTTAATGCATGTAAAGATAGCATTGCATGTTCAATTTTCCCTACATATTTAAAAATGTTGAATGATGAAGTTGAACAGGAAAAGACTATTACAGATGAAGTTGCAAATGAAAGTTCTCAAGATAGTCAAAGTTCTGGTCCATGTAGTCAAGATCCACTTGGACAACCAATAGTGGAAAATGAAGCAGCGATTGCTATGCATAAAGTAGAAATTGCAATGCAACAAGCACAAGAGGAGAATATTACATTGGAAAAGTTAGAAGTACAAGTAAATATTGAACAGAAAGAAATATATGTACAAGTGAGAGAACAGATAGAACATGGTTTGTTGCATGAAAAAAAGAATGTGTATGTTCATCATTTAAACCTATTCTGATGTACATCAGTGGTCAAGCTGGAACGGGTAAAAGTTTTTAATTAAAGTTTTGACCAGTTATCTTTAAAAAACTACTGGTTAACATTTATCTTGTGTAGTAACAGCTCCAACTGGATTAGCTGCGCACAATGTTAAAGGAATTACTTTGCATAGATTACTAATGTTACCAGTTGAGCATGATAATAAAGTAGAATATCAGAAGTTGTCTGGAGAAGCTTCTTATGAAGTGTCAAGAGTGCTGAAGAAGATGAAACTTTTAATTATTGAGGAGGTGAGCATGGTCTCAAACTTAATGCTTGCTTTCGTTCATTTAAGAATGCAACAGGTATTAAAAACAGATTACGACGTTCTCTTTGGAGGAAAACATTTAATTGTATTTGGAGATCTGCTACAACTAACTCCTGTAAAAGGAGAACCAGTCTTTAAAACTCTTCTACATGAAGACACTAGGAAATCTTTGGGAAGTATTGGAAATGTGAATCTCTGGTTACATTTTGAATATAAAGAACTCACTCAGAATATGCGACAAGCAAGTGATGAAGATTATGGAAATATTCTGAAAGATGTAAGAATTGGTGTTCTAAGCAAACATGGTAAACAAGCTTTACAAAGTCATCTACTAAAGAACTTGTTTACAACTGAAAACACACCAGCAGGAGTACTGTACAAGAACATTGCAGAAAAAAAGTCAATACTTTGCTTAATGCCTACACTGGAAGAGTGTTATACATTTAATCAAGAGCTTCTGAAATTGGAAAATCAAGAAAGAGTTCACATTGAAGCTATTGAAAAAATCGAGCATCAAGGAATAACAATTCTTCTTTCAAATAAACTACAGACTAAATTGGATTCTTTGGAAAAGTCTGTATCAAAAACTGCTGGCTTAGAATTTTTTTTAGAAGTATGTATAAACTGTCGGGTAATTTTGAGGCGTAATTTGAATATAGAACAACGTTTAGTGAATGGAGCAATATGGAAAGTTGTTGCATTTGTAAAATATCAAAACAGAAATGCAATTGAATTCTTGAAAATGTAATTTGATCAGATTGCAGAGGTGAAACAAATTGGGCGTTGTGCTGTACGTTTTTTGCTGGTAAATGACTTGTATGTTCGTAGAAAACAGTTTCCTTTCTGTTTAGCATATGCAATAACCATTCATAAATGTCAAGGTTTAAGTGTAGATAATGCTTTAGTAAATGTTGGAAGAACTGTGTTTAAAGAGGGAATGGCATACGTTGCATTATCTGTAGTTAGAACATTGTCTGGTTTGTATTTAATTGATTTCGATGAAAACAAGGTTAGTGCTGATGTAAATTGTGTAAGAGAATATAATCGTTAAAGAAGACTTTATGCACCAACTTTAGGTGAATATCCTATTTATGAAAAATGTGCTGTGTGTTCAAAACGCAAACATGTTGATGAATCAAGTGTGGTTGAAAAGCAGAAAAAATTCAAGAGAAAAGATGCAAAGAAACAGAAAATAGAAACAAGTGATGATGATGTGGGATAAAAAATTAGAAAATGCTTCTTGTGTCAACTGCTATGGTAATGTTATTCTAAATGTTATATTTTATCTAGAAGATCTGTATGGTGAAATTATGGAAAGTCAGGAAAAAGATTATGTTCTGCACTTTATACTTTATTTGAACAATTGAGAACTGACAGAAGTAAGATCCATACTGCTTCTGGTATTCGCCAACTCTTGGATACATGTACTGGATGTTTAACGTTCAGTGCTAATATACAACAAGATGCAGAAGAGTTTCTGATGGTTATGCTTGGAGTATTAGAAGATGAAGGAATCCAGATTGAGAGTTTATTTGGACTCAGTTACAAATGGGATCACAAATGTGAACACTGTGCAATAACTTCTAGTACTATAGTTGACAGAGAACGATTTCTATATTTAACAACACCTGACTGCAAATCTGTACCTTTTCCAAAATTAGTAAAAGAAGCAAATCATGATATGAAATGTTCTCATTGTCAATCAGAAATGTTATCTACATTATGCCTAGAAAGATATGGAAAATATGTAATTTTAATGCTACAACGCTTTAGATCAAATGGAAGAAAAGTGGAAACAAAAATAAAAAATGTTGTTGCTAGTCAAGTATCTATTTCTGGAAGAACATTCGCAACACTGGCTATTGTTTTCCATGCTGGAGCTACTACCACATGTGGACATTATACTGTATATTTAAAATGTAATAATGGTCGGAGTCACTGCAACGATACACACTTGGAAATAAAATCGAGATTGCCTTATGAATTACCCAACTCATACTTGATATTTCTTAAGCAAACATTTTAGATACATTATTCGGCCTAGAGGGAAAATGGGAAGATGCTTTAAGGAATTTATACTGGATGATTTAAAAAAAAAAATTCTACACATTATTTGGCCTTGGGGAAAAATTTGAACAGAAACTACAGAGTAAAGGTAAGATTTAAAAATTGGAAATAGTATTGAATGTGTTATTTGTGTTGATTTCGTATTCTGGTTGCAAGAATTAGTCATTTGTTTTTTTTTAACAATCTAGTTTTTTTCCCAGCTGTTTATGATGATACTACACTGACATCACTGTGAATAGTGAAGTTAAGTAGAATCTGAAAACATCAGAAAAAGGGACAAAAATATGTTTTCAAAATGTTAAATTATTTTGTATTATTTGATAAGTAACACTGTAATTTCTTTAATATATTACATTACACAACAGTTTTACAGTTTATTTTCTTTTCTGTAGTGGAAAAATTAGAAAAAACAGTACTAATGACAAATAGCAGAATAGTAGTTTAATATTTAAAAAACCTTAGAAATTCACTGAAAAAAACCATAGGTTTTTAGACGTTATAGTTAGAAATAGCATTTAAAAATCCTTAGAAATTCACTGAAAAAACCATAGGTTTTACAGACGTTATAGTTAGAAATTAGCATTTAAAAAACCTTAGAAATTCACTGAAAAAACCATAGGTTTTACAGACGTTATAGTTAGAAATTAGCATTTAAAAAACCTTAGAAATTCACTAAAAGAACCATAGGTTTTACAGACGTTATAGTCAGAAATTAGCATTTAAAAAACCTTTGAAATTCACTGAAAAAACCATAGGTTTCAGGGACGTTATAGTTAGTTGGTCATCAGTGATGTCATTTGAGATGTCATCAGTGATGTCATCAGTGATGTCACTGACCATGTCATGAATGATGTAATATGGGACGTCATCAGCAGTGCATTGCGGCGGCGTGAGTTATTGTTCACTGAACTAACTATAACGGTGGAATTTCTATGGTTTAGTATGTGTGAAATGTCCAACTAACTATAACGTCCCTGAAACCTATGTTTTTTTCAGTGAATATATATATATATATATATATATTTATATATATATATATATTACCTACTGGCAGTTGCCAGTAGGTAGTTATAGTTAGGACCTAGTTGCCAGGAGGCGTGTTTGCAGAGTGGTGTAAAAAGGGGGCGTGGTGTCGGACCACTCTCAACAAACCAGCTGTGTGGGGCTTACTAGAGATAATAGGAGGGCTAGTTGGCCCCCAGGTACCCTCAGGAGGCAAGGAGACTTCATCTCCCAACCAAGAGCGCACCAGGAGGCGCGTTTGCAGAGTGGTGGAGAAAGGGGGCGTGGCCTGTGTCCACCTCTCAGCAATCCCACTGTGTGGGTCTTACTGGAGGTAACAGGTAGGCTAGTTGGCCCCTAAGGACCCCCACAAGTGAAGGGGACTTCATCCCCCAACCAAGAGCATGCCAGGAGGCCCGTTTGCAGAGTGGTGGGCAAAGGGGGCATGGCCTGCTATGAGAACTTAGCAATCATGTTGTGTAGGACTTACTGGAGATAATAGGAGGGATAGTTGGCCCCCAAAGATGTCCTTATCGGCCGACTACCCCTCCTGTTACCTCCAGTAAGTCCCACACAGGGGGATTTCTAAGAGGTCTTCGGAGGCCACGCCCCCCTTTAGCCAACCACTCTGCAAACGCACCTCCTGCACCACACTGTGGGTTAGGGTATAAAGTCCACTTTACTCCTGAGGGGCTTTGGGGGCCAAGAAGCCCTCCTGGTACCTCCTGTAAGTCCTACGCAGTGGAATTACTGAGCACTGGTCGGAGGCCCAGCACACTTTCTCCACCACTCTGCAAACGCGACTACTAGTTAAAGAAGCATTTGCAATGTAATAGGTTTCGAATTTGCGAGAGTTAGAGCTATTGGCATTGTAAATGTAAACATTTTTTACTAATGTTTTTTGGAGTGGAGTGGATATACTTTGTGTGTAGTGGAATTATGTGGTATGTTGTGCAGTGAAACTATGTGGATAGAAAGTATGTGGTATTTAGTGTATAGGAATTATGTAGAATGGGATTATGTATTATGGAGAGTAATTATGTGGTATGGTAGTCTGTGTTGTGGAGTGGAGTGGTAACCTCAGGTTTAGTCTTCCTCGTTTCCATAGAAGCTAAACTATGAACTCAATGAGACAAAAAAAAAGAGGAAACACGGAGGAGCACTTCTGGACCTAGTCAGAGGAATGAGCAGGGCCACTGGAATTATGCGACTGTTTGGCTGCACCGACTTTCGCACAATTATACATTTTCCGCATTAGCCACATAATCCATCAGCTGCTGCCTAATCTGCAGATTTGAACAAAAAAAGCCTTGTTTCTAGCTCAAATGGCTCAAAGGTTACCGAAATTGTATCGACAAGTGTTACAGCGTGGTGAAAGGTCCTTTGTAAACCTATAATGGTCACTAATGGTGTGCAAGCCACTCTTGCTTCTTTCTGCGCCTCTCTTGCCTCTTTCTGCATTTCTGTTGCTTCTTTCTGCACCTTTCTTTTTCTGCACTTCTCTTGCCTCTTTCTACACATCTCTTCTACTTTCTGCCCCTCTTTTGCCTCTTTCTGCACCTCTGTAGCCTCTTTCTGCACCTCACTTGCTTCTTTAGGCACCCCTCTTGCTTCTTTCTGCACCTCTCTTGCCTCTTTCTGCACCCCTCTTCCCCCTTTCTGCACCCTCCTGCCACTTTCTGCACCTCTGTTCTTTCTTTCTGAACTTCTTTTGTTTCTTTCTGCACCACTCTTGTTTCTTTCTACACTTCTCTTGCCTCTTTCTCCAGCCCTCTCCCCTCTTTCTGCATCTCTGTTGCTTCTTTCTGCACTTATTTTGTGTCTTTCTGTACCTCTCTTGCTTCTTTCTGCACCCCTTGTGACTCTTTCTGGACCCCTCCTCTCTTTCTGCACTCTTCTTTCCTCTTTCTGCACCTCTGTTCCTTCTTTCTGCACATCTTTTGTTTCTTTATGCACATCCCTTGCTTCTTTCTGCACCCTTCGTGCCTCTTTCTGCACCCCTCTTCCCTCTTTCTGCACCTCTGTTGCTTCTTTCTGTACTACTCGTGCCTCTTTCTGCACCCCCTTCCCTCTTTCTGCACCCCTCTTGCCTCTTTCTGCACCCTGTCCCTTCTTTCTGCTCTTCTTTTGTTTCTTTCTGTACCTCTCTTGTTTCTATCTGCACCCCTCTCGCCACATTCTCCACCCCTGTTCCCCCTTTTTGCATCTCTGCTGCTTCTTTCTGCACTTCTCTTGCCTCTTTCTCCACCCCTCATCCCTTTTTCTGCACCTCTGTTGCTTCTTTCTGCACTTCTCTTTCCTCTTTCTGCACCTCCGTCTCTTCTTTCTGCAACCTTGTGCCTCTTTCTGCACCATTCTTCCCACTTTCTGCACCCCTCTTGTCTCTTTCTGCACCTCTGTTGCTTCTTTCTGTACTTCTTTTGTTTCTTTCTGCACCTTTCTTGCTTCTTTCTGCAACCCTTGTGCCTCTTTCTGCATCCCTCTTCCCTCTTTCTGCACTCCTCTTGCCTCTTTCTGCACCTCTGTCCCTTCTTTCTGCACTATTTTTGTTTCTATCTGCACCTCTCTTTCTTCTTTCTGCACCCCTCTTGCTTCTTTCTGTACCCCTTGTCCCTCTTTCACACCCCTTTTGCCTCTTTCTGCACCTCTGTTGCTTCTTTCTGCACTTCTCTTGCCTCTTTCTACACCCCTCTTGCCTCTTTCTTTACCTCTGTTGCTTCTTTCTGCACTTCTCTTGCTTCTTCTTGCACTTCTCTTGTTTCTTTCTGCACTTCTCTTGTCTCTATCTCTACCCCTCTTCCCCCTTTCTGCATCTCTGTTGCTTGTTTCTGCACTTCTCTTGTCTCGTTCTCCACCCCTTTTCCCTCTTTCTGCACCTTTGTTGCTTCTTTCTGCACCTCTCTTGCTTCTTTCTGCTCCCCTCATGCCTCTTTCACACCCCTCTTGCCTCTTTCTGCACCTCTGTTCCTTCTTTCTCCACTTCTTTTGTTTCTTTCTACACCTCTCTTGCTTCTTTCTGCACCCCTCTTGCCTCTTTCTGCACCCTTATTCCCTCTTTCTGTACCTCTCTTGCCTCTTTCTGCAACTCTCTTACCTCGTTCTTCAGTTCTCTTGCCTCCTTCTGCACCTCTGTTGCATATGTCTGAACTTCTGTTGCCTCTTTCTGCACCCCTCTTGTCTGTTTCTTTTAGGCATGGGCGGTAAATTCCGTTCCGCTCGCAGAATTTGCGGAATTTTGCGTTCCGCGGAGAACACGAAATTGCCAAAAATTCTGCGATCCGCGGCTTTGCGGGATTTTTTACTTGTTTGCGCTTTAAAAATGCGTGTTCGCAAGATATTTCACCCGAGCACGCAAACAGCATTCGCGAACAGGAAAAAAGCATCGCGAACGGGCGGAACAATCAATTCCGCGTGTTCGCTGAACTTTTGCGTGCTCGCGGAGATTTTTTACCGTTTTGTGGAGCTTTGCATAGCGCGAATACGCAAATTCCGCCCACCCCTAGTTTCTTTACCTCACACAGCTGGATTGCTGAGAGGTGGTCAGAGGCCACGGCCCCTTACTCCACCACTCTGCAAATGCACCTCATGGATCACTGCTGCTTGGGGGATAAAGTCCACTTTAGTCCTGAGGCCCTCTGGATGCAAGGGGACCTCATCACCCCACCAGCAGTGTGCCGAGAGGCACATTTGCAGAGTGGTGGGGAAAAGGGGCATGGCCTTTGACCACCTCTCAGCAGTCCCACTGTGTGGGGTATACTGGGGTTAACAGGTGGGCTAGTTGTCCCCTAAGGACCCTCAGGAGTGAAGGTGACTTCATCCCCCAACCAAGAGGGCACCAGGAGGCACATTTGCAGAGTAGTGGGGAAAGGGGGTGGGCGAGTTGAAGGCTTCAGGTTTTCTTTGTAATTTTAGGAATGGGGGCTATGTGGTCCCCCTTCCCTTGACCCTATGGGTCCCGGGGACCCCATTCCTCAAGGCCTAACCCATTTTCTTTATGACAAAAACTGGGAGTGGGGCCGCGCGACTCCCCTCCAGAGGCCGATTTCTGCCCCAGGGACCTCATGCCCCGGGGCTAGGCTTTTGTTAATTTTTTTATTTTGAAAGGGGAGGGGGGCCATGCAACCTCCCTCCCCAGGCCAATTTCCGACCTGGGGACCCCATCCTGCGGGGCCCGACCATTTTTGTTGTTTTTATTTACTTTTTTCAGGGAAGTGTGGCCCCCCTTCCCTGGGTCAGTCTTGGCCCGGGGACACTTTCCCCCTGGGCCTGCCCTGTATTTAAGAATTTTTCAATGCTCTCGCTTCTGTGAAACGAAGCAGTGTTTGCTATGGCTTGGCAGGATTAATGCTCCCGCCAAGCCATAGCAAACTGCAATGTCCAGGGGTGGGCACCCTGGGACATTGGTGGAGCCGGCCCTGGGGTGTGGTATCCCCAGGGCCATTTACGGCTCCAGTGATGTCACTGTCCATGTCATGAGTTATGTAATATGTGAGGTCATAAGCAGTGCATTGTGCGGGTGCGAGTTATAGTTAGCGCCGCTAACTATAACTGCTGAATTTCTCTGGTTTTGTATGAGTGAAATATCAGCCTAACTATATCGTTCCTGTAACCTTTGTTCTTTTCAATGATTATGTAAGGCTTTTTAATCCTATTTCCTAAGTATAACAGCCTTGTAACCTTTGTTTTTTCAGTGAATTTCTAAGGTTTCTTAAATGCTCATTCCTAACTATAACTTACCTGTAGCCTTTTATTTTTTCAGTGAATTTTCATGGTTTTTTAAATAGCAATGGTCTTTGCAGAATGGTGTAAAAGGCGTCGTGGCCTCTGACCAACTCTCATAAATCCCACTGAGTAGGACTTTTAGAAAGTACCATGAGGGCTTCTTGGTCCCCAAGGTCCTTTAGCATCCAAGACAACTTTATTTCCCAACGAGTAGTGTGCCAGGAGACGTGTTTGCAGAGTGGTGCAAAAAGGTTGTGTGGCCTCCAAAGACCCCTAAGCCAACTGACTGTGTGGAACTTGCTAAAGGTAACAAGATGGATACTTGGCCCCCAAATACCCTCAATAGCCAAGGAGACTTGATCACCCAACTAGTACTATGCAGGAGGTATGTTTGCAGTGTGATGGAGCAAGGACATCCTTGATGATTGCGCAGGTAGTGCCTGTATGATTCTATGCGTGTCATTGCTAAGGACATACTGCGAATGCCGGGTGTTTTTAACAAAGTGTAAAACAAATGTATAGACATATTTTACATAAGGTTTCAATGTAGCTATTTAGTAAGATACTAATTTAACTTCCCTCTTTGTATTCACTTGTCACAATAACTACATTAAAAATGCATTTTCCTTCTTCACAGCAACAGCGGAGGTCGCAATGACATCAGTAGTCATGAAAACAAGTGAAAAAGTGTAAAACAGATATATTGACATTTTATCCTCTTCGATGCTCATGACGAGTGCGCGGTGGGCGTGTGCGCATGACGAGCTGAGCCCGCCCGCGATCGGAATGTCCAGCACCTGATCGGAATTCCGATCGAATCGAAGAGGTTAAACAACGTTTCAGTCTAGCTGCTTAGTAACATATTGTTTTAACTTTATTTTAACAGCAGAGTTCTAAAAAACCAACCGTTTAAAAAAATAACATTCAACATCTGAACTCACGAACACAACATAAATTTCAAACAAACATTAAACTATCCATTGTTACCAAAACTCATGGGGAATCAAAAACTGATGCGAAACTTGTGCAATGCACAATGCGTGACAGGACCCTCTCTAGAGGGACGAACAAAAAATATTCATGTGGGACTACGTCCATCTCATATTATCTTAAAACCTATAATAGAAAACGTCTCCAACTGGCGATCTACAAGAGGGAAGCTGGAGGACCATCTACATCAGTGGCAGTAGCAACAATACCCGGCCCAAAAAGTCCCTTTAGAGGTACAGATACTACAACAGATATGGCTCCACAGTTTTCAAGAAGGGCCACATATTGCATGGACTGTAGTTTTGATATAACCTGTGGTGAGCAGTGTGCTACAGCTATTCACAATGTTGCCAAAAATCATACAAGGTATTTTTTTCCCCCTTTTATATTTTCTGCATATTTCATAAGAGGAGTTCATAGTGAGCAGCAAAAAGGCAATGCGAAACTGAAGGACCCTAGACTTCAATAGCAGCACAACAACACAAAAGAAAAGTCCAATCTCAACTTCAAGATTTGGCTCCACAGTTTTCCCCAATGGCATCATACTGCATGGACTGTGGAGTTGTAGTTAGTGCTGGAGAGCAGTCCATAACGGCCCTTCGCAATGCTGGAAAGAATAATAAATGTTCATTTTTTAATTTTTGCCCTTCATAGTTTTTCTACATTAGCAGGCATTGTAGATCTTACAAAATGGGTATCTAATATCTATGAGTTGTTCATTTTATTATCTTCCCATTTTTTGTAACAATACTTACATATAAATTGCTGTATAGACAAGTCAAACCATCCCTCTACAAATAAATAAACAGGCAACTTTTGCCAGATATCATGATTTGCTTTTTCACTTTTTAAATATAAGTCAACAGTCTGTGTTTAAATCTTCTAGTAAGTGCATCAACAATATATACAAACATACTCTGGTTTTTTACAGAACACTGTGTTACATTTTGTAATCTCTTTTTTAAAACTATCAACTGTAATATATGTGTCTTGTTCTGCAACTACTACTCTTAACAACTCTTCATTTTCCCTAAAATCCTGCTCAGGACCAAAGAAACAAAATTGCCCATCACCACAAACCTTTCTTATGTGTGCCACATTACCACACAAAAGTGCTCTACTTATTTCTCCTAAACATAAAGTGAGAGTTTTCACATAATACAGCCTCCTACTAATAGTTTGCATTGTTGAGTTCTATAACTTATTTTGTGTTTTAAACTTCGCCTTGGAAATGTCGTGTAGTTCCTATAAGACCTATATAGGATCTGCGCGTTTAGACAACATACACTGCAGGACTGGTGTCCAGACTGATTCCAGACACCCCCAATGGGTATGTTGGCATGTGTACCAGCTGGCTCGCAATGTCACTATAACCTCCTCTTACCAAGGAGAGAATAGTTATTGGCAACTATCGAACATGACAACCCTGATCCCTCAGGACCATGGAAACAGTGGCTTACTTTTCGCTCAGTCACTCATGCTTACTTGTTCTCAGAGGGATACACAGAATAAACGGTTGGGACGTTTTTCAATAAGCATTTATTGAACAGTCATTATTCTTGTGTAAAATAAGTGTACTGAAATCACCAGTAGACAGTAGCATAGATAAATGAGTTACAGCACTAAGAAAGTAAACCGATGGTAAGTTTCTACCATTTTGCTAAAATCATAACCACAGGTAAGTATATAAATACATGGCAGTAAAATGCGTATTCCTACGATGCGACCCTAACTAGATGTACCTAAGTGTACCTAGCATGTGAGTAGGTGTAAAGCCAAGAATCCCTCTAGGATAAAGCCAACCCCATGACCTGATGTTAGACTGCGGGACCCCGTCTGGTCTTGAGCTGAACACCCCGCAAGGGATGTCAGACCACTGCGAGCTGGAGTATCTGCATGCAGGAACCTCAGCGTCTTGCGTCAGTGTGTCTGCATAGAAGTCATGATCTCCTCTCTCTATCTCTGCAAGATGTGGTGTTAACCCCTTCGCCGCGGGGCAAATTCCACCGCGGTGCGAGAGGGGGCGGGGTTGGGCGTGGCGCTCGGGTACTCAGGACGGCTCCCGGCCGTCATAAATCACGGTGGGCGTGTGCTCATGACGGCCGGGAGCCGTCCGAACTCCGCCCACTGATTAATTCTCCCGCACAGGCGGGGAATTAATACCGCGTGGGCGGAGCGGCAACGTTCGGACGGCTCCCGGCCGTCATGAGCACACTCCTACTGTGACTCATGACGGCCTGGAGCCGTCATGAGCACTCAAGGAGTTAATATACCCTAAGGTATCCCCAGGGGTCCTACCTTGCTATGCCAGTGTCGGACTTAGGATGACGTCGGGAATGAACTTTATACACAGTTATTATGCAGGAGATGATGGTCCTGCTTTGATTCCAAGAAACTAAGAATCCTCATACATAATTTATGAGGAGAGTGTCCAGGGAAAAACCCTACGTATTTGTGTAGTATTGTAACTGGGTGAAAGGTCAGTCCTTCAAATCCGTTATGTATGTAGTATAGGAGAGAATGTAGGTGAAGGGTTATGATGTTACCTAGACCTATATCGGGGTACCTATATAAAAATATAACACCCACTCCTCATCCGACTGGACGACACTACTAAATTATAGTGTACTACTAAGGTGTCTAGAGGTTTGTACGCAACAAATGATAAAAACTTTTTTAAGAAAAGTTAAAAGCATTAAAAAACCCTTTTAAAAAGTGTTCTACAAAAATCATTCAAGAAGTGGCTCTAAAGTGTCCGTTTATATAGTCCGAAACAACTACAAGCATCTGAAAGCCATGCAGGTCAAAAAGGTTTCAATTTAGAATTTCAAAAATGTTAAAAAGCCAAATGTTCCCAGCGTGCGACATGCCAAATATTTATGTGTCCTTACTGGTAGACGCAACATCCTGCTGTCTGCATACGCAGCTGACGGTCCCTGTAACACCTCACAAAGAATGTCAATTGAGCACAGATGATCATCCGTACTGCCTGCAGCAGATGCCGAGGCAGCCTGTGCCACATCCAAGGCCTGAGTGTTGGAGGAGCCAGTGTCCATACCAACAGGAGCAGAAACTACCTGTGGTGGCTCTAAGAATGCTGCCAACAACATGGGAATCCGCTGAGGACACTGCAGAACATGGGCCGTTATCGGGTCCAGTAAAGCATTAATGTTCGGTGGCTCAACCGATGGGAGTGTCAGACAGAAGTCCAACACGCATTCTTCTCCACAGAACAGGCATCGGAGAACAGGTAGGACACAGACCATCCAGACTGGTCTAAATGACAGGAATGAAGAGGCACTCAGTTCCTGTAGGCGAGGTGTGCCCAGATGTTGCACCATGCGATCACGGTATTTACGCTCCAGTAGAGCTGTTGCTACTTCCTTGGTGGCTGGGACGTCCATTGCGTAGCAGAAAGGTAACAATCAGGAATCCTGCTATTAGAAACAGGATCAGTGGAAGCCCTCCAAAAATGCTTCCAAAGACGGAGTGTATAAAGTTTGGTATAACTCCTAGGACCGTCTGAAAGGTGCTTAACAGTCCGGAATCTATGGTCTTAAATATGTGTACAATACCCGTCGTATCCAACATGTTAAAGATACAACTTACCATTTCAGTGAAATGGAAAGGGCAGTCTGTACGTATAAGTGCCTGTATCTCAGCCGAGGACCTTGCGATCTGGAGATCGAAAGTCTCCCAGGCGGAGGTTAAGGGCACGGTTCGTTGTAAAAGCATGGCTTTCATTCTGCTCAGAGTATCAAACCATATAAAGGAAACATTTAGCGAAGGCGATAATGGCGCCTCCCTGACTGTTTGTGTTGGTGGAAACAATACTTGCATACAGCAAGTAACCCTGGAGCTCACGGTGACTAGATATGCAATGCCAGAAAGCATCCCACAACAACCTTGATCATTCAGCATCAAGTAACTCCCATTCGAGAGAATCCTGAATACCGGGTTAATCACAGCTACTGGGGTACCCCTCAAGTGACAGGACAGACTCACCACAGACCCATTACAAGCTCGGTGTAGCATAATATCCTGACATATGAGAGATCCACTTAAAGCGGTCTCGCAGTTAGTTCTGCTTAGAAACACTTCCATATCCTAACTCCTGCATTGAAATCTGTATGGTAAATCCAAGGATTCCCTGATTGTATTGTATTTGTATTGTATTTTGGTATTTGTTAGGCACGTGTATCACCCGTAGGTCTCGCAGCGCCAGCAGATACTCAAGAACCAGATAGATGTCTCATCAGAGCTGGAAAAGCCAGGTTTTAAGAGTTTTGCGGAACCTCTTATGATCTTGTTCCAATCGGAGATAGAGAGGTAGGGCGTTCCAGGTTTCAGGGCCAATTTTGGAGAAAGCTCTGCCTCCGTTCCTTACTGTACGCACTTTTGGTCCTGCTAGGAGTTGTTTACTGGTGGAGCGCAGGACTCTAGTTGGTTGGTATTTTATTAGTTTTTGGCTAGATATTTTGGCCCTTTGCCGTTCAGGGTCTTGTGCACCAAGCAGCATAGTTTGAAGTTGATCCTCTTTTTATAGGGAGCCAGTGGAGGGTCTTCAGACTGGGCGCAGACGGGGTGCGGGGAGGGAGGTTTAGGACCAATCTGGCCGCAGTGTTTTGTAGAACCTGAAGTTTTGACAACTGTTCTTCATTAATGGAGGCCAGCAACGCATTTCCGTAATCCGTACGGCTAATGATGAGTCCCTGTACTAGGGGCATGCGGGACGATAAGGGAATCCACCTAAAGATTTTTCTGAGGGTTCGCATTAGACCGTAGCTGGTACGTACCACATTGTTTATGTGGTCAGCCATAGAGAGTTTATCATCTATTATTACGCCCAGATTTCACGCTATAGATTTGGGTGGGGGGCAGGGTCCCAGAGACGGCGGCCACCAGTCATCTGTCCATATTTTTTGAGCGTCGCCAAAGAGCAAGATTTCAGTTTTGCTTGCGTTGAGTAATAGGTTGTTGCTCGCCATCCAGTCGTTAATGGACAACATGCACTGCTTAAATCTGGATTTGGTGACAATGGGATCTGATCCAAGGGTGATTAGTAACTGCGTGTCATTGGCGTATGACACTGTGTCGAACCCATGTGTTTGGATTATCTTTGCCAATGGTGACACATACAAGTTAAAGAGCGTGGGGCTCAATATGGATCCCTGGGGGACTCCCTTGTTAATGATCTGATTTTTAGAGGAGAAGACACCTATTTGAACCTTGGAGGACCTGTCTGTCAGGTAACTCTTGATCCAGCTTAATGCTGGGCCCTCGACACCAAACTCCAATAGGCGTTCTAGGAGGACGTCATGTGAGATGGTGTCGAAGGCCGCTGACGGATCAAGTAAGATCAAAATGGCAGATTGTCTTGTGTCGAGAGAGAGCCTGATGTTGTCGACTATCTCGAGCAGGGCAGTTTCAGTGCTGTGAAACGCCCGAAACCCCGACTGGGATGGGTCCAGCAGATTGTTGCTTTCCAGATGTTTATATAGCTGACCGTTGACCAGTGATTCCATGACTTTGCCAAATAGGGGCAGGAGGGAGATTGGCCGGTAATTGGCAAGCTGTTTAGGGTCGGCTGTTGGTTTTTTCAGGATTGGTCTGATTATGGCCTCCTTCCAGTGTGTGGGAACGATAGATTGTGATAGAGAGAGGTTGACAATTCTAGTTAGGTTAGGGATGAGAGCTGGTGCGATTTTGGATAAGATCTGGGAGGAAGCCGGGCCAGCTGGAGATCCTGATTTGATTTTGTTTAAGGTGAGGGCTACTTCTTCCTCTGTAACAGTGCAAAATTCTTTGAGGAAGTAGTGTGTGAGGAGGAACTTTATTGCACGCCTGTTTGGACGGTGTGTCAACTGGAAATCGTTTGTAGATGTTCTTTATTTTATCTACAAAAAGAAAGATGAAAGGAGTCGACCCACTCTTGGGAAGCAGTAAACGGTTGTTGGCACAAGGAGGGATTGGTAAATTCTTTAACTATTTTGTACAGTTCTTTATGGGAATTGGAGGCCTGATTTATTCTGTTTCCTAAGTATATTTTATTTTTTGGGCCGTAGCTATATGGTCCATATAGAGGCGATGCATTGTTTAAAAATGTTGTTTGTCTATTTCGTTTTTTGTGTGTCACCATTTACGTTCCGCTTTCGTGACGATGAGTTTGTCAGTTTTTAAGTCTGGAGTGAACCAAGGGGAGAGTTTATCCGGGCACTTAGTAGCCTTTTTCGGAGCGATTGTGTCTAAGGTCTTGCTGATGGCGAGTTCCAGATCACTAGCTGCCTTGTTAGTGTGGGTTATCTCCGACGGGGAGAGGGAAGTGAAGTGAGTGAAGAAAGATTCTATATTTATCTTGTTCCAAGATCTACTTAGCTTTATTTCTTTCCTGGGATGAGGTGTAGTCAGCTTCCCCTGTATTAAAAATCTTTTTACATGGTGGTCAGACCATAGAACTGGGAGTAGCTGGTCGATCACTACATTGGGAGAGTTTGTAAATAAAAGGTCTAAGGAGTGGCCGGCGATGTGGGTGGGGCCCTTCACCAGTTGCTTTAGGCCCAATGTGCTCAGACTGGTGATGAGGTCTATTGTGTGGGGATCCGATGGGAGTTCAGCATGGTAGTTAAAATCCCCTAGTAGGAGAAAATTATCTATAGCCAGAACATGTGGCGCAATCATTTCTGTTAGATTATTAGTGAAGTGGGCTTTGTTACCGGGTGGTCTGTAGAGGAGGGCACCTTTCCAGGTTTCCTTGTTGACATGCTCTGTTTTGAAGATACATATTTCGCCCCATTCTGCCAAATGGGATTCTACAGTATGTATTTTAATGTTTTCCCTGAAGGCAATCGCTATTCCGCCGCCTCTTTTGTCTTTCCTGTCTAGTATTATTAGCTGATAGTCAAGGGGAAGTGCTATAGCTAGGTCAGGTAAAGATGAATCTTGGAGCCAGGTTTCTGTGATAAAGAATAGATCAGGTTTTTCTGAGTCCAATAAGGACCAGATTTCTAGTGAGTGTTTTGGGAGGGAGCACGCATTGCAGTATAGACTGGTCAGGTGCTTGGGCTTTGAAGTACTGGAATTGGTTAGGGGGCATTTGTTGTTGCTGTAGGCTATTTCGGGTTGCCTACTGAACGGAGGGTAATCGTGTGTTATGTGACCCCTCTTTATTGGCAGGGTGGAGGTGCTATCAGGCTTTCCATGGGGTATTTTATTAAGAATGTGAAGTTCCTGGCTGCTGTATTTAAGCATGGTCATCCTGTACTAGTGGAGGGTGTTTTGCTGGTGGAATAAGGGCAGAGTGTCTGGCGTCTGACGACGGTCGGGCGCAGACGGGCGCAGACGGGCTTGCCTTTGGCGCGCCACTGCACGCGTCCGCTGCGCGTCCGCTCGGCGCACTTCCTTTTATGCCAGGAAGTGGGCGGGACCGCAACAGCGTGTCTAGCGCGCTGACCAGCGTCAGGGGAGAGTGAATGGCATCGGGAAGAAGTGAGTTTGAAGATTGCTGGTGCTTAACCCCTCCGCACAAACGGCACAAGCCGCGGCGGACCAGGGGGGCACGAAGAACACAGGTGAACACAGAATAAACAATTTAAAAGTATTAAAAGATTCTTGCAGCATCTTGCCCATCATTTCATATCTGCCTTCCTGTTGTTGTTCTAGGCAATATTGAAACTGGAAAGTTGCGACCAGTAATGTTATATGGCCGTGGACTAACCATTCAGTGGACGGTGATTCTGCCACAGTAAAGGGTAACCTATCCA
Source organism: Calotriton arnoldi (assembly GCA_963921515.1). Taxonomy (NCBI): domain Eukaryota; kingdom Metazoa; phylum Chordata; class Amphibia; order Caudata; family Salamandridae; genus Calotriton; species Calotriton arnoldi. The sequence continues at coordinate 166,588 of CAWUFW010009111.1, forward strand.
GTTTCTCAATACGCAGCATTGTATATTTTGCTCCTCTCTGTGCCGTTTTCACCTGTTTTTCTGTTACTTTGTTTGCAGAAAATAATGACATAATGTTGATAAAACGCCAAGGCACATAGCCAGCGCGCAATGACTGCAGCGTCCAGCTTAACAGAAAAATAGAACGTAACTGCGACTGTCCGTGTTGCAATATGGACAAATCCTGTTCTATTACATCGATAGCAGAAGATACAATGTTGCCCAGTGAATATATCCTGGATGTTAATGTAGTCATACCATTGTCGACTACGGCTAACGCCTTTTCTAGGTTAACTATATCTATTTCTATTAATCTCTCTGCAGCTTCTTGTTGAGAGATTTTCCAGAGTTCGTTATAGACAGCATACAAAAAGCGCTTCTGACGTGGTTTCCTGGGACCTAATAAAAAATCCTGTAGGTCCATATCTTCTGAGAGTAAGGACAAGTGTTGTTTCACCTGAGGTAGTGTTGAGGTCTTTAGCCAATCAAGGCACAACTTCCCAACACTGTATGATGTCACTACCCCCGGATGTTCTCGTTGTACATAACGTGGGTCTGGTCTGTGGATGCTAAACCCGTCGATGGTACCCCTGAATCTTTACTGACATCTGTTTGTGTCAGCAGGCCAAACCAACCATCCCTTCCAATTGGGGTCTGATCTATTGTATTGCAATATGTCATCCAACTTAGCCCCTCTTTCTGATGTAAAATTCCCCTCGGTGTTTAAAGGTGTTGGAATTTGAGGCGTGTTCAAGCCCTAATTCTTGGCTATTCCAAGACAGGAAGTCTGTTGCACAGTGTCATTCAGAAAAATCATCTGCTGTGGAATGAGGAATGCTCTAAACAGTGCTTCTGTCCCCTGGACATGCCATTCCCTAGAACCCCAGATTGATTTCAAGTCTACAGTGTCCAACCATAAGTCAAAACCCTGTTCAGACAGCTGGGTGATAAAGGAAGCAGAGTCTGTTAGGTGTTTGTCAACATATTTTTCTGTGCAGATATTGGTGCAACCTTGTAGTAGTACGAGGTTGGGTTGGAAGTGTTAAACCCTGAAAAATATGAGAATTTCTGTGCAAATGTTTTTGAACTACTTTTCGGTGGTGTAAGGCAATGTTCCCACTGGTGGTATATGAAAACATTTCTGGGTTTGCTAGATTTATGCAAAAAATGATGACCATAATGTTGGTAACAATACATTTTGTCAAAATCTGATCTATCCTCTAACATTTCAGTGCTAGAAAATGCAGCAGATTGTTCCAAATCAGACAATAAGTTATTAACAGTTTCAAAATCCCAATCATCAGAAAATGTACTGGAGGTAATGATATTGTTCGATGAAATTTTAAATATATGTGGAATTTTTAAAAGCTCGGTTGGTCCAAATATATCAAAATTTACTTTGTCCCACACTATACCATCCGGTATAGGAACTGCTGAAATGTTCATGAAGGACAAGTCTCTTTGTTGATGATGAGATGAAACATGAGGTTTTAAAATTAAGTTTACTTTTGACGTTGCACAGCTCTGTTGAAGATAAGTTCCATTGATGAGCAAGTGGAAAGTTATTTCTAATCCTAACCAGAGAAGAAAAAATAAGATACCAGTGATTATCCAAAGTTCTAGCCAAGGTGATACTAAATAAGTTTTTCTTAGAATGTTAAAAAAGTCTTTTATCCGTTGTTTGCAAGAAATTAGGGCTGGCGTTGTTTCAGGTTCACTTGGATCCAATGAGGAGGTATTGAAGTCGATGAAATAGCCAGATGCAGTTCGATCTATCTTTGGTAGCTCCGCAGGTTTGTTGAACTTGTGGATTGCTCTTGTTGAGGCATGTTGACATAGACATCTTTATTAGCTTAAATTGAAATTTGTCTTTCACTTTGATTTTGAGAGTTTGTGTCAAGGGGAACTAGTTCCATTGCATTGTTATCGATTCCATTGCTTTGTAAGGGTGACTCTTCAAATGTTATCAGTCTTTCTGTTTGTACTTCCTGTATTGTAGCGAGAGGAGGACGTCGGCTACTCCGGAGTCCACGAGGCCTACTATTTAGTATCGGCCACATAGTGTGGTCTGATCAAATTGATTGAGACAAATCTCTTTTCTTTTCCAACAAGAGGCGGTAGAAGTACAATTCTTGATCCTCCAACGGCAAGGACAGGTACAGGCTTTCGATAGGATGGCCTGAATTCTTTCTTGTCCACAATCTTTTCTCTGACCAGATCCCCAACTTTAGGAATCCAGGCAGGTCTTTCTGTGGCTGACTTGACTTCCGCAGTTGCGCTTTTCTTTGTCTCGACGTTCCTTAAGGAGGCTCTGGATTCATTCAGATCCTGTAAAACAGCCAAACGTTTATTGATGTCAAACGGTTTTTCATCCGCCACTGTGCCTTCACAATCGAGATCAGGTACCCACATTCATGTCCCAAACAGGACCTCGTAAGGAGTTGCACCTCCCAGAGAGCTTCTTGGCTGGTTATTAAGGGCCCGCTGGACCCCAAATAGGTGATTGACCCAACTACCACCCGAGCCTAATACCCTAGATGTTAAAGATTGCTTTAAGTCCCAGTTTTTCCTCTCCACAACCGAATTTCCCTTGGGATGGTCTGGAGAGGAGTACCGCAATGCTACACCCAAACTTCACATGGCTTCCTTGTAAGCCCTAGAGCAGAACGCAGGGCCACGGTCAGAATGTAATTTGCCAACTGCGTATGTCCCTATGAAGACTCGCAAATCCTTTATAAAAGTTCGGGCGTCAGCCGAGCGTTGAGGCCATACCCATAAGAATCTTGAACAAGAATCCACTGCAACCATGATATACTTGTAATCCCCGTCAGTTTGTAAGGGGCCGCAGAGGTCCAGGTAAATGCATGCAAACGGTCAGTCTGATGCTGTCTAATAATGGGATCTGCGCTGGGCGAGCTACAGTGGCCCCATTTATCTGTTTATAGATATCGCACTTTAAGACGAAGTCTTTGGTCTGCTTTGTTAACCCTGGCCACCAATAGCGTTGTTTCAGTAAAGAAACTGTTGCCGTAACTCCTGCGTGCGCAGAACCCAGACCCTCGTGTGCAGCCAAGATTAAACCTAATCTGCGATCCATGTTGGGTATTACTCTATCCCCCACTCCAGTAATCTGAGCAAATGGAACGTTGTTTGCATCTAACTTGTAGGAGTACTTGAGTGGAAAACATTTAGGTAGTGCTTTGCTGTTATTGCATGAAGCAATCACAGGTACCATTGTGCTACTGTCTACCCTCGTTTTTGAACGGGTGATTGCAGCTACGGGCGCAGTGCGTACTGCCCCCTTCGCGGCTTCATCAGCCAATGAATTCCCTTCAACGTGAACGCCATCACGTTGATGACTCAGTGTGTGTATCACATGAGCCCTTGGTAGTTCGTTCTTCAACTCTGTTACCTGTTCCCATAGTTTCCTATGTTTAATTGTGCCACCTTTTGCATCTCTGTACACATTCTGTCCCCAATAGTGGAGATATTCGTTGTACGACTGCACACAGTAAAAGGAATCACACACTTTTAGTGTGGGAATTTGAGGATCCGTATTTATCAGTGCCAGTAGTAGTGCTTTTAATTCTGCTAACTGAGCCGTGCAATCTCCGAGAGACTGCGTTTTCGTACAGCTTGGACGTAACTTGCCGTCCTGCATCCTACCTTTTACAATAGCGCATGCTGCACTGTATTGTTGCTTACTTTCTATGGCCAGTTGAGCAAATCCCTCAGTATAAATGATGTATTCATACCGATCTAGAGGCATAATTTCATTTGGTAGAGGATATTCTTGTTTGTATTGCAGGAATGCTTGTGTTTTTAGATTTGGGTCATATCTGTATTCTACATCTGTTGCAATGAGAGAATTAGCCCACTGTATCCATCTTGGATGTAACGCTTTTGCATTTGGGACGCTTGCATTTGTGGCAGCCTCTAAGGCCGGTACCGGGGTCATGACAATTATTTGTTTCCCTTGAGCTAGTGCTCTTTCTCTCACTACAGCAGTCTGTACCGCTGTCAGATTTTTTTTTGTAGCAGCAAAACGCATTTCAGCGTTAGTGTACAAATGCGATTTATATGCAATTGGTACCGTTTCACCTTCATTAAAGGTTAAGTAAGTGTACCCAGATTGACCTGTGACTACGCAGATCAACAGGTTGCGTACGTTTACGCGTGTCTGTAAGTGTTTTGATGATATCATATCAGCTTGTAGGGAATGAAGGATATTTGTGTGTTCCTGTGTCCATTGTCTAACTGAAAAGTCAGGTCTTATTAGGTCGTAGAAAGGTTTTACTCTCTCTGTGTAATCCAAAATGTATGTTCTGCCAAAATTCAGAAATCCCAGTATTGACTGTAAGGGCCATATTATCAAGAACAGCGATAACATTATCGCCGCTTTAGCGGCAGGAAACTGCCGCTAAAGTGGCGATAAGGGGCTTGATAATATGCCCTATAGAATTCCAATAGAAGCCCAGGGTTGATGTCCCTCACACCAGAACCTGGGCTTCTATTGGAATTCTATAGGGCATATTATCAAGTCCCTTATCGCCACTTTAGCGGCAGTTTTCTTGATAATATGGCCCTAAGTTTTTTAATGATTTTGGAGGTTGTAGCAGTGCACACTTTTCTAAAAGGTGGGCTGCCAGGCTTTTGCCTTCACTTGAAAGCTCATATCCCAAAAATAGGACATTGAGGTGGGCTATGTTTGATTTTTTTAAATTACATTTTTAGCCCTCAGAGGCAAAACCCAAAATTATGGTGCTCACCCTGGTCAAGTGTTCCTCTAAGTCATCATCCGTCAGATAAATATCATCCACATAGGATAATGCTTCTTCATCTAAATTCTGTAGTAACTCTGTTACCCTTCTTGAGAATAACCCCGTGCTATTCTTATACCCTTAGGGGAGTCGACAAAATTGACGCTGGGACCCTAGCGCTGAGAAGGCTGTCAAATATCTGCTTTCAGGCGCTATGTTTTGGCAGAAAAATCCATTTGAGATATCTAATGTTGTTTTGTATTTTTTCCGCACAATGTTATTCATTAATGCGGCACTGTGTGCATTCTCAACCGCAAATGTCTTTGTACATGAGTTCAGGTGTCTATTGCCAAAACCAAAGGATTATTCATTGATGAGGAGCATGGTTCAATTACACCTTGGTATTCAAGTTGATCTAAGATCTCCCTGACCTGTTTTTTAGCTTCCTGTTTTATGGGATACTGTCTTTGTGGAGTTGGGTTTGTTTTATTGGAATTACGTGGTGGGGTGACACTTCATCCAACCCTACGTGGTTGCGCTATAATGCTGGAGCACTCCTGTGCATATGTGTGTCTTAGGTGTGCGGGGACTAGGTCGGAGAAAGCTGGAAAAATTACAGTTTCCCCCTTTGGACATTCCATAACAATAGTAGGCGGCCAATCTTTTTCCGCTAATAGGATGTAATAGCCCGAAGTCAGGTTCTCCCAAAAGAGACCATTAACTTGTCTCGGCTTGTCCCCCTACATTTGGAGTGTTATTTCATGTAACTTGTGTGGGACACTCACCCTAGTATCAGGTGTTTCCACCGTGATATACTCACTCAACTCCGCTGTCACCAGAAATTCCATCAGGTTCCGGCGAGCTATTGTTACCTCTGCTGCGCTGTCTAGTATCATCAGAGCCCATTCCACATTTAGTAGCTGAGTCCTCAGAATTCTGGTCATGTCTAACCTTGAGACCTGTTACCTTCTTCTTTTTAAATTGAGGTTTTGCTTTAGGTTTTTCTTCTTTCTTTGAAGCGTAGTCTGAAGTGCGTTGCTTGTCTCTGGACTTTGTACGCTCTTCTTGTCTTTGTTCTGACCGTCCTTCTCTCTCAGATTTTTTTGAAGGACCCTGAAAGGAACGAGAGGAACGAGTATCAGTATCCTGATACCTGTCAGGTTTTTTAATATTACCTCTATTTCTAAGATTATATCTCCTTTCTGGGGGCACCTGCTGAGGGGACCTTCCCCTGGAGTGAGATCTGTTCTTTTGTTGTTTATTATTGTCCCATTTCTTCTTTGAAGAAACTGGTGTTTGCTTTCCCTGTTCTTTATCTGAACTCCCCATTAGTTGGGGTTTTACAGGTCTTGCTCCCAGACTGTCTCTACCTAACTCTGCATAAGCAGTTTCAATTATTTTAGGTAGTGCTGTCTCCTGTTGCAATGGAGTGTACTCTCTCAGGCATAATATTCACCAATATTATCGCAGATACCTGGGCAAAGTTATTTAACAACTTCATCCCCAAGTTTAGAGCAGGCTCTGCTCCATACTCATTCTATATTTGTCTTAATACATCTGATATTACCGCTAAAGAAGGGATACCATGAGTCCTGGTATATATTGCAGTGAAGACTGTGCCCCAAGAGGCACAATCATCTATAGAGGGAGCTATCCCCATTGGCAAGCAAATAGTAAGTATTCTATGCTTTTCATAGGACCAGTATGTGGAAACACCGCCTCCAGTTGTGTAATTTTCTGTGCTATCCAGAAGGGCATTTGTTCACATTTTGTGGGCATTTTACCCATTACTGCGTGCAATGTCTGTGGTGTAAGTTTTTGTTGTAGGAGTTTGGACTGGTCCTGGTTGGGTAGCCGGTGCAGGCTGAAGTGTGATTGTTCTCAACACAAACTGTGTCATATTTCTGTAAAGTCTTATTAATTCTTTATGCTGTACAAGTAAGTCTCCTCCTGGCATTGTGTCAATGTCAGGATGTGGTGTATATGCCGCTGAAACTGGCCATGTTGCTCCTCTGTTCCGAGCGGACTGAGTCGTACTCTATTTCTTGTATGGGGAGGGTGCCTTTAAACCAGTAGAGGTGTTCTTCGTAAGTGAGTGGAATTTCAATGTCCTCATATGGACTATACTCATTTGGTATTACATCTTCTACATTGTAGTGAAATGTTTTGATTTGTGCATTTGCCTGCTGGAATTTAATCCACGAATAGAATACCTCTGTTCTATATGATTCGTGTGCCTTAATCACGAAAGTCACTTGCCCACCCCTAATTCTAACACCATATGCTACTAGTTTTTGGGTGACGGCATTTTTAACATTATCTTAAATGTATATTGCATCTGCATCGTCTTCTTCGGCTGAAAAGTTTAGTGCATTCTCTTCATCTACTTCTCCCTGTTTGGTCATTATTTTCCGAAAGGAGAGCGTTTCAAGGGAACTGAGATAAGGTGTTATGCACAATTAGGAACACTGTATCCTTCAAGCTTGATTAAACCAACAGCCAATACATAGGAATTTTCCTACTCAGCTGTGGCGGATTTGTTCCCTCCCACTCCAGACGTCTCTGGGGAAATGTGAGTAGGGGTCGCTGAGAATAGCACGAATGAACTACTCAGATTTGACTGTTAAATAAGTGCCAATGCCCCACGTTGGGCGTCATGTCGTGTAGTTCCTATAAGACCTATATAGGATCTGCACGTTTAGACAACATACACTGCGGGACTGGTGTCCAGACTGATTCCAGACACCCCCACCGGGTATGTTGGCCTGTGTACCAGCTAGCTCGCAATGCCACTATAACCTCCTCTTACCAAGGAGAGAATAGTTCTTTGCAACTATCGAACATGACAACCCTGATCCCTCAGGACCGTGGAAACAGTAGCTTACTTTCGCTCAGTCACTCGTGCTTACTTGTTCTCAGAGGGATACACAGAATAAACGGTTCGGACGTTTTTCAATAAGCATTTATTGAACAGACGTTATTCTTGTGTAAAATAAGTGTACTGAAATCACCAGTAGACAGTAGCATAGATAAATGAGTAACAGCACTAAGAAAGTAAACAGATGGTAGGTTTCTACCATTTTGCTAAAATCATAACCACAGGTAAGTATATAAATACATGGCAGTAAAATGCGTACTCCTACGATGCAACCCTAACTAGATGTACCTAAGTGTACCTAGCATGTGAGTAGGTGTAAAGCCAAGAATCCCTCTAGGATAAAGCCAACCCTATGACCTGATGTTAGACTGCGGGACCCCAATCTGGTCTCAAGCTGAACACCCTGCAAGGGATGTCAGACCACTGCGAGCTGGAGTATCTGCATGCAGGAACCTCAGCATCTCGCGTCAGTGTGTCGGCATGGAAGTCGTGATCTCCTCTCTCTATCTCTGCAAGATGTGGTGTTTATATACCCTAAGGCATCCCCAGGGGGCTCTACCTTGCTGTGCCAGTGTCGGGCTTAGGATGACATCGGGAATGAACTTTATACACAGTTATTATGCAGGAGATGATGGTCCTGCTGTGATTCCAAGGAACTAAGAATCCTCATGCATAATTTATGAGGCCAGTGTCCAGGGAAAAACCCTACGTACTAGTGTAGTATTGTAACTGGATAAAGGTCAGTCCTTCAAATCCGTTATGTATGTAGTATAGGAGAGAATGTAGGTGAAGGGTTATGATGTTACCTAGACCTATATCGGGGTACCTCTATGAAATATAACAGAAAGATACGTAGGAATTTTCTGAATATATCAATGGATTGCTGTCTAATACTAGACACACTGCTACAATTCCAATTGTATACAGTACCCTGACTACACCTTCCTTGTACCTCTTCTGCAATAACTTCTTCTACATTTCTAGGTACCATCACCTCTTTTGCAATAGGACTACCATCCTTTATTTCATAACATAATCCTCTTTAATCAAACGCAGGAACTAATTTGTTATCCTGGAGATAGCTTTCTTCATTAAAGATAGCCTCTGTACAAGAAGTATGTTTTCATTGTCCACTAAAAACGGTAAAACAGTTATTTCTATTCACTAATCTTTTCTTCTGGTTTTGTCTCCTCATGCAAAACACTATTTTGTCAAGAGTCTTCATTCTATTTAGAATCAAAATGAAAAGCTTCCTCTTCAAAGCAAAGGCCTTATCAACTACTCTCTCAGCTTGTTCTTTCTGTTTCACTGTATCTCTCCTTCTTCTACACTTTTTAAATTTAACACTAAATTTACAAGGCTGTAACTATGTAATCATTATAACATCTGCGCAGAACCTATGCAACCATCTAAACACCCACTTGCAACCCATTCAGTCATTGAAATACTGAGGCACATGTGTGCACTAATTAAATACTCAGGCTCTACTCATGCACTCATGTAATTACGTAGAGAGTTTAAAGTTAACGGCCCGCACTCCTTTCTTAAAGTACCTTGTGCAGTTTCTCTCAAATTTTATTCATTTCGGGGTGCTATCCTGGTGTGTGCACCATCCCTGTGCACTAAGATAAATATCCAAAGAAGCTGATACAATGTTGTAACAGTCCCAGGAAGCACTCTCCAAATCCAATGAAAAAACATTTTAAACCAAAGTTAATCATTTTAAACAAGTTTCTCTTTATTAATCCTCTTTGCGTTTGTATAGTGTGTGGACAGAAAATCCCAATATTCAAGTGCTTGTCTAATGCCGACCGGCCTTTATACAGCATGTTAAGATAATCCATCCCTTAAATCACAGGAAGTCTTGAAACCCAATGTATTTCGGGCATTCAGCCCTTCTTCAGGGGTAACTGTGAATGTTAAAAAAAATCATATCAGAAACATCATTGTCACCGTATATCAAATAACATATTAAAGCTACCTAGAATCTGTAAAAAATATATAACGTAAAAAATATCCCTCTCAAATATTACAACCTGTTGTTCGAAAAATAAAATGCCAACATGTTCATCAAATCGTGTCTCCAATGTGAACCCTGTGCTCCAAAAGATTGTGTTGCGAAAAGAACAAACGTATTAAATAACTCATCACACCAATTGAGACCCCGGGGTCCTTGCGTTCAAAATCATACTAAGTTCTAAAATCCGAAAGGTGAAACACACACATACTCATTCACACCGTGTCACAACTTGAAGTCCTTATAACCCCCACACTCGAAACCTCAACCCTCATGAATCTAAACCACAATCTCCTCCTACCTTCAGCATTCAAGTCAGTCAACTAAAAACCTCCTCCATGTTAATCCTTCGTGCGTAAACCAAAAAATACCTCCCTTTTTAACGTGAAACGTAACCCGCACAGACACATGATTCCTCCGTGTAAACCAATAGGCTAATCCAATGCCAATTATATTGAAAACAATCCTATTTAAAATGCATAAATATTCCATAATGCCCAAATATTGCAACATAAAGATAAACATAATAATAAGAGCGTTCGTTGAGAAAAGTAAACATGAACATAACAATTAAAGTGTTCGTTGGTGATATACGCATTCAATCCCATTGTTGTTGAAAGTTAATTTGAATCCATGTAATCCACGGGTGCTGGGTCCGGGGTGGGACGTAGTCAATACTGTAAGTTTAAAGTTAACGGCCCGCACTCCTTTCTTAAAGAACCTTGTGCAGTTTCTCTCAAATTGTATTCATTTTGGGGTGCTATCCTGGTGTGTGCACCATCCCTGTGCACTAAGATAAATATCCAAAGAAGCTGATACAATGCTGTAACAGTCCCAGGAAGCACTCTCCAAATCCAATGAAAAACCATTTTAAACCAAAGTTCATCATTTTAAACAAGTTTCTCTTTATTAATCCTCTTTGCGTTTGTATAGTGTGTGGACAGAAGATCCCAATATTCAAGTGCTTGTATAATGCTGACCGGCCTTTATACAGCATGTTAAGATAATCCATCCCTTAAATCACAGGAAGTCCTGAAACCCAATGCATTTCGGGCATTCAGCCCTTCTTCAGGGGTAACTGTGAATGTTAAAAAAAACTCATTTCAGAAACTTCATTGTCACCGTATATCAAATAACATATTAAAACTACGTAGAATCTGTAAAAATATATAACGTAAAAAATATCCCTCTCTAATATTACAACCTGTCGTTCGAAATCGTGTCTCCAATGTGAACCCTGTGCTCCAAAAGATCGTGTTGCGAAAAGAACAAACGTACTAAATAACTCATCACACCAATTGAGACCCCGTGCTCTGTGATTTAAGGGATGGATTATCTTAACATGCTGTATAAAGGCCGGTCGGCATTATACAAGCACTTGAATATTGTGATTTTCTGTCCACACACTATACAAACGCAAAGAGGATTAATAAAGAGAAACTTGTTTAAAATGATGAACTTTGGTTTAAAATGGTTTTTCATTGGATTTGGAGAGTGCTTCCTTGGACTGTTACAGCATTGTATCAGCTTCATTGGATTTCGTAGAGAGTACCATTGTAGTAAACCTATCACCCATATTGCCTAAAGACTACATATTTCTCAGTAAAACTTGTAAATACATGGGTTTGTGGTTGAATACTTCAATACTCCCTGGATGATTGAATGAGTGCATAGGTAGAGCATGGGTGATTTCCTGAGAATACAAGTAGTGCCTAAATGATTTTCTGACTATGTCATAACTCCATGGGTCATTACATATCTGCATACTTACTGCCTGCGTGTTTGCCTGAGTATACCACTAGTATTATGGGTGTTTGGATGAGTCCATGAGTAGTTCCTGAATAATTCAACAAGCGCGTGACTAATGCTTCAATAATTCAATACATGTAAATATTCTGGTAGAATGATTAAATGCCTGGATGATTGCAAGAGTGCATACATAGCATATAGGCGATTTATGCAATGCATGGATAATGCATACATGATTGTTTAACCGCTTAGCCGCGGCGGCAATTCCGCCGCGGTGCGGCGGTTTAGCGGAGTGGGTGGGGCCGCGTCGGCCAACGGACGTTCGCAGCACTGCAGAGGTAGTGCTCGCGACGGCCGTTGGCCGACGGGCACACGCAACGGGTTAAGCCCATGCAGAGCACCTAGCCTATTGGATGAGTGGATGAATAGTGTTTCAGCAATTGGATGCAGCCCATGTCTTTTTGATTGACTGCACAGGTAGTTCCTGGATGCTTACATAACTACATGAGTAGTGCCCGGAGAATTGAATAAGAGCATCATTAGTACCTACCTAATTAGATGAGTGCATGACTAGTGTCTAAGTGACTGCATAATTCCATTGTTAAATGTTGAGAGATGCATGAAAGTAAGTATACTGCTGGGGTGATTGTATTAGAACAAGACTATTGGCTCAGTAATTAAATGACTGCATAGGTCCTGGATGATTGATAGGTTTACTACAATTGTACTCTCTACGTAATTACATGCGTGCATGAGTAGAGCCTGAGTGTTTCATCAGTGCATGCGTGTGCCTCAGTATTTCAATGACTGCATGGGCTGTAAGTGGGTGTTTAGATGGCTGCATAGGTGCTGCGCATGTGTTATAATGATTGCATAGTTACAGCCTTGTTAATTGCATGAGTCAATAGTTAGTAACTAGGTGATTAGATGAATGTATACGTAGTGCCTGCATATTTCTATGACTACATAATTTCAGTCTGCCTGATTGCAAGAGTACATCTATAATTTCTGGATAATTGAATAACTCCATGGATAGTGAATCACTGATTTGATGACTGCCTGAGGAGTGGCCGGGTGATTCCATGAGTGCCTGAATACTGCCTGACTGACTGAGAAAGCACCTTCATTGCTGTTAGATACATAACAATTGTCACTATTTCGCTGACTCGTTGGCTCTCTCCTTCTCTCAGTATCAAACTACCTGGTTTACTGAATTAATACTTTTCTTCAGAGCTATGTGTGAGTGAAATATAGGTATCACACTTGATATATAATCGCATACATGGCTCTCTAGAAACATACACTGAGCATGCACATGCATCAGTAAGATAATAAAATGGAAAACAACACTTTGAAATTTTTCAAAGCACAAATCCTTTTGTGAATTTCATACCTACATCATTTCTTAAACACTTAGGGGCATATTAGCAAGAACGGCGTTACAATTATCGCCGCTTTAGCGGCAGGAAACTGCCGCTAAAGTGACGATAATGGGCTTGATAATATGCCCTTGAGAATACCAATAGAAGCCCATGTTCTGCTGTGATCCTGGGCTTCTATTGGAATTCTCAAGGGCATATTATCAAGCCCATTATTGCCGCTTTAGCGGCAGTTTCCTGCCGCTAAAGCGGCGATAATTTTAACGCCGTTCTTGCTAATATGCCCCTTATTCTGTTTCTAAAACAAATATTCAGCATATCTCAAACAAAAGTTACACTCAATATGAAGCTAACACAAGAATTCTTGAGGCAGTCTCCACTATTAATCCTTCTCAATTTTAAACAAAGCATGTTTAAAGAAAAACACTACCCTCACCATATACATTACATTTTCATCAGCCTTACTGAACATAGAGCAGCATGTAAACATGTATGCGATTTCTTAATAGATGAACACCTTCAAGCCACCTTTACCAAAATATATACCTCTCTGCATCTTTCAGCAAACTCAAAAGTCCTACTGTATATTTAACTATGTGCAAGCACAAAAACCATATCTCACCATCTAAGCATATGCAAAGTGGTCATATAAGTTAAAAACCACATTGACAAACACTTCCCAATATATAACTAACAAGTATTACTTCTTTCTAATTCATATACACGCAGACAGCATGTTCTCATCTTTTATTTCTCAATACATTATTCCTGTTTAATATTGTTACTAAAAGTACTACAACTCCCAGAATGCAAATGACAGATGTATCTATTCTCACATGATTTTTAGACATTTGAAACATTATTAGTTCCTCATTGCAACTTTCCACAAAACTATACTGGTATTTTTCAATAAAATACACAATGTAATAAACAGGCATTTTTCTCTTACTTCCCAAAACATTCACCACTAACCTCTTAAACATATACCCTCTAATAGATACAGTTTGTCTCATATATTTTTTCTCATCACTGTGATTCTCCTTTTAATCAAACTCCCATATACAACTTAATTTCTAATGTACATTTTTAAAATAATTACAAAGTTATATATATATCATTGAATTCAGTTTGCAGATTATTTTGTTGTTTTATCTCTTTCTGCATAGTTTGGATACTGTTAAGATTTGCAAAAACTAAGTACAAGAATGGTACGCCACTCTCATACAAATCAAGTCTAAAATGGCAACCTCTTCAACTTTCCACTCTATCATTATGAGAAAGGTAGCAAATTAAAAGATGTCTTTCATTTTAGACTACTGCATCTCCACTTGTGAATGGTTAGCATCTGTTAACTCTTTCCCTTCTCATTTGAAACGAGGTTCCAGTCGCCGAGTTTTTGCAATGTTTTTGCGATCATCGCGGAAAAAAGGATGTTCAAACTGATACCTAGCTTCATTTTTCTGAAATTTAAATACTACTCAACAGTTTATTACATAGTCCTGAGTTGGAAATTAAAACTTGCAATTACTTACATTGTGTCATCACTCCTCAACTTTTCCCCAAAAAATTCTGTCTCTTCAACACCCTTCCCCCAATACAGTCTTAGCTCAGTGTAGCTAGCAACCCAGTCATACCAGTAGGTCAAAAGTTCACATCATATTCTAGAAAGAACATTCTGCTTTGAAATAAGATACAACAGGTGTGTGTTTTACTCCACAGATTCAAAAGCATTTCCATGTCTGTATTACATTTGTTTGTTTAAACAACAGTCAATAATAAGACTTCTTTCTGAGCTATCCAACACATTACCTAACTTTATTCACTTTCTTGCTGACAACATCCAATAGAAAAAAACCACTTCCATTTTAACTGTGTTTTCTCTGGAAAACTACCTCATTCAGCTCGAGCCTTCTGACTACTATTGCTGCTTCACTTCAAAATGCTTACAGTATGGATTGTTGGCCACAGCTACATCTACTGGGCTAAAGAGGCTGCAAAAAAGAGAGGTATTGACAGAGACTTCGGTTTGCCAAATGCGCAGATTACTTGCTTTGGCCAGAGAGGGTTAAAGCTTTATCAGTTGCTGGCTTTGGTTAAATCCACTGTGGATTCCCAAGCTCCTCACCTCATAATTGTGCACTGTGGTTGCAATTACCTAGGCACATTGACTGGGGTAGGGCTGGAAATCCTAATGAAAGAAGCCTTTGCAGACCTGAT
Organism: Calotriton arnoldi; assembly: GCA_963921515.1. Lineage (NCBI taxonomy): Eukaryota > Metazoa > Chordata > Amphibia > Caudata > Salamandridae > Calotriton > Calotriton arnoldi. Next base: position 181,606 of record CAWUFW010009111.1, read on the forward strand.
GTCGCTTTTCCCCCACACTGTCATGGTGTACTCTAATATATGCCAAAGACAGAAATGGAAGTGGTCAAATCAATTCTGTCCACAGATTGACAAAGCCAGGAAACATGTTAATAAAACTGTTTCTGCATTCCTCAGAGACCATCTCATGGGCTGTATCTATAACAACAGCCTGTGTTTTGACATGCATGGAATTTATAGAAATAATAGAGTGCACTTTACAGATTAAGGCAACAGGGTGTTTTCCGGTCTTATGTGTAGCAGATATATACATACAACCAACACAACGGCTCTTGTCAGAGCCACCCTAGTATCCAGAATATTGTGAAGTGTTTTTCTAAACGTTTTTTTTCTCTACTTTTTGGGGATCTTCTCGACGATGACGCGATCCCCGTGGACACGTGGCTAAAACGGAAAACAAAAGCAGACATTCAATGGCCTCCAGCACATCCAAAAATAATATCTAAAAAAATCATTCTGAACATTGCCCTGCACACATTACTATACATATACTTCTTTCAAAGCATGTTCAAACTCATATTTTTGTACTAAGTTTCTTTAAAAACCATCTTTTAGACCTATTTTCTGTTTTCACGGTTATTTGGGACGATGTGATGATGTTGTTAACTGCAACAATCGCGCCATTCAGATAAAGTAAAAACACTTATATGCACACACATTATAGTATTCAACAGACTAGAGCTTTATTACTGTACACGTCAAACTCATACTTTTCTAGTGTATTTCTTGAACAAACATTTCTTTCCGTTTTCGCTGTGAGGCCGGAGATCGCGATGACGTTGCTCATTGCGATCCCTGCAGTTACGTCACGAAAGCAGAAAGCAAAAGCAGGAATTCAATAGCCACAAACACATTAAAAAAATAAAACTATTTAATTAATTCTAACCATCACAGTACATAACTCACTATAAAAATATTTATCCAAATCTCAATATAATACAATGTGCAGTAATGATTCACTGATATTTATTTTTATATTTTACCAATGTTCGTGACAACGTTGATATTCACGAAATCCCCGCGATTGTACATGAGATGGCCGTGCTGGTGCTCGTGAAGTTGTCACGAACATTGCGCGATATTAAATAAATCCATTTTGGACACACAACTTGTGTCACTACCATCTCCATTTCTCATCCATGGGGTCAGAGTATCTCCATCCTGACCCCTTATGTGGTCTTTCAAACAGATTTTCATCCCTGGGAACCATTCCCAATAGATAAAATGGTGGCTGCAACTTTCGATTAAGGTTGCGTCCATCCAATCTGAGCATTCCCATAGGCACGTGCATCTGCGATTCATAGTTAAACGTCAGGAAAATATCTGCGGCCAAGATATCACTATAATTTTAAGCTTAAATTTCTAAAAAACTACTGAATGGATTTACACCATATATTCAAAATGCACTTCCTTGAACAGACATCTACCTCCCGCCAAATTTGGTGTACGTCCTTTCAGCGACTCGGGCTGTAGAGGTGGCTAAAGTTTCCAATGGGAATTAACATTACAAAATCAACCTTATTTCACGCCCCAATTTCTCAGTCCACACTCCACAGATCACCCCCAAACTTTCCATGACACACAAAACCTACCTTGACTTTAAAAAAAAAAAATGTAATGAAGATTGGTCCAACGACGCAAAAGTTATAGCCACGTCAAAAAATGCTTCTCCTATGGAAACTAGGTCCTAACTATAACTAGCTACTGGCGATTGTAATATATATATATATATATATATATATATATATATATATATATATATATATATATATATATATATATATATACAAAAGAGTTGCCTCTAGGTGGGATGCACTCCCAGGTGGAAATTACACCAAAGCAAGGGCACACGCCGTGAACAAAGTCCTTTTCTGGTTACCTGCCAGACGCGTTTCGGGCCAACGCCCTCTTCAGTGGCAGACTATGTGACGTGCCGGCATGCGGCAACCACCAGTAAATCCCCGTAATAATTATGCTCAGGTGAACCACCTGAAGCAATGCTTCCTGGGACTGGTGGTTCAGTAAAACCAAAGTGTGTCGCCGCCGGCACTCACATTCAAAAATGTCTTAAAAGGATTGCCGATGTTCGCGCCGGCACCCCTGCATATAACAGGCACCTCCTGTTCCACAGTTAGCTGCCCCAATAAAGCAGCCGCGGACCCGCAAGTGTTTCGCGGTGGTGCAATCCCACGACCAGGCAGTCCGCTGTACAAAATACAAAAAGAGTTGCCTCTATGTGGGATGCACTCCCAGGTGGAAATTACGCCAAAGCAAGGGCACACGCCATGAACAAAGTCCTTTTCTGGTTACTTGCCAGACGCGTTTCGGGCCAACGCCCTCTTCAGTGGCAGACCATGTGACGTGCCGGCATGCGGCAACCACCAGTAAATCCCCGTAATAATTATGATCAGGTAAACCACCTGAAGCAATGCTTCCTGGGACTGGTGATTCAGTAAAACCCAAGTGGGTCGCCGCCGGCACTCACATTCAAAAATGTCTTAAAAAGATTGCCGATGTTCGCGCCGGCACCCCTGCATATAACAGGCACCTCCTGTTCCACAGTTAGCTGCCCCAATAAAGCAGCCGCGGACCCACAAGTGTTTTGCAGTGGTGCAATCCCGCGACCAGGCAGGCCGCTGTACAAAATACAAAAAGAGTTGCCTCTAGGTGGATGCACTCCCAGGTGGAAATTATGCCAAAGCAAGGGCACACGCCATGAACAAAGTCCTTTTCTGGTTACCTGCCAGACGCGTTTCGGGCCAACGCCCTCTTCAGTGGCAGACCATGTGACGTGCCGGCATGCGGCAACCACCGGTAAATCCCGTAATAATTATGCTCAGGTGAACCACCTGAAGCAATGCTTCCTGGGACTGGTGGTTCAGTAAAACCCAAGTGGGTCGCCGCCGGCACTCACATTCAAAAATGTCTTAAAAGTCTTGCCAATGTTCACGCCGGCACCCCTGCATATAACAGGCACCTCCTGTTCCACAGTTAGCTGCCCCAATAAAGCAGCCGCGGACCCGCAAGTGTTTCACGGTGGTGCAATCCCGCGACCAGGCAGGCCGCTGTACAAAATACAAAAAGAGTTGCCTCTAGGTGGGATGCACTCCCAGGTGGAAATCACGCCAAAGCAAGGGCACACACCATGAACAAAGTCCTTTTCTGGTTACCTGCCAGACGCATTTCGGGCCAACGCCCTCTTCAGTGGCAGACCATGTGACGTGCCGGCATGCGGCAACCACCAGTAAATCCCCGTAATAATTATGCTCAGGTGAACCACCTGAAGCAATGCTTCCTGGGACTGGTGGTTCAGTAAAACCAAAGTGGGTCGCCGCCGGCACTCACATTAAAAAATTTCTTAAAAGGATTGCCGATGTTCACGCCGGCACGCCTGCATATAACAGGCACCTCCTGTTCCACAGTTAGCTGCCCCAATAAAGCAGCCGCGGGCCCGCAAGTGTTTCGTGGTGGTGCAATCCCACGACCAGGCAGTTCGCTGTACAAAATACAAAAAGAGTTGCCTCTAGGTGGGATGCACTCCCAGGTGGAAATTACACCAAAGCAAGGGGACAATCCATGAACAAAGTCCTTTTCTGGTTACCTGCCAGACGCGTTTCAGGCCAACGCCCTCTTCAGTGGCAGACCATGTGACGTGCCGGCATGCGGCAACCACCAGTAAAGCCCCGTAATAATTATACTCAGGTGAACCACCTGAAGCAATGCTTCCTGGGACTGGTGGTTCAGTAAAACCCAAGTGGGTCGCCGCCGGCACTCACATTCAAAAATGTCTTAAAAGGATTGCCGATGTTCGCGCCTACACCCCTGCATATAACAGGTACCTCCTGTTCCACAGTTAGCTGCCCCAATAAAGCAGCCGCGGACCCGCAAGTGTTTCGCAGTGGTGCAATCCCGCGACCAGGCAGGCCGCTGTACAAAATACAAAAAGAGTTGCCTCTAGGTGGGATGCACTCCCAGGTGGAAATTACGCAAAAGCAAGGGCACACGCCATGAACAAAGTCCTTTTCTGGTTACCTGCCGGACGCGTTTTGGGCCAACACCCTCTTCAGTGGCAGACCATGTGACGTGCCGACATGCGGAAACCACCAGTAAATCCCCGTAATAATTATGCTCAGGTGAACCACCTGAAGCAACGCTTCCTGGGACTGGTGGTTCAGTAAAACCCAAGTGGGTCGCCGCCGGCACTCACATTCAAAAATGTCTTAAAAGGATTGCCGATGTTCGCGCCTACACCCCTGCATATAACAGGTACCTCCTGTTCCACAGTTAGCTGCCCCAATAAAGCAGCCGCGGACCCGCAAGTGTTTCGCAGTGGTGCAATCCCGCGACCAGGCAGGCCGCTGTACAAAATACAAAAAGAGTTTTATCTAGGTGGGATGCACTCCCAGGTGGAAATTACGCCAAAGCAAGGGCACACGCCATGAACAAAGTCCTTTTCTGGTTACCTGCCAGACGCATTTCGGGCCAACGCCCTCTTCAGTGACAGACCATGTGACGGTCCGGCATGGGGCAACCACCAGTAAATCCCGTAATATTTATGCTCAGGTGAACCATCTGAAGCAATGCTTCCTGGGACTGGTGGTTCAGTAAAACCCAAGTGGGTCGCCGCCAGCACTCACATTCAAAAATGTCTTAAAAGGATTGCCGATGTTCGCGCTGGCACCCCTGCACCACCCAGGCACGTTTCAGGCCAACGCCCTCTTCAGTGGCAGACCATGTGACATGCCGGCATGCAGCAACCACCAGTAAATCCCCGTAATAATTATGCTCAGGTGAACCACCTGAAGCAATGCTTCCTGGGACTGGTGGTTCAGTAAAACCCAAGTGGGTCGCCACCGGCACTCACATTTAAAAATGTCTTAAAAGGATTGCCGGTGTTCTCGCTGGCACCCCTGCATATAACAGGCACCTCCTGTTCCACAGTTAGCTGCCCAAATAAAGCAGCCGCGGACCCGCAAGTGTTTCACGGTGGTGCAATCCCGCGACCAGGCAGGCCGCTGTACAAAATACAAAAAGAGTTGCCTCTAGGTGGGTTGCACTCCCAGGTGGAAATTACGCCAAAGCAAGGGCACACGCCATGAACAAAGTCCTTTTCTGGTTACCTGCCAGACGCGTTTCGGGCCAACGCCCTCTTCAGTGGCAGACCTTGTGACGTGCCGGCATGCGGCAACCACCAGTAAATCTCTGGTATATATATATAGATATATTACCTACTGGCGGTCGCCAGTAGGTAGTTATAGTTAGGACCTATTTTCCTAGGAAATTCACAACATTCTATTCCCAATAACTTTAGCGCCGGTCGACGAATCTTCGCGAAATTTTCAAAACTCGTGGGGCGCTCCAGTCTGCTCCTATCTTGAAAGTTTCGGGGTGATTTGGCAAGCGGGGGTTGAGAAAAAGGGGGTCCCAAAACGTGTTTTCTCCATGTTATTTTCCATAGGAAACTTTAGACAAAGCTACAGCCCGAACTGCTGAACGGAATTACACCAAATTTTGCAAAAAGGTAGCCCTTGGTTCAGAAAGAGCCCTTTTGTTAAATGGTGTAAATCCATTCAGTAGTTGCTGAGAAATTCAAAAAATAAGAGTCAAAAATCAATTTCCCATAGTGAACTTTGTGCAAGGCTACAGCGGAAACTACAGAACGGATTTACCCCAAATTTGGCATAAAGGTACTGCTTGGCTCAAAAGCGACCTTTTCAAAAATGGTGTAAATCCGTTCAGTAGTTGTTTAAATATTAAAGGAAAAAGAACTATATATATCTGGGCGGAGCCTAACCACACATGTCATCGTGAGATCTGATTGGCTGTCAGCACTTCATCCAAGAAGTGTTGGCAGCCATCTTGGGATCAATATACATGATAGCACCCCATGAAATGCATTGTAGTGAATAGAAGATTTTGAGGGTCACCAAAGGAGAACTATAAAGGGTGATAACAGACTTTAGTTACATTAGAATTCATTTGTTGATGGTACCATACTAATTTTAGGAATTGTGGTGTGTTCTAGGGTGATTTTACCCTGTGAAAAATCTTCTGCTGGGATTTCATGAATCATGTTTGAGAGAAAACAATTTTCTCATGCTTGTCCCACAGAGGTTTGGAAGGTGCTCCAGAAGCTAAAATTAGAGCATATTTTCTGTAAATTCACATTATCTTTCTCAGTCATGTGTGAATGAAGTCTGACATTCTCAGTAAAACATGTAAATCCAACAAGGCCAGAGACTGTCAGTTGATTCCTTTGTGTTCTACTGCAGCTTCCTAGAGTGTTCTTAAGAACAACTAGAGCGCTAACAACCTTACCTATGACAAAAGTATGGGACACCTGAAGCCATCTTGATTGGAATAAACTGGTAACACTTAAAACATTTAATTTAAAAAGGAACAAAATGATGGGGTTCATTTTGTCTTAGAAATTATGGTTAGTGCTGTAGAAAGAAAAATTAGGACATGTTTTAAGTGAGATCTCAAATATCTTCCTGTTATATTTCAACAGGAGCAGCCTGCCAGTTGATTCCTTTGTGTTCTACTGCAGCTTCCCAGAGTGTTCTAAAGAACAACTAGAGCGCTAACAGTCTTACTTATGAAAAAATTATGGCACACCTGAAGCCATCTTGATTGGAATAAACCGGTAACACTTAAAACATTTTATTTAAAAAGGAACAAAATGAGGGGGTTCATTTTGTCATAGAAATTATGGTTAGTGCTGTAGAAAGAAAAATTAGGACATGTTTTAAGTGAGATTACAAATATCTTCCTGTTATATTTCAATAGGAGCAGCCTGCCAGTTGATTCCTTTGTGTTCTACTGCAGCTTCCCAGAGTGTTCTAAAGAACAACTAGAGCGCTAACAGTCTTACTTATGACAAAATTATGGCACACCTGAAGCCATCTTGATTGGAATAAACCGGTAACACTTAAAACATTTAATTTAAAAAGGAAAAAAATGAGGGGGTTTATTTTGCCATAGAAATTATGGTTAGTTCTGCAGAAAGAAAAATTAGGGCATGTTTTAAGTGAGATCTCAAATCCTCTTCTATTTCATTAGAAAATTCTGACATGCAGACTGAAACAATCACTTTCAATACCAGCAGTAGACTTCCAGTTAACTCCCTGGTGAGCAGTAGCTTTACTACAGTGATCTAATGAGCAACTAGAGTGCTAACATTCTGAATTTATGGCAAATGTGTGACACATCTGAATGCCTTCTTGATGGAATCAAAGTAAAAACTGAAAGCATTTCCTACTGAGGAGACTGCAGTAAATGAGGAAATTAGGAAACTTCATAACAAATAAGTATCCCAAGATGGCCACCAGAGAAAAAAGAGCCCAAATGTAGCACAAATATCACCCACATGTAGCCCACATATAGCCCAATGACAGAAGTGTGGAAAACACTTTTTATTTTTAGTTTTTTGCAGTTTTATATAGTGCAGACTGGTCAGGTATTGGAGCGTTGCATCTTACTTGGACCCCTTATTGCGTATTTTGCACGAAGTACATGAGATTGATCTTGCGAAACATTGAACTTTACTATTCTGTTAACCTGAAGTTGCTCTGAACCGGGCTTTGTAACACCCGTTTTTACCTACTGGTTTTAATTAATTCTCACTGTAATGTATTAAGAAAGAGGATTTACTGTTTTTATGTACACTTTTATGATCTATGTTTCTAAATCAGATCGAATAAAGTTTAATGAATGTAATTGAAGTCTCCCAAGATGGCCACCAGAGAAAAATGAGCCCAAATGTAGCACAAATATCACCCAGATGTAGCCCACTTATAGCCCAATGACAGAAGTGTGGAAAACACTTTTTATCCTTTGTTTTTTTGCAGTTTTATATAGTGCATGCTGGTCAGATATTGGAGTGCTTTACATGAGCATTGGTTACATCATACAAGGACAAACTCATTTTGGTTGTAGGCATGGGGAGATTAAGTGATTTGACCAGAATCACAGAATGACGAGCTGAAGCAGAAACTCCAACTTGGTAACACCACATTTTCTCCCCTAAGCGTAACATTTAATCAAGTGGTCAACTGGATAAAAAAACATAGAGATAACAAATAATTCAAAAGTGCTTTGTCGCTATTTGAGAACTGCTTGGCTCAGAAAGCGACCTTTTTAAAAATGGTGTAAATCCGTTCGGTAGTTGCTGAGAAATTGTAAAAAAACAAATATCGATATCTGGAGGCGCGGTGGATCCGCGAACCCTCCCGACCACGAGCTTCATTTTAATTGGCTGCCAACACTCCAAACCAGGAAGTGTTGGCAGCCATCTTGTGACTCGCCGAGTCACAAGAAAACAGGGAAACAAAGGTGAAAAAGAAGAAAAGGGGGCATGGTAGAAACACCCTGACCCCCTAGGCCTGCTCAGGGGGTCCCACAAGGACCCCCAGGGCAACAAATGCATTTTTTTAAAAACAATTGGCGAAATTCGCGCTGGGGTCGTGAATCCCGCCGAAATGTAAAACAAAATGAAGCGCGGGATACCGCGCTTCATTTAATTGAGACCCCCGGGTGGGCCAGGTCCCGGGGGCATTGCCAACAAATATATGCAGGGCCCGCGGGGGCACCCGCAGCCCCGGGACCGCCACCTCCCGGGGCTTGTTTTTTAATGTTTGGGGGCCTCCAAGGCCCCCAAGCCCCAGGAACGCCACCGCCAGGGCTTTTATCAAATAGGGACCCTCAGGATTCAAGGGGAATTAATCCTCCAACTTACCCTGAGCACTACTGATGCAGTCCAGCCATCGCCCTGTCACTACCCATGCACTCCTCCAATCAACCAGCGAGCACCATGTACTTATCCAATCACTCCGCCAAAACACAAGCACTTATAAATTCACCATCCACTCTCCTTGCAGTACTCTAATCATCCAGTCAGTACCCATGTACTCATCCAATGACCCAGGCACTAACTCATGGCAAATACAGAGGAGGTCATGCTAATCACAGGGGTACCCCAACGCATAGTGTTCCCTAGTGTATGTAGGTGTTTTCACTGTATTCTAAGTGTCTTTTACCACCAGAGACAGAGTCAGTTACCACCAGTACCCATCAGCAAAAGTTGGGGGCACAGGAGTACTTTCTACTCCTCTGTTGGTTCTTTCTGCACATCTCTTCCTTCTTCTTGCACTTTTCTTCGTCTTTCTGGACTTCTGTTGCCTCTTTCTGCATTTGTCTTCCTTCTTTCTGCGCTTTTCTTCTTCTTTCTTCACATGTCCTACCTCTGTAGGCATAGTTAGAAACTATCATTTAAAAAACCTTTGAAATTCACTTAAAAAACCATAGGTTTCTGGCATGTTATAGTTAGAAATTAGCATTTAAAAAACCTTTGAAATTCACTGAAAAAACCATAGGTTTCAGGCACGTTATAGTTAGAAATTAGCATTTAAAAAACCTTAGAAATTCACTGAAAAAACCATAGGTTTTAGGGAAAGTTATAGTTAGTTGGACATTTCACTCGTACAAAACCAGAGAAATTCCCCCATTATAGTTAGTTCAGCTAACTATAACTCGCGCCCCACATATGACATCACTCATGACATGGTCAGTGACATCACTGATGACATCACTGATGACATCTCAAATGACATCACTGATGACATCATCCATGTGATAATTTGATGCATCTTCTCACACCCTAATGTAACCTTTGATACACCAACTCTAAATAACAGACTGCCATTCTCAAAACCATAGACACTCCAGCAGCAATAACTACATACCCACTCACTGATTCTTAGGTCTAAACACATATCCACTCACTCACCCATACAGTCACTCATACTTACAATCACTCAGTACAGGACTATCATATGCACTCATACGCCTATATAGACACTCACACACCACCACTCATCCATAGAGGTACTCACACACCTAGTCAGTCATGCAAATAATTAATCACACTCCCATTTACTCACCTATACAGTTATACACACACCAGCTCACTTACTCATACAAATACTAGGACATTCTTACGCTCTTATACAATCACTGATACAAGCACACACTCATCCATACAGTCACTCTCATAATCACACACTCTCACTTATAGCTATTTATATATTCCAACACACATATATACTGCCTTTCAAATATGTAGTTACTCACACATGTACCACTGAGATATACATTCACTCACTAACACACCCATACACACACTCACACACCCATACAGTCCATCACAGATGCACTCTTGAAACCATGCACCCAGTGAATCACCTACTCACACATCTATGCACAGAGTCACACACACCCCACTCATACAAACACTCAGGCATCCATACAGATACTCAGACAACCAATCAATAACCCATATAGACACTCATGTAGCTATTCACAAACCCATGCAGCCGCTTACACACCAACAGACAGACGGATACAGACATTCACACAGTTTAGTCACTAACCCGTGCATTCAGTAAGATACATTTAATCACTCACTTATAGAGTCAGTCACAAACCTACTAAATCATCCATTCAGACACTTATACACCCAAACATTCTTTAATACGCCTTTCCCTATATATATTAAACATATTTAAACTTTACAGAAACACACAGTCACTAGATGATGTCATCAGTGATGTCATTTGAGATGTCATCAGTGATGTCATCAGTGATGTCACTGACCATGTCATGAGTGATATCATATGTGACATCATCAGCAGTGCATTGCGGGGGCGCGAGTTATAGTTAGCTGAACTAACTATAACGGGGGAATTTCTCTGGTTTTGTACAAGTGAAATGTCCAACTAACTATAACTTTCCCTAAAACCTATGGTTTTTTCAGTGAATTTCTAAGGTTTTTTAAATGCTAATTTCTAACTATAACGTGCCTGAAACCTATGGTTTTTTCAGTGAATATATATATATATATATAATGTGTTCCCTTGAAACTACATCTATTAACCTATGACCTATGAAAAGCGCCCCCAGAGTGTCAGTTTTTCTTTCTTCATGACATGACTAAAGTGTAAATTTACCTTTATGAATCAGGCCTAGTATGTTCAGACTCTTATAATCTGGTATTAACGCTTAAAAACAAAATGGTTAGAAACTATTGCAAATCGTTAAGCACATATTTGAAATTAGATTGATATTTCCTAGCCTGTGTTGTGTGAAATTTCCAGTTTGCAGGGTCTTCCATATGTATTAGAAATGATATTTAAACTATTTTACTTGGTTTGTGAAGAATTTTGGACATTTGCATTAAACTCTAATTTTCACAACCTGTTTTCTTGGCGGGAATGCAGGCGAATAGAATGGCAGAGGAATCTTCCATGCAGCTTCCCACCTGTTTCAGGCAGAAAATGGCAAAGAATTCTCTTTGTTAATGAAGAAGAGCTTGTCTAAGGTGAGAAGTACCATGTGCGCTTTACCACCTACGATGCCCAACGTTATTAGACTACACAGACCTTCGCGTGGACTATCCATCTGGTTTGATTCCGACACTTGCCAACACCTATTATTAACATTTCGGCTTTAAAGGAACCACTTGGCAATATAAGAATCAAACCTGCAATCTAGTATAAAAAGCTTCAATTCTGTAACTTGGAAAGAAAAAGCATTACGTGTGAAATGAGATGTCTAAACGAACAATTTTGTTTGCAGCTTCTTACAAATTATGACGGAAATAAATGCCTTTCAAAACTTAGTGGAAAGAGCCACAAACGTGCAAAAATCCTCCCGAATAAATGCTAATTCTTATTTATTCATTTTAAAAAGTAATTTATAAGTGTTATAACCATTGTATTCACAAGAGGATTAGTAAAGATAAAAAATAGCGTGCAGTATTACAGCTAGACACATATAATGTATGGCATTTAAGAAATGACTTTGATATACAATATCCAACTTAATAAGCATTTGGAGACAGCAAATTCCTAGTAAACAGTATTGTAATGTATTGTAGTGGCATTTATATAGCACTTTCTTTACCCTTGCGAGACATACATCACTTTTATGGCTAGGCATGTTTTATTAGTTATATGACACTACATTCCTTTGGCAAGATAGTCAAGTTGTCCGATTTACGTCGACTTCCACGGTGCCTATCGAAGTACATAGTTGAAAGGCTGTTGTTTGTACTATGTGGAATATGTTCTAATAGTCGTTCGGCATAACTCATGGATGATGTGGAGTGTGAGCTTAGACACAATATTCAATGCAAGTACTTACCATATTTTAATGTCATACATTGAAAACACTGTGTTTGTGCATCAGTGGGGTCGACTGTGGTTTATGGAACACAACGTAGGAGTATTGTATGGAGTTTATCCAGGAGTGACCAAGGACACAATTGTTGGAGGTTGTGTTGAACAGATATTAAAATTAAGATTAAGGGCCTGATTATGACTTTGGTGGTGTGGGAGTGGGGCTGCCACGCTGCTGCCCTGCTATCACACTGCCAAAGTCCAACGTCGGATGCCCCCTGGATTGTGAGTTTTAAAGTTGTCTGGCCGGCGGTTCTTTGGCAGTCCCACAGCAGTGCCTCGCAATGAGAGCACCAAAGCCCATTCCTGCATGGCATGGACTCTGCAGTCCATGCAATGCAGGAAAGTCGATGCATACAGACAGGGGGGCACAACATGTGCCCCCCTACATGCATCCCCATGGCCTGAGGCACCAGGGGGCCCTGTACAGCCCCCTTACTTGCCTCACTGCCAGCCTTTCCATGGCAGGCTCACCCCCATGAAAAGGCTGGCAGTGAGGAAACTTGTAATATGCTTGGTGGTGCCGCAACGGCACAGCCAGCATATTACTGCCTCATACAGCTGCAACACCACCATGGAACGGCAGTTCCCTGGCAGCTGCAGTGGGCCTGCTGTGGTTCAACTGCCAAACTCAAAAAAGGGCAGCCGAGCCGCCAATGCGACGGTAACCGCAGTGCTTCTGTGGGTTTGGCGGTCCTTTGGACAGCCAAACTTGTAACCACCCCCTCAGTATACTCAGGAGCATCAAAGAAGCAATATATGAGCAACCAATCAGAGGTACTGTTAAAATGCATGAGCTTGTTATATGGATTCTACCCAGGAGTCACAGAAGAGCACCCCTTTGGAGGTACTGTTAAGCCACCAAGGGATATTATATGGATTCTAAATATGAGTGACTCAGGCTTAACGTATTGGAGGCACCTTTTAAGCCACCAACAGGTATCATGTAGATTCTAACCAGGACAGGCAGTGGAGCAACTAATTTCAGGCACTGTTAAACCACCATGGTGCATTATCTGGTGTTTACCCCAGAGCAACACCGCCCTTTAAGTACGTGAAATTCTATAAAAAATCATACAGGAATTGGCATGAAAATTATGATTCACATATGTTACTCCCAAAACACTTGGGATTCCTGACATAACTCCTGTCTCCATAACACTGGGAGACTTTTTAATGGAAGGATATCCTAGTAAGCAGCTTGTAACCTATGATGTGCAAAATAATGGTGGTTTACAGTGTGTATCTGACAATATGAGTAAGGCTGGAAAACCACGGGCCAGTTCTGTTCCACTACATTTTGACCGCTTTGATCAGCTAGTTTCTGGGAAAATTAACAAGTGCACGGGCAGAAATTATAAATAAGTCTAAATTTCCCAGTTATTCCACATTTCTAAGTTGTCGTTCAAGGCCCAACTTGGAATGGACTTTTTTTGTTGGTTTCCGGAGATACCATTCCTGCTGTAATGGTGACTCCTTGGGCTGGATTTATCTGACCTGTTACTGGCCCACTCACAATGGGGCCTTACTGGAAACAACAGGGAGTTTCCCTGTCCACTGAGGATGAAGGCCAGTGAATGTCCCATAACTCTTTTCGATCTCAAAAATGTGGAACCTCTGATTATAGTACACCTACAACTAAAATTGTATGTGTTAATCTCTGCTGGAAATGTATGACCAGTTAAGCATGACTTCAGCAAATCTTAAAGAAGTCAGATTTCAATACTAAAGAAGTCAAAATGTGTGGATTTGGCCCCTAATCCATGGATATGGCTTTAAATATGTTTTTACTGGTTACAACACTATCCAACCTACAGTAGAACCACCATTGTACATTGGCTCGTGATTCACAGTGATCTATACACACATGGCAAAAGCACAATATGCCAGTGCACAAACTAAGACTAAAGTTCCATATTATAAAGCATATATCACCAAGAGGCCTTGTGCCAATGCTTTAGAGTAAAGTATCAAATCCTCATACAGCTAAAACCTTTGGTCATAGATGCAAAAATCTACAAATTACATCAGTTCTTTAACATCAATTTCTCATAAGGAGCAAGTATGGATGGGAATGCATATGACTTCCTTTAATTTGCCACAATGTGATGTTTATACCAGGTGATCATCAACAGCCTGGCCACATTTAAAGACAGCTATCTGTACCCTGTAAAATATATACAATTGCACTGTATTACAGGTTATATTGCCCAAGAGGGTGCAGAACAGGAGCATCCCTCCACCAGCTACAGCCCATCACCTAAAACATTTCAGCGGTCATGTTCAACCTGCAAGAACATCTTCTCCAGTACTGTTACAGAATACACTACTACCATTTCCTCATTGTCAACTTTGTCGGCCGCAGGTCCGACCGCACCTCTGCTGACCCATTGGTCTCAGACCCATCTAACGCATTTGCTGTTTCCTTGTCTGTTTTCAGACACACCTACCACCTCTGCTGTCCTGTGATCTCTGTCACACTGATCACTCCTGCTACCCAGTAGCTTCAGACACACCTACCACCTCTGTTGCTCCTATGCTTTTGGACACATCTAACACCCATGGTACCATTTCGGTCTCAGGGAAGCTTTCCACCTCTCCTGCCACTGTTGGCCAATGTACCATCACCATCATTGCATCTACACCTGCTGCCATTTCTGCACCTTTTCTGTCATTCTTATTTGCATATCCTGCCCATTTAGGCAACACAACCATAACCCCTTAAAGCGCAATATTCACTAATGTGCCCACTTACTCAGTTATGTCCACCATGCTTTCAATATTCACAAACATAGTGGAACAAACATGATTTTTCAGAACAACCCACTGGTGTACTGGGAAACAGCCATCTAGGGCAAGATACCTTATGTTTTACCCACTTGTCTGATTCATTTTCATTTTTAAACTAGGGGTTCTGACTTAGAGGACAATCATGAAGGTCTTCAGGCACCCCTTCTGAGTCAATGAACTCCACAGGCGGTGTGGAGAGGGTCATGAAGAGCATAGTGGGTAGGCTTGAGACACTGCAGGCAGATGACAAGTGTATACAAAAGAAATCGCAGGCCTTAGTGATTACAACAGTACCACACCCTGCAATCACAGTATAATTGCAGGAACTGGTGGGAAAATAATAACAGGAGGCCATTTCAGTGCATGCCACCACATTCAGTTCATGCAAGGCAGGCACAAAAATGAAACAGGTTATAAACAATATGTGTGACCAGAAGAGTGATGCAGCTTATGGAGGCAGCAGTAAGGATGTAAGAGAGCAGTTGATCTAGGGTCAGGTCGCTATTACCCATGGACAGACTGTGGTGATACCTACACCCATGGTACACCTCTGTGTGTTGGAAA
The DNA here is from genome assembly GCA_963921515.1 of Calotriton arnoldi. Classification (NCBI taxonomy): domain Eukaryota; kingdom Metazoa; phylum Chordata; class Amphibia; order Caudata; family Salamandridae; genus Calotriton; species Calotriton arnoldi. Next base: position 197,214 of record CAWUFW010009111.1, read on the forward strand.
GACTGGAGATGTAGATGTTGCCTTATGGCCAAGTTCTAGGCTGTGAGATAGAACACAACTACAACTCTTCTCCTTCCATTTCTTCCCCTATCCCTCCTGTCACACCAGTCATGCATGTCTGGGACAAACATGGTGTGCCCATCAATCTAGGGCTGCTGTGTCCACTGTCAATTGAGTCAAAGAGCCAAATCCCCTTTCGGTCTTGAGTACATAGAAAGGTAGGGGTTTAATTGGCATTATGGGATTGGTTAACTAGGGGCATAGAATAATGTAGTTTAGCCTTCATTTCCTGGGTTTGTTGAAGTTGGGTTGGTGGTAGGATGTTACTACTATGGGACAGGGTTTCTAAGGATGTGCAGGGGAGCTAGGGTACTACAGCCAGGGTCATAGCACAATGTAGTTTAGTGTTCTTCTCCTGGGGTTTGTGGTGCTGGGGTGGGGGTAATATGAGTGCATGGAGCCAGACTTAGTTGGGTTTAGGGTGAGAGATCAGACGTGGAATCAGAAGTGTAACAGTGTAGTTTAATTTTGATATCCTGGGATTGCTAGGGTTAGGGTGGGAGTAGAATGCAGCTACTTGGGGTCAGGATTAGTTGGGCTTAGAGTTCTAGTGATGGATGGGTTAACTAGAAACATTGTTTTATTTAGTTTAGTTTCCTTGAGTTGTGCTTTATTGCTCCCTCATATGTGAACTTATTACTGGTAAATATTTAGTGCAATTCTACTACTGGTTATTCAAATACCAGTCACTATGTTAGCCACAGATGTGTTATTTGTAGCTGACATGTAATACCCAATTGGACATTTGCAATACAATGTGTGCATGTGCACCCTGTGGAAGGAACTAGTCACATATGACTTACCATACATTTTACTACAGGAAATTCTGGTTATCTACAGTAGGGCTGGCACCTTTCTATGTTGTATGATCCTAATCCTTCTTTTGAACATCCATTCAATGTAACACTTTCACAGATGTGAAATAGCACTGAGTGCATATTTGGACTGATGAAGTGGTGCTTCAAAAGACACTGCCCTAGTGGGACCTTAGTGAATGCCTCTGACAAGGTGTGTCAGAATACACGTCTGTGTTGCATGTTTATCTATGTGACATTGAGGTGCTCTACCTATGCATGGGGAGGCTAACCAGCCACAGGAGAACACAAGTAATGAGACAAAACAGGCACACGTTCTATGGGGCCATCAGCAGCACAATGGCAAAACAGCTGATATCAGGGATGGACTAAATTCAAATTACTTTTGAGCATACCACTATTAATAAACCAGATCTACAAAAGAGCCAAAAATGATTGCTCAATACATTTTTGTGTTTACCAATTGTAAATGCAAAAACGTTTATTTGTGATTGACCCTCATTCTTTACTAACTCGCACCTCATCCTCCACTAAAACAAACACACAGCGGCATTAGCCAGATAGCTGAACAGCACCAATTAACCTTCTCCAAGCCTGATTGGGGAACCCTGCTAGGGGGATTGTGAGGCTGAGGAGAAGTAGGGGATTGGTTTTGTTGCTGTTTCTTAGGAGGGGATGTGGATGTTTGACAGATATCTTCTGCCACTCTGATCTTTCAGAGGATTCTGAGCATCATAAATGGGCATGGGATCTTTCTTAGTTTATTGATATTGCATGTTGTGATGCCAGCAAATCCTGACACTGTTGCATATGATGCTCACTTGTCGATCTGGACTCCTAGAATTGGAGCTTTACCAGATCCATCAGGGAGTCTGCTATTAAACCATGGGTTTCTGAGTTCAAATATGTGTGTTGCCATACAACTGATTCATCAGCCTGCATTTTATGAATGTGAGGGCTAATATCTGTCAAGGTCTGAATGAGGCTTGTAAAGTGGCTGCTCCTTCATACCTTGCATCTTATCATTGCAATTAGAGTGCATGTTTTCAAATTGCCTCCATCTGCTCAACATTTTTATCCCACGTCCTGTGCCCCACAGAGGACTGAAACATCATGTAGTCCTCACCCTTTCTTGATTCAACCTGGCTGGTCCAATGGTAGGGGCTGTGTTTGCTTTCACAGAGGCAGTGGTAGCATCAACTTGATCTGTGCATGTTGTGTTGATGGGAGTGGCCACTGTCACAGCTGTAATGATATTGGCAGTGATAGCTTAATGGGGTAATCATTTTGGAGTTGTATGCTGCATGTAAACCCTTCTCATTGGCATTTATGCAACCAGAGATAATTGCTTCATCAAGGCCTCTTCATCTTGTTACTTATCTTCCTCCTATGTTGTACATCACCTGCAAGGTAAATGTGTTTTGGGCTACTTGGGTTGCCAGACTAATATAACACAGATATTTGGACATTTCATGTATGGATTGTATGGCCTAAATATTATGAAAAGCAATTTCTTTTTTTTAAATATGTGTCACCATGTTACATACCACTGTCATGTATGAGCACAGTTCCAAAATATATTTGGGCATTCTTAAACTCATGGAACAATCCTTGATCAGATGTTTATTGCCATTGTCTTTACAAAACACTTGCAGCTGAATTAGGATGGAACTAATCTCTACCTGACGTGGGCGCTCTGTGCTGTCACCTTGGGTGGTGGCTATTTAAATAAAGTAGGGTGGCACACAAGACTGATTCTCCATATCTGGATTATGTAGTCTGTTCTTACTCTATGGACCACAAGTTGGTCAATTGTCAAACTTCTCTGGTGTATTGTATTCTCATTTTACAACATGCCTTGTATGATTTTCACAGTCTTGAAGGCCTTGTACAGTGCACTGAAACCACGATGAAAGGATTGTATGCTATAGGAAACAATACATGATTGACAAGAATAATGGGAATATGTGTCACACTGAACCAAAAACAGCAACATATTTACAAATATAAAAAGTCCCTGGCTGGTACTGTGTGAGGAAGCAGGGTGCATTGGACATGTTTGTCCCATTTTCCCATGAAGGATGTTTCTATTCCCGTGATGTGTATCTTCATGCCCTCTCAGAATGGGATTTAGACCTCTACACTCATAAAACGTCCCTAAATGTTTTTGAGAATGCACACAGTGTTCTCACTCTTAATCAATGTCAATAGACTAACAATTATCCACTGTTCTTCATACCAATTAGAAAGGATCACTACCGATTGCAAATGTTTAAGTACCTGCAGATGAGGTTCTCGAAATGTACAATGGCCAATGTAAATGTTTTTTATTTGGGTCCATCTGATTTGATTTACCTTCAAATTGCATTCTTCAAACTGATGGTAGAAGCAGGCTTTCATGTGATGGGTATTTTAATATCCTCTTCGTGTTTCAAAAATAAATCAACTATATCATTTCAGAAAAAGCATTTAGGTTTGAACCACTATATGCAGATGTGCAAATTGTAAAGTGGCATTCATTGATATTGTTCTTGTGGTGCAGCATAACTCGTAAATTACAGGGATTTAAGGTCTTGCAATGAATCATAACGTGAATTTGTTAGTGAATAAATATCTACTTCTCTATCTGTCTAAATATCTGTCAATCTATCTATCTATCTATCTCTGTCTGAGTATATGTGCGTATACATGTGTGTGTATACAGATATATATTTATATATATATATATATTTATATATACTTACATACATTTACATATATATAGTTATATATGCATATTTATGTATGTGTATATACTTATATGCCAAGATAGATAGATAGACGATAGACAGACAGACAGACAGATATATAGATAGATAGATAGATAGATAGATAGATAGATAGATAGATAGATAGATAGATAGACAGTTAGATAGTGTCATATTTATACTTGTCATTGAGTTTGAAGAAAAAATGCCTGTTAAATTGTTTTCTTGATATATGCAAACTAAGGTTTCAGAAGCACACGCTTGGCATGTGACATTATATTTTCTAACGAAACAATCTCCGTTTGGGAATTTCGTGAATATAACTTGATGATCTATTCAGCTCTTTGCCCCCGTTGTTGTTAGCGCTGCTTTTTGTAATAAGCCTGTCATCTTTTGGTGATATAGTGTGACTTCCAGGAAATGACAGGTTTCTGAAATGTAAATTATTACATGCCACATCTGTAGTTTCTTGATGACATAGATCCAAAATATACTGCATGGCATGAATACTTGGGGAATTACTTTTTCCTGCAATCATTTCTGAGCCTGTCATGTCCTTTTCTTTGTTGACCCAAACCCTGATTTATCACATTTGGTCTGACTATGGCCAACCACTGAAATCAGTAAACACATCAAAAGTGTTCTAACAGCTTGTCCTGCTTAACCTATGATAATATTTCCAGAAGGGAAAGTGCCTTTTCCAAATGGATTGAAATGTTTTCTTTTATCTTTTGATTTCATGAAAATAGTCTACATTATACCTTGCAAACGGCATGGCCATGTACATAACAGTGGGCCTCTTCTGTCGGTTGCCTGAACTGATTACTGTAGAACAATGGATGTGGCTCCATTTGGAGAATATCTTACTAAGGCAAGTTTTCTTTATGGATCACATGGCAAGGTGCACACAACATCGAACTAGGTACAGAATACCAACGACACCTGAGGACTAGAAAATGTGAACGGCCGTATCACATAAAGAGAGCACTGGTGGTGGTCATGGTTTTGGGCTGTCTGGTGTCATAAGAAAATGGTTAGTGGTTGCTTGTCACAGTACCTTTCAAGGACAACTGAACATAACAACATAAAATGCAAAAAGTAGAATAAAACACAAAAAATACATAAAAAGCACATGACATAAAAACAGACAAAACACAGCCCAAACCCGCAGTGCAACAAAGCAAAATCACATTCCAATAATGCACCACAAAGCATACAGCAGCAGAAAAATAATGGAACATACCCCTAGTACAGCAAAAAGGCCACACAGGAAAATGTACACAAACGTTCTTGTCACACAGTACCACCTCCCGAATTTTGAGGCTGATTAAGATGGCGGGGAGACCACCACTGACAGGCTGTCGGTGACAGTCTCCCCGCCATCCTAAGCAGCTTTTCTGCCCGCCAGATTTTGATGGCGGGGAGTGTTCAGGCGGGTGGAAAGCCCAACCCCCAAGCATCCGACGGGCTCCGTGAGCCAGCAAGTGCGGTGGAGGGCCTCCTAATCCCTAAAATGGTGGTGGTGCCTACCAGGCACCGCTATAGGGATTAGGATGCTCCCTCCCCACCAGCCTTTCCATGCCGGTTCACCCGCCATAAAAAGGCTGGTGGGGATGGACACTGGGGACCCGTAGCGGGTCCCCCTTCAACCTTGGCCCTTTTCTTTGGGTGTGGGGGGGCACCTGTGGTGCCCCCCTACATATTCCTGTACAAAGTGACAGGCACTGCATGGTGCCTGTCACATAGTACAGGGATATGCAAAATATCCCTTTTAACATTGTTAAAGGTGGGTGAAGGGACCGCCACAGTGGTGGTCGCATCCCAATTCCTATTGTGGGACTGCCGCCTTGTTGGCAGGCAGTCCCAAATAGGAGACGATGGCGGACGGACAGAAGTCCGTCCGTCTGCCATCGTAATCAGTCCCTTTGTTTTCATACTATGGTGGTCAAACATGTTAGAGCAAACACTGCCTTAATAGTGCAGTCAAAAATGTTTTCTGATCTCCACCATAAACCATTGTTGGAAAACACCACAGATAGTAGAAGCCAGAAATAGCAGGTGGGCCCTGATACGATTCCTATTCTGCTCACTCTAGCTAAAATGAGGACTGGATTCCAGCGAGACTGGGGCCTTGCCTGCTCTGCTCTAGAAAACTTGCCACGCATGAAATGAGGAAGTTTTTAGGACTCCAAAGGGGTCTGCAACTAACGCCTTGAACTTCACAGGGAAACTTTCAATTGTTCTCCTGGACACCTTGATGTGACAACCACAGCATCAGAAAGTTTGAATGCCGGACCGATCCATCTTGATACTTAGTTATAAATGTTTTAAATTAATGCTGTGTATTTTTTTTAAATATTCGCCATTTGTATTTGTTTCCATACACGGTAAAGGTCATATTTAAACAGTAATGCCATTATACCAGTGGGCAGAATGCATTACTATATCAGCGTAATGACACCTTCTTGTCTCCTCGCCATCCTTCTCAATCACGAATCAATTACTTTTTGATTAATCACAAGTTGGTAACATAGCTGGAAAAAAACATTTAGTTGAACTCTGACTAACCTCTCTGCTCTCAAGTGCAAATATAAACTTTTAAAATAACCCACTGTAAACAATGAGGTCTGACATCTGAGTTGTTATTCAGGATGATTGCACAGTGCGGATAAACACCCGGCTGTGAAAATCACTGCGAACTGCATTTATTTAAAGCACTGCACCGCTTGCGGAGCTCCGCTGAGCGCGGCTAAGGGTTTTTTGCACTTTGCAGGGTTCCGCATAGCGGAACTCCGCAAACTCCGCCCAGGCTTATACAAATTTAGAAACAAATCAATGTAGATCAATCTCAACATAATCATATAAAAACGCAAAAGGACCAAGATAAGACCAAATCTCCTAACGTGTTTTACCCTATATAATACAAAGTAGACGACTAGCTCTATGCCGATGATGCAGATGATCAGGAAAAATAATTGAGTATTAAAATTCATCCGATTATACTCCTTAAAAAAACAAGATTTAGCTATCTTTCCCTAGGTTATCTTAAAAGGGCAATCCTAAACTAAGAATCATTTGATAAGAATGAAATCAGAAAGGTGTCAGCGGTCAGAGACTTCAGTAGAAGGCACTACAACCATAGGTCAAGCAGAAGTATAGGTGTGCTCCCTGTGAATACCTAAGATGACTCTCCCTCTTCTCACTTCGTCCAGCATAAAAATATCAATTGCAGTCAGAGAAGACAATCCCACGTGATCTTTGCCAGTGAGTTTCCATAGCTCTCGTACAACTGGATACTTTCACCACCTTTCTCACATCGATAAATTGCATCTTTGCTCGTCCTTGGACATTGCTCTCCTCTCACATCCATGCTCATTACCGCGCTTCTCCTTGCCAGGTTCGTCTTCTCATACCTTGAAAACAAAACCCTCCAATCTAACTAATGATGCTTTCTCTCTCCATACCTGCAGTGGAAAAGAAATACAAATTACATGTTAAACTCCAAACGTGATCATGGACCAAACTGTTTCTTGAGGCCCACTCTAGAAAATGTTAGTAGTGCACAGGGTTACAGAATATGTCCGCATTTCTACACACACAATACATGCTGCTCCTTTATGCATGTATAAATTGTAGAGAATTACAAAGATGTCATTTTAAATGCACCTGCGTGAAATAAATTCTTGTTACATGTATTAATGTTTAAAATTTAGTTAACATGCATTCAAATTTAATAACCTTACAATGGGACACATCTATGTTAATCTTCTTGTCACATTAATATGTAAGTGTCACATAAACCTTTATTAATCACTTTCTATACACAAGTATGTTATGTGGAATACTTTAAATATGCAATACTTCACTCCCTTTAGTAACATTAATTACACAGAATTTATTAGAGTGCTGACTATACATAAATATGATGCACTCCTACAATATCTTCGAATGGGATCAAGATTATACTTCTCCAGTATCAATAGCAATAAAACTGAGTTTTCTCTAATTAGATGTCACTGGAAGCAATTTATAATAGACAGTCTATCAAATCTCAACTAGATCAGGTCCTATTTTCAAAAGCCATGGTAATCCCAAATAAGCCAATAGTGGGTTGGTTTTGTGCAAAAATCACAATTACTCATGGTGTGAAAATACAGCACAGACACGGTTCTTTTCCTCAACCCTATTTTTTCTAGCTGTGTAACTATTCATTACAGCTGCTAACCAGTGTAAATGCTTGTGCTCTCATTTCGAAACATGGTAATATTGGTATGTACCTGATTGGCACATACAGGGGGATATTCTCAAGAACGCGCGATAATCATCGCCAAAATAGGTTAACGCAATTTTTCACATCGCCATCTATCGCGGGAAAATAACTCTGTGTTAACGTCTTATTATCAACACGGCGGTAACATGCGATAGTTTCCCGATAACGCGTCAAATGTCCGCGATAAAATTACCGGGACGGCGATAAAAATCTGAAGCCTAACGTGAAAAAACTTGCGATGGGCCCAACTGCGATAAAAAATCCAGCGATAAGCAGCGCCAGGCCTGCAAGTCCCACAAGTCAGGCAGGAAAAACCACTATAAAAGCAGCAACAAAAAACACAAACAAAACACAAACAACTGCGAAGCACCATGGAGGTAGCCGGAGCAAGTACAGAGGACAATCAGAACCCCACAAGCCCCACAGAGGACCAGCCTAGGACCTCGGGGTCAGGGAAGGGCAAGGAGAAGAAGAAGAGGAACCCGCCTTTCAGTACGCAGGAAAACCAGATCCTCATTACGGAGGTGATAGAACACCACCACCAACTGTTCATCACCTCCACTGTGTCATTGGCAACTAAAAATACTATATGGCAGTCCATCTTGGCCAAGGTGAATGCAGTCGGAGTGAAGAGAAGGGAAGTGGATGACTGCAAGAAGCGCTGGACTGATGTGAAGTGCAAAACCAAGCTGAAACTCACAGCCAACCTGAAAGCAGCAATGCAGACTGGAGGTGGGAGTCCAGCGACACACCAGGAGTTGGATGAGATGGAGGAAATGGTGACCCGAGTCATCATTGGGGAGACGGTGGCAGGAGTTGGGGGACCGGACACTGCACCACATCACCTGAGCCAACAGCAACAGGGTGAGTAACGACCAGGGACTGGGGGAACGGGGGGAGAGGGGCACAATGGCACACATGCACAAATAAGTATAGCACATCTGCGGACAAACCATGCCCAAGAGTCACAACTCCGACCAAGAGCCCAATTTGCCCAAGTCTGCAATATCTCAGCACTGTACAAGCACAGAAGTGAAAGGCACACCGCCTCAAAGGGATAAGGGCTAGCAAAATCAGAGCTGAAGGGGCAACACCACCCACATTGCAGCACACACACATAAGAATCAGAGCACCTCAACATTGACAACAATGTGGTACAAACTGCAACACCTTCACAACAGAACAGAGGACACAACTTCTGCTGCTTGTGTGTAGAAAATGGCCATTCACATTTGGCATAGCAGGAAACTGTGAGATGATAATGTACAAGTACAACCACACATCCCTGATGGTGTAGAAATGTCAACTGTCCCGCATCAAATAGGCATCTCCTCACAAACAGTCACAATGTACATTGTCATGTAGTCTGTAAATAAACTTGTACAATGCATGAACATACATGTGAACACAATGTCAATCTGCATCTCCCCTTCACATTGCAGAGGGAGAATCAACACCTCCTGCAGAGCAGACCCAACAACTCAGCACTGATGATGAAGAGGACCTCCCCAACATCAACACCGACGCCCGTCAACAGCTCACGGACAGCTTTGGCACCCCACCTCCAGGAGCAGGGCAGCCCAGCTGCATCGAGGAGACCCCACCCCCTGCACAGACCACACAGCAGGAAGCACCCTCCACCACAGCTGTCTCCCAGGACCCCCACGACCAACAAATGGCATTCCAACGCCGTGTGTTAGGGTGCCTGGAGAAGATGGCTGATCAGCTGCGGGTGGGGTTCGACCTCATGGCAGCCAAACTAGATGCCATACGTGGGTGTCTAAGTCCCATCAGGGACCACTTACAGTCCCTAACGGACACCCACTGTCCGCTCCATGCTCCCCAACAATTTATTGCTGACATCGCTGGAGTCATGACTCTGAGACAAGAACAACTGTCTAGTCAGAGTGGCTCCAGCGATGTCAGCCGGGAGTTGGGACACATAAGGAGAATGATGGAGAGCTTGGAGCGGATGGAAGTGGAAAGAATGTTTGCCACGGCTGCACACCAGCGAGATGTAGCTGTGATCTTCCATGCCCTGCAGATCCTCGTCATGGCACTGCCGCCACAATGCCTGGCGCAGATGAATGCTGCTGCTACTACTCCATTCACATCTCCACCCCCTGAAGTGTCAGTGCCACACAGTGCGGCAGACATTCCACCTCCGGCCCCTGATGTGTCAGTGCCACACAGTGATGCAGACTAAACACCACCACCCACATGTGAGGCACCTGACACATCAGAGGACGAAGATGATGATGAATCTGGCTTTGTGGTAAGAATGAAGTGGTAGCATTCATCTCCGCCTTATGGCCTGTTTCTGCTTGGTTCTGCCCTCTGTATCATGCCCTGGAATAACACCTTCCACTGTCCCCCGATACACTCAGCGACACTCACCTTGGACCTCGACATGGACTGCCATATTTTGTTTGGTTACCAATGACACAGCAATCACACTGCGGACTGAAGTCTTCCTCTTCCGATGAACTTGTCAATCCCTAAAGGACCTTGGCTGGCCCTCCACGGGGCAACAATGTAAAGTGGGGTTTGCATGGCCCTGTACTGGTCCAGCTTCAACACTCCACTGAATGTGAATAAAACACTCTAATTCACACAGATGTGTCATGGCTATGATCAATCAAGTATGAAAGTATGGATGAATGTAGAAACAGTGATTCCACAAAAAGGTACTCCCTGGGTAATGTTATCAATGCGCATGTATGGCCGTGACCCAGATCGGCAGTGAGACACACATTGTCATTCAAATCAACACTCATCACAGTTTAATACAAGTGAAGGTGCGTAGACTTTATTAGCATATGCGTGTCAGTACGGGCAAGATAAGTGCCACAACATGCAGACCAATGCAGCAGTATGTCAGAATTTTGGAACGTTGCCAAGCGCCGCAGTCAACTCTGGGGGAGTGCCTCACCTTTCACAGGTGTGTGTTAACCCGAGTTGTTGTCCGCTCATGTATTTGGAGTCCAGGCAAATGCAGCCATGTCCACTGTTGTCGTGGGATATGTGACCAGATCTCTAAGATGCAACAAGGTGTTGGGACATGTGCAATGGTTTCCAATCTGTTGTGGCTGCAGGTACGTAGTTACTCATCTATAAAAGCGATTGCAGCTTCGTAGGCTATCATTTCCAACATGAGGTCGTTGTCGACTTCATCAAACAGGACGGCGAGGCAATCCTTTAGCAGGTCCGGACAGATGTGCTGCGTCCACCCCCTTTCACCAATTAGCACTACAGCCCAATAGGGGAGCGGTTCAATGTGGTCACTGCACACGAGGAGTTGTGCAATCTCCCAGGTCCAGCTGCCAGCATGTATGCCAAGTATCAAGGCATCCCATAAACAGGTATCACGGTGACACTCCTGGTCGTGGTCCAACAGGGGGCGCATAAACATGTCAAAATCCAGTTCAGCTACCGTCCTGTTGGATAGGCAGACATCCATGGACCACTCGAATATGGACGCTCGACAATGCAACACAGGCTGAACGCAGGTGACGTTGGCAAGGTGGAAGCTTAGCCAGTAACTGATCCGCAGCACTGACAATGGCAGTGCCCCCAGTAAATGCAGCATACGTGCACGGTACAGTTCCACGTGACAGGGGTTGTGCATGTGTCCGGGATGTTCTGCCATTGCGTTAGTGGCTCTGGTTGAAGCAGCACTGTTCTGACCTGTGCCAGTTCTGTGGATGAAATGCCACAGCTCGGATCAATGAGTTGCTTTAGTGTGCAACGGTTGTATGCCTGGGATGGTGTGGGAGTAGATGTGAAGGCCATTCCATGCAAGACAACTTCGAGCAAGGACTTGTGTGTGTGGGGTGTGTATACGTTGGTCTTTCGTCGGGCTGTGTGTAGTGTGGAGTCATCATCAGCTGCTATAGTATCTGTCCGGGGGTGCCGGGCACATGCAATTCTGAGGTCGGAGGTGCAGATGTGCTTCCGCCTGATAGCTCAGACAAAGGAGCTTTCATCCCTAATGTTAGTTTGTCATCTGCTTGCATTCAGGAAATGTGATGTGGCTTGTTGGGGGTGGGGTTGGATGTGTGCGACTTTGGGATTCATGTTTGACATGTCTTGCATGTGGCAAATGAGCGGCATCACTGTGTGTTACGTTGCCTCACAGCTGCTCCTCCCACCCCCCGAGCCTATTTACTTGTGTGCGCTGCGCAGTTGCATCACTTGCACTCCTACGGCACACCATTGTCACGCCTGGCTGCGCATGTCCACAAGCCTGACAACAACACTGTGATGTTGGCCGTTGAAGGTGGGCGGCCACGTGAGTGTAGGCCTATGGTAAGGATAGGGCGGACACAGATGTAGAGTTCGTGCCTGGCTGTACTCGCGCTGCGATTAAGGCTAGGCATTTGGCTCATGCTGCGGCAATACAGATACACACAACACTTGGCATGTATGAGCCAAGACCCTGAGTGGTCTTGTGCTCCTTCATTTCTCTGTTTGTGCAAGCCCGCCCTCCTGGTGCATGCTACATTGCAACATTGTCGATTGGGGGCTGGGTGGCACAGACACTACAACAGAGACACACGCATTAGTCACTTCCTTGTCCAGGCAGCACTGAATCATGCCCAGAGCCCCGGGCAAATTCTTCACACCCCTACGCTGGACTGGCATACGCCGGCCCAGCCCACTCCGCTTATGCTTACAGGGGGGACGACAAAACTACGTGTCCAAGTTCTTACCCACTGCCTGAGGTGACATGGTTGTGTCCGCTGTCCACAGCACAATGTAATGTGGTAGGGCCCTGGGCCATCATGCATACATAATGACCACACGGACACACTTAGATAGATAGTGGAACTGGCTACGGGCACTGGAAGCAATGTCTGTTGCCTACTGGACTGCACCATAAATAAATCAAGACTCAATTTGAATTGTGAGCCCTGCTGACCGCAGTGTAGGCCGGAGGCAGTGGTCAGAAAGGGCCCACAGCCACGTGGCTATGACTTGTGGTGCACTGAGTTAGTGGCACCTGAAGCGCTCAGCGGGTGTGCAGCCTGCGATGATGCGTTGTCCGGGCGGGCCGCACTGGAAGCAATGTCTGTTGCCTACTGGACTGCGCCATAAATAAATCAAGACTCAATTTGAATTGTGAGCCCTGCTGACCACAGTGTAGGCCGGAGGCAGCGGTCAGAAAGGGCCCACAGCCACGTGGCGATGACTTGTGGTGCACTGAGTTAGTGGCACCTGAAGCGCTCAGCTGGTGCGCAGCCTGCGATGATGCATCGTCCGGGCAGGCCGCACTGGAAGCAATGTCTGTTGCCTACTGGACTGCGCCATAAATAAATCAAGATTTAATTTGAATTGTGGGACCTGCTGGCTGCAGTGTAGGCCACAGACAGTAGTCAGCACACACATAACTCCGCGGTGCTGTGCCGCTGGGTGCACTGGCGGCCTGTGTCGCGGGAGCCAGCGATCGGCTGAGGAGGCTGGCGGTCATGGCGGCGGACTCATGGCAGGCTGAGGGGCACCGCCCTGGCAGATGCGTCGGCCATCCCGGAAGTGAACCACGCCCAGAGTCCCGGCCTATGTATTCACACTCCTGTGCTGGACTGGTGTACGCCGGCCCAGCCCACTCTGCTTACGCTTACAGGGGGGACGAGACAGCTACGTGACCAAGGTTTTCGCCACTGCCTGAGGTAGCATTGTTGCGTCCACTGTCCACAACACTACAAACACCAGCAGTATATGTCCACATGGACATGTCTGTGCTCTGCATACTTAAGTCTGTCCAGCACATCACCGCCACACTTGGCATTGTGTACATTCTTTTTCATGGGTGACTTGCCTCCTTCACACATACTTGGTTCCCACCTCTCCCCACATTCTGCAATTGTGTGGCTGTGGGACCATGCCATTTTCGGAAGGTCAGCTGTCTTCTTCTGCGCTGCCTAGGTGGTAGTCCTGGGGGGGAGGGAGGGTTCCGGGGGGGGGTCCTGGGGGTGGTGGCGGTGGGTGTTGTGGCCCTCTTGGGTCTCCAAGCTGCATGATCATTGGCTCCATGGCATCTGTTAGTCTTCAGATGTGACTCTGGGCTGGGCTCCCTTTCATGCTGCAGGTTGTCGTCCTGCTTAACACCAGTAAAAGGCAGGTGTTAAATCCCTGCTGCTAAAACGCATTATCGCCTGTTTTTGGATCGCTTCGCCGATCTGGCTGGTCATTGCGAATATCGCGAAGTGGTGTTTTCGTGTGTTGTTGCATGGGAACGCCTACTCTGCATATCATTAGCGTTAGTTGTCACTCTCATCCGTGGCGATGTTTTTTGCGGCAGCTATCGCTGGAAAACTGGCGATACCGGCAGTTTGCACCAGCTTGAGAATAGGGCGATAAATCTATCGCCACTTTTGCGGCGCTAAAGTGCCGATAAATCGGAGATAAGTCCTTGAGAATATGCCCCTCAATTTACTAGTCTCTAGTATACGGTATCACCTGTACTCAGGGTCTGCAAATAAATGATACTTGTGGGCTTCAGCACTCATGGTGCCAACCACTAAAGTAGTACTGAAAAACAGGTCTCAAAGCCTGTCACTGCAGCCTAGGTGTGCAGTTTTAAACTACCATTTCGACCTGACAAAACAAATCTTTAGCCAGGCCTAGACATTCTTTTAAGTCATCCCTAAAGTAGGTCCAAAATTCCTAAAGGGGAGGGTGCATGGTATTCAAAAAGTGGGTCAAGGATATTTAATGTTTTACATATCCTGACACTGAAAAACCTCCAAAATCGTTTTTCACTCTTGCAAGGTTGGCTCTCCCATAGGTTAACATTGGTGGATGACTGCACAGGGACCCCTATCTTCAGAAGCACACCGTTGTTGAGCTCTGCTTTAAAGACAGCTTGCAGCTTGTCCCACTGATGACTTGTTAATGACCACTTTTCTCCTTAAAAATGTTTAAGTCGGAAGGAAATTTTAAACCGGGGTAAATCTGGGCACTGTATCCGACTGGCAAGCCATCGCAGTTGGCCTTATCTTTTATTTTGACCTGATCTAGCATGACCAGATAACTATGGTTGGCATTTTGTGCCTTTTGGTATTGCTTTTAATTCAAATGTTCATATCTCCAGTTCTAATTACTCGATTTTTGAAATGTCAGCGTCATTTTATTTATTAAAATAGTCTCTGTTTCTCTTAGGGGCATATTATCAAGGGCCTTATCTCCGCTTTTTTGGCTTTAAAAGTCAAAAAAGCGGAGATAATGTTTACACCCTATTAACAAGGCAGTGCTAACATGCATTAGCGCATGTTAGCAGTCTTGTTACCGACGCCTCGCTTTGTATCTCTAATGAGATGCAAAGTGGGCGTGTTGTGTCAAAATAACACAGAAAATGTCCCTAACTGCACTTCTCCGTATTACCAAGCCGGCCCAGGACACCCATAGCGAAAATAAAAGCCACGCTAAGCGCGGTTATCGCCGTAACCTAACGTCTGCAAAATGTCAGACTTAGCTATATTTGTAAAGGGAGGTGGATTCTGAGGCTGAGTCCACATCTCCCTATTACCAAGGATTCCCTTATCGCCGCATTTGTATCGCTGGATTTCCAGCGATGTCCCCTTATTTTGCTGCTATCGCTGGATTTGTTATCGCTATGGAGATAAACGTTGATGATATCACGTTATCTCAGCGATTCAATCCAGCGATAGCCGGCGATACAAAGAATAGCGCTAATCGCGCTCAGCGATATTTCTCGCTGTGTGTTGTTAATATGCTCCTAAATTGGTTGGTGTTAGACCTGGGGTGGTTTTCCCCCTAACATTTTGCTTTCAACCCTCCTGTTTTGCTGACTTAATTTTTACTGGCCTTAGGACTCTGCACACCTTACCACTGCTAACCAGTGCTAAAGTGCTTGTGCTCTCTCCCTAAAACATGGTAACTCTTGCTAAAACCCAATTGGCATATTTGTTTACTTGAAAGTCCTTAGTAAAGTGGCACATATCCAAGGCCTGTAAATTAAATGCTACCAGTGGGCCTGGAGCACTGATCATGCCACCCACTTAAGTAGCCCTTTAAACATGTCTCAGGTCTGTCACTGCATCCTCTGTGTGTAGTTTTAAACTGTCATTTCAATTTGGTGAGATATACCTTATGCCAGGTCCAAACCTTCCTTTTTAGTATATACAAGTCACCCCAAGGGTAGGCCCTGGACAGCCCACAGGCCAGGGTGCATCATATTGAAAAAGTTGGATATGTACTTTTAAGTTTTATATGTTCAAGTAGTGCAAAACCTCTTAAATTTGTTTGTTTTTAGGTCCTGAACCTTTGGTATGGCCTCAGAGAAGCTGAATGCAAGATTTTGGGCTCTTCGTGACCACTAACAGGCCCATTTGCACCAAAACCTTGTTAACTGCACTGCCCGGCAACGCAAAGTTGTCAGCCCGACTCTTCATGTTACATCATCAGCTGTTCATCAGGAGCGCAACCACAATGCTACACCCGACTGTTCATGACAACAACAGGATCTTCGCGCTACAGAGACGACTGTCCCCAACACCAGACTTGCTCTTTGTGCTACACTGACAACCATCCACAATGTATCCCTTCTCCTCACGGCCCTGTCCACTGTGAGCAGGACTCTTTATGCCGCACTAAGAAGGTACATTTTCAGTGAGACTAACCTGGTACATGTATCTGACCTGCTCTCTATCGTGGTTGGCCTGACTTGTGACTTTCTCCCAGTCTCGCACAACCCAATAGCCACGAATAGCACTTTGGGATTTTTGGCACTATTTTCACTTAAATCTTTAAAATTGCATACCTCCAGTTCTGCTGATGTGATTTTTGTAATGTTGGTGTCAAATTATTTATTACATTTTGGTCTATTTTTTTAAATTGGTGTGAAATTTATCTTGTGCTTTTTTTTTTACTGATTGAGGTGCTGCATAAATACTTTACACTTTGCCTATAAGTTAAGTCTGACTGCTCAGTGCCAAGCTACCTGAGGGTTGAACACCAGTTACTTTGGGGTTTGCTTGTGCCTCACCACTACAAGGATTGTGCTTGCTGCTTGAGTAGGGTTTCATCTCCCTCAACCAGTAGCCCAATTTCTCACATTTTGGATTCTTCCTATTGGCCTGATTTAGATCTTGGTGGTACTCCCGTTATCCCTCTATGGCGGCAGTTTCTAGTACTCCGTCAAGTTGACGGAGTCCTGCCTGCTGGATTTAGATGTGTGCAAGCTCTGCTGGCTCTGTCGCCGTCAGGCTGGTGGTATTCCACCAAGCTGATTTATATGTCCCCGTTTTGCTGGTGTTGTACTGGCGTTGTACTGCAGATGGATTCATGACAGAGTGGGCCCCTGGTGGATTAGAGACTGGTAAGTACAACTCATTTTCGTGTCAATACACATATATGTTGTGTTTTCCTTGAAAACATATGTAGGCAATGTGTTATGCCCCTTTTTGTTACATATTTCACGCCTTACAAACAATATACACACATTATTGAATGCTTATCGACAGGCACCAAAAGCACAACAAACCCAAGCACCACAACAACAATATATTTTTAAGCGCCAATACAGATGTTTTCACTTTACCTTGATAAGTAGGAATATGAACACTACGGCATTACACATAAGAAAAATATTTCATGTTATAGCAATGCAAAAGATACACCGGCTACAACAATTGACAAACCATGAATCATAGTAGGACAATAGTACAAGTAGCTTACCTTAGTGTTATGTTTCATATAGGTACCCCAATATAGGCTCAGGGAACCACCTAACCTTTCACCTATATTCTCCCCTACCATTACACTACATTACGGTTCTTGGGACTGACCTTATACCTAATTACGGTACTTCCTACAGGACGTGGTGTTTTCCCTGAATACTAGCTTCATCCATTGTGTATGAGGATTCTTGAAAACTCAGCAGGACTACCATCTCCTGCATAATAACTATGTATAAGGGTCATTCCTTCCGTCATCCTAAGTCCGACATGACAAAGCAAGGTAGAACCCCTGAGGGTACCACTTTGGGTATACTTACACCATATCTTTGCTGAGGCAGGGAGAGGAAAAAAAGGACTTCCATGCTGACACACCCACGAGAGACGCTGAGGTTCCTGCATGCAGACACTCCAGCTCGCAGTGGTCTGACATCCCTTGCGGGGTGTCCATCTCGAGACCAAGATAGGGTCCCACATTCTCTCACTTCAGGTAATGGGGTTGAATTTATCCTAGAGGGATTCTTTGCTTTACACCTACATACATGCTGGTTAGACTTAGGTACATCTAGTTAGGGTCGCATCGTAGGAGTACGTATTTTATTGTCATGTATTTTTATAACTGCCTGTGTTCATCGTTTTAGCACTATGGTAGAAATCTACCATCCTTTCACTCTGTTGGTGCTTATAATCATTTATATCTGTTACTGTCTAATGGTTGTTTCAGCACACCTATTTTACACTAGAATGGCGCTGGTTCAATAAATGCTTATTGAAAATGTCCCCATCGTTTATTCTGTGTATCTCTCTGAGACAAAGTGAGCATGAGTGACTGAGTGAAAAAGTACTGTACTGTTTCCATGATCCCTGATGGGACAGAGTTGTCATGTTCGATAGTTGCCAAGAACTATTCTTTCCTTGGTAAGAGGGGTTTCTAGTGGCACTGTGAGCTAGCTGGTATACAGGCGAACATACTCGTTGGGGATGTCTGGAATCAGTCTGGACACCAATCCCACAGTGTATGTTGTCTAAATGCGCAGATCAAATATAGATTTATAGGAACTACACAACATGGCACCGCCAACCTTGGTTTGGTACATATTTAACGGTCAAATCTGAGTAGTTCAGTTGTGCTGTTCTCAGAGACCCCTACTCACATTATCCCAGAGACATCTGGAGTGGGAAGGGAACTATCCGCCACAGCTGAGTAGGCATATCCTATGTATTGGCTGTCGGTTTATCAAGCTTGAAGGACAAATAGTTCCTATTGTACATAAAAAATGATCTCAGTTTCCTTGAAACTTTTTCCTTCTTCAAAATAATGGCTGACGAAGACGCCAATTTGCCAGCACAATGTGCTGCAGCTAGGGAGGAAGAACAGGAAGGGGAAATAAACATTTCAGAAAATGTCAGAACTGCCCTTACTGTAAAACTAGCAGACTATGGAGTCACAGCTAGAGTTGGGACAGTCACATTCGTGATTGAGGCACACAAATCATATAGAACAGAAGTATTCTATTCATGGGTTAAATTCCCACAAGCAGATGCACAATTAAATACATTTCATCCTTACAGTGAAGATGAAACACCAAATGAATACTGTCCGTATGAGGACATTGAAGTTCCGCTCACCTACCAGGAGCACATAAACTGGTTTAAAGGTGCTCTCCCACACATAAAAGTTAAAGTGAGACTCTGTCCGCTCGGAAGAGATGGAGCAACTTGGCCAGTCCTAGCTGCATATACACAACATCCAGACATTGACACAATGCCAGTAGAAGACTTACGTCCATTTCATAAAGAAATAATAAAACTTTACAGAAACCTGACACAGTTTGTGATGAGAACACTCACACTTCATCCAGCAAGGGCTACACAAGCAGGACAAATTCAGGGATCTACAACTAAAATAACACCACAAACGCTACACGCAGTTATGGGTAAAATGCCCACTAGATGTGAGCAAATGCCATTCTGGATAGCTCTGAAAATAACACAGCTAGAGGCAGTGTTTCCACACACAAGCGCTCAAGAAAAACACAGAATGCTAACAATCTGCTCGCCAATGGGGATAGCTCCCCAGATAGAGCATTGTACCACCTGGGGTACAGTATTTGCTGCCATATATACCAGAAATCATGGTATCCCTTCATTAGCAGTAATACCAGATGTATTAAGACAAATACAGAATGAATATTGAGCAGAACCTGCTCTGAACTTAGGGATGAAATTGTTAGGAAATTTTGCCCAGGTATCAGCTATTATATTAGCAAACATAAAAGGGGCGGCAGCAGCAGTGGCAATACGCCAACGCCTGAGGGATTTCACTCCTTTACAACAGGAACGTGAATTACCTAAAATTATTGAAGACACCTATACTGAATTATGTAGAGATAGTTTGGGAGCTAGAGCAACAAAACCTCAACTCATGGGTGGTCCTGAAAAGGATAACACCAAGCAAGCACCTGATTCTTCCAAGAAGAAATGGGATAATAACAATAAAAAACAAAAGAATAGAGAGAATAGATCACAATATGGGTGGGTCTCCTCAACAGGAGCCCTCCGAAAGGAGGTACAAGCTTAGGAATCGTGATAACATTAAAAAACCTGACAGGTATCAGGATACAGATACACGTTCCTCTCGTTCCTTTCAGGGTTCTTCAAAAAACTCAGAGAGGGAAGTACGGTCAGAACACAGACAAGAAGAGCATACAAAGACCAGAGACTCGCAACGCGCTTCAGACTATACTTCCAAAGAAGAAGAGAAGCCAAAATCAAAACCTCAATTTAAAAAGAAGAAAGTAGCAGGTCTTAAAGGTAGACATTCCCAGAATTCTGAGGACTCAATTTCTGAACGGAGAATGGGCTATGACGATGCTAGACAGCGCAGTAGAAGTAACAATAGCTCGCCAGAACCTGATGGAATTTCTGGTGACAGCGGAGTTGAATGAACATATCATGGTGGAAACACCTGATACGAGGGTAAGTGTGCTGCATAGGTTACATGAAATACCACTCCAAATGGAGGGGACAAACCCTGGAAAATTAAAGGTCTCTTTTGGGAGAACCTGACTTATGGCTATGACATCCTTTTAGCTGAAAATGATTGGCTGCTTGAAATTGTTATGGAGTGCCTAAAGAGAGAAACAGTAATTTGACCGTCTTTTTCCAACCTCGTCCCAATAAACTTAAAACACACATAGGCGCAGGAGTGGGTGGTAGCACTTGCTCTAGCATTATATTGCAACCATGTTGGGTGGGATGCTGAGTCACCTCACCATACAAGCCCAGTAAAAACTACTCCAACTCCACAGAGACAGTACCCAATAAAACAGGAAGCGAAAAAACAGGTCAGGGAGATCTTAGATCAACTTGAATATCAAGGTGTAATTAAAACTTGCACCTCCTCCATGAACAATCCTTTGTTTCCCGTAATGAAACCTGATAATTCATACTGTCTAGTTTTAGACTACAGACATCTGAACACATGCACTAAAACATTTGCAGTACAGAATGCACACAGTGCTGCATTAATGAATAACATTGTGCAGAAAAAATACAAAACCACATTAGATATCTCAAATGGACTTTTCTGCCAAAATATAGCGCCTGAGAGCAGATATTTGACAGCATTCTCAGCACTAGGTTCTCAGCGTCAATTTTGTTGACTCCCCCAAGGGTATGAGAATATCATTGGGTTGTCTGGGTTGTAACAGAGTTTCTTCAGAATTTGGATGAAGAAGCATTGTCCTATGTAGGTGATATTTATCTGACGGATGATGATTTAAAGGATCACTTGACCAGGGTGAGCAACATAATTTTGGGGTTTGCCTCAGAGGGCTACAAATTCAACTTTAAAAAATCTAAAATAGCCCACCTCAATGTCCTATTTTTGGGATATGAGCTTTCAAGTGAGGAGAAAAGCCTGGCAGCTAACTTTTTAGAAAAGTGTGCGCTGCTCCAACCTCCTAAATCACTGAAACATTTACAATCCATATTTGGATTTCCTAAATTTTGCCAGAACATACATTTTGGATTATGCAGAAAAAGTGAAACTTTTCTACGACTTAATAAAATCAGATTTTTCAGTTAGGCATTGGACACAGGAACACACAGATATCCTTTGTTCCCTACAAGTGGGTCTGGTGGCTCAGTGGACTAATGCGTCCATTGCAGGGGCCTGTGTTCGACCTCATGGTCACAGGTTCAAATCCCAGCGTGTCCACTCAGCCTTTCATCCATCTGAGGTCGATAAAATGAGTACCATTGAGTTGGGTAACAATAAACATCTGTTATTCAGCGCCAAGAGACCTCTGGGTGAACGTGCGCTTTACAAATACACATGTTATGGTTATGTTATAGCTTCCAAACACTAACACACACGTGTCAACACCACAAATCTGGGGATCCGTGTTATTGCGTGTCAATTTAAGTATACCTACTTGACCTTCAATGAGGGCGAAACAGTACCCATAGTATACAAATCACACTTGTACACAAATGCTGAAACGTGTTTTGCTTCAATAGAAAAAAAATTGACAGCAGGACAAACTGCTGTAGTGAGAGAGAGAGCACTGGTTCAGGGGAAGCAAATAATTGTTGTATCTCCAGTACCAGCCTTAGAGGCTGTTACAAAAGCAAGCATTCCGAATGCTAAAGCTTTACGTCCAAGATGGATACAATGGGCCAATTCTCTCACTGCAACAGATGTAGATTACAAATTTAACTCTACACTTAAAACCCAAGCATTTCTGCAATATGAACAAGAATATCCTCTCCCGAATGAAATAATGCCTCCAGATCAGTATCAATGCATTATTTACACTGACGGATCTGCTCAGCCAGCCGTAGGAAGTAAACAGCAATACAGCTCCGCGTGTGCGATTGTGAAGGGTTGTACGCAGGAAGACAAGTTCCATCCTTGCAGTATGAAGACACAGTCTCTAGGAGAAAGCACGGCACAGCTGGCAGAATTAAAAGCTCTGTTACTGGCACTAATAAATACGGATCGAGAATTTCCCACACTGATCGTGTGCGATTCTTTTTATTGTGTCCAGCCATACAATGAGTATCTTCACTACTATGGTCAAAATGGGTTTAAAGACTCAAAAGGTGGCATAATTAAGCATAAAATGCTATGGGAACAGTTAGCTGAGTTGAAAAACGAACTACAAAGAGCTCACGTGATACACATGCTGAGTCATTAACGTGATGGGGTTCACGTTGAAGGGAATTCATTGGCCGATGAAGACGCAAAGGGGGCCATAGGAACTGCTGCCTTAGCTGCAATCACTCGTTCAAAAACGAGAATAGACGGACAGATAATGGTAGCTGTCATTGCTTCACGCAAAAACAGCATAGCCTTACCAAAAGGCATTCCACTCAAGTACTCATACAAGTTAGATGCAAATAACATTCCGTATGCTCAAATTTCAGGAGTTGTGGATAGAGTAATGCCAAACATGGATCACAGATTAAGCTTAATTCTAGCTGCACACGAGGGTCTAGGTTCTGCACGGGCAGGAGTTACAGCGACAGTATCTTTACTGAAGCAACGCTATTGGTGGCCAGGATTAACTAAACAGACAAAGAACTTTGTCCTAAATTGCGAAATCTGCCAGCAGATGAAGGGTTCCATCGTAGCACGCCCGGCGCAGACACCATTACTAATATCAGACAGACCACTCGCTTGTGTCTATTTGGACCACTGTGGCCCGTTACAATCAGATGGGGCTTACAATTATATCTTGGTGGCAGTGGATTCATGCTCTAGATTCCTATGGGTATGGCATCAGAGCTCGGCTGACACTCGAACTGTTATAAAAGATTTGCGAGTCTTTATAGGGACATACGCAGTTGGCACAGTACATTCTGACCGTGGCCCCGCGTTTAGCTCTAGGGCTTACAAGGAAGCCATGGGAAGTTTGGGTGTTGCATTGCGGTACTCCTCTCCGGACCATCCCGAGGGAAATTCTGTCGTGGAGTGGAAAAACCGTGTCTTAAAGCAATCTTTAACAGCAAGAGTATAAGGTTTGCGTGGTATTTGGGTCAATCACTTATACGGGGTCCAAAGAGCCCTTAACAATATGCCAAGAAGTTCCCTATGAGGTGTCACACCTTATGAGGTCCTATTTGGAACGAGAATGAAGGTACCTGATCTCGATTGTGAAAGCACAGTGGGGGATGAAAAACCATTTGACATCAATAAACGTTTGGATGTTTTACAGGATCTCAATGAATTCCGGGCACTACAAAGCAACGTGCAAGTAAAACGCACTGCCACTGGGGAAGTCATATCAGTCACGGCGAGACCTGCCTAGATCCCTAAAGTCGGGTATCTAGTCAGAGAAAAGATTGTGGACAAAAAATAATTTTGCCATCATAAAGAAAGCCAGTCCCTGTCTTGGCTGTTGAAGGAACAAAAACAGTACTTCTTCCACCTCTTGCAGGCAAAAAAGAAAAGAGATTTGTCTCCATTGATCTGATCTAACCACACTATGTGGCCGATACTTAATAGTAGGTCTCGTGGGCTCCTGGATAGCCGACGCTCTCCTCTCACTACCATACAGAAAGTTTAGACAGAAAGTCTCATAACATTTGAAGAGTCACCAATACCAAGTAATGGACTATTCAATAATGAAATGAAATGCGTTCCTCTGGAAACAGAACATCAAAATACAAATGAGAGACAAATATCAATTCAGCCTAACACCGAAGTCCAGATGGAGCGCCAATACTGTGATCGCATGGTACTCCATCTGGGCACACCTCGCCTTCGAGAACTAAGTGAGTCTTGCTTCCTGTCATTTAGACCAGTCTGGATCGACTGTGTTCTGCCTGTCCTCCGATGCCTGTTCTGCAGACAAGAATGCATGTTGGATCTCTGTCTAACACTTCCATCGGTTGCACCACCGGTCGTTGATGCTTTACTGGACCCGATAACGGCCCATGTTCTGCTGTGTACTCAGCGTATTCCGATGTTGATGTCTGCATTCTTACAGCCTCCACAGGATGCTTCATAGGGTTGTGGAACTCCAACTTCTATACTCTCTGAGACAGATATATGCGAACATGAGAGCTAGGGTACGCTATGGGGTAAAAGGTGAAGGCACAGCTTCATTCGGCGTGGAGAAGGGGGTAAGACAGAGCTGTGTCCTGGCACCATTCCAATTTACGCTCTACACCAATGGATTGGGACAAGCATTGGTGGATCAGTGCCAGGACTTTCCACAAATTGACAGACACCCTGTACCGGCCCTCCTCTATACCGACGTCGCCGTTTTGATGTCACTCACACAATTGGTGCTGCAACGGCTGTTAACCTCTTTCACCGCATATATGCAGAAGCTGGGTCTTCAAGTAAATATATCTAAGACATTTATAATGAGGTGTGGAAGAGGGAGCACTAAGTGTAGAGACATATATATAGACAATAAAACGATAGAACTCACAAAGACATTTCCCTATTTAGGAATCCTTTTTGATTACAAGGGAACATGGTCTCAGGCAGTTAAAGCCAGGAAGCTTTTATTTCTGAAATCTACAGCTGCCCTAGCGAATTTTGCACAGAAACTAGTCAAAAGACCTCCAGAGGAATTGATAAGCATATACAGGGCAAAATGCGTTACCACCGCTAAATCTGGGATGGGTATATGGGGCTACACTAATGCCCAGCCTCTATAGATGGTGAAAAACACCTTTTCAAGATTTCTCCTAGCTGTCCCAGAAAGTTCTTCCACATATATATGTCACGCAGATTTGGGTTTACCCTACATAACTGATTTAATAAAAATCCAACCACTTCTTTTATGGCATAGAATATGGACTAACACGAAAACCAACCTCAACAGGTATATCATAAGAGACTGTATTAAACTTGATCAGGCCCTTGACATCCCATGGCTGAAATATATAAAAGATTTTATGCATGATTTAGGACATCCAGAATACTATGAGGACCCAAGCTCTACACTCCCTGTTACTAGAAAAGATCTTAAAAGAGAGTGTATGACTCTTTTAGAGACATGCAGATTTTCTGCAGAAATAGGGAGGCCAACAGTCCAGTCCAACCAATTAATACTGACTACATATGACATGCAGCGATACCTAAAATAAATTGTGGATATACAGGATAGATTTGTCCTGACCCAGGTTTGGTATCATCCACTGATTAAAATCATTTCCTACAATCAATGATTGGTCAAAAACGCTAAGTAAGTGTCCTTGTGATGACGTGTCAGTGTAGTTCACAATTCACGTGGTACTTTTTTGCAAATTCTGCTTAGTACAAAGAAAGAGGTGGATTTTACCAATTTTAACGATAATTGGCTTTAGACAATGCCGTCCTGCACTATAGTTTTTGCAATTTTTACACAATGATTATTTTACCAGGTCTATAGCATGATTTTTAGGGAATGTAATTGGATGCAGAAAAACTATGATATCATAAATTTTAAATATGAATGTTTTTAGGGCACTGTATAAGATTAGCAGCCTGACTAGACAATTGTATATAACAATCCATAAACATGCGTGTTTTTATTATATATGAAATGTGTATGACATACACTAGATTTTATTGTTTCTGCTTTTATGATTTGTTTGTAAAAAATTGAATAAAGCATATTAAATTGAATTGAGAGTTTAAGCAATCTTATTTTCATTAAATGTTATTTTTTCACTTACATTATTGTGTTTTATAATTAGGAATGTATTTGTGTACTAAATATAATATAATGTGTTGAATTGAATACCCAATGCACATTGATTGATTGTCTGACATGTACAGTCCTTAGCCTTCCCAACATATTAGCAATGTAAGTTATGATGTCTGAGTTAACTATGAACGAAAGGGTTCTATTTTTGCATAATAATAACGGACCTTACATGGTTCAACAAATCAGAACTTGTATTCTAGTTTTGTAGGAGTTAGACTACTGATTTCCAATTTCACATTGAATAGGAGTTAATTTCATGAATTTAAATGAACAATTTTTGCTGTTTTATTCCTCAGCATTGGGGTTATCTTTGTTTGTGTAAACTAGGGTTTGGCAGAGCCTACTAAATTAGCAACACAAAAGATGATAGACGGAATGCTGAACATTGCCAAACATTCACTCCCAGTACAAAGATCTGGTCCTAAATCAATCGTTATTTTGCTCACCATGCCTTTCCAGTTTGGACCCAGTCACATGCAAACCAGTCTTGACCCTGTTCCCCATGGGAACAGTCCAGCACAAACTGCCAGGTCAGGTCCTCCCTGGACTGGAAACAAGCATCCTGGAACTGGAATCAGGATATCACCCCTTCTCAGTCAGGCTAGCTTAAGTCCAATGTTTTAGTGAGCACGGGACTCATGTCTGGGCAAACTCTTCCCACTTGGGGTGACTATAGCAACACAAAAAGATGATGGATGCAATGCTGAATGTTTTCATACATTTACTCCCAGTACAGAGATCTGGGCCTAAATCCATAGTTTTTTTGCTTATCATGCCATTCCATTTTGGATCCAGCCATATGCAAACCATTCTGGGACCAGCTGGACTGTTCCCATGGGGAGCAGGGTCAAGACTGATTTGCATGTGGCTGGGTCCAAAGTAGGGGGGCATGGTGAGCAAAAGAACAATGGATTTAACCCCGAACCCTTGACTGGGGGTGAGTGTTTGAAAAGTTTCAGCACTTGGTCCATCATCTTGATGTGTTTGCTATGTTCACCCCAAGTGGCCAAGGATATGTCCAAACTTGGGTCCCCTGCTCGCTGTGCCACTGGATTCAAGCTAGCCTGGCTGAGGAGAAGTGATACCCCGAATCCAGTCCCAGGATGCTTGTGTCCGGTCCAGGGAGGATCTGGCCTGCCAGTTCGGGCTGGACTGTTAACATGGGGAACAGGGTCAAGATTTGCATATGGCTGGGACTGGGATGACATGGTAATTTAAATAATGATGGATTTAGCTCAGATCGCTTGATTGGGGGTGAGTGTTTGAAAAATTTCAGCACTCCATCCATCATCTTGTTGTGTTTGCAGAGTCTACTAAATAACCAATGTTTCATTTCAGAGTGCAACTTTTTCCTTAGGAAAAACTGCAAGAGGATCTAATGAAAATAATATGAAAATTATTGTAAGCTGCGTGTTTTTTAATTAGGCCCTCACAAATCTCTATACTGTGGGCGCACATTAGAGCCGACAAGCAAGATGGCCACACAGACGTGAGGCTCCTGTAGTCCGGTGCATATATCCATCACAAAACTATGCTTATTGACACATAGACACTCTTGGGGAAGATTGCTGCAGATTCAGGGTACAATCACACTGATTTTACATAATGGTGGCACCTTGGCCTGCCTGCCTCCTCTGTGGCTGAATTGAAGTAATGGTGGCTTCCACGGTGCTTGACCCCTGGGGTGAGAACTGAGGCCACGGTAAGTTGTGATGGAAGCCGCTGCTGGGGTAACATTTGCCATACCTAAAGTTTCCCACTCAGTCCCTGGGACAACGTGCTGCCCTGGGGGGACGACAGCCGGGGGAGCATGCTGCGAGACCCGGCCTGTGACATGCGATGTCCTCTGCTGCAAGGGCCCTTTGAGAAGATTGGCGGGTCTGAGACAGGGAGGCCTTGCACCATCATTAATTGGATTAATTGATGGCTGCAGGTGGCCCCCCATCTCCCCTGGTGCCCTCCACTTACCCCTGTTGGCTGAGTGAGGTGATCTCGTACCTAGTGTAGTCGGGGGCTGGATTGTTCCGATATCGGCCTTGGGGCACCGCCGCGTAGGTCCACAGTAAGGTGATGAGTGCTGTGGACTCTAGTACCTGGGAATGGCGTTTGAGGGATTGGCAGTGACCTCTGCTGTTCTTGGGCCATCGGTGTTCCCTCACAGAACTTCCAGCCCAGGGGAGGTGAAGTGTGGCCCCACCCTCCACTTCTGAGGATATTGTGGGTGCTGGTGATGCCAGTGCTGCATTTGGCCACGCTGGGACACAGCGGCCTGCAAACCGACACTACAAGGGGCGTGCATACATCGTGGGGAGAATCAATGCGCCATAGGTGACTGGTGATGACTTTGGCAACCGGAGCCCACCTGTTCCGCAGCAGGACATATTACCTATAACAAGCGCCCTTGGTGTCAGTTGCTCCTTGTCTTTGGAGCATGTTGGGTCCAGTGATGCATTCCTCAGCAAGGTATTTGAGAGAGGGTCTAGCCAGATCATCATGAGGATGAGGTCAGGCCCTCTGTGTCGAGCCCAGCACTAACAGGAGGCTACTTACATGCTGTATTCACCACGTCTACCTGTTCAGCAAATCTTGCCTTTCACGGCCATGACGTGCTCCTGCATCTGAGATATAAATTGACTGTCTCATTCGAGTCTGCTCATGGCTGCCCTGATTGCCTTGCGGGGTGAGGTGTAGGCGAGGACCTATCTAAATCCTTCATCCCTGTTGTGGCCCCTGGCTGTGACAGGATTAATTGGGAACCCCATCGGTGCACGCTCCGTCGCACTGCTAGAGGCTACATTCTAAACTGCACTGTATAGTGCACCTGTGTCTCATCTCCTGCTACCAATATGAGAAAGAAGGACGGGCAGCAAACTAAACTGCAATTTGATGCCCGCGGACCCTCCCATGCCCCTGGAGGCGGTACAGATCAGGCAGGCACAGAGGGCCCACCTATCTTGGACTCAACCGATGCAATGGACGTGAAGACAATGCTCATCACAATGCAACAGAGCCTCACTTCCATTGAATCCAAAATTGACACCATGTGCGCCAGGATGGACTCCAATTTGTACAAGCTGGAAAAACAAGATGGCCGCATAACTGAAATGGAACAAAGAATCTCTGCTTTTGAAGACACTGTCTCAAATTGCAGAGAGAGATGCTCAACAAGGAGAAGGTGCTTAAAATAATTTCTGCTAAAAACATTAAGAAGCAAGGTCTCTCAGAAACAATTTGTGGATAATGGGGATCCTGGAGTCCACCAACACGGGAAACATGGAGGACTTTGTGGAGGACTTTGCAGCACCACACTCTTTGGTACTTACTGTTGCTAATAGTTCAACGGGCCCACCGCAAACTGATGTCCCTCCCTCCACCTGGGGCCACTTCAAAGCTTATCATTGCCAGAATACTAAACTATTGCTACAGAGGCATGGACCTTCACCTGGCATGGGAGAAAAGTGAAAAAATGCTCTTTGAGGGTAATGCAGTGTCCATATAATTGGACTTCACTGCGGTTCAAGAGGCTCGCTGGAAATGTATACCCATCAAGTAGAAATTGCAACGTGCCAATATTTCTTATGCAATGTTCTAGCCTGCTTGTCTTTGCATTTCAGATCAGGGGAGAGAGCACATATTTGCTACTCTGCAGCAGGCTGGCGAGTTCCTGCTTCATAGCTCCGTAGGTAGGTACTCTGCAGGTGGTGCGGCTGCACTCTCCTGGCCCTAATCGCCAATATCGGAACCCAGTTAGTTCTTTCCAGTGGAGGATGCCTGGGCCCGACTGCCAGGGTTTTGACTTGATTCCTTTCATCTGTTTTATACATCAATGCCAGGTGTGGTTGATTGCACCACCCAACTGTTAGGTGTTGCCCAGTGGTCACTAATGATTCATTCTGGAACTTTGTCTATGATGCACCCTTGCCTGACCACTCAAACGGCTGGCTGTCTCAGGGATGGGATGCCAGAGGTGCCTTCTTTTCTCCCTGATTGCTCTCAGTCATTCAATGAGGACTCCCCCTGGCTCTTTGGTTGACCTCCTATAGGTTACGCCTTGGGCTTTTACTTGGTTGCATATTGATTCCCTTTCACTTTTTCTCACACGTTTTCCTGAAGCTATCCCCCACTTTACTGCACTGTACTCTTACCTCACCACACTCGCTTTTACTTGCGAACCCTCTTCACCCCTCTTCTCTCTTTTCTTTTTTCTTCTCTTGACTCTCTTACTTCCTAACCATTGTTCACATTGACACATTTGTGATATACCATATAGGCACAATGGTTGGCATCGTATTATCTCTATTGGTTTTGGTTGATTGGGAGGGTAATACATCCCTGGCGGGATTGGGCCATCAGTGTGAATGGAAGATGGGGTGGGACATGTTCTGTTGCTTTTTTTTTGTGCATATCCACTCCTACTGATAATGTTGGGCTGGACAACCCCGCTGTATTTTTGATGTTACTTATCGACTGGCACATCTTCGACTAGCAACTCACTCCAAGATGACTGCCCGTAAAATAGCACTGAACAGAGACACACACGTTAGCTACAATTGCCTAACGTAGAATGTTGGAGGATTGTGTAACCAATGAAAGAGGCAACATATTTTAGCTTTCTGGGTAGGTAATACATTCATATTGCTCTCTTACAGGAGTGCCACTTAGTGGACTCCATGCACACCATGTTTGCTACCCACTGTGTATAGGCACTTCTCCACCTATTCTACCAATGCAAGTGGCACTGTTAATCTCATCCACAAAAATGCACTGTTTATTCCACAGGGTTCCGTTAATGATCCCCAAGGTGACTATACGTTAATGTGGGGTAGACTTCCCTCAGTGTCCGTTACCATAGTTAATTGTTACAGACCAAACATTGATGATGCAGTTTTTTCCGATAGGTTGTGGGGGAAATTATGGACATTTCCTCCACTCATGTTTTCTGGGGAGGTGATTTTAATATTACGGTGAATGCATCTCTTGATAGATCCCATACCCCAACCTATTATCATAGTACTGCAGCCCGTCCAATTCGGGGTATAATAGACAAGAATGATTTGCTAGATGCATGGTGGATATGACATCCTTTGGTTAAGCAGGGCACTTTCTACTCTGGGGTACATAACAGCTGGTCAAGGCTGGCAAATTGGCTCATATCTAGAGACCTGGGTGCATGGGTACACTGTGTTACGCATTTAGCATGTACATATTCCGATCATTCCCCAGTAATACTGGCGATATGTCCTTACAACCTCATCTCGGTATGACTCATGGAGGCTTTCTACTATGCTGCTATTAGACACTCCTTTCCATGAGATATTGAGACAGGAAATTGAAGATATCTTTGACAAAAATAAGGACTTGGTCCCTCAAATGGGTACGATATGGGAAAATTTCAAGGTCACGGTTCGAGGTATATGTCTGGCCTAGGGCGGGGGTGTCTATACGACATCATTTAACTGGGTTGGAGAGAGATATTAAATCCTTGGAGGCTCTGTGGGGCACTTCTGAGGACCCTGAGGTGGCATAGAGGATCAGGGCAGTTTTGACCAACTTTCAAGAGACAGCAGAAAGGGAATGTTTGTAACGTAGCAAATATGCTACAGCGTGAGCATATGGCGAGGGGAAACTGCCGGGTCGTACACTAGTGACAATGACACGTTATCCTCTATTTACTAACCATATTCTCAAAATTAGAGACAGGGACAGAACAGTATTCAAGGTAAAGCCAGATATTTTGTGGGTTTTTTCCTCCTATTATAGCAACCTATACACATTGAGCGGGATGCAAGGTGTGGACATAGAGGCCTACCTAGAGGAGAAGGTGCTAGGATGGCTAAGCGATACGCAAAGGGAATTTCTGTCTGCTGGTATAGAAGACGATAAAACTAGAGAGGCAATCATGCAGCTGCAATTTGGCAAAGCCGCAGGGCTGGATGGTCTGCCGATAAGATCGCTGGTGTGCTCCCACCGTCCATGAGGGAAGCAATGGTTATCACTCTGCTCAAACCCGGTAAACCTACGGATACTTTTGAATCTTACTTCCCTCTATCCCTCATCAATATGAAGCCAAAAATCTTGCAAAAATCTTAGCTAATCGCCTTAGCCTCCTCATGACATTTCTGGTTAGATTGAACTAGTTGGGTTTTAACCTTGGGCATGCGACATCCCACAATTTGTGTACCTTGTTATCGCACTTGCAGACATAGATCCAGGTCTTACCGCAGGGGTGGTGTTCCTCGATGCCACTAAGGCGTTTGACTCACTGGGTGGGATTATTTAATGATTGCACTCCAGCGTATGGGCTTTCTCTTTCCCTTTTTGGCATGGATAGCACTCCTCTATTCCCAACCAACTGTCAGGGTGATGATTAATGGTACTAGCTCAGTCCCATTCTACATCACTTGGGGCACCAGGCAAGGGTATCTCCTCTCGCCGTTGCTTTTTGCTCTGGCGGTGGAGGCACTGGCTGCCAAACTTCATGAGCGTCACTCTGAATATGAACTCAGATATCCCACTAGACATTTGCTAGTGCCCTTTTACACAGATAATATTACGATATATTGACTAAATCCTCAGGAAAGCTTGAATGGGGTACTGCGCAAATTTGTTCAGTTTTGGGGTGTTGTCAGGCATTCAAATTAACTGGGAAAAATCCAATGTATTCCCCCTTACACCCTTCAATTCAATTCTGACTTTCCATTGAAATGCTGAGATTCTGAGCTCCGATACTTGGGAGTACTGGTGTCGAGGAACCGGGGTGAGGTAATTCAGGCAAACTATGGCACAGCTCTTTCTGCTATCACAGATAGCATGACCCAATGTATTTCACTGCCCCTCTCCTTGGCGGGTTGTTTCTCATGTATGAAGATGGTTGTATTGCCAAAATTTCTATATTTATTGCTTAATATCCCTCACTCACTGAGATAACACTTCTTTAAAGCATTGAAATCACAGTTGATTCGGCTAGCCTAGGCGGGAAGCAAATGCGGCTCCAATTGGATACCCTCACACAGCCTCTTTCCAGTGGGAGCTTTGAGGAGCCCGACATGGAACTTTACTTTTTCTGTGCCCAGGCACACTATGCTGTGCATTGGTACAGACCCATCCCTTTCTTGCCACATCTGGCTATAGAAAAGGTTTATATGGCCCCCATTCCTCCTCCTTCTTACTTGGGTTTCATCGGGCTCAACAGTTCGGTGTACAACAGCGGCATGGTGTAAATTGGCTTGGAGACTTGCCAAATCTCTGCTTTATTTTCTGTTAATTCCATTGTCTTATCATCCATCCTTTTCAGTCACACATGAAACAGCTTGCAGACACATGCTTCATGAAATTGGGTTCTCCACTTGGAGCGATCTCTAGACTGACAGATTGTTTGTCTTCCACAAAACACTATTTTGAGGGGAGATGCCATCCCCATGGGATATATTCCATTTATGGCATAATGCAAAGGCTGCCACCACTGACTATCCAAGGAAGCCTCATACTCTCGACATCCTACACACTCTGCTAAAGCCCCCAAATCTGAGACACTTGGGGGCCGATTCCGATCTCGGTCGGAGGCGCACCCAATACCATTCGGTCGGGAAAAAAGCCATGCGAAAGCCTGTTTCCCGACCGATCCGTACAGTACACCGAACGAGCAAGTACGATGCGCACAACAGCAAAAAATCCGGCCGAGCCGTACTCACCCAAACCAGGTCCTGTTCTCCAACCGAGGCGAATCCGGAAACGCCGAATCGAGTCGCACGGAAGGAAAAATGCAGCCCCGTCCGGCCGGACAAGTACGATGCGCTTTCCGTACGCGCCGAACCCGTCGCTACGCACGGCACGTCAAAGCATCCGGGAGAGGCGCACATAAGCTCCGATTCGCACCACAACATGATCCACGGCTACGAGGCGAACACGCCAGCGACGAGGACGAGGCGAAGCGACGAGGCGAAGCGACGAGGACGACGCAAAGCAACGAGAAGGACGAACGACACGAACCAACCATGAATCCCTTCGTCCCGATCATACCAATATTCTACATTTACTACCGGAACAGGCACGGACGCGTACGGCGCAGAAGGTAAGCCAGACACCAACCACAAAACACATACAACACGTACACGACACATCACACACACACACGGGGATGCTGAATATACTTACACCAGCAACAGCAGCACCATAGGGGCGGGATGCCCATCACCAATGCCACATATGCACACAGGGGCCTGAATGCGCACCACCACCCCTACCCAGGGGTGGCATGATGCCTACCACCACTACCACCCTCACCCAGGGGTGGCATGATGCCCACCACCACAACCACCCTCACCCAGGGGGGCAGGATGCCTACCACTACTACCACCCTCACCCAGGGGGCAGGATGCCTACCACTACTACCACCCTCACCCAGGGGGGCAGGATGCCTACCACTACTACCACCCTTAGCCAGGGGGCAGGATGCCCACCACTACTACCACCCTCACCCAGGGGGGCTGGATGCCTACCACCACCCTTAGCCAGGGGGCAGGATGCCTACCACTACTACCACCCTCACCCAGGGGGGCAGGATGCCTACCACTACTACCACCCTTACCCAGGGGGGCAGGATGCCTACCACTACTACCACCCTTAGCCAGGGGGCAGGATGCTTACCACTACTACCACCCTCACCCAGGGGGCAGGATGCCCACCACTACTACCACCCTCACCCAGGGGGGCAGGATGCCTACCACTACTACCACCCTCACCCAGGGGGGCAGGATGCCTACCACTACTACCACCCTTAGCCAGGGGGCAGGATGCCCACCACTACTACCACCCTCACCCAGGGGGGCAGGATGCCTACCACTACTACCACCCTTACACAGGGGGGCAGGATGCCTACCACTACTACCACCCTCACCCAGGGGGGCTGGATGCCTACCACCACCCTTAGCCAGGGGGCAGGATGCCTACCACTACTACCACCCTTACACAGGGGGGGCAGGATGCCTACCACTACTACCACCATCACCCAGGGGGGGCAGGATGCCTACCACTACTACCACCCCCACTCATAGGATGGACAATGCATGACACAACCAGCACACCACAAACTAGGGAATGCAAGAAGAAGACATCCCCCCAACACCATGACAAGCGTGTGTAGACTGTGTCAAATGCCTACAACACCGAACATGACTTTGAACATACAATGTGACCCCCTAGCACATGTGCCACACATATATGTGTGTGGCACCCACAATGCAAGCAGGCCATGACCATTGTGGCAATGGGGTCCAAACCCCCATCATCACAGTGACCAAAATGTAAGTGTGGGGTCCATAGCTGAAGCACATTTTGAACATTGTGGCAATGGGGTCCAAACCCCCATCATCACAGTGACCAAAATGTAAGTGTGGGGTCCATAGCAGAAGCACATTTTGAACATTGTGGCAATAGGGTCCAAACCCCCATCATCACAGTGACCAAAATGTAAGTGTGGGGTCCATAGCAGAAGCACATTTTGAACATTGTGGCAATGGGGTCCAAATCCCCATCATCACAGTGACCAAAATGTAAGTGTGGGGTCCATAGCAGAAGCACATTTTGAACATTGTGGCAATGGGGTCCAAACCCCCATCATCACAGTGACCAAAATGTAAGTGTGGGGTCCATAGCAGAAGCACATTTTGAACATTGTGGCAATGGGGTCCAAACCCCCATCATCACAGTGACCAAAATGTAAGTGTGGGGTCCATAGCTGAAGCATATTTTGAACATTGTGGCAATGGGGTCCAAACCCCCATCACCACAGTGAGCAAAATGTAAGTGTGGGGTCCATAGCTGAAGCACATTTTGAACATTGTGGCAATGGGGTCCAAACCCCCATCATCACAGTGACCAAAATGTAAGTGTGGGGTCCATAGCTGAAGCACATTTTGAACATTGTGGCAATGGGGTCCAAACCCCCATCATCACAGTGACCAAAAGGCAAGTGTTGACAAAGTAAGAGGTGCAACTGCCAAACTGCATGGATGATTCCTGGTCACAGAACAACAAACACATCAGTGGCAAAGTAGTGTATGTGTCCCATTGCAACATAAATTGGGGGAGCCAAATCCTGCAGTGCAAATAAGACATAACTTTGGCCATGTGCAGACAAACAACACCCATGGGGGCTGACACCGTCAACAATCATCAATGACACAATGACAGAAGTGACCATCCGAATGCAGACCCACATATTTGCACCAATGGGCACACACATGCAGATACCCTGTGGAGACTGCAGATGTGAGGCGAACAGATACCATACCATGGCAGCAATGGGACACACAATCAACATTTAGCAACAAATGAGGGCTCCCGTCCCATCAGCCTGGTCATGGAAGTGCCAACGGAATCATCAGCACAGATCCAACACACTTGTATAGCAATGTTGCACTGACAACACAGATGAGTCCTTCCCCATTGATGCCCAAACCTGCATATTCACTGGAGATGGCCACACGGTCAGGAAGTAGACGAATAGAACAATGGCAGGCACAACAGATGTGCAGGGGTGGAAGCCACAGATGTGAAGTTGCCAATCTAAGTAGGAAATCTCATTGCCAAATACTGAACACATGACACCCTCAGATGCTGCTATGGATGACATGGATACACCACAGGATAGGACACATAACCCCTGGACCACATGGGTTCCTGCACAGTAACACTTCATTATCATGAGACCAAATATCACCATCACTGCAGCAAGGGCATTGTTAGCATCATCAACATCATGTACATCAGAAGCAAAAGCACTAGAGAACAGAAAGTTGCTTTATTCAGCATATGTGGCAATAAAAGTAGAAGTCCGGTAGAACATAAACAAAGGCCAATGGCCAGTCCATCAACAAAGTCACAAGTGGGTGACAGTGGCAGATGCCACCCTACACATGCCTGCACAAAACCAGGGACAATCCACTAGGAGGGGCAACCCTTGGGGGGTAGGCCAGGCACCGCAGGGACAGGATCAGGGCTCACCAGGAGGAAGCAGGGAAGGGGTGGTGGGTGCTGGAGAGCCACTGACAACTGCAGTGGAGGTGTCTGACATGGTGTGTGCCGGCACAACTGGGGGGCATGGCTCAGATGTTGTGGGTGCCGGCACGACTGCAGTGGACCCTGCAGATGGAGTGGACAGGTCCGCCACTGCAGTGCCCAAGTCAGACAGGGTGGTAGTGGACTCCACTGCAGTGCCTACCACCAGGGGAGGAGAATGGGGAACAGGCAAGGTGGGCTGGACAGAGGGGAGGACACCCTCACCACATCAGTGGCACAGACAAGCGCAGCGGGGGTGTGGTGCCGGGAGAGCAAGTGGCAGGGGGAGAAGGCCGGAGCCTCTTGGGGATGGTATATCTGTGGGTGGGGGAACCTGGGGCAGGGTGTGGCGGGGGCACCTGTGGAGTGGGGGCCTGAGGGATGGAGGAAGGTGACCTGATGCTTGAGCTGCAGGGCGGCGGCGGGGTCTTGCTCTTACCACTCCGGGGGACTTGCGGGTGGGGGCCTCAGTCTGTCTGCGCCTGGGGAGGGTGTCCGGGGGCGAGGGGCACTCTGCTCCGTGTGGGGGGCTTCCTCTTCCCCCTGGATGCTGGGGCAGCTGGATCGGAGGGGAAGAGGCCGAGGTCACTGAGGAAGAGGCGCTGGGTCTTTGGGGTTGCAGGTGAGGCAAGGGAGGGTGCTTTGGAGGGAGAGGCAACTGAGGACTGCGCAGTGCCCGTGGATGCGTGTGTGTGTACCAGGGCCCCATCCCCTGTGAGTCTGGTTTCAGTCCCCTGACTGTGCGTGCGTGTGCGTTTAGTTTGTGGCGTGTGTGTCTGTGTGCTGGATGTGTGTGTGCTGGTGTGTGCCTGTGCCGGTGTGTGTGTGCTTGGGACGGGCAAGGTGCTGGGGAGTGTGGATGGAGCAGAGGCAGGAGGGGTGAGGGACTGTCTGAGGAGGGACACTGCTGCCGTCAGGGAGGAGTCCATGGACCTGTTGCCCCTCTGTAGGTCAGACATGCCCGATGAGATGCCCTCCATGAACGACACCAGCTGAGTCAACAGTGCGGTGTGCGCATGGAGGACACTCAGCATGGCTGTATGCCCTACATGGAGTTGGCGAAGGAGGTACACAGACTCCTCACTCAGGGCAGCAGGGGACACAGGGGCAGGGGGTGCGGTGCCTGGGCCAAAGGAGACACGCTCCCGAACATGGGAGCCTCCACGGACCTGGGGAATGGGAGCCGATGGGAGGGCGGTGGTGGTGCTGGTGGTGGCGGGGACAGCAACACTAGCTGGGGTGTGGTGGCTGCTGACACCCGCCTCCACAAGGGAGTCATCCTCCGAGTTGCTCTGGTCCTCAGCTGAGGTGGATGGTGCTGAGGATTCCTCGGTGTGGCTCCCCTCGCCCTCCGTGCCACTGGGTCCCTCCGACCACTCCTCGGCTGCTGACCCAGTCTGGCTCTCTGGCTCCTCCTGGTCCGTGGAGCTGTCCCCTTCCGTGGCCGTGGATGTATCTGCAAACAATGGGGAAACAGACAGACATCAGTCACCTGCACCAAACGCACACACCACTGTGAGCACAGCACATCACAGAGCAAGCCCTGGCATCATTAGTTGTACATTGCTAAAAGTGCCCTAACTGAACAGGAGAAGCCAATTGTCAGTCTGATGCCAAGCATGGCACTCACATCCCACATGGCCTTGCACCCATCTGTCTGGTGTCTGTTGGATTGCAACACCCCAGTGTGGACACATGCACCAAGTACACAGTAGTTGGACAGTGCAGAGGACACGGTGTGGACACATCACAGCTCTTGCCACTGAGTCAGTACAGGTTTCCGGATGAAAGGGATGCCCAGAGTCAAATAGGAAATGCATGTGATGCATACCAGCGACAGACACCATGATGCACCCATGTCCTGATAGCCAGCGCCACTATGGTGTGCATGTAGCACATGTCACTCCCCTGCAGGACCACAAATAAGTTGACACATGCCATGGCAGAGGCATGACTGTTAAGTCATACATCACTGTCTCAGTGATGCATGACTTGGCAGCCAGACAACAACACTATGCACTGTGTCACAATAGTAGGTCATGGGGAATGCAAGTCCTGGAGCTGCACAAGTGCACATGTACATCCCCCACACAACACATCATCTCAACCCTCATCTGTCCAGGTCACACCTATTGGACATATGGGAGACCTGTGACACTACCCTCTGAACCTGAGCCCCTCACAATTTGCTGTGAATGGGGAACAGCTGCCTGAACATCACATTCGCATACCCCAGTCTGCACGGACAGCTGATCAAACACCTATGTGACACACAAGTATCGTCTCCTATGGTCACATCTCCAGGGGCATGCTGAGCCCCTACCAAGAAACACCACAGCAGTCCTGGCAACTAATCCACAGCACACTGACACAGAGGCAGACACCGGAGGGGTCAAATCACTGTGCACAATGTGTCAGCTGATACACGGGAGTGGGAGTACAGAGTGCATTGCATGGCCTGGAGTAGGCATGACTGTCCTGCTCCACATGAATGAGGGATGTGCCCTGGACAGTGGATAGCTGGCTATGTATGTGTGACACACATAATCTGCACACTCCTGGGGCACAAACATTGTTCCCACCCGCTGCATGGGCGTGTGCCACATACCCCAGGCACATGTGGTGGCTCAGCTCAGCAAGTGGACCACATATCAAAGCAACACGCAGATCACATGTCCAAACCCAGGCGTTGTGTGAACAATGGACCCACCCATGATGCCCACAACAGAGTCAGGGAAACAGATGCTGTCCCCCACCTTTAGTGAAGCAAACTGCAAGGACACAGTCCCAAGTGACACAATTCCCTGACTGTAAGGGCCACACCTGGGTATCAGATGAGCAGTGGGCAGTGCACAATAGAGGGACATGGCTCCTGGACAACATGACTGCTGCACTGTGGCAGTTGAACCAGGCCAGAGGAGGGCACAAAGCATGTAATACAGAGTTCACAGTGCAGTCTTTGACTCACCCCTCCTTGCTGCTGTCTGGCCTTCAGCTGCCCATCCTGGTCTGGAAAGACCACCGCCAGGATCTGGAGCATGTGGGGGTCAGGGTCCGTGTTCCGCCCCTCCTGCGAGGAGGCGACAGCTTCAGCTGGACCCATGCAATCCTCCGGGTCCAGCCCGAAGGTCCTGCCACCTCTTCTGGCAGTTGCGGATCCGGCGCTTGTAGACCCCCACGGACCGGACAGCCCGGACGATGTCCTTCCAGATTTCCTGCTTCCGATGGGCATTAACCTGTGAGGATGACAAAGTGAAAAGGTCATTACCACACATGCAACATATCCGTGCATGACACAGTCGTATATACATGTCTCAAACACAGGGGCACATGATGTACACAGGCAGTGCAAAGCTGACCATGGACAGTTTGCCAGACGTCACTACATGGTCTCATTGCATGGGAAGTAAAACCATGTTCAAATGCACTGTCACTGCACCATACCTGTCCAGTGCAAGTCACTACACACTATGGGGGGTGACAACTACTCAGTGAGCCTGCTAGCCAGTGGCGTGCAGACTCTCAGCCTTGCTAGTCACACAAAATGCACATTCAGAAAGGCAGTGCACAGAACACTCACCTGCTCCCCTGGTGTCCCATACAGCTTGCTGTACTGTGGAAGTAGGCTGTCCAGCAGGGCCTGGTTCTCTTCAAGGCTGAAGGCTGGGGCTCTCTCCACAGTACGTGCCATTGCAGGGTCCAGAGGGGCAGAGACAGCAGCAGTGCAGTGGCAGATGTCGTCTTGGAGTATGTAGTGCAGGCAAGTGGGCTCTCAGGGGAACAGCCAGCAATATATATGTGCTGGAGAGGCAGATACTGTCCCTTGTGTCCAAAGTGATAGGTCCAAGTCGTTTGCATCTTATGAATCTGGCCAATCCATGGAATAGCAGCACCAAAACACGCCCACAGCATCCTTCAAATCTTCAACTTCATGACATACATGATTTTGCAACATTGTTGTGGGTGACCAACTGATTTTCCAGCAACCGACTCGTTCGAAATTCGAAAACGCGTCCGTTGCCAGGCAAGCCCATTGTCAATGGGTGTGCACCGATCGGTCCATTGCGGTACAACGCGCACAGGGGTACAACGCGTACCCGCACACATTGAAAGCAATGGGCCGGCCGGAGGCACCGATCGGTCCATTGCTGTTCAACGCGCACAGGGGTACAATGCGTACCCGCACACATTGAAAGCAATGGGCCGGCCGGAGGCACCGATCGGTCCATTGCAGTTCAACGCGCACAGGGTACAACGCGTACCCGCACACATTGAAAGCAATGGGCCGCCGGAGGCACCGATCGGTCCATTGCGGTACAACGCGCACAGGGGTACAACGCGTACCCGCACACATTGAAAGCAATGGGCCGGCCGGAGGCACCGATCGGTCCATTGCTGTTCAGCGCACAGGGGTACAACGCGTACCCGCACACATTGAAAGCAATGGGCCGGCCGGAGGCACCGATCGGTCCATTGCAGTTCAATGCGCACAGGGGTACAACGCGTACCCGCACACATTGAAAGCAATGGGCCGGCCGGAGGCACCGATCGGTCCATTGCTGTTCAACGCGCACAGGGTACAACGCGTGCCCGCACACATTGAAAGCAATGGGCCGGCCGGAGGCACCGATCAGTCCATTGCAGTTCAACGCGCACAGGGGTACAACGCGTACCCGCACACATTGAAAGCAAAGGGCCGGCCGGAGGCACCGATCGGTCCATTGCAGTTCAACGCGCACAGGGGTACAACGCATACCCGCACACATTGAAAGCAATGGGCCGGCCGGAGGCACCGATCGGTCCATTGCTGTTCAACGCGCACAGGGGTACAACGCGTACCCGCACACATTGAAAGCAATGGGCCGGCCGGAGGCACCGATCGGTTCATTGCAGTTCAACGCGCACAGGGGTACAACGCGTACCCGCACACATTGAAAGCAATGGGCCGGCCGGAGGCACCGATCGGTCCATTGCTGTTCAACGCGCACAGGGTACAACGCGTACCCGCACACATTGAAAGCAATGGGCCGGCCGGAGGCACCGATCGGTCCATTGCTGTTCAACGCGCACAGGGGTACAACGCGTACCCGCACATTGAAAGCAATGGGCCGGCCGGAGGCACCGATCGGTCCATTGCAGTTCAACGCGCATAGGGGTACAACGCGTACCCGCACACATTGAAAGCAATGGGCCGGCCGGAGGCACCGATCGGTCCATTGCGGTACAACGCGCACAGGGGTACAACGCGTACCCGCACACATTGAAAGCAATGGGCCGGCCGGAGGCACCAATCGGTCCATTGCTGTTCAACGCGCACAGGGCTACAACGCGTACCCGCACACATTGAAAGCAATGGGCCGGCCGGAGGCACCGATCGGTCCATTGCAGTTCAACGCGCACAGGGGTACAACGCGTACCCGCACACATTGAAAGCAATGGGCCGGCCGGAGGCACCGATCGGTCCATTGCTGTTCAACGCATCACTGTACATGTGACTGGCATATGTCAGCATGCCTGTCTCAGATGGACATATGCCAGCCACAGATAGCTCCCAGGGAGTGAGGGGCACACCTACATCACGACAGCCTGTCCAAACCTTATCATAAGGCATGTAAGGCTGCATTTCCTATTGTGTGTATGTTGGTGTACATGTTGTCCTGTGGGTGTCACCTGTGGGCAGCCACCCCCAGGCTGTGCACGTGTTCATGGGGACAGGATCATGGGTGTTACGTGTACGTGACCACTGTGATGTGCAACTGTTCATATCTGTGCATGTGCCATGGTCACATTTCACAGTGGTGTATGTGTATGTCATGTCACATACCCCGTGAGTCCCATGTGGGACGGTATGTTTGAGCCAGGGTGTCCCAGTGGCACAATAGTGATGGTCCTCCACAGTCTTTGTGCATGTAGTGTTTACAATGTCTCTGATTTCATGTGCACAATGGGAGACAGTCTCCACATCCACATTGTGTGTGCATGGACTCTGATGTTGTGCGTGTGTGTCACAGACGTCCATGTCTGTCCTGCCGTGGCAAGTGGGGCCACTACCTGTGGGGTTCATGGTTGTTTTGCTGTGGTGTATACATGATACTCCATGTAATGCCAGTGTCCATGTGGCATTACAGGGTCCCTGGGAATGTACCTGTCGTTGATCTGTGGTGCCTGGGGCACATCTGTCCTCACATGTCACTGTGGGGGTTATTGTGACACGGCAGCAGGAGATGGGAACTGTGACACAGCCTCATGATATCCAATGGGCCAACCTGGGACAAATTGATGCCACCTGTAGGACCGTGTTGACAGATGTTGGCCATGTATGTACCATACATGTCCTTCCGGTACTGCACACTTCATGTAGTTGTGCCTCATAATGATGTATGTTGGGATCTTGAGTGTGTTCAATGCCGCATATGTGGGGTGACTGACAATCTTGCTTACTTCTCCTCTGCACTGCAGGGCTCCTGCTGTCCATCGGCCATTCCCAGACCTGGCAACGATGGTGGAACGGGACAGCATCCGATGGTACCGCTTCACCAGGCAGCTGATTGAGGATTTGGCAGTGCAGTTGTCCCCACATTTG
This sequence comes from Calotriton arnoldi, assembly GCA_963921515.1. NCBI lineage: Eukaryota > Metazoa > Chordata > Amphibia > Caudata > Salamandridae > Calotriton > Calotriton arnoldi. Next base: position 241,159 of record CAWUFW010009111.1, read on the forward strand.
CAGCCTGGCCGGCCGTATCCTACAGCGCTGACCCCCAAGGTGAAGGTGATGGCAGCCCTACACTTCTTTGCCACTGGTACCTTCCAACATACTGTGGCGACTGCTGGTGGGATGTCACAGACCATGTTCAGCCGTGTGCTCCGCAATGTTTTGGTGGCAATGTTGCTCTTCCTGAACCGGTACATCTATTTCCCTAGACTGCGACGACTCACTGACGTGAAGAGTGACTTTTATGCCCTGGGGAGGATGCCGCATGTCATTGGCTCCATTGATGGGACACATGTGGCTTTGGTACCACCACAGGCCCAGGAGCAGGCCTACAGGAACCGCAAGCACTACCACTCGGTCAATGCACTGGTGGTGTGTCTTGCAGACATGACCATCACACACGTGTGTGCCCGTTTCCCTGGTTCAGCACACGATGCCTTTGTGATGAGGAGTAGTCGCATCCCCAGGATGATGGCACAGATGCAGAACCAGCGTGCCTGGCTTGTCGGTGTGTACTGACTTTGTGCCATTGTGTGTGATCTGATCTGTAGTATTCCGCCCACTTTTCCAAGTCAGCTAATGTGCACTTGTCTGTCCATAGGTGACTCGGGATACCCCAACATGCCGTGGTTGCTGACACCCCTCAGGAACCCTGTGACACCTGCCCAGATGCGCTACAATGAGGCACATGGTCGGACCAGGAGAGTGATTGAGTGGACCTTTGGTCTCCTGAAGAGCCGCTTCCGCTGCCTGGACAAGACCGGAGGGTCCCTCCCATATGCCCCTGCGAAAGTGTGCAAGATTATCATCGTCTGCTGCATGCTCCACAACCTGGCAGTGCGGAAGGAGTTGCCTCTCATCCAGGATGACAATGACCAACATCCGCCACCTGTGGAGGATCCTGGCCTGGACCATGATGCCAGTGACGACGATGATGATGATGGTGATGGTGATGTCCGCACACAGCTAATCACCAACTTCTTTAGCTGAATGTGAGTATCCTGAGGTGTCATGTCAATGATGTGAGTTGGCATGATGTGTGGGTGGTGCTCTGGTGCTGTTGGAGTGTGTCCATGGGCTACTTGACTGGATGTGTGTTGCGATGTGTGGTGACAGGTGGGCTGTACTCCCCAACAGTGTTGACATGCTAACTTGGTTCTGGGTGGGTATCTTGTAACATGTATTGTGCATGAGTTTTGCTGTTCTGTCCTGTACTTCATTGCTTTTGACTGTGTGTCATTTCTGTCCTTCACAGGGTACTTTCAGATTCGTTTGGTCAACTGTGTCCACCGACGACGTGATTGCACATCCAGGCTGGTAGCTGTTGTGTCCCTACAGGTGATGTGCGCCACACCCATGGACTTCCTTCGGTCTACAGTTGTTGACTGTGTGCCCGCTGCCAGGTGGGGTTACCTTGCATCTGTAGTGGTTACGGCATGTTGCAACTGTGTAATAAACCTGTGCTTCACTTTGTGATGTGCGTTGTCTGTGGTCACACATTTGACTGCCATTTGCTTACTGCACCTGTGGGCTACTTGACTACAACTGGGAATGGGTGTGGTGTCTGTGCATTGCACCGTCTTCCCTGGCAACATCAGTGTAGGCAATGAGTCAGATGGCCTAGGTGTGTATGTGTCGTGTAGCCCTGGTGGTGTGTCTCCCTCATGTGTGTCACGTTGCCTGTACTCACATGCCTGTGTTGTCCTTGCTGTTGCTGTTTGCATACACAGTGTAATTTTGCAGTTCATCATCCCCATAACAGCACCCACGTTGGAATCACGACAGAGGCAAGTATGGTGTATTAGTGTGTTTATTGTGATACATTTGTGTTAATAGTGCATAGGATGGGTTGTGCTGTACATGAATCTTGCAATCCCAAGTTCCTAGGTGAATTGAAAGTCCGGGTAGACAGGATCCCCAGTATCGGGGCCACAGTTGTCTGACACATTGGTCCAACTTGTACTCCCCATGCAATGTGTGGGAGTAGTGTTGCCGTCAACAGGGTGAACAGTCTGTGCACAAAGGCGAACATCCAGAACAGGTTCAGGCTTCCTGGGAGTTGCGCTTGGCCATCGGCCTCTCACTTTTCCCTCCTCGGACGACCCCTCTTCTTGGGGGGGGCCCTCAAGTGCAGGCTGCTGCGGTGCAGGGGACTCTCCGCCAGAGTCCTCCTCCCTCCCTGTGGAGGTTGCAGTTTGTTCGGCACCAGATGTTGTTGGCACACAGGGAGGTGTGGACTGGTTGCTGTTCATCTGGCGGAGGCATTGTAAAATGTCCCTGTGCACCGCCGTCATCTCATGCAGTGCATCCCACTTGGACTCCACGCGGGACATGTGTGAGTCCACACGGGACATGTGTGACTCCACGTGGGACATGTGGGAGTCCAAGCGGGCATGATGGGCAGCCTGCTGCTGTTTAATGTCTCTGAGGAGCCCCACTACCTGGCTGAGCTCTCCGGTGCTGGACTGGTACGCATCAGCTATGCGTACCAGTTGTGGGTCGTAATGCACACCAGCAACGTCTGCAAGCAGCGACCTCTGTCTCCCACCCCTCCCACCACCCCTGCTGACATGTGCAGTGTGTGCAGTGGCACGCACAGATAACCCTGGTCCACCTTGGGGGTTGGTGGTGGTGGTGGTGTCCATGGCCCCAGGTTGGTCCAGGGTCACTGTGCTGGTGTTGCTCCTTATTCTGTCCATGTCGGCAGGGATGGTATTCGTGGTGACAGTCGTTGTAGGGGTGGGTGCAGGGGTGCAGCTGGTGGTCCTGCTGGTGCTGCAGCTGGTGGTCCTGCTGGTGCTGCATGTTGACTTGCACCGGAGGTGCCAGGTTGTTCTTCATCGTCCGAGGAGGACAGAGGCTGTACGACGCCAGTGAGCTCGGCATCCTCTTGAGCCTGGGACTGGGACTCCTCAGCGTCTGCTGCTGTGTCCCCATCCTCACCTGTTTTTGGGAGACACAAACAATGTATGTCATGTTTCTGCAGGCATCAATGGTTGACACACATGACAGTTGTGACTGTGCCTCTGGGTGCGGGCCTGTACATTGCATTGTCCTAAGTCATCACAGTCAGGGGTTGATATTGGTGTGGCACATTGTCCTGCATTATTTGGGCATTTCTATGTATTTTCTGGGGTGTGAACATGGTCTGCATTGGTTGTGTTTGGTTGACAGCCGGCCCTCCTTCCCACCCACCCAGCCAGTCAGTTATCCCACCATGGAACGTGCTTGCGTTGCAGGGAGTGTAAGTGTCTCTCAGGATGTCAGTCAGTGGTGTCCTGCTGTTTGTTGGTGCACAGTTGGCAGCAGGGCCTTGTGCTCCCCACAGCAGTAGCCAGTGTCAGCCATCTTGTGAGTCCTTCTCCACTCCCTGTGATGTGAGCATGGTTCAGGGTGGTGTTGATGGGCCAGTTGTGAGGCTGAGCAATGTCTGTGACTGTGACTCCCATCATTCTATTGCCTCCACCCCCCTTCCCAGCATGCCCATGCTTCCTTCCTTTTGACTCTGCTTCCCTGTGGGGTGGGCTGGCTGTGCTGACAGGATGGCTGGGAGTGTTGTCCTGGCAGTTGTTTGGCTAAGAGTCCCAAGAGTGTCCCTGTGCTTCACACAACATAACCCAGGGTGGTGGTTCTTTGTGGGATCTTGTGTTAGGATGGGGGCATTGCATTCTACCAGGTGGGTACTGTGGAGTTTGTGTTGGGGTGTGTGTGAGGGGAGGTGCTTGTGACTATGGTTAGTGCTGCAAGTCCTCCTTCCCACCCAGCCAGCCAGGTATCCCACCATGGAACGTGCTTGCATTGCAGGGAGTGTAAGTTGTCTCTCAGGATGTCAGTCAGTGGTGTCCTGCTGTTTGTTGGTGCACATTTGCCAGCAGGGCCTTGTGCTCCCCACAGCAGTAGCCAGTGTCAGCCATCTTGTGAGTCCTTCTCCACTCCCTGTGATGTGAGCATGGTCAGGGTGGTGTTGATGGGACAGTTGTGGGGGTGACCAATATCAGTGACTACGACTCCCATCATGCTATTGCCTCCACCCCCTTCCCAGCATGCCCATGCTTCCTTCCTTTTGAATCTGCTTCCCTGTGGGGTGGGCTGGCTGTGCTGACAGGATGGCTGGGAGTGTTGTCCTGGCAGTTGTTTGGCTAAGAGTCCCAAGAGTGTCCCTGTGCTTCACACAACATAACCCAGGGTGGTGGTTCTTTGTGGGATCTTGTGTTAGGATGGGGGCATTGCATTCTACCAGGTGGGTACTGTGGAGTTTGTGTTGGGGTGTGTGTGAGGGGAGGTGCTTGTGACTATGGTTAGTGCTGCAAGTCCTCCTTCCCACCCAGCCAGCCAGCCAGTTATCCCACCATGGAACGTGCTTGCATTGCAGGGAGTGTAAGTTGTCTCTAAGGATGTCAGTCAGTGGTGTCCTGCTGTTTGTTGGTGCACATTTGCCAGCAGGGCCTTGTGCTCCCCACAGCAGTAGCCAGTGTCAGCCATCTTGTGAGTCCTTCTCCACTCCCTGTGATGTGAGCATGGTCAGGGTGGTGTTGATGGGACAGTTGTGGGGGTGACCAATATCAGTGACTACGACTCCCATCATGCTATTGCCTCCACCCCCTTCCCAGCATGCCCATGCTTCCTTCCTTTTGAATCTGCTTCCCTGTGGGGTGGGCTGGCTGTGCTGACAGGATGGCTGGGAGTGTTGTCCTGGCAGTTGTTTGGCTAAGAGTCCCAAGAGTGTCCCTGTGCTTCACACAACATAACCCAGGGTGGTGGTTCTTTGTGGGATCTTGTGTTAGGATGGGGGGCATTGCATTCTACCAGGTGGGTACTGTGGAGTTTGTGTTGGGGTGTGTGTGAGGGGAGGTGCTTGTGACTATGGTTAGTGCTGCAAGTCCTCCTTCCCACCCACCAGCCAGCCAGTTATCCCACCATGGAACGTGCTTGCATTGCAGGGAGTGGAAGTTGTCTCTCAGGATGTCAGTCAGTGGTGTCCTGCTGTTTGTTGGTGCACATTTGCCAGCAGGGCCTTGTGCTCCCCACAGCAGTAGCCAGTGTCAGCCATCTTGTGAGTCCTTCTCCACTCCCTGTGATGTGAGCATGGTTCAGGGTGGTGTTGATGGGACAGTTGTGGGGGTGAGCTATGTCTGTGACTACGACTCCCATCATGCCATTGCCTCCACCCCACTTCCCAGCATTCCCATACTTACTTGCTTTTGTGTGGAGTTCAGTGTGTGTGGGTGTGAGAGCAATGGCAAGATGGCTGACAGTGGTGTCCTGCTGTTGGTTGGTGTGCAGTACCCAGCATGCCCTTGTGCTCCCCACGACACAGCAACAGTGTCAGACATCTTTGATGGGCCTTTCCACTCTCTGTGGGATGTGCATGCGTGAGTGTGAGCTTGCTGGGCCATGTGGTGGGGGATGTAGAGCTGTGACTACGACTCCCATCATGCTATTGCCTCCTCCCCCTTCCCAGCATGCCCATGCTTCCTTCCTTTTGACTCTGCTTCCCTGTGGGGTGGGCTGGCTGTGCTGACAGGATGGCTGGGAGTGTTGTCCTGGCAGTTGTTTGGCTAAGAGTCCCAAGAGTGTCCCTGTGCTTCACACAACATAACCCAGGGTGGTGGTTCTTTGTGGGATCTTGTGTTAGGATGGAGGGCATTGCATTCTACCAGGTGGGTACTGTGGAGTTTGTGTTGGGGGGTGTGTGAGGGGCGGTGCTTGTGACTATGGTCAGTGCTGCAAGTCCCCCTTCCCACCCAGCTAGCCAGATTTCCCACCATGGAACGTGCTTGCATTGCAGGGAGTGTAAGTTGTCTCTCAGGATGTCAGTCAGTGGTGTCCTGCTGTTTGTTGGTGCACAGTTGCCTGCAGGGCCTTGTGCTTCCCACAGCAGTAGCCAGTGTCAGCCATCTTGTGAGTCCTTCTCCACTCCCTGTGATGTGCGCATGGTTCATGGTGGTGTTGATGGGACAGTTGTGGGGGGCAATATGTGTGACTGCGACTCCCATGATGCTATTGGCTACACTGACTTGGCCAGCATACACAGAATTCCTTCCTTTGAGTGGTCTTCACTGTGTGTTGGTGTTGTTGTGGTGGCTACATGTGTGGATGTGTTTGTTAGTTCTATTTGTGCCACTGCCTAGCTGTAGTTGTGGTTGTGTTTGTACATGTGTTGGCACAGTTGGATGTGACTTTTTTGATGGCATGTGTTGTGTTTATCTGACTGACATACACATTTTGGGATGATTCTGTTCTAGTTGCTGTGTAATTGCTATGAGTGCATGGTTTGACTCTCCCCTTGACAGTGATGTGTGTGTTTTGTGGCAGTATATTGTGTACATTTGTTGTGTACTCACCAGGCTCTGGGATGTCCTCTAGTCCATATACGCTCACTGGCGGAAGGATGGCCCGCACCTTCTCCTCCCAGGGCCTGAGGTATATTGGCTTGGCAGGAGGGCCACTGCCGGTGTGTTGGCTGTTGATGTAGTCTTTCTTCAGCATGTCCCGTACCCTCCTGCGCACGTCATACCACCTGTTCTGGATGTCGGTCTTTGTGCGCCGACATGGTGATTGGGCGTTCACCCTGTTGATGATCCTCTCCCACATCTTGGTTTTCTGCGACATGGGGGTCTGTTGGACCAGTGTGCCAAACAGCTGTGGCTCCACCCTGAGGATCTCGTCTACCATGACTTCCAATTCACTATCTAGGAACTTGGGATTCTTCTTGGGGGCATGGTGATGGGTGGTGATGGTGGGTGATGTGTGTGTTGGTGTGCAGGTGAGGGTGTGTGAGTGTGTGTTTTGCTGGGTGTATGTGAGGTAGGTATTTGTTGGTGTGCTGATGGTGTGTGGCTTGTGTGAGGGATGAGCTGTGGGTGTGTGGTTGCTTTCTCTTGGGTGCTGGCAGTGGAATGGCATTTGCAAAGGCTCATGGTAGTGATTTGTGTCCTTTATATAGGTGGAGTTGTGGATGTGTCTTTGTTCTCTGTCCCCACCCCCCAGTATTTATTGGCTTGGTAATTGCTTGTTTGGCCTTTTTTGGGTGATTTTTCCTTTGTGCTGTTTGTGTATGTTGGAAACGTTCTTGTGACCGAGTCGGACCCTGCATTGGTCTCGTACGGTGTTCTCCGTTTCGTTCACGCTGTGTGTGTGCAGCTTTCTATGCTGCATACGCGTCGGTCGCGGTGTATTGTGTTGCTTCGGCTCGGTTTTGTATGCGTGTCGGTCGTGCGGCTTGTCCTCCGTCCGACTCGCTCGTGGTTTCGCGCCTTGCATCGTACTTTGCGGTTTGGAGTTAGCGTGTACGTTTCGGTCGGATTTGTTCCGGGTGCGTGTCGGTCGGTTGGATTTGCGTGTTTTTCCGGCCGGATTGCTGTTTTCCGTGCGGCTCGGTCGGTCGACTTGGTTTCGGTACGTGTCGGTCGGATTTTTCGCGCCTTGCATTGTACTTGGCGTGTCGTGCGCCACGGGTACGTGTCGGTCGGTATTTTTTCCGGATCCGAGTCGGTCGGTGCTTTTTCCGGCCCGAATCGGAATCGACCCCTTGGTCTCTCTCTTGTATCGCGCAGCTCAATTGGAGGCATCTTGTCTGACAGGGCGGGCTTATGCCAGATGGGATCGGGAGTTGGAGACTCCGCTCACAGGGGAGAAGTGGAATTTTTGTTGTAGGCAGATGGGCTGCATTGCCTCAAGCAGCAGGCTTTGTATCATTCATTATAAGTTTCTTCATAGGGTACATTACAAGCCTGTGAAATTGCACCGATATCACCTCCACTATGATGATAGATGTGCCTGTTGTGGTGCAACGAGGGCAGACTTCCTCCACCTTGCCTGGGCATGCGGCCCAATACAGGACATCTGGAGTAAAGTTTCTGGTGCAATTTCCCTTATGATTGGCCGGTCTGTGGCCCTTACTCCACGTATTGCTCTACTAAGGCATACCGAAGACGCAGATGATAGTCTTAGAAAATATGTGGCGCTCAGCCTTCTGTTGGCTAAACGTCGCATTGTGTGCAGATAGGGAAGGGGATGACCTCTGAAATTTAAGGAATGGCTGCTTGACTTAACATATTGCAAGGACCAACTGACCTCCTATGCTGAACTACTGCCTCCTAGCTCTAGCCCTATGGATATTTTGGAACCTTTACAAGCTTACCTAATAACCAAAACACCAGACTCTGCAGATGAATCATCCCCACACCAGCGATCGGAGGGTTCACCCTTGCTTATGGTTACCAAATGGATTAGTATTGTGAGCTGTGGAGTGCATTTCCCTACACTACATAGATTATGCCCGAGGAGTCACCCATAACTGTCAGGTGTGTGCTTTGATCGTGTTGTTTGGTCTGTTACTAATTGAAAAATGCTGTGCCATTTCACATTTGATCTTACATTATTGGGCTTTCATTACCTATATGTTGCCTTTGCAGATGTGAGTAGATGAGGGGTAGTCTGGCATTATCTACCCGATTTACTTGATGTAGAGAGGATGCACAAGTATTTTGTAACTGTTATGTATTTGCCTTCGACTTTACATGTCACATGTCTTGGCAACTCAATAAAGGATTTATGAAGAAATTTTTTTACAATCTGCAAAACTGAAAAGAGGGGTGAGGAAACAAAAAGCATGCATATAGTGCTAAGGCTACATGTGATTTAAATTTCAAGATTAATCTATTACCCATACACAATATGTTTGCAATAGTTGATAATGATAATTGGCTCTCTGACAAGCCTTAATTACTGTGCCACTTTTCATATGCTTACCTCGCTATAGTTTTGCTAAATTAGAAAGGTTTAAAGCTATGTTTTCCATTTGTTCAGAAAGAGCACTTTTTCAAAACTGGATCACCTCCTGTGCCGATCCCATGGTCCCCCTCAAACCCAACAAAACAATAAGATCTAGACCTCAGGACAATTGGTACACAGAGGATCTCAGACTTATGAAGCACCACTGCAAACTACTGGTGTGCAAATGGAGAATAAGCCAGGCACATTCAAATCTGCCATGAGACTCTACCACCAAATGAATGTGCCACTCTGATGGACTGCATCAAAGCCAGAACCAAAAGACGCAAATAAATATTTGTTATTGTGAAGGATTTCACCTCACCATTGGCCGCCTCCACTGCAATCACCTCTACGGAGGATCTCTGCTACAGTCTCTCTCACGTCTTCAGCACCAAAATCTTCGGTATTTACAGCAACATTAACGTGCAACCATACCCAACAGACCACACCTAACATCTTCAATCTTATCCAAAGAACAAAGGCTAACCACATGGCCCATAATCACCCCAAAATAAACCACCACCACCATAAAGCCCATCCACTCAGGGGCCCTATTGGACCTTTGCCTCCATCACACCTACTCTAAAGGACTGCAACTCATCAGCGCAATGCTTACACCAATTTTGAATGCCTCCACCTCTACCATGACCTTTCCAGATGCTTGGAAACACACACCCTTCCCACCATTGCTGAAGAAGTCCTCCACTGAACCTTCAACACTCACCGACCACTGACCAATCTCTCTGCTATCATTCCCGGCCAAGGTCTTGAAGAATATCACCAACAGACGCCTCACTGAATACTTCACATTCTACCAACTCATCGAAACGACTCATTATGGTTTCAGATACAACCACAGCACATCCTCCTGGACCTCTGGCCAGTGTTTGACATGGTCTCCCACCCCATCCTCATCCGAACACCTACACCACTTCGAAATTCAAGGACTCACCCTCTGATGGATCTGTTCCTTCCTGACTAGAAAGACCCAGTCAGTCAGCCTTGCAATGTACATCTGGAAAACCCGCAACCTCACCTGCGGAAGTCTGCAACGATCTTCCCTGAGCCCGACCCTCTTCAGTGAGCACATGATCCCTCGAGCCAGCATAATCCACTCTCATGACATCAATGCCCTCTCCTACAGCGAAGACATACAACTCATTCTCTCCATCACAAACAAGATGCCCAGTACCTAGGTCAAAGTTCAATGAATGAATGACTGAAATGGCTAACTGGATGAAGAGCTGCTGTATAAAGCTGAACACCAGCATGACCAACATTGTGATGTTAGGGAAGAGCACTTTACCCTGGGACTCCACCTTGTGGCCAACAGACCCTGGACTGAAACCAACCACCCACGACAAGAACCCTGGAATAGACAGCAAATTTGACAGAAATAATCAAATTAATGCTGTCACCCCCTCATGCTTCCATGCCCTGAAAGTGCTGAAGAAGATTTTCAAATTGCTCCCATTCAGCACCAGGAAAATCAACACACACCCTGGTCACAAGCAAGCTGGACTACAGCAATACCCTCTACACAAGAATCAACCAAAAACTCACCAGAAGACTACAGGCCATTCAAAACTCGGCAGCCAGAATCACTATCAACCTCCCATGCCACACTGACACCACAGCACACCACACCTCATGGACCTCCTCTGGATCCCCATACACAAACAAGTACAATTCAAAATCCTCACCCAAACTTTCAAGGTACTACATAATACTAGTGCAGCATATCTCAACAATCATATCTGCTTTCACAAACCTTCAAGATGGCTCCACTCATCTATATTCCTACTTGCATACATCCCACACATAGGGAAAACTCGATCCAGAAGTCAACCTTCCACTTCTCATAAGAAACTCTTCCTCACTTCTGAAGTTCAGCAAGTAGAAGAAGACCTGGCTTTTCAAGCAGTTCCACCAGACCTAGATTTGGACAGGCTTATACCTTCTCAGCACCAGGATACCCTCCCAGGTGATAGTGCTATCTACAAATCTGCATAACATACCGAAACATAACATGATTAATTTTTCTTTATGATATACCATTTAGTTTCTGGTTTGACATCTTTTAAAATTTTCATATTTATGCCTGGTTTAGAGTTTGGAGGAGATGGTACTCCTTCGCAACTGCAGCAGAGTACCTTCTTTGCCGAAACCTTGGTCCTCCTGCCTGATTTACAAGTTGGTGGGTTTTCAGAATAGTGCTCCAACAGCCCAAAACAGTACAGGCGGTCGGAGTTTTGGATACTCAACCACCTGCCCTATTTAGAGAGGTGGTCCCGTGGCTATTTTAAACTGTCCTTCACCACAGGGTAAAACATAGCTGTAAAGGACAGTGAAAACTGTAAAATGACCCACACACCATGGGAAAAAATTCCTATCATGTGGGGGGCAATAGTTTTTGATTTTTTTAAAACAAAATGCTCCTTTGGATTTTGTTTTTAAAAAAGAAAAACACTGACTGGCAGCTGTCAATTTGACCATCCATCAATGTTTTAACACATTGACAGGAACAGATATGACGTCAGTTCCTGTCAATATTTAGGGATGGCTGAAGGGGTGGCTGGCATTTCTAAATGCAGGGATGGGTACTCTGTCTGGGCAGATGGAGTGTCTTACTCCATTGCCCTAAAGGAGTACAAACCATACTCAGCAGTATAAATCAGGCTCTATGTTCCACTGTGTACTTTAACAGTATACAGTTATTATCCATGTTGAAGTGCAAGTTGTGGAGAGGAACAACTCCTTGGATCAGAGAGTACATTATTGGCTCCTAGCTGTATGTAATAAAAATCCACTGTGTTTCTAGTGGCAGTTGTCCATTACTGGGATGCTGTTCAGACCGTCTTAATGTGTAAGCCTTCCTTATCTGATGATAATGACTGAGGTAGCCCTAAACAAATAGGGGCTCCAGTAAAGTACAGAAACAGAAGGGGGCCTGCTGTGACAATACCTAACATGGTATGTGAAGCATAATCATAGTAGGAAGAAGCCCCTCCACACCCCGGCATCCATCATGTTTTTCAGAATAATATTAAAGCCTGTCAAAATGTCATTTTGTGCGGCTGTTAAGAGGTGTAAAACAGAGGTTTTTCAAAGGACCTCTCACACGGCCTTCATGTAGGTCAACATGAACTTGTTCCATGGTTGGAAAACACCTCTCTGGGGTATTTAACCTCATGAAAAAACAAAATCAGAGCACTGGCTACCATGGGACAATTTTGCACCTCACTGAAGATCTAGTTGTTTACCATGTTGAATGGCCTACTAATATCAAGATACAGTTGGCCCAATCAGTTATGGGAGAGTTCAAGGGTGGAACAATATTGTTTCCTACTCTCGCTAAACATTAATAGCACTAATAGAGGAGTTAAAAGTGTATTTCTCCTCCATACTACCCATTCTTTATTTAGGTGCGACACATATGTTACAACTGTTCAATTCTTTCACCTACGTTGGACTCACAAAAGGGAAATAAAAATGTCTTTTCACACTTCTTGAACCCAAATATCCTAGCAAGGACATCTCCTGTGATAGAGATATACCTAAGGTGTACACCACTTTATGGCTCTGATGTCTCACTGTAGAGTAACCTGTCCTCCACTAAAACCTTACACTGATAAGTTTCCCATATTTGGCTTGTGCCAGGTCATTCTGATGCAACCATTCCAGAGTAGTATATTTTTATATTTTGAAAACATCTTATATTTTTATCTATCTATCTTTCTAATTCTGTTTCTTTCCTTCCTCTCTAATCCTTTCTTCAGTTTAATTAATCACTTTTTAGTTGCTTATTCTTGTGACCCTTTGCTCCTTTATCTTGTATTAACCCCTATCAAACATTTATGTTTTTAATACCTTTGCAACTCCATATCCCGATCCAGTTTTTTAAATATAGGTGTTATGATAAATGGATGCAGAAAACCTGGTCAGGTTAAGGATGTGTCTAATGGTGGAAACAGGCAATACTAGCAAAACAAATGTATGGAATAAGCTATAAGCATCTATATGTCAGACTCACGATTCCAATTTAGGATAGCTCAACGTTGATACTACTCCATCTTGCCCACCTTGTACTAATTGGGAAAGACACTTATCACTGCATAGCACCCTCTCTTGAACCTGGTATGGATTAATCTCATGCATTTGATTCCTGAGGAGAATAAACTCTCAGAGACGCATAACCAAATAGGTTTGGCAGAAGGGTAGGACCTCTCCTCTGCAGTCTCCTGAGATACAAAAAGGTCAACAACTACGGGTTGGACCCTAAAAAAAAAAGAATAAACTATCAAGAAGGGCAAGTATATGCTGTGCCCCAGATGTAGTTAGTGACTTGCATCAAAACAATATGAACTAGATAGCTCGCTGTGCTGACACACCAGGGAGGTGAAACTAATCACCCTGATGAAAGCACCAGACCCATCAGGGCCATAGAGTAGGGCTGAAACATGCCAGTCTAGGGTCATAGGGCCATTATATGCTCAATACCCTATATAACTTTTAGTATCCTCAACTACTCTACAAATAAAGCAATACCTTGGAGTAAGCTGGATGATTTTTAATCTTTATGCCCCCTGGTCTTTTCCTTTTTTAAGTGCTCTCTGGAACATGTTTGAGCCCACCCTGACCTTTAGGAGTCAGGGTGAACCTGATGATGAATCATGACACTACTAGAGGTTGTGAGGGTTATTTAAAGAAAAGGAACCTTTTTCTTCCCCGCCCCTGAAAGGTGGAGCTCCACCCGAAGAGAGTAGTGCCCAGTATTTTTAATAAATACAAGGTGGGATACTTTTTGTTTACATGTAGAAAATAAACAAACAACATTTACCATAAAGTGTTCTGACCCGAACATTCTCACACTATCAGAAATACGGTGTATGATATTTGTTTTGTAATTAAGTAACACTGCAGCTACATCTGCTTGTGAATATAATTGGTTTGCCTGCAACATATAATCTGAAATGTGAATCTTCTGGGTGTGATGATATATGCAGTCGGAGCCAAATCCCTTAACTACCTTGAATATTTTGAAGAATAATACATATATAAAACTAAATTAAGTACATAATTCAAAGTCTTTAAAAGAAATGGGAGACTGTCACTCTGCAGACGAAACATAACTTTATTATGATGCAAATACCGCTTTTGATGAAATGTCCAATCTATATAAACTCAGATGATGGCACTCCAGCAGCAAGCATTTAAACTTAAAAAATTCAGCTGATACCACAAAGAAGAATTTCCAGATATGATTGTAGCACAATTTAGTCTTCAAACTGAGGGAGGTGAGAGCAGACAAAAAACAGCCACTGGAAAGCACAGCACTCCAGGGTAAGCACCTGGAAATACTAGAGTCCAAAGATGGCTGTCAGATTCTAGTTCATGTTTGTTCTCATTTGGAATGTGACTCTCACCTAATGAGCACAATCTTCGGTTGGGAAAGATACACCAAACTCCCACCAACTAGTCTCAAAAGAATGGAATGTTACTTAAATCTGCACACAATATTTTTTATGTGAAATGAATATTCAAGATATAATTGTTCTGATTAACTAAATGTTAGGAACCACAAATGTATCTCATGTCTATGTCCATCTATTGATACTGTCCCCAATGACAACAATTCTCCTGCTCACTTAATGCACCAAAATTAATGTATACTCTGTTGAACTTTGTGAGATATTGGGTTGTCAGTTGAGTGGGATATTAACCCTACTCAAGCAGCAACCATAATCTCTGCCAGGGTAAACCACAAAAGTAACCAAATCAACCTGTGCTTAACCCTCTGGTAGCTTGTGACAAAAGCAGTCAAACGTAACTTAGAGGCAATGTGTAAAGTATTTATGCAGCACACAAACAGTAATAACACAACACAAGAAACGTTCCACACCAATTTAGAAAAATACAGTACATTTTAATAAATTATTTGATATCAAAATGACAAAACTCTAATCAGTAGAACCGGAGTTATGAATTATTAAATTTAGGGGTAAAAACTAGTGCCTAAAAGATCAAAGCGCCAACCGCAGATATCTTTAGTGTGTCACCATAAGTGGGACAGTATGCCAGGCATGGGTCCCAGGCACACTGTGTCACTGGAACCAAGCTGTACCTGGATGATGAGCCCATAACAATAGCAAAAATGATTCTGGGTTGCTTGTGTTCTGGTTCAGCGAGGACCTGGCTTGGCAGTTCAGGATAGACTGCTTCAATTGGAGCAAGTTCAAGATTGATTTGTATATCTGGTTCCAAACTGAGGTGACATGATGTGCAAAATAATGATGGATTGGGATGCGGCCTGAGTAATTACCAGTGGCTGAGATTAATTCAAGCATTACATCCATCACTTTTTATATAAGAATGCAATGGGGGTGAGTTTTGGGGTTCTAGTGCTTCCCCACAATCACACAATGTTCCCACTAGTCCTTAAATGTGTTACGGTGCTATTAAAGGTAGGGAGATTCACCCAACTCCCTGGATATGCAATGACAATAGAGCCTCAAGCACATGCTACAATAAATGTCTCATTACATAAGCATATATTCAATACAACAATTATTGTTTCTCGTGGTCTTTTTTATTTCACGGCCTGCTGGCCACTTCTTCGTTTTTAGCCTTAGAGCCAATACGTGTTTCATCGTGATGGGGTGTGCCCCAGGACTTCCTCAGGGCTAAAAAATAAAACAGGGAACGGATCACTGACAGAATATTGACAACAAAAATGTCGAGGTACAAAAATATCGGGACAAAAATATAGTTGTCCAGAATATCGAAGTCCTATCTACATCATGGTAAGTACAAAAATATTGGAAAAAAATATCGTCGTCAAAAATATCGTTGTCAAAAATATCGTTTTTTTTAAATGCTTAAAAAATAATGTAAAATAAAGTAAATAATACATATAATTAAAAAAACATAGTTAGAATTATTAGAAAATGTTTAAAATAATAAATAATAAATATAATGTTAAAAATAATTAAACATACATATATATAAAATATAATATATACATTTACTTAATAATATTTATAAATAATTATTATAATAAATTATAAAATGTTGGAAACATACTAAAAATTATAAATACATATATATATATATATATATATATATATATATATATACCAGTAAAATAAAAATAAAAATAAAATATATATATAATAATTTAAAATATTAAAATATTATAATCTTTTACAATTACATTTGACACTACATTACCAGCAACAGTAGGGAAAATGTTGGATAGCGAAGGGAATAAAATTACTATTCCCACTCCAGGGAGTGCAACAGTAGGGAAAGTGTTGGATAGCGGAGGGGAATAATTTACTATTCCCACTCCAGCAAGTACAACAGTAGGGAAAGTGTTGGTTAGCGTAGGGGAATAATTTACTATTCCCACTTCAGGGAGTGCAACATTAAGGAAAGTGTTGGATAGCGTAGGGGTAAATATTACTGTTCCCACTCCAGAGATAGCAACAGTAGGGAAAGTGTTGGATAGCATAGGGGTAAAAATTACTATTCCCACTCCAGAGAGTGCAACCGTAGGGAATAGTGTTGGATAGCGGAGTGGATAAAATTACTATTCCAACTCCAGCGAGTGCAACAGTAGGGAAAGTGTTGGATAGCAGAGGGGAATAATTTACTATTCCCACGCCAGCAAGTACAACGTTTGGGAAAGTGTTGGATAGCAGAGGGGAATAATTTACTATTCCCACTCCAGCAGGTAGAACTGTAGGGAAAGTGTTGGATAGCGGAGTTGAATAATTTACTATTCCCACTCCAAAGAGTGCAACAGTAGGGAAAGTGTTGGATAGCGGAGGGGTAACAATTACTATTCCCACTCCAGCGAGCGCAACAGTAGGGAAAGTTTTGGATATCGAAGGGGAATAATTTACTATTCCCACTCCAGCGAGTGCAACACTAGTAAAAGTGTTGCATAACGGAGGGGATAAAATTACTATTCCCACTCCAGCAAGTGCAACAGTAGGGAAAGTGTTGGATAGCGTAGGGGTAAAAATTACTCTTCCCACTCCAGCAATAGCAACAGTAAGGAAAGTGTTGGATAGCGGAGAGGAATAATTTACTATTCCCACTCCAGCAAGTAAAACAGTAGGGAAAGTGTTGGATAGCGTAAGGGTAAAAATTACTATTCCCACTCCAGCAATAGCAACATCAGGGAAAGTGTTGGATTGCATAGGTGAAAAATGTACTATTCCCACTCAAGCAAAATAATTAAAATTAATTATCAAACAAATAATTTTAAAAAAATGAACTCCCACCATATTCCCCTATAAATGACACCACCAATATTGTAAAACATAACACTATTAACATAATTAATTAATAATTAATTAATTAATTAATTACAATTAACAAGCAATTTAAAAGCAATAAATAATAAATTAATTCACACTATTAACACTATAAAACAACTTAAAATAAATATTATACTAAAAAATGTAATAAATTATATTATAATTAAATTACTTCCCAGCCTACTCCCTATCAACCCACAACCCATTCTTAAAAATATGACACAAATAACATTATTAATAATTAATTAATAATTATTAATAACCAATTAAGAAATAATTAACAATAAATTATTTTTCATAATTAACAGTATACAATTTCAAATACATAAATATCAAATAATTAAAAATATAAATGAATTAATAATTATTAAATTACTTCCCACCCTACTCCCCTATAAACCCACAACCCACTCCTAAAAAAATAACGCAATTAAGATATTTGCCAATTAATTATTAATAATTAACTGCCAATTAATAACTAATTAATAATAAATTAATCACACAATGAACAATAGAAAATATTAAATACATAAATATTAATTAATCAAATGTATTTATTAATTAATTATAATTAAATTACTTCCCTCCCTATTCCCCTATAAACCCACAACCCGCTACAGAACTAAAGCACAAAATTTACTTTGAAAAAAAATATTAACTTCTAAAAATTTAACACATATATTAAAAAACAAATGCAATACTTACACCAAAAAATAGAACACATACATATAAAATACACACTAAAGTACATAAGACAAAAAAAAACAACGATATTTTTAACAACGATATTTTTGCTAACGATATTAATTACGTCGATATTTTGAAAAACAATATTACTTACCTTCAACTCGATATTCTTGACAACGATATTCTGACTGTCGATATTTTTGTAGTCCGAGATTTTGGACTCGATATTACTGCTGCTCGATATTTCCAACTCGATATTATGTCTGTTCACCACAGGGAACAATTCTGGTTGTGGTATACAAAACACATCCACATCACATCACACCTGTGATACGATGACATCTGTATATGACCATTTATCGTAAAATCACAATTGGTGATATTTGCGTGGAAACCAGTGCAAAAGAACATATTATCTCTTCTGTTACTAGTCATCAATTGACCCAGAAAATAATACCCATCAAGAACTGAACTGACTGTATTGCAAAGATTTGGCATCTCAATCAACGTGAAACTGCCGTCAGTGAAATCTCACGAAGCGCGGCACCCCAAAATATTAAATAAATATCAATGCACCATAATGTCCTCTAGTCACTCAAATATAAAACATCCACCCTGTGCTCATATGCCCAATACCTGTATGTTCTATGAGATCTACGTGGTGCATTCAGTCCTGCAGGGGGATTATGTATTCACCATGAGCAACAACTTAAACAACACTTAAGTGGGGCATTTTATCACCACTGTAAATTGCTGCCTACTTTAGTCCCAGAATTCTAAATCCGTCCCAGGTAAACTCAACAAAAATCTTCACAAGCATCTCCTAAACATAATTAAAGTAATCAATGTAAGACAAAACAAAATGCAGTGGACCATACTGATGCAGCACATACAACTGATATCTCCCACAAAATTAGTTTGATGTAGCAATTTAAAAAGCACCACTGTGTGTACACACTGCTGACACCCTCTGCCCAAAGAGTACCAACCTAGGTTAGGTGAAGACAAAAAAACAGCGAGCAGCGGGGCACCACATATCCATTTAACAAAATAAGTCCCAAATATATCCACAGTAATCCAATGGCGTTGATATTCTTCTTTGTATTGCTGCATCAATATATAACACAAAAAGGGTTCAGCTAACGCGTCTCGTCCACATACATGTGTTCTTCTTCAGGGCTGCAATACGACAAAGTATACATATATATAAATATCGACAATACAAGAAAATACACATAAAAGGAAATAACAGCAACAATGAAATAAGATAAAACCAAACATACAAACAACATTACCAAGTTCTTAAGAGTACACAGCAACATATAAACATCAATGGCCACACTCACCCCACACAATTGTGGGTTAGGTGCCATAATGTTGGAACAGTTAACATAGGATGGGAACACCAGATAGCAAGATCCCAGTAGTCGTCACTCAATGTCACCCATTTAGGTATACCAACACTTTAGACTAAGAGACATAAAAACAGGTTGCGTGAACAGTTTCTTCCAGAGTAACCACATAACAATTAATGTGTGTTTAACACAAAAGGAATAATCTTGTTATTTTATATAAGAGAAGATTTTGTTACAAAAATACATTCGAAATTATGCTAGAGATCCTTATCTTTAACAATTAAAAGTTGGAAACATCACCTAGCAAGCGCAATCAATTATCCTGTATGCATGCCTCGAGAAATAGTAAATCGTGAACATAGATGAGGGTGGGGAGGAGCCCCATCAAAGACCAAAGCGACCAAGATGACCCCCAAGATCATTCAAAAGGGGGGTGCAATCGCCCTTTGAATTAGGTAGAGCACTTTTGATATGTACGTACGAAATGTTATGATAAGCCACTCACCTGCACTCCATGTTGCTCTGCTTTGATGACCACTGTTCCCCAAATCCTCTGGGAACTGACAGAAAGGCAGTAATTAACAACAACACACTGCCTATCTGGAAGCCCCCAGGGGGAATGGGGATTGGGATGAGAGAAGAGAGACAAAACAGGCGAAAATACCAAAGTCTTCGTTGAACCTGGGAAAGGCACCTCAAGGATTGTCTGGAATGAACCTGGAAGTCGGAATTCTGGATTTCAGGATCGGTGGGAATCTTGTTAAAGGGACTGTTCTTCTTCACGTGCTAATAGACAAGAGATAAAATAGAATTACCAATTCAAAGACTAACTATATATGAGATATATATATATATGTCTTATTAACCCTTGACATACTCTACTTAACATGCAAAATTGGTAGGATTCAAAAAGATGTAATCTCTTCATGTAACGTCTTTTAATCACAGACTCTGTTTGGCTTATGATCTTCCTTTGAAACAGATTCAAAATTAATAATTGTGCAATCAGTTATCAACAACCTTTTCTTCATGTGGTTGTTCTAATTTTCACATTCGTTAAAACAATGTACCTGAGCCTTCCAGCAACCGGCTTCACCTTGTCTGTGCAACACACATCAAATAAATAACATCAAACGTGAAATGAAAGTTAAAATAAACAAAGAAATGCATTGGGCTTAAAAGTCAATGTTCGTTCTTTCCTGTAGAAACAGAGTTTAGCTTAACAGCTTTTCAAGGTGTCCGATTTCACTGTTATTATAGTTTTTAAGGCATTGCAAATTGTCAGTAATTCTTCATATCAAAACTTCCTTAATGTGCCAAACTACAAGTTTTTCTAATTAGCCGAAAAGCGTTTTGTTTAGTTGCCAGTTCAAATAAGTGTGCGCTTCTTTAAGGAAAAAGAAATGTTCGATTCACACATTTGTACAAAGACTGCTCGGTTTACCTTGTCTTGGTTGCTTATCTGTTTAATCTTTTTTCCTGTGCTGTCTTTACAGGGTTAGCGGTAATGGAGATCCGAACAGCAGGATGGAAGACAGCCACCAATGACGGAGAAGGATGGAGGGATGAGGAGCCAGACGAAGAAGTCAGAGCCTGGAGAGAAGAAGCGGGATACTGCCAACCGACGAGGAACTGGAGACAGGTAAGTGTTGAGATGACACAAGGCTAAGCGATGATTGAATGTGGGAGCGGTTTAAATACCCTCGCCGTACCATTGTTCATTAGCATACTCATGTCTTACACGTATTTGACTGTTTACACGTCCAAGAGGCTGCAGTTGAACGTTTACATACACAACCTAGTAATTTACACGTTTTGGCAGTTAACATGTGCAGGAGGCATGCTAGTGAACCCTTGTATTACCATAATAATGTTTGCCATGAATACTGCACATGGCTTTCTTGTACAACATAAAATATACATATAATGTTAGGAAATGAATATTAACTTTGCACATTCACAGTTTTCACAATACGCAATGCTATCCAAAGCTTTTACAGTGTTCTCAGTGTTATTTCTACTGTGCACTCATATTCTTATTGCTTATTCTGGGATATATCTAAACTGATGGTACTGAGTTACTGCTGGGAGTGATGGGCATGTGTGAGTGTGACCATACCCATAACAGTTCCCCCCTAAGTTTGTTTTACTGGACGGGGTTTGTCAGGATGGAGGGCATGAAAATGTCGTACCAGCCATGAGGCATTCAGATTAGAGGGAGGTTCCCAGGATCGTTCAGAAGCGTCATAACCCTTCCAATCAAGTAGATAATATAATTTGCCTTGCATTCTTTTAGCATCGAGAATACGTCGTATTTCATATTCTGGATGATCATCCACTATGTTTGGAGGAGGGGAATTGTCTTTACGGGTTAGTGGATGGTATGGTTTTATGAGGGATACATGGAAAACTGAATGTATAGAATACTCATCTGGTAATTGTAATTGTATAGAGACTAGATTCAGGATTTGTTTAATTGGAAATGGGCCAATATATTGTGGTTGTAATTTTTTGGCGCGTGGACAGCCAAACCAGATCACCAATTTAATAAGTTGGTTCGGGAGTTCTATGTTTATCAACTTGTATTTTTGTAGGAATCTTATTTTTTGCTAAACTATTCCATGCTTTTTCCTGAATGATCTGTAACTGATTTAATCTTTCTGAAACGGAAGGCATGGAACTAGTACGTGATGGAGATAGTATAGGAATTGAACGCGGATGGAAACCCGTAAGAAAATAAAATGGGGAGCATCCCAAAGCGGCATGAGTGCTGTTGTTGTATGAGAATCCAGCTAAGTGAAGCATCTGATCCCATTAGGAAGTCAAAGTGGATGTTAAACAGCAGAGACTCTGTTCCAAATACTGATTAACTTTTTCAGTTTGTCCATCTGATTGTGGATGAAAAGCAGAAGATAACGCTACTTCTATTCCTAATTGTGACCATAAGGTTTTCCAAAATTTAGAAGTGAACTGGGGACCTCAATCAGAAAGGATTTTGCTCGGAAGGCCATGTAATTTAACTATGTGATGGAGAAAAATATGACTGAATTTCGTTGCAGTGGGTAATTTCTTTAGAGGGATAAAGTGACTCATTTTGGAGAGCAAGTCCACGACTACTAAAATGGTGGTAAAGTTGTGCGACTTTGGTAAATCAGTAATGAAATCGACACTAATGGTATGCCAAGCTGTTGATGGGACCGGTAAAGGGTGTAATAATCCAGCTGGGGCTATGTGTTGAGATTCATTTCTAGTGCAAATAGGACATGTCTTAACATATTCTTGTACATCTTTCTGAATATTGTCCCACCAGAAATTTCGTAAACATAACTCTAAGGCTTCTGTGTACCTGGATGTCCAGCTATACCTGAATTGTGGTGCCAAGCTAGGATTTGTTGATTCTTTGAATTCTGTGTGATGAATAATTTGTTATTATGAAAAAGATATCCATCTTTTATGGCGTTCTGAGGTTTTTGTAACCATTTTTTATTATCAATAGTTTGAGATGCTACTTTAACATCTGTCAAAAAGGTGTCAGCTTGTGTCAGAGCTTTTATCTTGTTAGAAGGTATTATGCTTTGTGAAGGACCACATCTATCTTTATTTTCTCCTTCATTTAGCCGAGACAAGGTGTCAGATAATATTTGTTTCTGCCCAGGACGGTATGTTATGATAAAGTCAAATTTGCTAAAGAAAAAAAAAAGCAACCATCTCATTTGCCTGGGAGTTAGGGCCTTCACTGTAGTGAAGAACTGTGAGTTCGTATGATCCGTGAATATTGGGATGGTGTGTTTAGCTCCTAGAAGATGATGTCTCCATTCGGTGAATACAGCTTTTATAGCAAGGAGTTCACGTTCTGCCACTGTGTAATTTTGTTCTGCTTGAAGCAGTTTATGCGAGTAATAAGCTAATGGGTGCAGGTGTCCTGTGTTTGGATCTTTTGTAACAGCACTCCCCTAGAGCTGTTTGAGATGCATCTGCCTCAACAAAAAATGGCTGATCTGGATGAGAGAGGACAGGGGCTGTAGTAAAGCCAGTCTTTAGGTCCTGAAAAGCGTTTTCAGCGTTTTCAGTTTAATGAAATGATTGTCCTTTTCTAAATAATTGCGTGATGGGTGTAACAATCGTGGAAAAATTAGCAATCAATCGTCTATAAAAATTTGCAAAAACAAGGACTCGCTGAACTTCCTTTACAGAATTCAGGGATAGCCATTTAAGGATAGCATCTACCTTATTTGGATCCATCGTGATGCCTTCAGGGGCTAAAAAATATCCCAGAAACTCTACTGATTTATCATGGAAGACACATTTCTCCATCTTAGCATATAACTAATGCTCTCTAAGCCTCTGTAGAATGGATCGTACATGATGGATGTGCTCTTGTTCTGTTTTTTAAAAGATTAGTATATCGTCTATGTAGACGATTACACAGATATCCAAAACGTCGTGAAGAACCTCATTTATGAAATACTGGAATGCCGCCGGAGCATTACATAATCCGAACGGCATGACAGTATATTCAAAGAGACCGGACTTGGTGCCAAAGGCGGTCTTCCACTCATCACCTTCTTTTACACGTATTAGGTGATAAGCACCACGAAGATCCAATTTGGTATAAATAGTGGAACCTTAAACTTGATCTAAAAGAACTGGGATCAGTGGTAATAGATAGCGATTTTTAATAGTAGCTTTATTGCCTGCGTTATAATCTATGCAAGCCCTGAGATCGCCGGATTTTTGGGCTACACAAAATAAGAGGAAAAGAGAAAGGCGACGTTGAATGTCTTATGAAGCCGATCTCTAATAATTAGTCTAAGTATTATTCTTAAACACTGTGTCTCTGGTTCAGTGAGCGCATAAATTCTGCTACATGGTAATGCAACTCCTGGAATTAAGTCAATTCTGCAATCATACACCCTATGAGGTGGTAACTGCGTGGCTTGAACTGGATCAAAAACATCAGCGAAGTCGAGATATTCTTTTGGTGATAAGGAAGGGAGGGTCAATTGTGTGCTTGCACAATGTAAAGGAAAGATGGGATCTTGTGCTTCTAGATAACAATGTTTTTCTACAAAACGCAGAATCTAAGCTTACAGTCCGTTGGAACCAGTCAATCTTTGGGTTGTGTAATTCCAGCCAGGGTATACCAAGTATTACTCCAAACGTTGGAGTATCAATAAGATCAAAAACAGTCTGTTCTGTATGACCATTTTCACACACTAGGGTTAAGGGTGCAGTGTGAAAACGAATGAGTCCTGAGGAAAGAGCAGAACCATCTACGGCTCTCACAAGTTCAGGTTCTGCTTTGGCTACCTGTGGAATTCCTAACTTTTTGGCTAAACTTAAATCAAAGAAATTGCCTGTAGCGCTTGCGTCTAGTAAAATCGAAAGACTATGTCTTTGTTGAGTATAAATAATAACAGTAATCATAATAGTCATATGTTGTGCTATATGATTTATAATGTTAGTGACATATTGTGGTACCTCTGACTCTATTTTTCTCGAAGGGATGATCTCAACACACTTCGAGAAACGTAGGTTCCCGACTCTGATTGATCTGTGTTTATGTTAGCTACTACCTTTTTCTTTTTTTGTTTTACTGTGCATTTCCTAGCAACGTGTCCTGGCCTGCCACAATACAAATACAGGTTCTCTTTGCAACATCGTTCTTTTTCTTCAAAAGATAGTGGGCCTTTCACACCACCTATCTGCATAGGTTCTGAACCGTTCTGTTTATCATCTGTTTCATTCTTATTGGATTTTATCATGATAACCCTGGCCTCTCCACGTGGTCTTTAACTTTTTCGCTCTCCTAATCTATGATCTAGTTTTACCACTAAATCTATGAATTCTGCATAATCTATGGGTAGACCTACAATATGAGCTAATGAATCTTTTAAATCATCTCTAAGCCCTCTATAAAACAATGAAGTGCGCTTTTCTTCTGGCCAGCATGTCTCAGACAGAAGACGATTAAAAGTAGTTATATAAGTAAGGAGATCCTTGGACCCCTGGCGTAAATTTAGGAACTCATTATCACTTGACTGGATGAAAACATGACGTGTAAACAGACGTGTCATAGCATCTTTGAAGGCATTAAAGTTATGCAAAAGAGGGTCATTATTTTCAATCAGGGGTATAGACAAGTTTGCGGCTACACTAACCAAATAAGAAATAACAAAGGCAGTTTTCGCTAAATCAGTATTAAATATTTGGGGTTTACAAAGAAAATGCAATTGACATTGGCTCATAAATGAGGCAAACGAGAGCTATATTCTATAAAACGTTCAGGATTTACCAGCGAGACTGGATTCGTAGTGACAGCTGTTACTTGTAGATTTTGATCAGGGTGGTGAGAAGATGACGTTTAAGTGAAAAAAGTGGTTGGACCAAACTTGGGTGGTGCTAAAATAGGACGAGTGTCAGGTGGCTTTGTTTCTCTCCACTGAGTGAAGTCAGACCTGCTTTTTGATAACTCCTCTCTCAGGGTATGATTTTCCTGTTTAAAATGTTGCATTTCTAGTTGTAGATTCTGAATTACTTTGGTTAAATGTGAGGTCTCTTCAGAGAACTCCATGCTAGATCGTCACCAAAGAGAGCAAGGGATGTGTGTGGCTTAGCCTTCTGTTATGACAAGTCACTCACCTGCACTCCAGGTTGCTCTGCTTTGATGACGACTGTTCCCCAAATCCTCTGGGAACTGACAGAAAAGCAGTAATTGACAACAACACATTGCCTATCTGGAAGCCCCCAGGGAGAAAGGGGAGAGGGATGAGAGAAGAGAGACAAAACAGTGAAGATACCAAAGTCTTTGTTGAACCCAGGAAAGGCACCTCTAGGATTGTCTGGAATGGACCTGGAACTCGGAATTCTGGATTTCAGGATATGTGGGAATCTTGTTAAAGTGACTGTTCTTCTCGATGTGCTAATATGCAAGAGATAAAATAGAATTACCAATTCAAAGACTAACTATATATGAGATATATATATATATATATGTCTGTTTAACTCTTGACATACCCTACTTAACATGCGAAATTGGTAGGATTCAAAAAGATGTCATCTCTGCAGGTAACGTCTTTTAATCACAGACTCTGCTTGGCTTATGATGTTCCTATGAAACAGATTCAACATTAATAACTGCAATCAAATATCAACAACCTTTTTTTATGTGGTTATTCTAATTTTCACATTTGTTAAAACTATGTACTTGAGCCTTCCAGCAACCGGCTTTACTTTCCTGTGGAAACAGAGTTTAGCTTAACAGCTTTTCAAGGTGTCCGATTTCACTGTTATTACGGTTTTTAAGGCACCGCAAATGGTCATTAGTTCTTCATATCAAAACTTCCTTAATGTGCAAAAGTACAAGTTTTTCTAATTAGCCCAAAAGCGTTTTGTTTAGTTGCCAGTTCAAATTAGTGTGCGCCTCTTTAAGGAAAAAGAAATGTTCGACTCACCGATTTCTACAAAGACTTCTCGGTTTACCTTGTCTTGGCTGCTTATCTGTTTAATCTTTTTCCCTATGCTTTATTTACAGGGTTAACGGTAATGGAGATCCCAAGAGGAGGAAGGAAGACAGCCACCAATGACGGAGAAGGATGGAGGGACGAGGAGCCAGCCGAAGAAGTCAGAGCCTGGAGAGAGGAAGCAGGATACTGCCAACCGACGAGGAACTGGAAACAGGTAAGTGTTGAGATGAAACAAGGCTAAGCGATGATTGAATGCAGGAGCGCTTTAAATACCCTCGCCGTACCGTTATTCATTAGCATACTCGTGTGTTACACGTTTTTGACTGTTTACACGTGCAAGAGACTGCCGGTGAGCTTTTACATTAACATACTCGTCATTTACACGTTTTGGCAGTTAACATGTGCAGGAGGCTTTCTAATGAACCCTTGTATTACCATAATCATGGTTGCCATGAATACTGCACATGGCTTGTAGGTTAACCATTTGTACAACATAAAATATACATATAATGTTAGGAAATGAATATTAACTTTGCACATTCACAGTTTTCACAATACCCAATGCTATCCAAAGCTTTTACAGTGTTCTCAGTGTTATTTCTACTGTGCACTCATATTCTTATTGCTTATTCTGGGATATATCTGAACTGATCGTACTGAGTTACTGCTGGGAGAGATGTGCACGTGTGAGTGTGACCATACCCATTACACCAAATGAGAATAGGGGAAAAAATATCCTCAAGTAAAATGAAGAGTTAGTAGGATCCATTCATCTTGGGTCATTGGGGATAGAGTATGACTCCTTAATGTGGAATACATCTAATAGAGGTAAGGTAGGAAGACAAATGAATTTCATGACAGGGTATGTGCCTAGTTGGGAAACAATGCTAATAGTCAAAGGTAGAAAACATACCAGGAGTTCAAATCCTGAAGAGATAATTCTAAGAGTATCCAGTTCTCAAATATATTAGGATGCATATATGTATAAAAATGTAACTCAGCACTTGCTCCTAAGAAAGTGAGCAAGGAGGAACAAAGAGAGGAACAAATCCACCCCTCATCCAACACCTGTAATTTATAGAAAGAACGGGGGGGGGGAGACAACATCATCAGATATCGTAGGGACTATACAGAGCTTGCGTAGTCTGCCTTATTATGTTTAAGGCAGTCATCAGTGTCCTAAAGATTGGCGGGGGGCTTAATAACTCCCACTAGTGGGGCCATGGTATGGATCAGCTATATCAACCATTAAAAGAAACAAGGAAACCGTTATCATCAGTATCGTAAAAGGCCAGTTATCAGATAAGACAGACCAGAGTAGCCTATTAAAGATTGGGGGGGATTAAGAATCCCTACCCATCTAATTTTCAACTGGTTATTTAAAACTTCTGAAAAACCAGGGGATATGCAAGAGAAGGTAACAAAATAGTTGAAAATGTAGCCAGCGCTACTGAACCAGAAAATGTTCTTAAATTCCAGTAATACCAAGAAATAGAAAGCAGAAAACTGCAACACCCATGCTGGAAACAACAAGCATATAGCAAGCAATCCCACGTATACAAGATGGGTCACCTGAACGGGCCAAAAAAACCTGTATGAACCTTTACCAGTTAAATTAAAATAAAAACCCAGCGGGAAAGAAAACATGAACATAACTTACTACAATTGGTGTGGAGCGGGCCGCAAGGACATAGGACCAACAGTCCAGAGGAACAACAGGTTACCGAGAGCACAGTTAACTTATTTCCAGATCCGCAACTTCTCTCATGGTGCGTGCAGTATGGCGTAGTGAAAATATATCACACACGAGAATTATCGCAAGTTGGTTTATCAAGTAAAAACAGTGGCCATATTGGCACATGTTCTCAGTAAGCATGAGAGAATAGCTCGAGTGGCCAGGTTCATCAATTGGTAATTGCTTAAAAAAGAGAACCGATAATAAGGACAGAGGAAGCAGCCCTAGCTTATCGCAAAATAATACCAAGAAGTTATATATCTATATTCATGAGAGTTAGCATACATGGAAAAACCCAAGTTGGCCCAAAAACATATCAACACCTAAAAAGGAAATTAGTCCAATGCAAGAAAGGTCCCTAATTATGGAGATGTGGTCAAACCATATTGTCAAAGACCACAGTGCAAGTAACAGATACCCAATATACAGAATCTCGAGGTCTCCCATGGCATGTCCAGTATGACACAGTGAGAGTGTATTACTTGCGAAAAGTAACGCCAGTGAATAGATCAAGTAAGGGCAGTGGCCATATTGACACATGTTCCTAATAAAACCAAAGCAAGTGACTAAAAAGACCCAAAGATCCCATTGGCAGTTTGGAGATTGAAAAAGAACAACCAATAATGGGGATCAAAAGAACAGCCCAAACCCATCACTTTAAAAGATCCTTTGTGTTTCTAAGAATAATACAATTTGCAAGAACAGGAAAAACTAATAAAAAGGCTAAGAGATATCAAAGGGTGTCCAAAATCATTGTCCAGAAGGACGACCATAAGACCCCTACTATATCTTACAGAGTTGGCTATAGATGTCAATGGTTACTAGAAAGACCAAAATTGGCAAGATGCTGTAGGGTCAAGCTGAAAATAAAGCGCACACTCGCCCACAAAGTCCTAATATTAATAATTAGTGTTGGCCAAGTGCAGACGGGCTAACTTCAATGTTATTGCAACTATTCCAAACAATTTTGAGTGTCAAAGTACTACACATGGTAATACAACTATTCCCAACAGTTTTGAGTGCCAGAGTACCGTGATTGATCATAGATGTTGTCCCAGTACGAAGGGGCCACCCTCAGTGGTATAACGGATATTCATAAAAAATAATGTAGTTCATCCTCTGTATTATGTCCTCTTTCTATGCTGCATAGGTGACATATCCATGTGGCCTTGCGTCTCAGAGTCAGCTCCCTACTCCCCCCTCTGGGGTCAGACGGAACATGATCAATGCCAAGGAACCATATTTTGCTGTCATTCCAATGTGCTTCTCCCATGTGTAAGGGATTGGGTACCTCATGTTCTTTTTTCTTATAGCATGTATGTGTTCCTGTATTCACAGGTTAAGGGGTCTAACCATACTCCCTACGTAGTTTTTGTTGCAACCACACCCAATAATGTAGACAACAAACTTCGTTATACAGTTAATATGGTGTCTGATTTCATATTCCTGGCTCGTGTTGGAACTAAACCTTTTGGTTTTGGTTTTGCCAAACTGGCAAGTGTTGAATTCATTACAAGTGTAAAACCCCTGTACTGTAGAGGATAACCATGTCCTCTTTTTGGTAGTAGTAACATAGCTGGGACAGAACCAATTATGTATGGTTTTACCTCTCCTGTAGACAATCTTAGGTGTTTTAGTTATGTGTTGTTTCAGTCCCGGAACCTCTGTCAACAAGCCACAGTGTATCCTTAGAATGCCATATATGTTGTCACTTCGTGTGGTAAACTAGGTGACAAAAGAAAGGTGATTAGGCGTGTTCTTTTTCCCACCAGGTCTCTTAGTGAGTGTCTCATATCTAGCCATCCAACTTATTCTGTTTTCTGCCTTGGTCAAAATGCCCTCATCGTAGCCCTTATTTCTAAATATCTGTTTCATTCTCAAAATATTGTCGGCAGATGCGCACCACCTCACCAAAACAGATATTCTTAACAACAGACACTGGGTGTGCTCTGAGCATGTAAGACACTGTTACATGCAGTCAGTTTCCTGTTCAAAGTACTATGTATGGCGTCATTTTCCACATAGAAGAGGAGGTCCAGAAATTCCGTCTGGTCCCTGCTATGTTACATAGTTAATCTGACATTGTAGGGATTGTCATTTAAATAAGATTAAAAGTCATTAAGATGGGTAACAGACCCTTTTTCAAAGGATGATAATGTTGTCTATCTATCTCCCCCAAAAAACAATGGAGTCCGTCCACAGCAGGGCATCTGGGCCCCAGGCATGCTCACTCTCCCACCACCCCATAAAGAGGCAGGCATATGAGGGAGCAAACCTGGAACCCATAGCCGTGCCCTGTATCCGGTGGTACCAGGTGCCATCGTGAAGAAAACAATTCTTAGAGACAATGATATCGATCATTTCAATCAACATTTCCATATAGTGAAGATGATCTGCAGCCCTGGTACGAAGGAAAGATACAATAGCAAGTAGTCCGAACTGCTTCTGAATACAAGTGTTTAGACTTGTCACATCCATAGTCACAAACATCAGGTCCTCTGACCATGTCACTTCTTCAAATGTATGCAATATGTCCTTGCTATCTTGTATATAGGCAGAAAGATTGAGGACATATGTTTGCAAAAAGATGTCCAAATATTCAGAGATCCGCTCGGTGGGGGAGGAAATGCCAGAGATTATGGGCCGCCCCAGGGGGAAGAGACCCCCTTTGTGGACTTTGGGTAAAATATAGATACATGGGTAACGAGGGTCCTTCACTGATAAATATCTATATTCATCTTCTGAAATTAGGCAAATATCATGCCATTCAGTGAGTTTCATATTAATATATGTAGTAAGTGCCTTCATGGGATCTTCCAGTACACGTTCATAACAGTTGATGTCTGAGAGTTGCCTAACTATTTCCCCTATGTAGTCTTTTTTGTCCATGAGCACGACATTTCATCCCTAATCCACTTTCCTTATATCTTCAGGAAGAGCCTCAAGACCTGGCTCTTTTGCTGATTATAAGCTGCACGCCATCCCCCCCAGCGCCTTGAGACCCTCACAGGTCAGTAACAAGCTTCATAAATTCATGATTGATTGATTATAACAATTGTGTCGTCCATACTCAAGTTGTAGAGTGCTGTTCTCCCTGCCCTTGTCAAATTATTGCCCCTATGTGTCCGATGTGCTGTATTCCCCATCATCTCATATATGTCCTTTGTCACCTTTTCTCTAAACAGGTCAATGTTCTTATGGGTACCAGTGGGTGTATACTTGGAACGGGTTTTGAGACCACTATCTATATACACAACCTCCGTGATGTTCAAGTCATCCCTGAGCATATCCATATTGACCACCTCGTCTTCAGGTATTGACATAAATAGTTGCATATCTTGGAGGTGAGATATAGTATTTGTAGAGGGCACATTTTTTTAGAAAAGGGCACAGGTGTCATAGGGTTTGCATTAAAGAAATCTTTAAATTTCAATAGACGTGTAAATTTATATAAGTCAACCAACAGATTCACCGGATCCCCCATCTACGTGGGGCAAAATCCTAGACCTTTGCATAGCACATCATTTTTCAGATACAGTTAAGATGCGACTGAAAAGATTCATAATAACGATTTCATTCATATGGCCTACTTCAAGAGCCCTTGCATTCACTGTTAGGTTGTAACAAAATCTTCTCTTATATAAAATAACAAGATTATTCTTTTTGTGTTAAACACATTAATTGTTATGTGGTTACTCTGGAAGAAACTGTTTACGCAACCTGTTTTTATGTCTCTTAGTCTAAAGTGTTGGTATACCTAAATGGGTGACATTGAGTGAAAACTACTGGAAACTTGCTATTTGGTGTTCCCATCCTATGTTAACACCCTATATGTTGTTTCTACGTCTCTGTTCCAACATAATGGCACCCAACCCACAACTGTGTGGAGTGAGTGTGGCCATTGATTGTTATATGTTGCTGTGTACTCTTAAGAGCTTGGTAATGTTGTTTGTATTTTTGGTTTTATCTTATTTTGTTGTTTCTGTTATTTCCTTTTGTGTGTATTTTCTTGTATTGTCGATATTTATATATATGTATACTTTGTCGTATTGCAGCCCTGAAGAAGTCCACATGTATGTGGACAAAACGCGTTGGCTGAACCCTTTTTGTGTTATATATTGATGCAGCAATAAAAAGAAGAATATCAACACCATTTGATTACTGTGGTTATATTTGGGACTTACTTTGATAAATGTATAAGTGGTACACTGCTGCTCGCTGTGTTTTTGTCTTCAACTAAACTCGATTAGCACTTTTTGGGCAAAGGGTGTCTGCAGTGTGTGCACACAGTGGTGCTTTTTTAAATCGCTAGATCAAACTAATTTTGTTGGAGATATCAGTTGTATGTGCAGCATCAGTATGGTCCACTGCCTTTTTGTTTTGTCTCACATTAACTCTATAGGACCCGCAGCAACTACTGTTCCCCTCTAACAAATAATAAGGATCATTACCACATAATTGTATGTTTAGACCATAGTACATAACAACAACATAATTATGTCAAACTTGGACGATAGAAGAGAAGAGTTGGCACTAGGCCTCTTCTCCAAAGATTCCGGACAGGTAGAGACGGGACAGAGAAGTTTAGTAAATGAAGGCTTAAAAATCAAATTTCAGAAACTAGAGAGACTTAAAAAACAGGAAATGGCACGCTGGTGGGATGGTACCACGCTTCAAAAATATCTTGATAATAAAAAAATCCCCAGGGTCTTAGAACATTGATTTTTCCCACTTTAGAGGACCTAGATTAGGAGTTGTTAAAAGAGTGGGAAGACAACTGGATGCAGATTTTAATAAAGCATGCAGACAAAAAAGTGAATACGTTACAAATGTATACAGACAAAATGGAAAAAGAAATTGAAACTTCGGATCTCAAAGAAGTGATACAAAAGAACTATGAGATCTTTTATAAAGTAATTGAGAATCATCAGATATACCTACGGGATAAGAAGCTTAGAAAGATCAAACAAGATGATGCTGACTATAGGGAGGGAAGAATATATACATTCTTCTTCTAGAGGCCTTACTTTGAAGACCCTCGAAATTCCTGCCCTGGCTCTAGCCCGACTGGAGGCACAGTGAAGTGATTCGAAATCTTTTGTGTGAAGGCAGGGCACAGCCTATTGATCTTCACATGGGGCTGTGCTCAGCTCTGCCCCCCCCCGTGGTGCCCATGATGGCCCATCCAGGCACATCTAATCCCTCGATTGGGCAGGAAAATACCAATTTTCTAAGTGGCATTTTCAAACTTATGACTTAAAATCTGACTTTACCAATAAAGAAGAAATTAAGTTGCAATTTCTCAGACACAAAACATGAAAGTCCAACTTGCTCCCAATCAAAAGTTAGCACTTATTAAATGCAAGAAGGCAATGCAATGTTATCCGCTGGGAGAAGTGGGCCTTACAGTAGTGAAAAATGAATTTTTCAGTACCAAAACATGTAAAACTTAAAAGTAATTGTCCAACCTTTTGCTTACAATGGACCCTGCCCTATGGGCTGTCTAGGGCCTATCTTAGGAATGAGGTATATGTAATAAAAGGGGAGTTTAAGGCGTAGCCAGGGGCTTAGCTTGCCAAATTGAATTGGAAGTTTTAAGCTGCCAGCAGGCTGCAATGACAGGCATGGGACATGTTGAAACCGGCTACTTAAGTCGGTGGCAAAAACTGTGCTGCAGGTCCACAAATAGCATCTAATTTACCAGCCTTGGGTATATGGTATACCACACTACTAGTGACTTATATATCGATTAAATATGCCATTCAGATGTAAAAAAATGTTACCATGCTTTAGGGAGAGAGCACAAGCAATTTAGCACTGGTTAGCAGTGGTAAATTGCACGACAACCTAAGGGGAGAGGATGTGGCCTAACGGCTAGGGTGGTCGACCTCGAATTTGGGGAACCGGGTTCGAGTCTCGGCAGGGACGCTCAACATCTGTGAATCTGGAAAAATAACTTAATCTCCCCCTGTTCCTAACAAATATGAATGTGTCCATCTGTAATGCAATTGGTGCTCATATAAAGTGCTCTGAAACCTTTGTGTCTAGTTCACGCTATATAAAGCAAAAAAAAGGCCAACAAAAACAAATTGAGCAGAAATAGGAGGGGTGAGGCAAAATGTTTGGGGGTGACCCTGCAGAGAGGACCAAGTTCAACATTGTTCCCCACACTATGTCAGAGGACATCTAACTCAGAATTTCTATAGGCCAAAGGGAGCACATCTTGCTACCCCATACATTCAGGCACTAAGGGGCTGATTACGATGGTGGGCGGACTTGGTCTGCCCGCCACCGTAGCGGTGATTGGGACCGCCAGACATGCGGAGGTCCCACCACTGCAATTAGGATGCACCCGCCATACTGGCGGGCGCATCCTGGGCCTTTAATATTGTGGGCGGTACTGCTGGCTGCAGCACCATCCGCAATGTTAAAGGTGCTTGCACCGCATTTCCCTGCACCACGTGGCAGGCACCACGTGGTGCCTGCCTCTTGGTGCATGGAAATGCTGGGGGGTACCATGGGTACCCCCCAGTGCAGCAACACCCCCCCCAAGGGGGGCCCGCAATGGGCCCCCAAACCCAATCCCCGCCAGCCATTCCATGGCAGTATCGCCGCCATGGAAAGGCCTCTACACAGACACAACCTAATATGGCGGACGGTGCCTGCTAGTCACCGCCACCATATTAGTGGCCCTGCTCCGCTCGCCAGGCAATTGGTGCGATTGCCACTGACGGAAAAGCGGCGGACGGACTTTGCATCCGCCGCGATACCCACCGCCATCCTAATATGGCGGTGGGTAAATCTCATTGTGATGGCGGAGCAATCGCCACCGCCGGCCCGGCAGTGGCGATCGTTCCGCCATCGTAATGAGCCCCTACATTTGGTCATATTTTTCCACTCTGCGTCTACTGTATGAGGCCCTTTGAGTAAATGCAATGAAAATATTGTTTAGTCTTAGTTTTCTGAAACCTCAATTCTTTATCATTCACAATAGCCCCTTGCTAGTTCTAGGAAGCCTAAATAACTCAGATGTAACTAATCAGTCGTTGCAACAAGTATTACCTTTTGTTACTGGGACCTATCAAGAAGAATAAAATATTGCAAGTCAGTGAAACGCCAAGAAACTTCTCTTGAGACTGCGTCTCAGGAAGAAGCGAGGGAGAGAACCGAAGATGAGATCATAATTGGTAATGCAGATTTACACCATCATATACAGATAACTTTTAAATAGAGTACAATAACGTGAATGTCCAGACAAGGTCATAACTTCTTTAAAACATTTAAAAGCCAAGACTGGAGAAGCAGAAGTTAAAGTGGACCTCCTACAGTTGAAGAAGAGCTATGAAATTTGCTGGAGAAAGTAAGGTATTGTGAGAATTGCTCTGCAAGTTTTGAGCCCTCAATATTAACTCACTAAAGTGTAGTCCTAAAGACATTAACGCATCCAAAATGTGTACAGCAAAAATTATAATATACTCAGGGAAATAAAATAAAACACTGATTCCAGTGTACATAAGGTGAAGTAATGTTGAAGGTTTCCTAAACCACCTAAACACTCACTTTACTCAATTGGAGTTAATGGGATCCTCTGAAAAACCGAAGATACCCATTCATTCCTTCAGCACATCATATTTAATTGAGCCCCTGTAATATTGGATAAGCTATTACAATTCAATGTACTATTGACATAAAATGCATCTGGCAGTTCTAATATAATTTAAAATTTCTATTATTATTCCCAGGTTACGTAGAGGAAAGGCAGGCAAAAATGTTTACTTTTATACAGAAATGTTTACGTTTATATAGAACTGAAAGACACCTTTTGGACATACATCTTTCATAATTCTATGATTAATATAGTTAGTGAGAGAATTGCCAGACAAAGAGAATAAATGATGTATATTATGTGACTTGGATCCATGCCTCTATCATATCCTTATGTCATTCTGCAGTTTCAGAATCTGACCAGTTTAGTCGGCTAATGAAAGACCACGTTTGTATGGTTTTCAGACTTAGCTGAATGCAAATTTTGAATTCTCAGCAAGAAAATAACAAAGTCTGCAGGGTTGTCTGTTCCCAGAATACAACCTCTGTGCATGCTGGAAGATATCACAGCTAGTTGGATTCAATAAAATCAAAGAGGCAGAAACTTCCTGTGGGAGGACAAAAGCAGCAAGTCAATCCAACAGTCATATATACATTCCCTCTGGTTGCTAAAGAAACAAAACAAAAAGGCATCATGGGTGGTCAAGCAGCCTGTATCCTCAATCTTCAAAGTAATGCAATTAGGAAAGAAGATTGTGGCCCCAGGGTGAGCTGTGAAAACAAAACCCACTGTAAGTCTGAGATACTAGAGTCACTGGGGCAGAATATAGCAGACAAACCACATGTTGATGTTCAACATAACCAGTTTACAACTGCAATACATTGAAGTCAACTGATTTCTCTCCAAATCCTGGCTTTTGTAAATACTGATTCATCTTGGGTTTCAAAGGGTGGAATAGCTACGCATTTGTGACCCAGCATACACATGTTAAGCATGTTTGGTTGTACCAGCTCTTCACTTCTTATGTACGTGAGGCTTCTTTTCAGGCAGACATGAATGAAAGAGGGGATGATGAATATGTAATAGGAGTCCTTGACTCTAGAGAGTAATGAGTATCCATTTCACAGACAGTAAGGTATTAGTCCTACTGATAGCAACATGCAAGACTGGGACAGACTTTAACATGCCTCTATAGTTTATGCATCATTGGTCCAAGGGCAAAACAGTATACAATTACCTATAGATGGTATAATATGTTTTCAGATGTCCTAGGCAGTATATGTCTGATTATTCATGGGCAGTAAAAGTGCATTAATTCAATCTCACAATAACTAGCATTAATGGTTCCACTCAGCAATTAGATGTATTGGCCTCAAGCAGTGCAAGCTATACTCACAGTTAGCATCATTAATGGTCCCACATAGTAATCAGCTGTAATGTATGTACGTGGTAATCACAATTTATTGTCTTACATGGAAACCAACAATATTGGCCCCAGGCAGTAATAAACTTTATCAGTGTGCTAAATAACAGTAAGTGAGTGAGTATCAATGGTTTTACACACTAACCAGCATAAAGGGCCCCATATAGTAACAGGCATTATGGACTACACACAGAGAGCATCACTGGCCAGCTCTTACTACCAGTGTGCAGCACTGCTGCAGAAATCAAGTCACCTTCATTGAGCACCAAGGAATCCACGTGCCTCAGGATGGGGAAGATGCATGCTAAATGCTTAGTGAGAATTCTGTTGATGAGACTGTGTGTGATCATACACAACCCAAGTAGATGGTCCAGACATCACCAAGTCCTGTTGTCACCAACATATTGCTAGAGGTAGTAAATGAAAAATCTAGCAGAATGATTCTTGTCAGCGCCAATGGGAAGTGCTGTCGTTGGCCAATGGATGATCATTATTTTGCATACAATGTGAGAGGACCGATTTTCAGTTGTCTCTGCATAATATGGCTATTTGGTTTCCAAGGCAACTGCCTGCTCAGAAGTTATCCTAGCTTCAGGGAAAACATCTACATTATTATGCCATTGAGCCAAAACTAAAATGACAGTGTGTGTCATTAAAGCCAAACCTAAAACATATTTTGCCAGTAATAGCACCGTCAAACGGAGATGAACCAAAGTTGGTGAAAGTGAACCATTACTGCAAGAGTGATCTCACTGCAGTAAATGGAGGTTAGCCATTGCTAGACATGTGCTTGGAGGCTTATTCCACTGTAGTCCAAAGAGACATTATACTTGTTTTGGTAGGAATTTGTTAGGGGAGGTGACAATACGAAAATGGTTGGCAACCTGTATAGTAATGTGAGTTGAGTGGGAGGAGGGTGTAGCAACCATTTTACACAATTTAATTTAGCTTAGATCACATATCTTTCCGTCCTTGAACATGAGAGATTGTGGCAGAAATAAATATGAATCAGGAATCAAGAGTCACTTAGGTTTATTGTGTGGGCTGTAATGTATGTGATTTTCTCAGTAAATATACCTTTTTTGTTAATTGCTTTGATTTAATTTCTCTGTTTAGATCAATGGTAGTACCAGGCTCCAATATTTTATGGAACTTTAAACATCGGTTTAACCTCCTTTTCTACAATTACATGAGTCCTAACTTTACTACTACTAAATGCCTTCTGTGAATACCAAAAGTAGTACGTTTAGGATTTTATCTCAGATTAGTTCTGTGAATCGGCCCCAATGTTTTTTTCAGGTAAGTAATATCGCTGTTAAGAATATAATTTTCCTAAAATAGTTTTCAATAATATAGTTGTAAAAAATATTGTGTTTAATTATCTTTATGTGTTTTAGTACATATATTCATTCTATGTGTTATAATTGTTTGTATAAATTATAATAATATTTTCAATATACTCCGTAATTTTAAGAGATCTTTAATTTTATGTAAGTATATATATATATATATATATATATGCTTTTTATAGTAGTAAATTAAAACATAACTAAACAAATTTAATACGATGTAAAATATATATTTTTAATAATAGTGTTACATTATATATATGTATATATATATATATTATCTACTGGCGGTCGCCAGTAGATAGTTATAGTTAGGACCTATTTTCCATAGGAAATCCGCAACATTCTATTTGAAATAACGTTGGCGCCGGTTGACGAATCTTCGCGAAGCTTCCAACTTGTTGGGGCGCTCCGGTCCGCTCCTATCCTGAAAGTCTCGGGGTGATTTGTCAAGCGGGGCCGAGAAAAAGAAGGTCCCAAATCGCGTTTTCTCCATTCATTTTTCCATAGGAACCTTTAGTCGCAGCTACAGCCCGAACTGCTGAACGGAATTACACCAAATTTGGCAAAGAGGTAGCCCTTGGTTCAGTGTCGTGCCTTTTGCTTAAATGGTGTAAATCCGTTCAGTAGTTCCTGAGAAAATCAAAAGTAAAGTCACATATATATCTATGGCCGAGTAGGGTCCGCGTACCCTCCCGATCACGAGCTGCATGCTAATTGGCTGTCAAGTGGCTGTCAACACTCCAAATCAGGAAGTGTTGGCAGCCATTTTGTCCCTCGGTAGAACCGAGGGACAGAAACAAGTGCGCAAAGCGCAAAAGGGGGCAGGGTAGAAACACCCTGACCCCTAGGTCTGCTCAGTGGGTCCCACAAGGACCCCTGGGCAGAAAAAGCATTTTTTTTTTAAACGGCGGGATGCGCTTAGGGTGCGCGGATCCTGCCGATTAAAAAAAAGCACAAGAAACAAGTGCGCAAAACGCACAAAGGGGGCAGGGTAGAAACACCCTGACCCCTAGGTCTGCTCAGGGGTCCCACAAGGACCCCCTGGGCAGAAAAAAGCATTTTTTAAAAATAAAATCGGCTGGATGCGCTTAGGGTGCGCGGATCCCGCTGATTAAAAAAAAAAAACACAAGAAACAAGTGCGCAAAATGCACAAAGGGGGCAGGGTAGAAACACCCTGACCCCCTAGGTCTGCTCAGGGGGTCCCACAAGGACCCCCTGGGCAGAAACAAGCAAAAAAAAAAGACCAGCATTGTGCTGGAGGCCCCGCCCCCTGCCTGCAGCAGTCTGCAAATGCGCCCCCTGGTGCTTTTTAAGAAGGGGAAGTAATTCCCCTTGAATACTGGGGGTCCCTGGTGGCCAACTAGCCCACCAGGAACCTCCGCTATGCGCCAGGGGGCTGCGTTGCAGAGAGGTGTACAGAGGCCACGCCCCTTTTTACACCTCTCTGCAACGCAGCTCTGTGGCGCCTTTTGAGGTACATGGTGGGCTAGTTGGACTCCAGGGACCCTCAGTATTCAAGGGGACTTAATCCCCCAACTTAAAACACGCCACGGGGCATGTTTGCACAGTGGTGAAGGGAGGGGGCGTGGCTTCAGGTGACATGTGTGCAAAAAGGCCCTGTGGTGCGTTTTAAGATGGGGAACTAAATCCTCTTCAATCCTGAGGGTCCCTGAGGGCCAACTAGCCCACCAGGTACCTCCAGTAAATGCCACGGAGTTGCGTTGCAGAGTGTTGTAAAAAGGGGCGTGGCCTCTGAACACCTCTCTGCAACGCAGCTCTCTGGCGCATACTGGAGGTATCTGGTGGGCCAGTTGGCCCCTAGGGGCCCTCGGGATTGAGGAGGAATTAATTCTCCAACTTAAAACGCGCCACAGGGCGTGTTTGCAGACATGTCACTTCAGGCCCCACCCCTTCCTTCACCATTGTGCAAATATTCCTCTAAAATCAGCCGAACTATGAATTCCGATTTACTCACCTGTTATCAGGAGAGACCTCAGTGCTGCATCTTTGAGCCCAGTACTGATCCTGAAAAGTAATTTTAACCGTACTTACCAGTAACTTGAATTTCCTTCCATAGGATATAATTGCCTGCTTTTTGCTGAAAAAGTTTCTAAGTGTCGATTTTGAAACATACAAATATTCCTCTAAAATCAGCCGAACTACGAATTCCGATTTACTCACCGGTTATCAGGAGAGACCTCAGTGCTGCATCTTTGAGCCCAGTACTGATCCTGAAAAGTAATTTTAACCGTACTTACCAGTAACTTGAATTTCCTTCCATAGGCTAACATTGACTGGTTTCACTTGGAAATTCTTCTAAGTGTGGAGTTTTGGAACTTTATAATATTCCTCTAAAATCAGCCGAACTACGAATTCCGATTTACTCACCTGTTATCAGGAGAGACCTCAGTGCTGCATCTTTGAGCCCAGTACTGATCCTGAAAAGTAATTTTAACCGTACTTACCAGTAACTTGAATTTCCTTCCATAGGCTAACATTGACTGGTTTCACTTGGAAATTCTTGTGTGTGGAATTTTGGAACTTTATAATATTCCTCTAAAATCAGCCGAACTACGAATTCCGATTTACTCACCTGTTATCAGGAGAGAACCCAGTGCTGCATCTTTTAGCCCAGCACTGACCCTGAAAAAGTAATTCTAACCGTACTTACCAGTAAGTTGTATTTCCTTCCATAGGAATCCATTGTCTGGTTTTCAGCAGAAAAGTTTCAAAGTGTCAATTTTCACAAACTACAAATATTCCTTAAAATCGCCTGTATGACTTAAACGCATTCTTTCAACTGTTTACGGGAGATGCACCAGTGCTGGATCCAGGATCCACCACTGAGTAAGAAAAAGTAACAATAACACTACTTACCTGCTAAGTGAATTTCCTCCCATAGGATAACATTGGTGATTCTATGTGAAAAAGTTTCTAAGTGTCAACTTTTAAAATACAATAATATTCCTTAAAAATCACTACTGTAACCAAAACGCTTTTACTCAACTGTTTACAGGAGATGTCCCAGGACTGAATATAGGATCCAGTCCTGTGGTTAGAAAAAGTAATCCATAAAGTAACTAATTGCATTTAACTTGAAATTCACATTGAGCTCAATGTTGCATTGTGTTTGAAATTGTGTTGCCCATTGCAACAACTGTAACCACTGTACTTAAAAGTTTTTTTGCCTATTTACAAAGTATTTAAACTAAAGTAATTCATTCTGAGAAAGTATATTTTGTAATGTAATGTATAATGTAATTACAATGTATTTTAAAAATAAAATATCTAAAAATAAATAGTTTAAAAAAATGTAGTAAATCAGTATCAAAAAAATAAATATAACAATTAATACATTTAAAAATTGTCATTTACAAAACCTTTGAAATTCACTGAAAAAAACCATAGGTTTCAGACATGTTATAGTTAGGAATTAGCATTTAAAAAACCTTTGAAATTCACTGAAAAAACCATAGGTTTTAGGGACAGTTATAGTTAGTTGGACATTGCACTCGTACAAAACCTGTGAAATTCCCCCGTTATAGTTAGTTCAGGTAACTATAACTCGCGCCCCATAATGCACTGCTGATGACGTCACATATTACATCACTCATGACATGGTCAGTGACATCACTGATGACATCACTGATGACATCATCCATGTGATAATTTGATGCATCTTCTCACACCCTAATATAACTTTTGATACACCCACTGTAAATTACAGACTGCCATTGTCAAAACCATAGACACTCCAACACCAATTACTATATACACACTCACTGATTCTTAGGTCTACACACACACATCAACTCACTCACCCGTACAGTCACTCATACTTATAGTCACTCAGTACAGGACTATTATATGCACTCATACACCTATATAAACATTCACCCACCGCCACTCATCCATAGAGGTACTCACACACCTAGTCAGTCATGCAAATAATTAAGCACACACCCATTTACTCACCTATACAGTTATACACACACCAGCTCACTTACTCATACAAATACTAGCACATTCTTACGCTCTTATACAATCTCTGATACAAGCACACACTCATCCATACAGTCACTCTCACAATCACACACTCTCGCTTATAGTTATTTATATACTCCAACACACATATATACTGCCTTTCACATA
Organism: Calotriton arnoldi; assembly: GCA_963921515.1. Classification (NCBI taxonomy): domain Eukaryota; kingdom Metazoa; phylum Chordata; class Amphibia; order Caudata; family Salamandridae; genus Calotriton; species Calotriton arnoldi. Next base: position 283,969 of record CAWUFW010009111.1, read on the forward strand.
TGTAGTTACTCACACATGTACCACTGGGACATACATTCACTCACTAACACACTCTTACACACACTTACCCACCCATACAGTCTATCACAGATGCACTCTTGAAACCATCCACCCAGTGAATCACCCACTGACACATCTATGCACAGAGTTGCACACACCCCACCCACACAAACACTCAGGCACCCATACAGATACTCAGACAAGCAATCAATAACTCATATAGACACTCATGTAGCTATTCACAAACCCATGCAGCCACTTACACAGCAACAGACAGACGGATACAGACATTCACCCAGTTTAGTCACTAACCCATGCATTCAGTAAGATACGTTTAATCACTCACTTATTGAGTTAGTCACGCACCTACTAAATCATCCATTCAGACACTTATACACCCACTCATTCTTCAATACGCCTTTCCCTATATATATTAAACATATTTAAACTTTACAGAAACACACAGTCACTGGATGATGTCATAAGTGATGTCATTTGAGATGTCATCAGTGATGTCATCAGTGATGTCACTGACCATGTCATGAGTGATGTAATATGTGACGTCATCAGCAGTGCATTGCGGGGGCGCGAGTTATAGTTACCTGAACTAACTATAACGGGGGAATTTCACGGGTTTTGTACGAGTGCAATGTCCAACTAACTATAACTGTCCCTAAAACCTATGGTTTTTTCAGTGAATATATATATATATATATGTATATTTACATATATATGTATATATAAAAATACATACATATATATGTTTAATTAACAATTCATTAATGTTATAGAGCAAAATATTAGGCGTTACTATTCGAAACTATATATATAATAAAAATTATATTGTGTTTGTTTTTTAACAATGTTAGTGTGAAACAATATTTTTTTTTCAAATGTTTTGTACTTACTTAAGTATAGAGAGACAATATTTTTGTAAACAATATTTTTGATACATTATTTTTGTTACCTAATATTATTGTTAGCAATGTTGTGTCAGGGACCCTGCAGCAGACCACCATGTTTATGGCTGCTTTTAAATAAAGCATTTTTTAATGCAACTCATTTACCTTAAAGGAAAATGCAATACATTTTTAAAAACACATTACTGAAAGTGTTTTTAAGAGTAGGCATTGGTCTCTTGAGGACCCCTTCTCCTTTGCGAATGGGTTACCACCTCTGTTGAGTTGGGGCTCAAATATTAATGTTTTGTAACATGATTTTAGTCACATAACATTAATACATTCTGTAGTGAATCAGAATTTGGTCGTGGTGCCGAAACACGCCCCTTCCAAATATCAATTCCTTATTGTGTCCTAAACCTATTTAATTATTCAGAAAACATTTTCCGAATCATTAACCTTGTTTAGTACATTTCAAAAGAATTTCAGCTGTCACAAACTGTGAGAAGTTGGCCTGGTATATACTGTCCACTAATTAAAGTGGGCACCTTGTACCAGTCCAAACAACCCTTATGGTGATTTAAGAGGTCAAAGATAACCTTAGAAAGCTATCGAAGTAGTCAAATAAAAGAAAAAGGGACGGTGCTCCTGGACCCAACGGTGTCCCCCAATAAGTTTTTAAACTTGACCCAGCTTTTTGGAGCTCCCAGCTAGAGACTCTTTATGCCAAAGTTGAACTGCTAAACCAAATTCCAGACAGCTGGCAAGGCTCAATCCTGACACCAATTTACAAAGGGGGCGAAAGATCTAATCCATCGAATTACAGACTAATTGCATTGCTTGACGTCAAAGCCAAATACTTAGCCTCCCTGATCCTGGAGGATCTGGTTGCCTGGTCCAAAGACCTAAATCTGAACCCCATAAACCAGACTGGATTTAGAAAAGGGATTGGGACAATCTCGAACATCCTTTCCATCACCCTATTAGCTGAGAAATGCAAAATAAATAAACAGAGCTTGCACCTCTGTTTTGTTGATTTAAAAGCAGCCTTCGATAGCGTGGATCGGAAATTATTATGGATGAAAATAAGGTCATGGAATATTCCAGAAAGAATTTTAAAAGGTTTACTGCTATTTTACACGGATACGTGGGTTAGTGTAAAACTCGGTGACGGATCAACAGTTTCAAGAAAATGGAACACAGATAGGGGCCTGAAGCAGGGCTGCGTGCTTGCTCCCCACTTATTTAATTTGTTTTTAGCGGATTTATCTGACAAACTTGGTGCAATTAACTCGCACTCTCCGCATTTGGGATCACTATCCCTTTCGCACCTCGCCTATGCCGACGACATAGTTTTAATCAGTTTGACCAAAATCGGGCTTACGAGGCTACTAACTGACCTCGCAGACTTTCTAACGACAAATAAGCTGGAAATTAATATAGCAAAAACCAAAACAATGCTGGTCAGCAACCGGACAGCCCACCCGCACAACATCTTCTTTAAAGGTAAAGTCTTGGAGAACGTCACAAGTTATAAATATTTGGAATTCTACCTCGACAAAAAATTAAGCCAGCAAGAACAGAAAAATGACATGGCTCAACGGGCAACTGCATTAACTTTTGCTTATAAGACACTGGCAGGAAAACTAAGGGGCCCCTCATTCAAACCACTGATTACAGTAATAACAGCAAAAACATTGCCAACGTTAACCAATGCCAGCGTAGCCTTCCAAGGTAAAGACGCAACCTTACTCAACAACTTAACAACAGGCATTTTTAAAAGGGTTTTTCAGCTCCCTCAAACGGCGTTCCCAGTCAAAATGCGATTAGAATTTGGTTTACTGAATGAGTCAGTTGGCAGGCAATACTCAATAATTAAAGTGTGGTACCGCATAAAGCAAAACACGGTGGACTCTAAATTAAATGAGGCCCTGTGGTCAGAGCAAGAGAACGGTCCCAACACACCACATATCGTTATTTGCACAATGCTCCCGGCTGGAATGCCAACAAGCCTTGGCAGCGGCAACCCACAAAGATGGTCAAGAAAGGTTATAGTTCGGACCAGCAAGGTCCAGGAGACTCACCAAACACAGGGGAGTCAGAGAAAGCCTGGAGCAACCAAGGGAGTTCAAGAAAAGCAGTGTTGACACTCAAGAGAACCCACAGGCTGGAGGCACAGGAGTCGCAAGGGGACCTCAAGCAGATTCACAAAGCAACAGCCCACGGAGCACTCGTTGTGAGGAGGCCAAAGTACTTTGCTGGAAATGATGCCAGAGATTGGGGATACTCAGAGCCCAGTGCACTTATTTTGGGAATGCCAACAAGCATATGCACTTGCAAAAGTAGACGGTGCCTGCGAATGCAGGGGAGTGACTCCTTCACTCTAAGGTAGATATCTTCAGTTGTCCTTGATGCTCCACAGTTCCTGCACAGAGCCTGTATGGTGCACGGGCACAGACGATACTTTGGATGGAGTGGGAGACGAAGTCGGGCCCAAACGAAGTCCAGCGAAGTCCAGAGTGTCCAGATGATCGAAGGTCAGTGGTTTCTTGTTCAGAATCTTGTCCACGTCGAATCTAGGGTCCTACAGCCAGGTAAGCCCTTTTGTACCCACGGGAGAGGGTTGGACAGATTCAGGGGACCCTCCCAGGGGAGGGTCTGGACAGTGGGGAGGTTACTCCCATGTCCTTTGTCCAGTTTTGTGCCAGAGCAGGAGCCAAAGGCTCCCAGGACTGGTTTGAACTGGACTATGCACAGGGACACCAAATGTGCCGCTCATTCAGACTTTCGCTCACTGGCAAGCGCACACACCCAGGCCTAATACACTAAATCCTGTCTGGGAGGTGGTTACACCTCCCTGTGACAGGATGCCTATTGTTCTGCCTTCCCCTGCTCGAGCTTGGCTCAGCAGCAGGAGGGCAGAAATGTGTCTCTGGTCGGCAGCAACCATTTTGGGCTTCCCGGGACTAGAAGGCTGGGCCTGGGAACACCAGGGACCTCACAAAGCTCGTTTCTGAGGGGTGGAATCATACCTCCCACACCGGTTACCGATGCGGGGGTATGATTCCACAATGTTTGATACCAAGCATGATAGGGTTACTTTCAGCCATTTTAGAGTTGGTCATCACGCGGTCGTGTAATGCCACTCTATATGTCGTAAATGGCTGTAGCACTAACAACCAGGGAGAATGGACTCCGTAGGCTGTAGGGGTTTCCTGCTCATGCAGTGGTACCCTCTCACTTAGAACCAAGCACCCTGCCTTCAGGATTGTCAAGGTCTGCTATAGGGGTGACTTATAGGTTTTAAGTGTATTGACCCTTAGATGTAGAAAGCCTATATCTTTAGTAAGTAGTGCATGCACCAACTTACACATGCTGCAATGGCAGGCATATAGATCCATTTTGCATGGCCTCTCATGGGTGGCATAATACATGCTTCAGACCATGGGAGGCCTCTGGGGTACCTATGCCCTAGGTACATGGGTACCATATACTAGGGACTGACAAGGGTACCCCAGTATCCAATCTGGAGTGTACTTAAGTACATGGCATACCATTTTAGGGAGAAAGCAGATAGACTGGGGTCCTGATTAGCAGGATCCCAGTCAGACTAGTCAAAAACAGTGTAACATGAAGCAAAAAGTGGGGGTAACCATAAGAAGCACATCCTACTTTCCTACACAAATCATCAGGTTTACTGAATCTGAGGGTTTACAACCATTAAAACATTTTCTATATGAGACGCATTGGGGGAGATTTACTAAGATTTTGAGCTGTGTTTGCATCACTTTGGTGCAAAATCTTTTTTTCCCACTTACTTTCCAGCACTAAACTAGTTTAGCGCTGGAAATAGCTGAAATGTTTTGCATTAATTTGCGCAATGGGGGTGTAGCAAGGGTGGTGGAAGGGCGTTCCCATGCAACCACCCAAGGTTTCTAATGCTAAACCCAATTTGCTAAATAAAGTAGATTGTGATTATCGTGAGAAAACTGTGCCCTTTTCAATTAGGCGCAAGGAAGGAAAAAATGCTTTCATTTCTCCTTCCTTTTCTGACTTTGCATGTTTGCAGCTCTTCACAGTACATATACAAAGGTGGAAAATGGTTAAAGTGAGTCTGTGCATAGTATTTTATACTGGAAGGGTTCCTTCCAGTAAAGAACTTATGCTAGACTCACGGAGACACCCTTGCACCATGGTTCATAGGTGTCTCCCTGGTGCACGGCTGCTGAATTCAGCGCCGACGCTAGAGAGAGTGGAGGAAAGTGCCTTATTTTAGTAAATAGCACACTCTCCTTTTCACATAGCGCAGTGCAGCATTTGCGGCTGCTACAGTGCGCTGCGTGAAACAATAGTAAATCTAATATGAAAACAATGGGCAGCTCTCTGGGAGATTTCCGGCTCATTGTACAATACAGATTTGAGCGGCAGAGGAAACAACCTTCACAAGCATCACACCTTATCCAGAATTGTGGAAATTTCTCTTAATTCAACAGATGTCTAATTGAGGAATGATATAGAAGGTCTAAATCCAATGCAAGGCATTTTCTCAAACTCCAAGATTTTTTCTATAAAGCAAGGAGTCCTATTTTGTTTTTTTTAAAAAGGTAAGTTGATTTTCAAATGAAAATTTGATACCAAGATTTACAGGATAGCTCGTAAGCAGATGATCAATTTTTCAGCAGAGTTTTCAGATTTACCAGCATTATTTATAAATGGCACATTTATATTTCTAGGACAAAGGGAGATCACACAGAAACTTTTCTCAGATTGAAAATATGATACCCTCTAATGTAATTTTTTAGAACCAAGGTGAACGGCAAGAAGACCCTATTCAGCACAAATAATTAAAACAGGTTTTCACAGAGATCTTGAAATATCAATGTTGCTCCAACCAGGAAAGATAACAGACTTGTAAAACAAGAAGAAATATCGCAAAATTATAAGGAAAGAGACTTACATAAAGAAATTCTATTTTCCAAACTACAAGTCTGTTGTGAATAGCTAATCCTTCCCTCGTGTGCACTTCTCAGTGATCTTAGTAGTGAGACCTAAGACTGTTAAGGCTTGCTAATTTTTATCAGTTTCTAATTTTATTAAAAGTTCTGATATTTAATTGCATTGTGTTGTGGGGGCTGTCAATTTCCGCACAACTGGATGATGTCATGAGTGATGTCATTTAGGATGTCACCTGTGATCTCATCAGTGATGTCACTGACCATGTCTTGAGTGATGTAGTATGTGAGATTGTGAGGTCATCAGCTGTGCATTGCGAGGGTGTAAGTTATAGTTAGCTCAGGTCAACTGCTGAATTTCACCGTTTTGTACGAGTGAAATCTGAGCCTAATATAACGTCCCTGTAACCTTTTGTTATTTTTCATTCAATTTCTCAGGTTTTTCTAAAATCCATTTCCTAACTATAACATCCATGTAACCTTTGTTTTTTTCAGAACATTTCAGAATTTTTTAAACAATCATAAACTCTTACAAAATACTTACACTCACTGGAAGGTGTCATCAGTGATGTCATGAGTGATGTCACTGACCATGTCATGAGTGATGTAATATGTGAGGTCATAAGCAGTGCATTGTGGGTGCGACTTGTAGTAAATTAAATATATATAGATATATATATATATATATATATTCATATATATATATATATATATATACGAAAGGGTGGCGCCTCATGTGTCAGTGAGGCACAAAGACGATTGCACTGAGTGTATCTCTTTCAAAATAAATTATTCTAGGAATAAATTCTTTTGAAAGAGATACACTGACACGTGAGGTGCCACCCTTTCATTGCTTATGGGACCCATACCCGCTGTGTTGCACCAGCCCCACTAGGTGGATGTGGTCGGGCTATTACGGGATACACGCCGCCAATATAAATATATAAATGCATAGATGTGGAGTAAATAATAGTACATCTCTACTTACCTAAAGGCCAGTCGCGGCTCCTAGAGGGAGTGCTGCGGGGCGGTGGGGCGGGGGAGGGGCAGGGTGGGGGGTAGTAAACTCCGGCGTACGGCCGAACGGAGTTAAGTACATAAATAAATAAATAAAACGAATTACATTGCGCGCGCCGCATCGCCATTTGGCGTTGCAGCGCGCGCAATGTAATTCATTTTATTTATTTATTTATGTACTTTACTCCGTTCGGCCGTATGCCCAAGTTTACTACCTCCCATCCTGCCCCTCCTCCGCCCCACCGCCCCGCAGCACTCCCTCCAGGAGCCGTGACTGCTAATTGCACTTACCTTTTTGATATTTAGGTCCTTGATCATTTTGCAACAATGTTTTGGAAGCAGAATATTTTTGCCCTTGATATTCTTATAATTTTATAAATTGTATATATTTATTTATTGTGACAAAATGTTTGTTTAAGATATTTGTGGTTTTGCTATCAGAAGAAAAGGATATTTTTAACTGTGATATTTTGTTCACTGATATTAGAGTTGTTGCTAAGTATAGGATGGCCATATTTGTGTAAATTATATAATTTTCTGGTATTTTTGGGAATCATTATTGTTTTTAACGATATTAAATCATTGATCCATCTCATCCTCTCAAAGTTACTAACCTCCTTCATGCCAACCAATATTATTTTCATCCTGGCAATAATAATACATTTGCCCTCCTTCTATATCTTATGATGTTTAAATTCTAATGGATCATGATAGAGCAGATCTACCAATCTGATCTTTATAAATCTGTTCACCATTTTCAAAGCAGTGGCTCATGGCATCCTCCTCCACCGACTGTCAAACTGGGAATAGCCAGTCATGTTCTGCACTGGCTTTTACCTTTTCTGTTTGACTATTTTCAGCCAGTTCATCCTCCTCCTTTCCAGTCACCCTTCTATGCAGCTATTTGTGGGGACCACAGGGTTCTTCTCTTAGCACCACATTCTTCATCATCTATGTAGCGAATCTTTCCTGGCTCATCAAGATGTTTGGGCCCTCTTTTTATCATATGCCAATGACACCCAGCTGTCCTGCACTTAGACTTCACACATCTGTCTGCATAGATATCTTCTTGTAGCAAACACAATATTTAAAACTTAACACAGACAAAAATGATTTGCTTATATTTTGCAATTCCACCAATCAGTTGGAGTCTGCCTAGGGGCCTGCAGATCTAGGTCCCCCAGCAGCTCCCTCATACATGGCTGAAATCCTTGGGATCTTCTTTGACTTTTAATCTACCTTTCTCCTTGCAAGTCATCAAGACCTGTTCATCTTGCTATAGTTATCTAAGAATCATTCAAAAAATTATCCTTACCTTCTCAAAAACTGTCATAAGACAGTGGTTCACGCCAATATAATATTTAGATAATATTTAGGCTTAATTACTAAAATGCCTTTTATTTTGACCTTCTTAATTCCCTTCTGGCAGCTAGTTCAAAATACTGCTGACAGATTTCAAGCAAAGTTGCCATGGCATGTCTCTATGTAATCCAGTGTTGGAATCATGCATTGGCTTTCTCTTGACAAAAAGAGCCTGTCAAGAGTCTCTTTTCTTGCCTTAGTGGCTCATATGGGTATGCCCCCAACTATCTTCTCTGTAGACTAACACCTTATTTTCATCTTCATCTTCAGACTCTGCACTCTTGTGCTGTCCTGATGCTCACAGTTCCACCTATTTGTTTTGCTCATAGAGAATGAGCTTTTTAACATCCCGATCCAAAATCTTGGCACTCTCTTCCCTTTCTTTCCTGGCACAGACCAGTTTTATTAAATTCCAAAATATCTTAAAACATGCCTTTCCTCTAGTCAATTCTCTCACTGCTCTCATCTCTGCAGTACATTTCCCAATGCCAAAACACCCCATGGGATAACAGTGCCCTCAACACATCTTTATAATCATTGTAAGAAAATGCCCCTTTTTGTGTGGTCAGCCCCACTTTTTGCCAGATTTTATTGTTGTTTTTGGACTATGCACACAAGATCACTGTAGTCCAGTGCCCACTGTATGTGCTCGAACCCCTAAAAACATGTCAAATTCATGTACACCCAATTAACATATTTAGCTTACCTATAAGTCCCTAGCATATGGTAAAGGGTATGTAAGTTTAATGCCACTGGTAGACTGCAGCCCCCATTTTGCTACCTATGACAGTGATAGCATCAAACATGACTGCAGGCCTACCACTCTAGCTGGGCTGTGCAGTTTTAAAACTGCAAATTCAACCTATCAGAACAACATCTTTTGGCAGGCCTAATTCTTCATTTAAATATTGCTTAGTCACCCCTAAGTAGCCTTACTGCTAATAGGGCTGGGTTTATGGTATTTAAAAGTAGGATATGGAAATGTTTTAATGTTAAACATGTCCTTACAGTGAAAAGGCCCCAAAGGCTATTTTCACTGTAGTTGTTTCATAGGAAAGCTTTGGGATACAATATAACATGTAATAATGTTATCCCTGCCTTGAAAACAGCTACAAAAGCTATTTCATAGACTTTTTCAAATATTTATTACAAGCCCGGTTCACTGGTAGAGTCAAATTGTAATAAATATTTTGGAAAATGTACTTTTGAAAATTACATTTTCCCTGCTTAAAGCCTCCAGAAGCCTTTAGCTGCCAGGTGACTGCCCTATTTTTTCATGTGTGGAAACTCCGTAGTCAGAAAGATACTACCAGTAAAATATCTTTGTGAATAGCAAACAACCGAAAACATACAAAAAAAAGAATATGTTTACCTTTGTGAATCAGGCCCTTGGTATCCTTGCCTTATACAAACTGTCTGTTGACATTCTGTTCATTTGTTGCATTTGGTGGATAGCACAGTGGTGGCACGGTGTCTTGCAGGGAACACACCTGAGTAGATAGTTGATCATAAATGTTCAGCGAGGAATGAGGTGACAGCCTACCTGCAAATTGGGATGGTGGGCATTTTAAGCAGGCAACACAGGTTTGCCGGTTAGTTGTTTGGGAAATAATTGTTGACACACTTGTTCAGGGCCACGAAATGGACTGCAACCCAGTAAATACTGCCCAGGCAGCAACTTTTATTTTTTACAGGGACCTATAAAGGAGACACAGAGCCTCACTAAAATCGACAGGCATTGAATATCATCTCTTGGAATGTTAATGGGTTGGGGAGTAAAATCAAACAGGGTGATTTGGGGGTACCTCCGTAGCATGGCCCAGGTGATCCGTTCCTTCAGGAGATGCACCTGATGGCTAATTCCCGTACGATGTTTAATATAGTTGTATACAAGATTCTGGCCCATGCAGGATTTGCAAATTACTCTGGGGGCCATCCTGATTAAATAATCAATCTTCTTTCTGATAGGGGAGCCGTTGGTGGACACACAGGGACTATATGTGGCTGTGACAGGCAAGTGGGACAATAGACAGCTTAACCTAGTCTCTGTCTACCTTCACCCACAATACAGGCAGCAGTTGTAGATGAAGTGGGAGCACTAATGCTCTACCTTTCTCCAAGGACATGGTGCTGGTGCAAGACTTCAACCTAACCATCTCAGCAGAGTTAGATAGGTCTCGGAGGGGAGATATGACCAGGCTGGAGAGGTGCCTGGAAGCCATGGAGGTGGTAGAGGTTCTGTGGACACTCAACCCCACCCCCAGGCGATACTGCTTTTTTACTCCGGGGCTCATTAAAGTTTTTTTTGCATAGATCATTGCCTTACACATGGTTACTCTAATGGGAGGTTTTAGAACGCGAGATATTTGGCCAGAGGGATATCAGACCATTCTTCCCCTTTGGGTGGGATCTGGTGGCTAGACCCCAGTGAACCATAAGATGGAAAGATGATGAGACAACTAAGGGAGGAGACAGACAATTACATCACAGTTAATAAGGACTAAGTCCATTCCCAGGTGACCTTATGGGAAGCCTACAAATCCATGACCTGAGGCCAGCCAATATCCCTTGCAATAGCAAAGAAATGCAATCATGTTGCAGAGCAGAAATGTTTGAGGCAAACATTATTCGGCTAGAACATCAGTGGGTTGAAACTCAGGATTCATGCCTTCTGTCTAAAACAACAGGATTACCGAGCGCTGGCACACGGTGAAGCCAGATCTTGACACCTGGCTTAAACACAATGGGGCCGATTACGATCTCGTCCGGAAAGCATTCCTACTGAATCGGTCCCGGAAGGCTTTCCGTACGACTCAAATCGGGGGAGTCCGACTGAGCAATTTGGATGCATCCGGATGCTTCCAGATACGATTCGGTCAGACTCCCATTGACTTCAATGTGAGCCTGTGTTCCAAATGAATACACAGGCTCCCATTGAAAAAAAGGGATCATTGGGGAAAATCGTGCACCCTGTGGCGGGCACTCCTTGGTGCCTGACACATTTTGCATGGTTGTAAAGAGAGGTCTCTTGGGTACCCCCATGGGCCCGATTCGGAAGGCCCTGGGTGAAAGGGGGCCTGCTACGGGCCCCCAAAGACAGATTCTGGCAGCCAATCCGTTCCGGAGGAACTGATTCGAAACGGCTATCCAAATCGGTCATCGTAATTGTTCACTCAGAAACTGAGTCCATAGAGCTGTACGATTCGGCTCAGAAAGTTGCGACCTGTCCGAATGCCTTTCGGAACCAATTTGGACAGCCCTAACAGTTTACAGTCATCATAATCGATCGTTGGGAACTGTGTACCATTCGGTCGGAAACAAGGGTTCCGAATCGTATTCGGCAAACCCGAATCCAATTCGGAGCCTTTCTGAAAGGCATCAAAATCGACCCCAATGTCTTCATGATGTCAGAGATAAAGCTGGTGTGGCTGGCGAGATGCGACCAGGACCTTAATTGGGTGACGTCCTTGAAAGGGGTGAATTGGGACACAGTCACAGATAATGCAGGCATTGATGCAACCTTGGCAGAATACTATGAAACCCATTATCTGTCGCAGACAAATAGGAGGAAAGGGGAGGTAAAGGAGTACCTGCGGGATGTCCAGGTTTACCAGCTCTCTCATGAGGAGAGACAGACACTTGAAGTGAATCTGACTGATGGGGAAATTAGGGACACTATTTTAACATGGCAATTAGGTAAAACAGCTGGCCTAAATAGCTTGCCGGTGGAGTTCTATAAAGGCTTAGCCAGCAGATTGGCGCCCCACCTCCTCACTATGTTCGAGGAAGTGCGAACGACGGGTATAATACTTTGGGACTTCCTCATGACCACGATCGTGGTCATACCTAAGAAAGGCCTGGATTTGGAGGACAGCAGCTCCTATCAGCCGAAATCTCTACATAATACTGAGGTTAAAATTCTAGTGAAAATTCTGACCCTCTGACTCAGATGGGTCATCTGTATATTAATACAGCCATATCAAATGAGCTTCATACTCAACCAGAGTACCCGTCTTAATCTCTGAGGACTGTTTGGCTGCCTGGAGTACACCAGGAATCTTTTGGAGCTGACAGCGGTATTATCATTACACACAGCAAAGGAGTTTGATACGCTGGAGTGGCCATATAGGCAAGTGGCCTGACGGATATGGGCTTCGGACCCACTTTTATGGCCTGGGTAGGCTTGTTGTATACCTCTTCACTGGCCAGAGTCTGAGTGAAAGGGGCCCTGTCTCTGCCCTTTCTACTAGGGAAGGGGACCAGACAGGGATGCCCCCTGTCCCTGATATTTTCGCTCTGGCACTCAAACCCCTCACGTGCTGGATTTGAAGTGATGCTCTGGTACACAGACTCCGGTGGGACACCACATGGGAGGAACGTGCATCCTTGTATGGAGAAGGCATCCTCATCTGCCTGGCAAACCTGGAACTAGCTCTGGACCGTATTCTGCTAATTATAGAATTATTTGGGGGGTGCTCGGGTTTCCGCTTCAACTGGGGTCAATTGACTTTATATCCTCTCTTGGGACATTCAGAGTTTGGGACCCCTAGACACAGGATCTCTGTGGACCCCAGGGAGTTTCAAATACTCAGACATTTATGTTGCCAGGGACAGGGAAGAATTCTTTAAAAAATAACTTGTATACAGGGGAAATTGGGGACTCGCAAAATTCCAACAGGACATTAAACATTAGCAAAACCTTCCATTACCACTCTTAGGCAGGGCAGCAATGCACAAAATGATCTCCCTTCCAAAGTTTACATAGGCCCTCCAGAACACTCCCTACTCAGTACTAGCAGAATTCCTCCAGCAAGTGGGAACGAAGATACATTCTCTGCTGTGGAATGGAAACCCTTCCTGAATTGCACTGGGGATGTTGGCCAAAGAATATGAATGAAGTAATATTTATAAAGCGTGTAGCTACCCGAAGGCATCCCAGCGCTGACGGACACCAAATTGATTACAACGGGTTAGATGGGAAAAAGCCAGGTCTTCAGGTCCTTCCTAAAGGTATTGTGACTGGATTGCCCACGAAGCCGCAAAGGAAGGGCATTCCAGAGTTTGGCCGCACTGTATGAGAACAGTCGGCCACCACTTCTGGCCCTGCGGATTCTGGGAACTGAGGCTAGATAAAGATCATCGGAACGGAGACGCCTATTGGCTCGATAAGGATGAGACAAAGAAGAGATAATGGCTGGTCCCCTCCCTTTCAACACCCTGTGAAAAATACACAGGGCTTTGAAGTGGACCCTTTCCCTGATCGGAAGCCAATGGAGGGCTTTTAAAGCCGATCTGGCTGATTGACGGCCAGAGAGCCCTACCAGAATTCTGGCAGCACAATTCTGTACGACTTGGAGTTTCGCCAGAACCGAGCTAGGAGCAGCCAGGTATAGGGCATTTCCATAGTCCAATCGGGACAATACCAGAGCCTGAACCATCAATTTTCTTGCTCGAAAGGGAGTAGCGGTAGCACCTTGCGAAGTAGCCTCAAAATGCCAAAGCAAGTGGAGACCACTTTTCTGGCTTGAATTTTGAAGCTTAGCTCCTCATCGAGCCAGAAGCCTAATCTCTTTATTTCCTTTTTTGGGATGGGCTTAGGACCCATACAGGCTGGCCAGATGGAATCTATTTCCTTGGGGGAGTTATTGCCAAGGAGTATAAGCTCCGTTTTGTCGCCATTCAATTTAAGATGAGACGACGTCATCCATCTGGCCACTTCTTCAAGGCAAGACAGCAGACAAGAAGAGGCTCAATCTGCGTGGTTCAGTGAGATCACTAATTGCGTATCGTCAGCATAAGTGACGAGTTGCACTCCAAAGGGAAGAACACTATCAGCTAAGGGGGTCATGTACACATTAAAAAGGGAGGGGCTCAGGGACGAGCCCTGAGGCCCTCCACAGTATAGAGGACGGGAATCTGAGATGTCTTCTCCCTCAAAAATTTGGAAAGATCTATCCTCTAAAAACGAGCTTAACCATTTCAGGGCAACTCCGGATACCCCCATTTTATGAAGTCGCTGGACCAAGATACGGTGGTTCACCGTATCGAAGGCAGCGCTGAGATCTAAAAGTATCACGGCCACCGATCCTCCTGCGTCAAGGATTTTCCTAGATTCTTCAACGACAGCTAATAGTGCTGTCTCGGTTCCTTGACGAGGGCGAAAGCCCGTTTGAGACGGGTGGAGGAGGTTGCCATCCTCCAAATGCCTAGATAACAATGAGTTCACATACTTATCTGTCACTTTACTGGCCCATGGAAGAAGACAAATGGGCCGATAGTTACCAAGGCAGCTGGGATCTAAGCTCGGCTTTTTCAATAAAGTTTTTACCATCGCATTCTTCCATGAAGGGGGCACCACCCCGAGAGAGAGTGAGGAGTTGATCAGGTCCACCATAACAGGACCGACTGAATCCACCACTGATTGCAACATTTTGGGGGGGGCCGGATCAGTGGGTGAACCACTCCTGACAAGTGCAGAGATGGTCCGAAAATGTTCCTCATTTAAAGGAGGAAATACTCCTAACACACATTCATGACTCTGAACGATACAGTCCCTACAAAGCAGATCAGTGTTGGGGTCAGTCGTGGGAAATGTGCTACTGATGGTTTGGACTTTATTGAAGAAAAACTCTGCACGCTCGTTGCAACGATGGGGTGTTCCTTCAGGCGTATCAGGGGGGACAGGAATTTTTAGGAGTTTTTAGCAATGCGAAACGTTTCGCGGGGAGTTTGCCGCCAAGGAGATTTTCTCTTCAAAATAGTGGGCTTGAGCCTTTCTAATCTCACTCTTATACATCTTAATAGTTTCTCTATACTCCTTTTTCTTTGGGGAAGTAAAATCTTTCCTCCAAGATCGCTCAGCTCTTTTACAGGTCTGTTTTAACACCCGGAGTTTAGGTGTATACCAAGCTGTCCTATTGAGTCCAGTTTTAATATAAGTGATCTTCTTTGGAAGAATCACATCTAAAGAGCTCTCGATCCAATTGTTAAATTGATCGTTGGCTACTAAAGGATCCGGATCCAGAGAAGGTCTCGTGGTATCCAGTGCAAGTGCCCACTGTTCCACAGGAAGTTTAGACCAACAGCGACTGAGTTTTTTTGCCGAACAAGTGGACAGGGGGGTAGACCTAGGAGACCATTGGAGGGAGATCAAAAAATGGTCTGACCAAGGTACGGGATAGGGTTCCAAACAGGTCAGCTCCTTCAAGTTAGAAAATACAGGATCAAGAAGATGACCTTTACAGTGAGTAGGAGAAGATACCAACTGAGTCAATTGTATGGCAGCAAGGTCGTGAATAAGGTCTGAAACAACCCTCAATGCCAGATTATCCAGGTGGATGTTTAAATCACCCAAGATTGTGAAATTGGGGGCTGTTCCTGCTAAACCTGTTGTGATTTCAAGTAAAGATTCAAGGAATTGACCCATAGGCCCCGGAGGTCGATAGATCAGGATGCCTGAAAGGGAAAGAGTGGCCGACACTCCAATCGAAAAATGAAAATTCTCGCAGTCAGACAGAGGGCTGCCAAATATTCGACAGGAAAGGTGGTTCTTGTAAATAATAGCGATTCCGCCACCTCTTCCAGACATTCTATCTAGCCTCTGTACTAAATAGTCGGGGGGGAGGGCTTGGACAAAGTCTGGGTCAGAACTAGACTGAGTCCAAGTTTCGGTAAGAAACAAGACGTCCGGACTGTCGTCAGTTAATAAGATAGACAGTTCTATAGTATGTTTAGGTAGAGACCGACAATTGATTGAAGAGAATTTAAGAACTTTGACCGGAAGCTCAGCCAGTGAGGAAGAGAGGGGGCATAGGTCGAATCTAAAAGAGCAGTCCTCACAACCCTGTTTCAAGTTCTCCATGTCAATGAGATGATTACAATTCGTACTAAGGCCACAATTTAAGGATTTAAGTTGCTGCGCGCTGTAACAGTACCTTACTTGAAGCAGAGGAGCAGGGGTCATGGCCCCTGGTCCCGGTCGGCCGCGGACGGGCGCAGACGGGCTTGCCTTAGGCGCGCCTTTGGCGCGCCAGCGGCGCGCCCGCTGCGCTGTCGCGTCAACCGGCTCCTAAATAGCCTGGCCGGGATCCAGCAACTAGAGCGCTGACCCAAATGCGTATCGGCACGGAAGTGTGCAAAAAGCAAAAGAAACAGCGTGTCCCCCGAGCTATAACACAGCTCGATAGCAGCACATGGGTAAAACGTACAGTACACAATAACTTTCGGATGACTCAAGTTCTTAGATGTTAAAATTCTAAAAGCCCCCACTCAATTCCCCAGTTATAGTTAAAAACTTGAAGATACCTTCTAAAAGAGCAAGTAATTCAAGAGCCGACTAACGCTCCGTGGCAGCTTAGTATCCGCTGCGCGGTCGCGTCATCAGGCTCCTAAATAGCCTGGCCGGGATCCAGCAACTAGAGCACTGACCCGAATGCGTATCGGCACGGAAGTGTGCAAAAAGCAAAAGAAACAGCGTGTCCCCCGAGCTATAACACAGCTCGATAGCATCACATGGGTAAAAACATACAGTACACAATAACTTTCGGATGACTCAAGTTCTTAGATGTTAAAATTCTAAAGCCCCCACTCAATTCCCCAGTTATAGTTAAAAACTTGAAGATACCTTCTAAAAGAGCAAGTAATTCAAGAGCCGACTAACGCTCCGTGGCAGCTTAGTATCCGCTGCGCGGTCGCGTCATCAGGCTCCTAAATAGCCTGGCCGGGATCCAGCAACTAGAGCGCTGACCCAAATGCGTATCGGCACGGAAGTGTGCAAAAAGCAAAAGAAACAGCGTGTCCCCCGAGCTATAACACAGCTCGATAGCAGCACATGGGTAAAAACATACAGTACACAATAACTTTCGGATGACTCAAGTTCTTAGATGTTAAAATTCTAAAAGCCCCCCACTCAATTCCCCAGTTATAGTTAAAAACTTGAAGATACCTTCTAAAAGAGCAAGTAATTCAAGAGCCGACTAATGCTCCGTGGCAGCTTAGTATTAGTATTAATATTAGTGATGGATTACCCTTCGTGGCATACAAGCATATTATTGGGCCTCACTTCTGGTGGTCATCAATAAACGGGTCTTGGACCCACTGGATGAGCCATCTATGAAGATTGACAGACATGTGATGGAACCTTAGGGTTACATGGAGGTGCTATATATTAGCCAGGAGGCCTCACCACACTTCCACTGAGCACACAGGTAGCTGTTCGGTCCTGGGACAGAACACTGAGACTACTGAAATGGGAGGGGATTCTGAAAAGGGAAACACCTCAGTAGGATAGTGACCTGCTTCATGAGGTAAGCGACCTACTGGTCTTCAGGAAATGGGACTTAATTGCTATTAGCAAGCGGGAAATGTGTGGAGTGAGGACAGACTCAAACCCTCGGAAGACCTCCAGGAGGAATTTCAAATGATGGGCTCAAACACCTGCAGTTTTGATGTGCCCTGGGGGCCCATGTTCCAAGGGATGCTCTCCCAGAAGATGCATCATCCCAAGAGGATATATTGCTCTCATAAGTGATTCCACAGATGGCTATATCTCTCATCTACCAAAAAATCATCCGTAACACCCCGGACCCCATGGAGGATCTAAAGCGAAGATGGGAGGAGGACCTGGGCTCTTTTGAGGAAGGTGACTGGGAGGAAGCATTGGCTCCACATAGAGAAGTGGCCATACGTGTTGGTCTCAGACTGGTGCAGCTAAAGATTTTGCACAAGGAATATTTAATGTAAGCACTACTGGCGAGATTTGGCTGTGCTAAGATTAATCGATGCCTGAGAAACTTTGGCCTTATGGGTACCATTGTACATACGCTTTGGGTTTGCCCAGAGATATGGCCCTTCTGGTTGGTGATAGAGCAGTGCCTCATACACATAACTGGTTTACAGGGTCCTCTTACAGAAAAAATGCCAAATCTTGATATCTGGTCTGAAGTAGGAATGCAAAGGTGTGTAAAGATATTTTGTAGAGTGGGTCTCTTGGTGGACAGAATAAATGTGCTCCGGGGATGAGACTTTCCGCACCGCCCAGACTTTGACCAATGGAAAATGGACATGGACTGGTGGTTTATGATGTAAAAACACATCTATAATGGTAGAGAATGCCTGAAAAACAGAGTCTGGCAGCCACAGAATGCCACGCGGGATGGAGTCAGTGACTCTGTAACTTGTACGGAACATGCATCAATGGGAGGGGTACATCAGAGATAGGATCCTATATGTATTGTCATATGTACAGTGAGGTGGGGGTGGCTAGTGTTTTCTGTAACACGCATAGACAATGGGCCTGATTCACAGAACTAACTTACGTCAAAAACGTAAAGTTAGTACTTTTTGGTATTCACAGAATGAACTTACTCATTTCGGTATTCACAGAAGTTAGTAGTCCTAACTTTAGGACTCCTAAATGCCTTCTGTGAATACCGAAAGTCTTAAAGTTAGGATTTTTCTCAGTTTAGGAGTAGTAAAGTTAGGACTCCTAACTTCAGGACTCCTAAATGCCTTCTGTAAATACCAAAAGTCTTGAAGTTAGGATTTTTCTCAGTTTAGGAGTCGTAAAGTTAGGACTCCTCACTTTAGGACTCCTAAATGCCTTCTGTGAATACCGAAAGTCTTGAAGTTAGGATTTTTCTCAGTTTAGGAGTAGTAAAGTTAGGACTCCTAACTTCAGGACTCCTAAATGCCTTCTGTGAATACCAAAAGTCTTGAAGTTAGGATTTTTCTCAGTTTAGGAGTCGTAAAGTTAGGACTCCTAACTTTAGGACTCCTAAATGCCTTCTGTGAATACCGAAAGTCTTGAAGTTAGGATTTTTCTCAGTTTAGGAGTAGTAAAGTTAGGACTCCTAACTTCAGGACTCTAAATGCCTTCTGTGAATACCAAAAGTCTTGAAGTTAGGATTTTTCTCAGTTTAGGAGTCGTAAAGTTAGGACTCCTAACTTTAGGACTCCTAAATGCCTTCTGTGACTACCGAAAGTCTTGAAGTTAGGATTTTTCTCAGTTTAGGAGTAGTAAAGTTAGGACTCCTAACTTTACTGCTCCTAAACTGAGAAAAATCTAACTTTAAGACTTTCGTATTCACAGAAGGCATTTAGAAGTCCTAAAGTTAGGACTACTAACTTCTGTGAATACCGAAATGAGTAAGTTCATTCTGTGAATACCAAAATGAGTAAGTGTATTCTGTGAATACCAAAAAGTACTAACTTTACGTTTTTGACGTAAGTTAGTTCTGTGAATCAGGCCCAATGTGTGTATGTACTGTGTTGATTGTTGATTTCCTTAAAAATAAAAATAATATAAAAAAGGAAACTTTAGGAGCTGGACATGTGACAAATTATAATATAAGGCAGCAGAACCCATGAGCTGGGCAGTCCATAACTAACCAGCGCATGATATGAATCATGATTGAAGAATTCAAACATCAAATTCGGAGCCACACCCATTCGGAAAAACACTTGAGAAACACAACCTCAATATCAGTTAGGTCTTCTTCTTTATGTAATTTTGTTGCAGAGTTAGAGGACAGAGTCAAATGCAGAACACTCCACGCCATGACGAGCATCACTTACCATTCCCAAGTGTAGGACACTGGCTCTCCATATAGTGCTCTAAAACGAAGTACACTGTGCAGAGAGTCCAGTGGATCCCCAATAGGTGTGCAGAAGTAAAAGCAGATAATTCTAATACTCTTTTTGTGGTAGTGTGGGTAAGCAGTTAGGCTTATCAGAAGGTAGTGGTAAGCATGTGTTGTCACACACAGAGACAATAAATGAGACACCCACTCAAGAATAAATCCAAGACCAATTAGGAAAAATAAAATCATATCTTTATAAATGTTTTCTAGAAACCAAGAGCTTTGTTCGACAGTTAATAAATGCTTTGTGCGTCGATTTGTAACCAAATGCAGTTCAAGACAAAAATGCTAAAGGTTTTAAGCAACATCTGGCAATACCGTCAGGCAGACGCCGCCGCGATCAAGGGGAAGAAAAGCACAAATTTAGATAGCGGAGTACTGCCAACACATTTACAGTCGCAGTCGATAGAAGCAACACGATGCCACAGAGTTTTGAGGGACAGCGATCGCTGAGAGTTTAGGGGAAGTTTTACTCCAGATGAGTCAGAGTTTTGGAAGTCCCAGGGCACAGGCACAGCAGGCAGTTCTGGTTTACCTGGATCGGTGTGCCGGAGTGCTTGGCATGCAGAATTGGTTCTTCATTGGCAGTGTTCAACTACAGGTGTGGTGAGGGCAGTCCGTTGCGTTCGGGGCGGTCGTGCCCATGTTGCTGCTTTCATGCAGTCAAAGCCACTAGAAAGCAGGTACAGGCTCACAGAACCGGGGCTGTTTCCAGCATTGCTTGCAGGTACTGTGAGGATCCCTTGGGCTAGTAGATGCATTGAATGGGTCGGTTACTGGACTGGTGACCAACAGACCTTGGCTGCTGCAACTTTTGGGTGACGAGGTCAATCCCGTTGACACAGTCTGTGCCGGTCTTCACCTCATGGCGGTGCCGGGGACACGTACCACTAGTCCAAAGGGAGGTCCCAGGCAATTGGCGAAGGCTGGTAGGGCTCTGGGTTCTTGAAGGCTGCACAGGTCTCAGATAGCAATGGCAGACCACTGTTGTTGACTCTATTCTCAGTTAGCAGGGTTTGGCACCAGTTTCGTCTGCAGCCGGGCTCAGTTCCTGGAACAGCAGCACGTCTTCTTCCTTTGTCTTCTTTAGGTCCATGGAATCTGAAGTCAAGGTCTCGGGAGCCACCTAAATACTGAATTTAGGGACATTACAAGGGGAGGCAGGTACGAGCCAATGGGCTACTTACCTTTAGGATATCTACACCCTCTAGTGACTACTTCCTGTGGGAACAGGCACTACCCTAGCCCTGAGGGGAGGTTTCCTCACCATCTCAAGATGGTGGAATTTCAGGAGAGGGGTTCATCTCACCTGCCCCACCCTAGGGGTGGTGTAGGCTGATGGGGACCCTCCTCCTCACCTAACTAATTTTCCCACCTTTCCTCCCACCAAAACCACCAAAAGTGGAGCAAGAAATTAGTCTTGGCCTCCCCCACTATCTGATGGTTCCTGTGTTGTATTTCAAAAGAGGAATTGCCACCCGAGAAGACCATCCTGTCATGGAGGAGGTGTGAAATACCCACGCACAGAGCATATATTGTTTCAGTCCTCTGGGAGCACTGGCTCTCAACCCCATGATGCCAGAAACATGTTTGGTGGTGGCATGCTGGTGAAAACTGGCCAGAGACCCCACAGCAGTTTGGCTAGGTTTCAGGGGACCCTCTAAAAGGGTCTCCTGCGTGAATGTATTAATAAATCCAACACTGGAATCAGTGAGGATTTATTAAGGCAAGATGTTTGGTACCAAACACATTATGAATCAGTGAAGCCATCATGGAGCTAGGAAACTCGTGATGACGAGTATCCAGCCTATGTACTCTTTATGGCTTCCCTGTTCACTAATAACATCACAGAAAATGTTGGACATTGTAGGGGCCTATCTGCTCATGCAGATAGGTCCACACATAGGATAGAGTGCACCCTGCCTTAGGGCTGAAGGTCTGCAGTAGGGGTGGTTTACCTATAGCTTATGCAGTGCATGGGAGGCATGGCACACAGGGCTGTGTGCCATGTCGACTCTTTGGATTTTCCTTCACCAAGACACACAGACTGCAGTGGCAGAGTGCAATGCCTTGGTGAGGGGGCCCTGGGGTGGCACAATCATTGCTGCAGCCCCAGCGACCCTCTTCAGTACCCATGATCTAAGTACCAGGGGTACCATTTACTAGGGACTTATAGGGGTGGCTGAAATTAGGCTGATTGTGGTACAGTTTTGTGGAAGGAGATCTGGCACTGGGAACCTGGTTAGCAGGGGCCCAGTGCACTTACAGTTTGAAATCACATCATGCATCAGGCAAAAAGTGGGGGCTAACCATGCAAAAAGAGGCACTTTCCTACAGCAACCTTCCATTTAACAACTTAAAGCTCTATGTGAGTTGTAGGGCTGGTTCACCACTATTGAAACAAACAGACTGAAGTTCTTAATTGAAATACTCTGCAGAATATATGCTGGGAATTGATCTCACTCATCAGATGGAGTCATATGGTAACTATACGTGATGAGTATTGGACACTGTTCGCACATAAAGTACATAGGGCAACATGCATCAAAATTATAAATCGTGAATACCTAATTGCGAATTCCTGAAAATCGCAATTAGGTAATCACAATTTACAATGTATGTAACTCAAAGAGTTTCAGATAGCGATTCCTAGAGGTTCGCAAACCGCTCTACCTCATTAATATTAATGAGGTAGAGCGCAATTTGCGAGCCCCAAGGAATCGCAAAAATCACAGGGATGGTGGCCTGCTGAGGTCAGCAGACCACCATGTCCGTGATTGCTTTTAAATAAAGCAATCTATTTTTTTGTAAAGCAGCCCTTTTTCCTTAAAGGAAAACGAGATGCTTTACAAAAAGTGAAATGAAAAGTTTTCTTTTAATTTTTTAAGAGTAGGCAGTGGTCCGTGGGACCACTGCCTACTCTTAAAAAACGCTGTAACAAACATTCACAATGGACTTCCCATTTGCGAATGGGTTACCACCTACTTAAAGTAGGTGGTAAAATGAGAATGTTTTGCGACCGCATTTCAGTCACAAAACATTCCTACATATGATGCGATTCGGTATTAGGAAGGGACGCCCTAAACACGCCCCTTCCTAATAGCGAATTGCAAACCCATTTTGCGATCCGGTAACAGGTTACCGTATCGCAAAATAGGGTTTGCTGCATCTGAAAAGCATTTTTTGCGTTCGCAAACAGCCGATTCTGTCCCCTAAAGCTTCCTGACACGTGTCTTTGTCAGTTTTAATTTTGCTTCATGTATGTTGCTCCAGAAAACACATGCATATATGGTCGTCAGCCGTAAAGAATATTTCGACATATCTATAGCACGGGCCTGCATTTAAACCAGAGCTTGAACAAGCAAAACCTATACAACTCAATGGCTGTTGCGAATCGCTGGCAATGTTTTTTTTCCCAAGCCTGTTTTTCCTTATCTAATCTTTCCCAACAATTTTATTACATGATTACTGTGAAAGATAGACACAATACGAAGAAAGGCGCGAGTTTACGGCATGTTGTTATGCCCCTGACGCTCCTTATTTTGATATGTATGAACTGTTTGTTTTATGCATCGATTTTTACTCCCTAGGGGCACTCCACATTTTATCAAATATATATTTTGGCACAAAGTATTAGCCGTATAAAATCTTCTGTTATGCAGCCCATCAGCTCTCCTTCCCCTCTGCGTGTGTCTATCCAGCACCTTGTCACTGGCAGCACCGCGCGCTACCTCTTCCTCTGAGCGCGGTGCTAGCCAGCAGACATGTTTGTTTGTGATATAAACAATAATGATGGGTGTCAAGGGACAATTCTCATTGTCGGCGATGATCACAAACCATTTTCTGAAGCTGAGAATAGCACTTGACTCGAACATATGCTACTGTGATCGAAAATACGTTTTACAACGGCTATCAGAGAAATCCCTGAGTGCAAGTACTCGAGTATGATTTCCATGCAAGTGTTTCCTCGCCTTAAGATATATTTCCTGTTATTACGCCTTCTGTAGCTTAAAATGAATTATAGGCAGTACTTTAAAAATCCCAATTGGAAGATATTGCAATGAATATTGTATATTCACTCACATAATTGTATCGTGTTTTCCTGCTGTCTGCATATCAGATGTGAGATTGTTCGGATCAGAGAAGATTAATGAAGGGTGATCATGTATATTTTGGGATTTACAACTGTTGTGTTTTTTTCATTGGGATCAATGTATCAAATAGTCTGAAGTTTGACCATTACAGTGACATGGATCGCCCCACAATCCACAAGTAATAATGACACTGTTCTTGTTATACCCAGTAAAGGTTTCAGTAATTTAAAACTGAGCTCAGCTCCTGGCAGCTATGGCACAGAACAGACAGGTTTGACTTCAGAAAATGGGTAGAGCATTTAGAAGTACCAAAGCATTTATAGCTTTGAAAGCACAGCACAATAAAAATCCCTTTTTAAGTTATAAAAATCAAGAATATTTTCATGAACAAAATGAGAACAAAATGGCAAAACTCCAATAAGGGGAACCAGAGTTAGGATTTGTTAAAAGTTTAGATAAAAATAGCACCAAAAGCACAAAGAGCCAACTGCTGGCAAATGGTTGTGCTGGACTAAGATAAGGGTAAGGTTTAAGGCAAACTGCGATGAACCGTGGGTCGATTACAGAGACCACTCATTCCATTCAGAAGTTTTACCTTCTGACTTAGTCCTAGAAATGGAAGTCAAAAATCCTCAGCGAAGCAAGGAAATATGATGCGGCCGAGTTGGCTTCCCAGAGGCCTGATAGCTTTCAGACAAAGTCCTTGTGAAGCTGGTGACTTTTGGCAGTAAAGCTCCGAGCAGGAGATGTTCAAAATTCACGTCCAAGGAAGGTTCCTCGCTGGCCAGACACTTTTGGCACCTTCGTCCAGTGAAAATTTATATGTTCTGAGTCACATTTATATGTTCTAAGTTAGTTACTTTTTTTTGGAGCTCGGAGTCTTCCAGGGGGGCAAGGCTGCAAATTGTAGCTGAAACAGGGTACACAAGACCAGATACCTTCTCTGCGACGTGCCGCTAAAACGGATTTGCTGCTGAGGAAAACCAGAATTTTTGGCCGAGAGGCAATTCACCTCCATTGAACTGACATAACAGGTTAGTACCGGTCTTCTGTCAGGTCTCCATGTAAGAATCCTTGAAAAAGTTTCTCAGTCCGAGCTTTCAGGGTTAGGCAGAAGTGCACTCTGACACTTATCCAAGGGTCCAAGACCTTAAGGACAACACTTAGGGGTCAGGACTCCCTCCTGTAGAAGCCACCATTAGCATCCAGGGTAGGTCCAGTTGGAACTGGTCAGCTGGACTCTTCAGAAAAGTGGGCTGAATGCAGCTTCTGTGTCTTTTGTGTCCCTGTAGCTTGAAGTGAGATCATCACATAAACCAAGATTCCAATTCACACAGTTTAATTATGTACATCACACTTACAGCTCCCCTCAGCACATTAGGCGCTTGTTCCTGACCCTGACCCATGAGTCCTCCCGGTGTAAATTGGTGGATGCTGGGTTTTATCACATGGGGTGGGATTGCCCAATGCTGCACACGGTGTGTCAAGCGGTCACTGTTCCAGTTGCTGAACCTGCAGAGCACACGCTCATGCCCACACCCAAATCCTGCCTGTTGGTACTTCACCCTAGATCAAAGGGTGACCAACACCTCCATAGGTTCAATGACCTAATTTTTGTCCTACCGAAAAGGCAGGTAACAATGGCATGGAAGGCGGCTGCCCCCTCGGACCTCCAGCGCTGGTTGGCCACACTGCTAAAATCAACATTGGCAGAAGCAAACACGCTTAAGTCGCTCCATATGAGAGTGACTCTTGGACAAGTTGTCAATGCTGGGACACATATTTAACTAATGTTGATGAAAAAAACAATACACGCCTACCCTGAGTTGCACCATGACACTACGTTGGGGGGTCCACACTCACATAACTGATACTGAGTTAATCGTCCCTGAGTATAAGGGAGCCTCGAAGAACTTGGGAACACCACACAGAGAGTCACACACCCTGACAGGGTCACTAACGGCCCTGGGGCCGGCCACTTCCTGTGTTTGACGCTGATTCATTCAAATGGGTGCCCGCCCCTCCTCATGTTGTTACTTATTACAACCCTGAGATGTCCTTGTCAAAAAGTCCAAACTAGGGACTGTCCACTTTTAGCTCGTCCAGTTGCACAACATGACTCACTCTTATAGTAAGTAGACTCCACGGGTATAATTGTTGTCATTAACGACAAGTGTTTGTTCATATCGCTCTTCATTACCGAGAACAACAGCTGTTGTACTATCGAGACAAGCTGGCATCCCATTTGTGACATGTTTGATTGCATTGTAACGCTTCGAATTGTTCAAAGTACTGTTGCCATCTAATACACAGATAATCAATAATACACAATTAAAAAAAATATGGTAATGCAATGGTGGTTGGGTGGGAGTGAAATTGTGGAAGATTTATACCCAAATCAAATAATGCTAGGTTTAAATTAAGGCATTCTAATTACTTGCATAGAACTTACTTAACTCCTGTGAAACGAGATACAATTTATCTGGTTTAGGGCAAAGATATGCACAAGATGCAGGGCCACTGAGGTATACTTTCCCCATGCAACGTGGGATTGCTATATGACAGAAGAGGTTTGGAAAGAGGTGTTCACAAAGCTACATTCTACAACAGGGAACATTCAAGACATGCAATAAAGCAAAGTATTCTTGGGGTGGCACCACAGCTGATAAAATGTTAAATGAGCTATACATTCAGGAAGCTAGGGGGGCTGTTGGGCAAACAGTGCATAGCGATACATTGTCTCCGAACTCAAGAGCAACAGACACACGCCTGAAAGAGAGACTTGCCTGAAGGGGCTCTGGATGAAGAGAAACAAATGAAACTTACAAGATCAGATGACATGTTGACAGAGGACTCAGAGACCTGGGTGGCAATGTTACGAATCAGAATCCTCACATACTAGGCCACCTTGACCAAGGAAGAGGGTTTGCAGGTATCATCAGATTAAAGAGGCAAGGATGAGGACTATACAAAATATGAGCGTGTGTGGCCATCCATACTATAATGCAAACAAGAATTAAATTGATATCAAAGAATAATGAACTGAAAGAGGGATGTGGGTTGGGCGTGAATAGGAGCTGTCTGTGCAGTAGCTGCGCATGAATGAATAAAAAATATGGGAGTGTTAGACACCTTGGGGAAATGTTCTGTTTTGTAGGGTAAATTTAATGATATAAAGAATCTCAGTGTAGTTTATATGAATTGTCACAAATCTTGATGCTTTTGGGTGGGTACATATATATTATTCTATTGAATAAACTGAAAGTAAACGTTTGAAAAAAAGTGAGATCAGCCAGCTGACCCTTTTAATCCACTTCTCAGCCCTGAGAGCATGTCCAGCCCCTGGGGGGCTACTCACAGGTCACATTAGCAGGTGCAGCCCTTCTTCTGTCTTCCGCCATCCAGTGGTGTTTTGAGGGGTTACTAGGAATGCAGCGTTTATGTTCAGTGCCAGCCTGTTTGTGGGGAAACTCTTGGCCACTCCCAAACCGATAGGGTAACAATTTTCAGTGGCGATCCTACCCACTGTGGCACCACTTCCTGTGGGACTCATTGACAACCACTTTTGCTCCTGAAAAGTTTCTAAGTAAGAAGGTAAACTTTCCACCAGGACAAATCTGGTCCTTGTATCCTACACACACTCCATTGTGGTTGGCCTGAACTTTTGACTATAAAGTGGTCTAGTGCAACTAGATAACCATGGCTGTGCATTGTGCTTTTTAGTGCTATTTTTAATTCAAACTTTATCCAGTTCTACTTATTGGACTTTTGTCATTTTGGTGCCATGTTGATTATTAAAATGTATTGTAGGTTTTTTAATTGATTTTGGGGTTTTCTTGTGATGTGTATTCACTTCATTACTGGTTGAGTACTGCATAAATACTTTACATATTGCCTCTAAGTTCAGCTTGGCTGCTTGATTGCCAAGCTACCAGATGTTTAAGCACAAGTTTTTTTAGTGACTTTTGTTGTTCACTCTGACAATGAATGCGATTATTATTTGAGGTGGTTTCTAACCCCCTTTAGCTAATGCTCACATTTTTTACAATGGAATTAACAAGTTATAGGATATCAAATGGGGAAAAAAACAATTAAGGAAAATTCTTGTAGTTTTGAGAATAAGTAGGGGAAAAAAATTCTATAGACTTGTTCATTGGCATGAATGGAAATTTATTCTCCTTATCATTTTTTGTGATATATTGCTTAATAAATTGTATGAAATGCATTTTTTGTTTTTTTAAATGAGTGTTCTGTATAGATGTTGTTGGGCTTGGCCCTTTTTGCAGGGTCATCCCTGAACTTTTTGCCTTCCTCCGAGCCTTTTTTCTGACATGGTGTTGGTGGTTTTAGGACTCTGGGCCCTTTATCACTGCTGTCCAGTGTAAAGTGCATGTGTTCTCTATGATAAAACGTGGTAAGATTGGTCTACACCTGTTTGGCTAATTTAATTTACCTATCAGTCCCCAGTAATGTGGTATGTCATATACCCGGGGCCAGTAAATTCAATGCTACTAGTGGGCTTGCAGCGCTGATTGCGCCACCCACCAAAGTAGCCTTTCAAACCAGTCTCAGGCCTCTGCCATTGCAGGGCCTGCGCGTGCAGTTTACTGCCGCTGTGACGTGGCACATAAAATGGCTGCCACGTCTGTGACTCCCCTTTTACTACATATCAGTCACCCCTAAGGTAGGCCTTAGCTAGCCATATGGGTAGGGTGCATTGTAGGTAAAAGGTAGGACATGTGCCTTAACTGTGTGGCATGTCCTGGTAGTGACAAACAGCCATTTTGGTTTCTCACTACTGTGAGGCTGCCCTTTCATAGGAATGCATTGGGGATTCCCTGATATGTGCTTCAGTGGTAATTCCTGATCTGAGAGGAGTAGAGTGGTCAAGTTTGATATGTTTGGAATAGTGGTAATTAATGCTGCGCAATGGTGTTCACAGATTTATTATCACTATTTTAGAAATGCCACTTTTAGAAGTGGGCATTTCTCTGTGCTATGTGTCTTTGTGCCTGCCTGATGTGTATTGCATGTCTGGCTCTGGAGTGACAGGGGCTGGGTGAGTCAGCACCTGGCTGAATAGGACAATCTGCATTTGGAATGGGAGGAGTAGCACCTGGGACTGAATGGGACTGTGCCTGCCTTCCACAATGCTGACTCCACCCCCCTGTGGTGTGTCTGGGCCAGAACCTACACTGACAAAGGGGGTGGGGGTGCACCTTTAGAGAAAGGTGTGAGTGCCCCCAGAACTGGTTTGGACCGGGCGCAGAGCCCTGTGGCAGGGGGAGAACAAAGACACTAAGGGGTATAAGTATTGGGGCTGTGACCCTATAAAAAGTGCGGCGTGCTTACTTGGAACGTCTTCAGGTTGCTAGGAACCGCCAAGGGACTGGACTGCTGGGAGGGCTGACCTGCTGCCTGTTGGGCCTTGGGAAGGACTACCCATTTGCCTGGAGGACCCCTGTGCTGGCCCACCTGGAGACACCTTGCTAGTGTGCCCCTGTGAACTTCCATGACTTGGTGGCTTGCCCTATCAGATTTGGGACAGTGCGTGGTGAGCGCAGTGCTGAGCTGTGTGTGTCATCTGCGATACAGCAGGGGGCTCTGCTGATGTGGCCCTGTGCTGTGGTGAGCCTGCCTGCTAAAGCGCTGTTGTCGGAAGTTGGGGTGCTGGTTGCCTGGCCAGCACCTTGTAGTGTTCACCAGTAAAAATTCAGCAGGGGGGCTCTGATGAAGTGGTCCTGCACTGCTAGGATCTGACCTAAGACTGCAAAACCCGCCAGAGACTTCGCTCCGGGGTTTCTGGCCAAAACGCAGAGCCGCCGTAAGCCAGGCAAAGACTGAGCCTGGCTGTGGGTAGGGCTCGCCGGGAGGAAGAAGGAAGCTGACGGGTGCACCCGAGAGAGGAAGAAGAGCCTCGAGGGCTCCCATCCGCGGTGGACAACCGGAGGCCAGCGAGAGTGGTAGAAACGTCGCTCTGCGCTTTGTTCTCGGCCAGCGAAACAGGAGTCTTCCAGTGCAGGGAGAAGGTGAGCAGCAAGGACGGCACCGCGAGTTGACGGGTCGCTCCCAACATTAATACTGGTGCCCTGGAGTGCCTTGGGACCGGAGTGCCTTTGTCCAGGGGCGCCCATTTCAAGGAAGCGGGCTGCACTGTTGTTCCCCGGCCCCCGAGGGACCATTGACAGACATCACTCAGGTGCTTTCGTAGCACCAACGTAATTCCTGCATTACCGATATCGTTGCAGCTGCGCCGCGTGGTCGCGGGAAGCTGTGCACTGACCTGATGTTGGGGGCATTTTTGAGTGGCATCACGGGGCAAGCCCAGTAGGGGCCCCGGATTCAGAGCTGCCATACATGTCCTGGCTGCACCTGGGGAGCTAGGGTGGAGACTTGCGTGCCTCATGACCAGGGGAATAGGCTTCTGTCATTTGTAGGCTACTGTGCTATATACATAGTACGAAGGGGTAGCATTGCCAGACCCGCCTGATGTAATGGAGTGTCACTGGG
The DNA here is from genome assembly GCA_963921515.1 of Calotriton arnoldi. Taxonomy (NCBI): domain Eukaryota; kingdom Metazoa; phylum Chordata; class Amphibia; order Caudata; family Salamandridae; genus Calotriton; species Calotriton arnoldi. The sequence goes on from CAWUFW010009111.1 coordinate 314,442, forward strand.
TGCAGTTTATGCCCTGAGGTGCTACAGGAAGCCTGCGTGCCAATGTGAAAGTGATGGGTACCTGGTGCACTGTAGGCATGATGTGGTGGTACAGTGTGCATCTAAGGAATGAGGTTAGGACGTACACTGTTGCCCAGGATTTATGCATAATGTGTTTTTGCCCAATGTTTATGCATAAGGTGTTTATGCCTAATATGAATGCCTAATGTGGATTATGCATAAGTGCTATTGCCAGTAATTACTGGTTGTTTTGATTTCCCTATTAGTGAGATCTGATGGTTCTGACAGTGGCCCGATTGTCCCTGTCCTGTATATAATCCCCTGTAAGGTAATATCTAGGTGCCAATTGGCACAGTGTATATTTGTGATCATGCTTTAATGTGTTGATGAGTAATACCAAGACTATTTTTCATATAACCTTGTGTGGAGTTTCTTTTGTGGTGTGCCTAGTGTGTCGCTGCTGTGTGAGTGTGTTGCGCAACTGCTTTACACATTGCCTCTGGGATAAGCTGACTGCCCTGCCAAGCTACCAAGGGGGTGAGCAGGGGTTATCTTCGGTGTGTAACTCCCTTGCCCTGATTAGAGTGGTGGTTTCTGCCTGGCTGAGGAGCTTGCCCTAGCTAACCAGAAATCCCATTTCTAACATTGGTTGTCAGTGGTGGGATAGGACTTGCGTTTGCGCAGTACCACAGTGACGCATGGTTGCACTACAAAACTCTGCATTTTAGACAATCACGTGTTTGGGGATTTCTCCTGATTTTATTGTTTCTCCTTGCAAAAGTCATTTTTTATTGTGTGCTCCTGTTGCAGCTTTTTACACCTAGGTCTCTTGTGCTGCACTTGTGTCATAGTTCCTTGCCAAAAATGGAATCTGCCTTTATTGTAGGTGATCTGTTCAAATACAGTATGGGGGAGTTGAGGGAGTTCTGTGAGGAGAGAGACATAGCAGTGAGTGGGTCAGACACCCAGCTAAGCCTCCAGAAAGTCCAGCTCCAATGGCAAGAGAATGAATGGAGACATGAGTACTATGAGGGGAAGGGCACCCTGTCCTCATACCAAGAGGGTGGTGGGTCTGAGGTTGGCCCTGAGGAGTCTGCACAGGAAGGAGAAAATGACAGGGCAGGGACGCCAGTAGGTAGTGTGGACCCCATAGAGAGGGAGTCCCTTGCTGGGTCAAGTGCCGGGGGCAGTGCCCCATCCCTTTCCCTGTTCCCAGATGAGTGGGTGGATAGGAGGGAAGCAAGGGAACACCAGCTGGCTTTGGAAAGGCTCAGGTTAGAGCATGCCAAGGAGATAGCGCAGCTGGTTGTGGAGGAGAAAAAGGCCTTGTTGGCCCAGGAGTTGAGTCTCAAGGCGTTGGGCTTTGAAGAGAAAAAGCTAGAGACTGAGAGGGTCTTAGCACAGGAGAGGATGGCGGAGGCAGAGAGGGCCTTCGCCAGGGAAAGACTAACTCTTGAGGATATGTCCCCTGAGTGTAGTTTTAGTGGTCTGGATTCACCAGTGAGGGTGGGGTCTAGTGGTGGCAGCAATATGGAGTCCAGTGTAGGAAGTCGCACTCCCAGATCCCAGAGCGTGGTACCTAGTTCCCAGGAAGAGGGTGTCACACCTGGAGGGTATAGGTTGAGGTTCAGGGGCAGTAGAAAACTGTCTCACCAGACTTGGGGGGAGTTTGTGGATGAGTGTTATGATGCACTGGAAGGTTGGGTGATGGGTAGCACGGCAAACATTTTTGAAGGGCTGTTCAATCTGATTGTCAGAGAGCACATGTTCAGTTGTTGTTTTCCAGGGTTACGCCAACACCTGTTGGAGTGTGAGTTCTCTGATCCCAGGGAGCTTGCACGGGAGGCAGACCTCTGGGTGAGTGCCAGGGTGTCTGAGGAGGCATTGGGGAGTGACCCTAAGAGGAGTGGCTCCGGTATTTCTCAGCCCAGGGTGGTGGGAAAGGTTCTTAGTAGCCCAGATAGGTCCCGGTGTAGTGGGAGGGGTGTAGGGGCTCACGTCCTGTCTCCGCGGAGAAGGAGTGAGAGTGGGCTGTGTCCAAGGTGCCTGAAACCCAGTCTCAGGGCCTGGAGAGTTCCGTAAGGGAACACCAGGTGGGGAGCCTAGGCTGTACTGGTAGGCCATCTGTTGAGGGGGATCTCCTAGTGCCAGGAGAACTTGGAGCGTCTGTAAGTGGAGCTCCATCAGTTCTAGTGTCTGGCGGTGCCACTCCTAAGTGGAGGATGCAGAAGTACAGATGGAGGGGTGAGAGGGGGAGAGAGACCCCAGTAGAAGAACCAGTGGGCCAGGGGCCAGCCATAAGGGTTGAGCCTCCTAGGAGTGACCATTGTGACACCACTTCTGTCCTGGGTGATCTTCGCGCACTGTCAGATGGACAGGGGTTGGGAGATCAACGCCAGGCAGACTGTCACGCAACACATGAGGTATGTGTTACCCTCGGGGGCATGCGTGCTCCCCAGGAAGTCCTGGTGTGCCAGGCGGGTGCTCAGCCACAGGGTTTAGTCCCTGGGTTGGGAGGCCAGGTTCAGGACCTGCCTGACCTGGAGGGAAGGACATCTGTAAGCAGTGTACTGACCGGTTTGTCTTCTAGGGGTACCACTCCAGATGGGAGGGTGCAGAACTCTGGAAGGGGGTGCAGAGGGAGGGAGTCCTCGCCTCTGACCCCGGTTCAACTGCAGGGTTTAGTTCCTGGGTTGGGAGGCCAGGTTCAGGTTCCACCTGACCTGGAGGGAAGGACATCTGTAAAAAGTGTCCCTACCAGTTTGTCTTCTAAGGGGTACCACTCCAGGTGGGAGGCTGCAGAACTCTGAAAAGGGGTGCAGAGGGAGGGAGTCCTTGTCTCTGACCCTGGTGCAACCTGAGGGTTTAGATCCTAGGTTGGGAGACCAGTTGCAGGAGAGAGGTCCTGAACTGGTGTGAGAATTGTGTTCTGAGGGTGCCTCTCCAAGGAGGAGAGTGCGGAAATCTAGAAGGAGAGGTAGGGGGAGGAGAGCCTCGCCCGTAACCTCTGGTCAGCCTGAGGGTCCGGACCCTGGGTTGGAGGATCAGTGGCAGTTTAGAACTACACTGATGAGAGGTAGAGTGGAGAATGGGTACTATGTACCTGGGGCTACTGCCCCCCACTCTGTGAGATGGCAAGGACCAGAGACATCTGGATGGCCTAGGGCCTGGTCCTGGCCGCGGACAGCTAGGGAGTCCCAGTAGGGTAGCTTAGTTAGTCCTGGGAGCTTAGACAGAGGGAACCACTTGGGTTCAGATTGGCATAGAACCGGAGTGTGCCCATGCAGTTGCGGGCCCGCGTCAGTGTTCTATCGCCCCAAGCAGGGAAGCCCATCAAGGTATTGATTGGTCTACCCTGGCTTTTGGCTGGAAGGGGGTTGTGTTGGACTTGGCCCTTTTTGCAAGGTCATCCCTGAACTTTTTGCCTTTCTCCTAGCCTTTTTTCTGACATGGTGTTGGTGGTTTTAGGACTCTGGGCACTTTATCACTGCTGTCCAGTGTAAAGTGCATGTGCTCTCTTTGATAAAATCTGGTAAGATTGGTCTACACCTGTTTGGCTAATTTAATTTACCTATCAGTCCCCAGTAATGTGGTATCTCATATACCCGGGGTCAGTAAATTAAATGCTACTGGTGGGCTTGCAGCGCTGATTGCGCCACCCACCAAAGTAGCCTTTCAAACCTGTCTAAGGCCTCTGCCATTGCAGGGACTGCGCACGCAGTTTACTGACGCTGTGACGTGGCACATAAAATGGGTGCCACGTGGCACATAAAATGGGTGCCACGTCTGTGACTCCCCTTTTACTACATATCAGTCACCCCTAAGGTAGGCCCTAGGCAAGCCCTATGGGAAGGGTGCATTGTAGGTAAAAGGTAGGACATGTGCCTTAACTGTGTGGCATGTCCTGGTAGTGACAAACAGCCATTTTGGTTTCTCACTACTGTGAGGCTGCCCTCTCATAGGAGTGCATTGGGGATTCCCTGATATGTGCTTCAGTGGTAATTCCTGATCTGAGAGGAGTAGAGTGGTCAAGTTTGGTATGTTTGGAATAGTGGTAATAAATGCTGCGCAATGGTCTTCGCAGATTTATTGTCACTATTTTAGAAATGCCACTTTTAGAAGTGGGCATTTCTGTGTGCTATGTGTCTTTGTGCGTGCCTGATGTGTATTGCATGTCTGGCTCTGGAGTGACAGGGGCTGGGTGAGTCAGCACTAGGCCTGAATAGAACAAGCTGCATTTGGAATGGTGGGAGGAGTAGCACCTGGGACTGAATGGGACTGTGCCTGCCTTCCACAATGCTGGCTCCACCCCCCTTTGGTGTGTCTGGGGCCAGAGCCTACTCTGACAAAGGGGGTGGTGGTGCACCTTTAGAGAAAGGTGTGAGTGTCTCCAGAACTGGTTTGGACCGGGCTCAGAGCCCTGTGGCAGGGGGAGAACAAAGACACTAAGGGGTATAAGTATTGGGGCTGTGGCCCTATGAAAAGTGCTGCATGCTTACTTGGAACTTCTTGAGGTTGCTACGAACTGCCAGGGGACTGGACTGCTGGGAGGGCTGACCTGCTGCCTGTTGGGCTATGGGAAGTACTACCCCTTTGCCTGGAGAACCCCTGTGCTGGCCTACCTGGAGACACCTTGCTGGTGTGCCCCTGTAAATTTTCATGACTTGGCGGCTTGCCCTATCGGATTTGGGACAGCGCATGGTGAGCACAGCGATGAGCTGTGTGTGTCTTCTACGATACAGCAGGGGGCTCTGCTGATGTGGCCCTGTGCTGTGGTGAGCCTGCCTGCAAGAGCGCTGTTGTGGGAAGCTGCGGTGCTGGTTGCCTGTCCAGCACCATGTAGTGTTCACCAATTAAAATTCAGCAGGGGGGGCTCTGATGAAGTGGCCCCGCACTGCTAGAATCTGACCAAAGACTACCAAACCCGCTGGCGACTTCACTCCGGGGTTTCCGGCCAATACCCGGAGCCGCCGGAAGCCAGGCAAAGGCTGAACCTGGCTGTGGGCGGGGCTCTCCGCGAGGAAGAAGGAAGCTGACGGGTGCGCCCGAGAGAGGGAAAGGAGCCTCGAGGGCTCCCATCCGCGGTGGACCACCGGAGGCTACCGAGAGCGGTAGAAACGTCGCTCTGCAATTTGTTCTCGGCCAGCGAAACCCGACCGGAGTCTTCCAGTGCAGGGAGAAGATGAGCGGCAAGGACGGCACCACGAGTTGACGGGCCGCTCCCGACATTAATACTGGTGCTCTGGAGTGCCTTGGGAACAGAGTGCCTTTGTCCAGGGGCACCCATGTCAAGAAAGCGGGCCCCACTGTTGTTCCCCGGCCCCCGAGGGACCATTGACAGACATCACTCAGGTGCTTTCGTAGCACCAACATAATTCCCGCATTGCCGATATCGTTGCAGCTGCGCCGCGTGGTCGCGGGCAGCTGCGCGCTGACCTGATGTTGGGGGCATTTTGGAGTGGCTTCACGGGGCAAGCCCAGTAAGGGCCCCGGATTCAGAGTTGCCACACATGTCCTTTCTGCACCTGGGGAGCTAGGGTGGAGACTTGCGTGCCTCATGACCAGGGGAATAGGCTTCTGTCATTTGTAGGCTACTGTGCTATATACATAGTAAGAAGGGGTAGCATTGCCAGACCTGCCTGATGTAATGGTGTGTCACTGGGTGCAGTTTATGCCCTGAGGTGCTACAGGAAGCCTGCGGGCTAATGTGCAAGTGATGGATACCTGGTGCACTGTAGGCATGATGTGGTGGTAAAGTGTGCACCTAAGGAATGAGGTTAGGACGTACACTGTTGCCCAGGATTTATGTGTTTTTGCCCAATGTTTATGCCTAATGTGAATGCCTAATGTGGTTTATGCATAAGTGCTATTGCCAGAAATTACTGGTTGTTTTGATTTCCCTATTAGTGAGATCTGATTGTTCTGACAGTGGCCCGATTGGCTCTGTCCTGTATATAATCCCCTGTAAGGTAATACTTAGGTGCCAGTTGGCACAGTGTATATTTGTGATTATGCTCTAATGTGTTTATGAGTAATACAAAGGCTATTTTTTATGTAACCTTGTGTGGAGTTTCTTTTGTGGTGTGCCTAGTGTGTCGCTGCTGTGTGAGTGTGTTGCGCAAACGCCTTACGCATTGCCTCTGGGATAAGCCTGACTGCTCTGCCAAGCTACCAAGGGGGTGAGAAGGGGTTATCTTCGGTGTGTAACTTCCGTGCCCTGATTAGAGTGTTGGTTTCTGCCTGGCTGAGCCGCTTGTCCTAGCCAACCAGAAATCCCATTTCTAACAGATGTTGTTAGAAATTGTGTTCCTGGTTGACTGTGGTGGAAGCCCTTTTCAATCAGTAATTGCAATCCTAGTCAAGGTAAGTCAAAAACACACCCTAAATTGACCTGTGCTCACCCTCTGGTACCTTGGCACAGAGCAGTCAGGCTGAACTTAGGATGCAATGTGTAAAGTATTTATGCAACACTTCAACAGTAAAACAGTGATAACACCACAAAAAGATCCCACACCAGATTAGAAAAAATAGAGCATAAATTAATGACCAATACAAGACCAAAAAAAAAAACCCCAATAAATAGAATAAGCATGGGAGTTATACTCCGCTCGGGGAGTTTTCAGAGTTTTGCCACTCCGGCACACCGCTTGGAGAGTGGAGTTCAGCCAACTCCGTCTACCGACCTCACAGTCAACGCCAGTCCGAATGTGAGCCCAGCATGCAATCATCAGCATCGGAGGACCTCCAGCAGGACCGCAGGGAACAATGTCGTGTGTCTAGCCCAGTGCGGCCCTCAAAGCATTCAGGGCAGACCAGCTCTGCCACAATCTTGTGCCTGTGGCCCCCCTATAAAAAGTGGAGACTCAGGGGCAGCATGATCCGGTGTCTTCAACGAGGTGGGGGGGTCTCAAAACACGGTGAAAATCAGAATTACCGCGGTGCCAGGATGGAGCATGCTTATATGCAACCGCTCCTTGCCATGCCCCCTATTGTTTGTTTTGCTAGAGATTGCCCTCTTTTAGGGGCATTGTAAGCCATAAGGAGTTAATCAGATTTTCTGAATCTGTTTGGACTGTCTACTGTGTACTTTGGGTAAAAAGCGAAGATTAGTCCTCAAACTGACTCTGTCATCACGGAATTGAAGGTAAGGCTCTCTCACTGAAACAACCCAGAATGCACCCCAGGTGCTACAGGGCGCTACAGGAATGACAGCTGCCCGACAGCAGAGACAGTGCAACCCCACTGTTCATGCCCTTCTCAAAAGAGAAATGGGGCGATGATGTGATGAGAATGCAGAGCTGGACCAGGCAGGAATGAGATCAAACAGTGACTAGAGAGCCAGCTGCAAGACAATTGCATCTCCTCTGATGCCTCACTGGCACTCGCCGCCCACAACCATAACACACTTTTATAGGACGCTTACCGTGCATGCGTTTTTGAAGTTCCCCAATGCTGTCGTCCAGGCTCCAGCGGTCACCATCCAGACACATTTCTGTCAGTGACAGCATAGAAATCCTCCAGGACAACTGCTCCAAAGACTCCGGCTCTCTGGCTCGCTTAACAAGGACGTGAACCTAGCATGACCTTAGGTTTTTTTTTTTAGGGGGCACTCAGCGAAAGTAAGGACATCACGGCTGGGGCACCAGAAATGCAGCAGGAAGCAGACAAGCAGTGTGCTTCACGTCCTCCTGTGCGGAGCACTAGGGAATGTCCAGAGCCCTCAGTGTGCCACTGCAAACAAACTGTCCAGAGACTGAGATCACGACAAGGGTCACAGTCGCCATGCCCAGAAGCAACACAGTTGGCTGCGATGTGAGTGCAGGGCGGAGCGGAACTCCATGGAATTCCACTGAGGTTTTTTCAACTACGCGGAATTCCACATAGTCCAACTCCGTTAACTCTGCCCACCCTTAAAATAGAACCAGAATTATGAATTTTTCAAAAACAAACAGCAATTTAGTACTCAGAAGCATGAAGCGCCAAATGGAGCTATCTGGTCGCAGAAGACCATGTGAAATCCAAACGTTCAAACCAAACATAATTGAGGGTGGGTCGATACAGTCCCAGACAACTCCCGTCAAAGATTTTCCTTCTCAAGAATTATGCCATGAGTCCCATTTGTGGAGAAGAACTTCGCTGGGAATAAGGAGAGCGTTGCTAGCGGTGGTCCGCGGGGTGCGAAGAGCAGTAGCGGCCCGTGGAGGGAGTACCGCGGGGCGGTGGGGCAGGGCGGGGGAGGAGCAGGGTGGAGGGTAGTAAACTACGGCATACGGCCGAACAGAGGTAAGCAAACAAATAAATAAATAAAACAAATTTCTTTGCGCGCGCTGCATTGCACTGCAGCGCGCGCAACGAAATTTGTTTTATTTATTTATTTGTTTACTTACCTCTGTTCGCCCGTATGCCGTAGTTTACTACTCCCCACCCTGCTCCTCCCCCGCCCCGCCCCACCACCCCGCGTCACTCCCTCCACGGGCCGCTACTGGCGAAGAGCCATCAGGCATAGTGGATGGACGGGCTGAAGCCTCATGGTGGTGAGCGACAATACTTGCTGTGCAAAGAGACAAACTTGCGTCTGCTTGTACTTATCTTTTGTATGAGCAGAGTGAACAAACACTTTCACATTTGCAAAGAGCCCAAGGGCTTGATTTCAGGAGCCTTTCAAGGTCCCAGGACCTGAGAGGCACCTCTTGCAGTCTGGAGGTAGTTGAAACAGTTCCTGGGAGATGTGGGAAGCCTGTTATGTCCCTGAGGCTCAGATCAGGAGGCCATAACACCAGTCCTTGGAGTCACTCTGGGGTTCTGGGTTCAATATAGGTTGCAGGTCCAGTCCTTCTTCTCCAGGCAAGAGAACAGTAGGTCAGCACAGCAAGGCAGCACCTCCTTCAGAGTAGCAGTCCAGCAGAGTGGCAGTCCTTTAAGCAGCACAGTAGTCCTTCTTGCTAGCAGAGTATCCACAGGTCCAGAGGTGCACTGAAAAGGTAGGGTCAGAAATCCAGTTCTTATGCCCACTGGTACATTTGAAGTGGGGGACACTTCAAAGAAGGGCTTTTAAGGACCCAGATGTCCTCCTTCCTGCCCTGGCTCCAGACTCACTACAGGGTGTTAAGCAGTTTTTTGTGTTGGCTCAGGACACAGCCTATTCAGGTGTGAATGTGAGGCTGTTTCCAGATCTTCCCTCCCATCCTGCCCAGGATGGCCCATCAGGATGTGGATGGCTCATTGTGTCACACCTAAGCTCCTCACACCTAAGCTCCCTTTGTGTGAGGCTGTCTAGAGGGAATGCACAACGCCCAGCTGACACCCACCCCAGATGTGTATTGGAGACAGGCTGCAGGCACAGAGGGCTAAGAGCAGAAAAATGCCATCTTTAGAAAAGTGGCATTTTTAAAATTGTAATGATAAATTTGACTTTACCTTTAAAGATGATTTATCATTACATCCACAGTGTTAACCTACAGGGAAGGGCTAGTCCTCACAGTAGTGGAAAACTAATTTGAGAGTATTTCACTACCAAGACATGTACAACTTGAAAGTACATGGTCTGCATTTTACTTACAAAGCACCCTGTCCTATGGGCTACATAGGGTCTACCTTTGGACATGACAGTGTAAATTGCACATACAGGCTCTGCAGTGGCATGCCTGAGACATGTTGTAAGGGCTACATAAGTGGGTGGCACAATCACTGCTGAAGGCCCACTAGCAACATTTTTTTTACAGGCCTTAGGCACATGTAGTACACTCTACTGGGGATTTATAGGCCAATTAAATGTGCCAAACAGGTGAAAACTAATGATACCATGTTTTAGGGAGAGGGCACAAGCACTGTAGCACCAGTTAGCAGTGGCAAAGTGCTGTGAGTCTTAAGTCCAACAAAAACAAATTCAGCAAACAGTAGGAGGAGGAAAGCTAAAAGCCTGGGGGTGACCCTGCAGAAAGGATCATTTCCAACTGTTGTGGATTATAACTTCCCACTAATTATAAAACCTGATTGTATTACAGTGTAAATGGTTTATCTATCTTGAATGATGTTATTGTTACAATGCACCACCTAGCAACTAAAATCTTTCTATGTACACATACCCACCAATCTAATGCTAAACTACTATTTTCTTAATGCAGCTTTGCTCGTAGAAATGTTATAATGCTCAATAAATAAATAAATAAAGCCGCAAGCAGACTTAGCACACACCTCCAGTCCAGAAAACCCAGGTCTAGAATCGGCCATGAATCATTCCCTTCACACCACTATGCTAGGCGCATTTGCATCCCTGCTTAGGGCTGAGCATCATTCATAGCAGTCATGCACGACCTGAACAAATACTTGTTAGAAATGGATTTTCTGGTTGGCTAAGGTATGCTCCAAAGCCAGTCAGAATCCCCCACTCCAGTCAGGATAAGGGGACTACATGTCTAAAATAAACCCTGCTCACCCCATTGGTAGCTTGGCACGAGCAATCAGGCTTATCTCAGAGGCAGTGTGTAAAGCATTTGCACATAACCAGCAGTATTACAGTGAAAACAATACAAAAGAACACCACACCGGTTTTAGAAAAATATCCAACAATTTTCTGTGAAAAACAAGACCAAAACACTAAAAATCCAACATACAGTAATCCAAAATACAAATAAAGCACAAATAGACTTTAAAAACAGTCCCTTGAGGTCCATAGCTTTGTACGGGGCTATCACAGCATCATGATCAGACAAACATTTGTGGCTGACACGGCGTTGAGGGTCAGCTACAGTGTTGGGGAGACCAGTAGCGGTCGGTGGTGGGAGTGCCGCCGGGGCGCTGACGTGGGGCGGGGGAGGGGCAGGGTGGGGGGTAGTAAACTACGGAGTACGGGCGATTACAGGTAAGTACACATGTAAATAAATAAAACGAATTTCATTTCTCGCACTGCATCACATTTGGCGATGCAGCACGAGAAACGAAATTCGTTTTATTTATTTACATGTGTACTTATCTGTAATCGCCCGTAATCCGTAGTTTACTACCCCCCACCCTGCCCCTCCCCCACCCCATGTCAGCGCCCCGGCGGCACTCCCACCACCGACCGCTACTGGGGGAGACCTGTAAAACAGTACATTTGGAGATGCATGGCATCGGACCCTGCGGTGAGCTCTGGAGGAGCATCGTCGGCAGGTGGGTCTGGGAGTCGGTGCAGGAGTTATTGGTCCCTTGAAATCACACACGTTGCAGGTCGAACTCCTTGAGTTTGAAGTCAGGAGCACCGGTGTTGGAAGGCATCGTGGCTGCGGTGCGAAGCAGAGCGGTGCGACGTGTGGTGCTCTCAGGTCGGTCGTGCAGGCAGCGGCTCAGTGACGGATGTCGAGTGGCATTGGTGAGACCAGGGCTGCCGTGCGCAACGGGGTGGTGCTGACAGGTCACGGTGCAAGCAGCGGCATCATCGCTGCTGAAGCTCTGTTGTCGGTAGACTTAAGGCAGCGGTGCGAGATGGGGCATTGCAGTGTGCGGGGCCCACAGGTCATGGTGCTGGCAGCAGCATTGATTGATGATCTGGAGTCAATGACACTGGCATTAGTGGGCCAAGGCTGCGGTGTGGGATGGAGCAGTGCGTTGAGTAACCTACAAGCGGTGCCCCCAAACCATGGTGCAGGCCGGTGTGTCAATGTCAGCTTGAAGCGGTGTCATTGGTGAGACCAGGGCTGCTGTGCAAAGTGGGACGGTGCTCAGTGTTCTCCTTGAGCAGTGTCCACAGGTCACAGTGCAGGCAGCGGCATCAGTGACAGCATCATGGCGTCATCGGAAATACCAGGGTGGCGGTGTGAAGTAAGGAGGTGCGGAGTGCAGTGCCCACAGGTGACGGTGCAAGCAGCAGCTCAGTGGCAGCATCAGACTGCGTCGTTGGTGAGACCAGGGTTGCGGTGCGAAGTGCATCGGTGCCCTCTGTGGTGCCTTCAGGTCACGGACCCACCAGCGGTGTCGTTGACGGCGTCAGGTTACCTTTTTCCTCTGTGGCAGTTGAAACATCCAGTTACAGAAGATGGTACCCAAAAGTTTTTGATTTACCTGAGACTTCCAACAGGAGGCAAGCTCTACATCAAGTCCTTGGAGATACTTAGAATGCAAAGAATAGTCATTTCCTTTTCCTGCCCAAGGCAGAAGCGCCAACTGCAGGTTAACCCAGCAAAGTCCCTCCTCACAGCATTTCCAGCCCTTCTTTCTGGCTGGTTCCTTAGTCCAGCACTGATCTAAAGTTCTGGGGTCAGGGCCCCAATATTTATACCACATTTCCCTTTGAAGTTGGCACAAACAAAGTTCCCCAGGCATACATAATTCAGTTCTGCCTTCCTCAGGCCGAGGTCACTCCAGGGGGTGGAGACAGCATTGTGGAAGACGTACACAGTCCATTCAGGTGCAAGCAACAACTCCTTCCACTACTCTAAATGCAGCCAGGTCTATTCAGCCTGGCTATGAGTCACCCAGGAAAGGCAGGACACACCTCAACCCCCCCCCCTGGTGTCTGTCTAATGTGAATGCACAAACCAGCCCCTGTCACTCTAAAACCCAGACAGCGAATACACAACAGGTAGAGGCACATAGATGGTTAGACAAGAAAGTACCCACTTTCTAAAAGTTGTATTTTCAAACACACAATATCAAATTCATCTTTATTTTAACGATGTCTTTTTTAATCCTGAGTTCAAGAAGCCTAAACTCCAGTTTTTTATCTTGTCCAATGGAACGTATGGGACAGATATTCTTGCAATAGTGAAAAACGAAATACCCAGTACTTCACTATTAGGACATGCAAAACTACACCACTACATGTCCTATCTTTTAAATGCACTGCACCCTGCCCATGGGGCTACCTTGGGCCTACTTTAGATGTAAGAAAAGCGAAGGGCCTGGCAAGTGGGTGCACTTGCCAGGTCGACATGGCAGTTAATAACTGCTCCCAAACACTGCAGTGACAGCTCTGAGACACCTTTGAAAAGCTACTTCTGTGTGTGGCACAACCAGTGCTGCAGGCCCACTAGTAGCTTTTGATTTACAGGTCCTGGGCACACAGAGTGCACTATACTAGGGACTTAATATTAAATCAAATAAGTCAATGATGGAAACAACAATTCATAATCACAATTTACATGGAGAGCATATGCACTTTATCACTGAATAGCAGTGGTAAAGTGCCCATAGTCCTAATACCAATCAAAAATAGGTAAAAAACAGGAGGTCAAAAAGCAAAACGTCTGCGGGTAAACCCACTGAAAAAGCCAAGTCTAACAATACTACAGTGTTTTGTATCTTGTTTTCTTTGCATGTTAATGTTCTCAAATAGCAGAATTTATCATTTTCAGTAGCCTTGTGAAACTTACTTGCTTGCCCTGTACGCATTGACAATGTAGGCACATAAATGGCAAAAATACATTGTACGAGCCACTGTACCTAAAGACTGTTTAATATTTATTTGGGTGATCATTTTCATGATGTTGATGTTGATAATTAATACATATACGTCAAACATGGAAAATGTATCTTGCCTCCTGATTTGTGGTCTATGGCATTGTCATCTAAACCCTGATTATCATCAAAATCAATATGACCTCTCTTTTCAAGTTATATTGTATTGCACACACAATTGCAATTATGAACCAATGTACCACCACACACTGAAATACAAAACGCAATTTGAGTTTCATATTTCTAAGGGTTATTCAATCATTCCATGTGTTTAGTAATCCAGGCTATTGCAATATCTGGTCCTCGGCGTGGGACCTTCTGTTTGGGTCATGATTCAACTATGGAATGTGCATATCCTGCCAATTGTAACTTACTAGTAACGTCATGGTCGTGATGTGGATGTCTATTCATTCTTTCATTACACGTCATTGCTTGTAGCCAGTGGCCTTTCAACGTTGTGAGTACCATTCACTGAAGCCAATTTTTCTTAAGATGAAGGAGTCATTGGCACTCACTGACCACTTTACCAGAACAGTTGTGATGACATTCATTGCATCAAACATTATTATAATGTTTATAAAATGATCCATTATTCTATTCTCTTGAATGTGTTAAGCTTCAGACAATGTGGTTAAAAGCATATCAGTCCTGTGCACTGCAGACGTAAAGTACCCAGCAATGGTGAATGTAGCATTTTGGAATGTCTTAAAGTGTCTGTATAGAGATCAGCGGTTAATGTCCCCTGCCAGAGCTTTGGTTAATTGGAACGAGAAAGATGCCAGCAAGCTTAAAGAGCACTAGTCTTTTACATGGACAAAAAAAATAAATGAAACAAATGGCATTATTTCGAGTTTGGCAGATAGGATACCCCATCACAAAGATGGCAGACGTCCTGTCCACTGTATTCCAAGTGCAGTGTATTCTGTGTAATATGGTGGAAGGAATAGCTGACATGTTTTGACACAGAAACTCGTCTGCCAGACTAAATAAGGCCAAACACATTGGCATAGGACTGCAAGAGTAGCATGAGCTCTGCAGGGAGGTATAAGGTGCACTTTTTATTGTGCACCTCTGGTAAATGTCGTTCTATGTTTGCTGCAATAGAGTCAGCTGATTCTGAAATGCTTGCTCCATTCTCCTCGGTATTTGTTCTCCAAGTATGGCTTCTTACTCCATCTTCAGCTTCTTAAGATGACAATGGAGCTGCCTCAATGCTAATATATCATGATTTTATAGATATTCATCTTTTTTGTATAGCGCATGTGTTACACATCTAGCTGTCATGCAAACATTTTGTTTTAAATGCCTAGACTATAACGTTCACTAGAATTTCCAATTCCTGTTTGCATTTTTTATATATTGAATTCAACATTTGTACGCTGAAAGCTCAATTTACATAGGAAAACGTCACTATGCCGTTTAGTGATACCCATTGTAACTGCTTGCATCTCTGTTGTAATGACATGTATAATTTGCTAATGCCTCTTGCCATTGTGTTAAAGGTAAAATATGGCTTTTAGATATTTGCCAATCCGTAGTACGCCTTCCATAAAATACCTCCTAAAAGATATGTCTGCAAGATTTGCAACAAGGTAGACACTTTTTTAATGCTTTTCCACCCTTGTATAAGAATCGCGCGCAGGTGTCAGAAAGGCAATGACTTTAGAATTGCAATATAAACAATTATTATTCCTCAGTGCTCTTCACGCTAACACTGGAATACTGTGCATGTAATGGGTGAAGACCCATCAGGGTGGGGCAGTACGAGTGCCGGACAAGTAGCATGTTGCAAGCTGTAACATGAGAATACATTCATAAATCCTTGTTGTGAATGCATGATATTTTAAGAATAAAAATAACAATAAAGCTGTGTCTTTTCAAGTATGCTCAGTGTTTTAGAAATCCTGCTGTCTTTTACATTAACTTTCCTCACTTCCGTTTTAGCTTTAGGCTCTGAAGGTCAGTCCTTGAAGTTCTGCAATGATAACTGTCATTGTGGTGAAAGGACCAGGGAACACAAGCTACGTTTGCTGTCGGTGATGGTGGGAAGAGACGAATGGTAACCCTCCAAGGTAGGGGAAGTCAAAGGTATTGCAAGAGAGGGACTGCTTGTGCAATTTTTTGTGGCTGTTCTTGTCACCTCAGGTTTACTTTGAGATCAGTGTGTACCGGCTGAGTGAAGGTTTTTCTTACCTCGGGTAATGTAGATTGCTTTATGCTGAAGGGAGATGGTGTCCTCTGTTGTCAAACTCCTGACACATATATTTCTTAAGAGGAATATTTTCAGAACTACTCCTTATTAACTTCACCCAGTCTTTTGCTACCTATTTAACACAATGTTTTATTTTGAGTTTATTTCTGAAATGTGATTCGAATAAATATTAATTCGCGAAGCAATAAATATCATATTTAAAAACATTCATTCACAATATGCGTTTTTAGAAGATGCTTGACAACCCTTAGCTCTCAAAGTTTTAAGACTCAATGAATCACTCGCTCACCATACAGAAATAAAAGTAAAATCGAACAAGCAGGGCAGATGTAGATTAAAATGTTTGGCAACTCAAATAGAAGACTATGGGGCATATTATCAAGAAACGGCGTTAAAATTATCGCCGCTTTAGCGGCAGAAAACTGCCGCTAAAGCGGCGATAGTGGGCTTGATAATATGCCCTTGAGAATTCCAATAGAAGCCCATGTTGACACCAGAACATGGGCTTCTATTGGAATTCTCAAGGGCATATTATCAAGCCCATTATCGCCGCTTTAGCGGCAGTTTTCTGCCGCTAAAGTGGCGATAATTTTAACGCCGTTTCTTGATAATATGCCCCTATGTTCTGTAAAGATTAACACATTTTGCATTGCCATGCCTAAAATGGACAGCTAAACCAGCAAGCCAGCAGTAAATAAATCTACTTAAATAACAAAACACTGCCTCTTGTATCCAAATTTTGATCCAGACACTTACCATCGTTGTCATATAAAAAGCATATTTTATAAATCTGTACTACAATTTATAACAAGCATCCATCATGTGATTCAGGGTAAAAAGGGATGATAGAAACGAAAACAATCGAGAATAATAATTTGTATAATGAACGAAGAACACAGCAATATTATCTATGGATTATAGCACTACTAAATTGATACATCTGCATTATCCAAACAGCAGTCAAGAATTACCTGACAGGCTCGGGCACCAGCACATTCATTGCCACACCCCATAAAAACACAAATATGCAGTGAAAAGGAAACACCATAGAGAGTGCCTTTGAGGAGAAACTTCAAGAAATCTGTCTTATCATCATGAAACTCCAGCAGGTATAAATAATTATGCTGGCTCTAAGAACAAACAAACATTTGCAATGCAATCGGTCTCGCCTTTGGGACCTTATATGTATTTAGCTATGCAGCACATTAGCCTGGGTGCTGAAACATCTACTGTTCTTTAACATGGAGGGAAAGTAAGCACCAAACTGCGTGACACGCCAGGTATGGGAACACATGGAGAGAAATATCGCCTTTCAGCGGCAAATGGTATAGTCCAAAGCTCTGTTTTTAATATAAAATCATGGCCTCCGGTGATCATATCACTGAAAATACAAGATTTGAAAAAAATATTATTGTCAACGGGTGCTCATGGAAGACAATTTCTATGGACTGGAATCTAGAGAATGCTGAAGTGATTCTGGTATTTTACTGACCTCTGCTAGTCGTTTTCTATCATGAAACTTAAATAGAGGCAGTTGCCAAAAAAAGAAAGTCCCTCAGCAGAAAGCAATTCTGGTATTTTACTGACCTCTACTGGTCATTTTCTATCAAGACAGTTAAATAGAGGCAGTTGAACAGAAAAAAAAGTCCCTAGGCGGAAGCAGACAAGTCCTAGGGCTGATCTCCAGAGCCCACAAAGTACATACACATATAAGTATATACTAAAGTATATACAAGAGGTCTCGAATGCTCAACCTAAAAATAGAGTTTCAAGAAACAACAGATTAATACATGAATAAGGCTGTTTTCAGTGGCCCATGTCACTGTTAATATCTACTGAGATTCAAGCATATCAATGACATCATGGATAACATGCTATACCTGGTCAACAGCCCACATCACCCAGTTAGAAACATGGCCTTTGTCAGCTGACCTAAAGCTCAAGAGCCCATAATGACACAATTTGCGTTTCACAGTCTTCCATTTGCAGGTCATTCTTGCATGTGGCTCACACGAATCCCATGTGCTACCTCATGTTACCTGCCTCCAGATACTGGAGCATATAATACAGCTACCCTGCGACATCTGCATTAGTGATATTAATGTTGCCATAGGGAAAAATGTGGATGCTTAAAATAAATAGACATACACAGTAGTATTCTAAGTGTAGCTTTATCATTTGTCAGCTGCGAGAAGTGAAGTACCAAAAACAAACTTGCTCAATTTACAGAAGTTAACCTGAGTTTTTATAAATTACAGTACATATTGCACATATTACACCTATGATACCCAGCCAATGAGAGCAAGAAGCTCAACATAACAATATGGGTTTTCCACTCATTTATCCAATCATTAATTAAAATAAGATCATCGGCTATATATGGGCATTGATTTATGAAATCAGCAAGTAAGGTATAGCAACAGCTTGTCACGAGTATTTGTGTCATTATTATTTCTAAAGGTCCTGTGTTCCCAGCAAAAGTGCAGACAGTTCCAGTTCACTTAGAGGCGAACAGGCCAGTGCACCTTCTGAAGGCTTGCTCGTATTGAGTGTTACAAAATGGAACCTGAATCAAAATGGATTCCACATTTCCCTCCTCCGAAGCTCAATAGTGCTATTTAATCAAGTTCAATGGCTACTATTTTCCTTATTTTCTGCTCAATGGGAAACTTTGTTCCTTGCTTCCTGGGCCTACACATTTTAGTTTGGTGCATGGTCGTGCAACTTTCATTATTATTCAAAACAGAACAAAAAAAATTCCTATTAATATTGCTTCCAATATCCATGTTCCTCATTCACCCAACCTCGCAGACATGGAATCACATATTCCTATGTACTGTATATATATATATTGCTTACTCACTGATCTGATAGATCTTATTTACTGGCTGTCTAATGTTGCCACTGTTGTCTGGTATGTAGGCACACCACTTTTGGTTCCGTACCTGACATACTCTGCCTTCCTTACTGAGCAAAATATGTAAGGACATCTTGGTCTGTATAACTATTGTCCTCATTGCAGTCATTTCATCTGAGATATTTCCGAGGGCATCTGAGGTGTCATCTCACAAGTCGTCAATCACTCTTGTCACCACATTCATCATATGACTATTATGATACATCCCTAGTGGTGGCATTATTATTCTTGAGCATGTTACTAACCCAGTTGGCCTGGAACACTCTATAACAGAGCACTTACTATTGAGCTGAAAAAATAATAATACAAAAATAATAATAATAAAAAAATAATGCAAAGTGACTGTACTGATTAGTGCCTAAAGTTATCACAAATCTTATCAATAGCCTTGTTCCCCACTCACAGAATTCCTTCTCTTCAACACTGCTCAAAACCTCTTCACATGCTATTGACATTCACTGTATGTTGATAAACCGTCCATTCATTTTAAAATTAAGTTCCAAAACACTTTCACGTGAATATATGACATTACAACGCAAACAATTACAATGCATGCTTTTACAACACGGTTTTTACATCGCAACCACCATTTCATCGCATGATTTTACATCGCATGCCATTACAACGCATTTTAAAAAAACTTTACAACGCATACCATTACAACGCATAATACTTTTAGGGCAACAGTAGGGTAAGTGTTGGATAGTGTAGGGGTAAAATTACTATTCCCACTCCAGTGAGTGCAACAGTAGGGTAAGTGTTGGATAGTGTAGGGGTAAACATTACTATTCCCACTCCAGTGAGTGCAACAGTAGGGAAAGTGTTGGATAATCTAGGGGTAAAAATTACTATTCCCATCTACCCCAAAACCCATGCCCACCCTAAAACTAAAAAATCTCTGTTACTTACCTTATAATGCATTGTAATGGCATGCGTTGTAATGGTATGCGTTGTAATGGCATGCGATGTAAAGGCAGTTGCTTTGTAACAGTTACGTTGTAAAAGCAGTGCGATGTAATGACTGCGTTTTAATGGATGTTTCCCGTCTCACGTACCTTAACCAGAAATACTAAATATTGCCTGCCCTAATCTCATCCTCATATTTATACAACCCTTTTTATCTTAAGAGACAGTGCTGTGAAGCATATCCTGTGCAAGGTTACCCTGTGTGCCTTTCCTTGAAGAGCACTTAATGCGTCATGCATCTGTTTGATGAGTAGGAAAGAAAGGTAAAATGCTTGAAATGTTTGTTGCATAGTATAGTGGACTAGCCAAACAGTGCAAAATTCAAGTACATTTTTCAAAACGATAGAGATCTTCTTTTCTATTTATCATTAGTTAACCCCCCAACACTTACAAAAAACAGTCATTAAACAAGTGGTAACTCCGGTGATACGTGTGCATAACAAGTATGGTTGTAACAAATCATTGCCTCTTATGTCTGTCTTTTCAGTATATTACTTGCTAAGTGAGACCATCTTGCCATTCTACTTCCCTCATTTTGAATTGCTTTGCTCCCTTTCTTGTACTTCCTTTTTCCCACTGCTGACTGTGCCAGACTTTGGATAGTGGCAGAGAGGCTGGAGGGGTTGGGGAGCAGCAGGAATCACTGGCGCTAAGTGTCACTTCTCCTTTCCTTCAGGCACAATGTTGTAAACCTCCGATGCTCTCCTAAGGAAGATAAGGGCGGGTAGAGGGCCCCCAGTCTTGGCTCTATTTCCAGAGTCTGTAGTTGTTGTGTGGTTGCACTCTCGCGTACTGTGAGAACTGAAAACAAGGGATACTCACACTTGTCACCCTTTCTATTGTGTCTTTTGGAAGGTGGAAGAACCTCCATTGTTAGGTGTATCACAGCAGTGGGTTAATACTCACTTAGCTGCAGTACCACATTCACACACCATGAGGGATGAAAAATGATTTTTGTTTCTTTTTTACTTCAATGAGGTATCGTTCTTCAACAATGTGCTGGGGATCGCAGGTGGCATACATCATTACATTCACCCCACAACCCATGCCTTGCAGCTCAGCAGGAGAAAACAAAATAGTGCAAACACAGCAAATGCAGTGGAAATTGATTGAGTATACATAAATGAATTCCAATAGTTCACTATGTAGCAATTTTAACATTACTGCAAACACATTATGCATACCAAGAATGCTCTACCTTCCTCGAAATGAAAATGGCACTCATTCTCATTAAAAAGTAAGGCAAGGGAAACAACTTGGACATGTGTGTTCATTTCCTTTTTTGTCATAATTCAAATCTGGTACTAATGTGCCAGGAGGTATTCATTATTATAGTTGTAATCTAAGTACTTGGCCATTAAGGTCCTGAATTGCTTTCCTAAGCATCCAAAATTGAGCTACAGCTCGTTGAAGGTGAGATAATAATTTTGGTGAATCCCATGTGTACAACTGGCTTGTAGTCAAAAGAAACACATCAGAAGACCCGTAATACTAATCAGGCAAGTTCTGGTCTCTAAGGTTACCTCTGACTACTCTCCAGAGACTCTAACGCAGTGGTCATAGAGACCTTGGAAAATAGAAGAGTCTTCATATGCCCAGCTATGTGTGAGGAGCAACAATTCAGCTAGCTGGTCCTGAGAACTCATAAAAGGAGGCCATTGCAACATTTCAACTTGAAGATCAGTTTGTTTATCTAGCAGTTCTGCACATATATGTGTTGTTTTACTGGTGAATGTCTGTATGGAAAACAGGTTTTTCAATCCCATTCTTGTCCCTTTTATAATGGTGAGCTTCTTTCAATTCGACAAATAAATTATACTGATGAGTACACCACTCTCACACTCGAGTAACCACATCTAAAATAAGGCAATTAAGGGCAGAGGCTGTCATGGTGTATAGTAAATAAGGATCATCCTATTTCTAAGGCCAGACAATAACATGTGCCACGCAGGAGGGAACTCCTATGCTTTCTTGGAACATTGATGAACGATACTGTAGAGAGATTGATGTTGATATGTTGCGCAATGTATCTTTATGCATTATAAGTGGGAAGTCACCTCTTTAAGTGTTAATTCAGAAAACACATTTGCTGGATTTAATTCTGGCACCCTAGAATAGCGTGGTGGTCTAATTGGTGCTGCCAAATCTCCTCTATTTTCTCTTTCGAATTCTGTGCACATAAAAACTTGAGAGAACAGATCTGTGTAGCAATTTACTCTTTTTGCCACATTTCTTTACAGTTTTGAAATCCTCTAATATTCATATGAACAGTTAAAGTAATTTTTGAGAGAAAATGAGCCAATTTTAATCCACCAGCAGCTAACTTGCTCTGCAGCTGAACTGATCGCTTACACTCACATCACGTAACAAGACAGTCCCCAAAGCTAATTTTTAGTGGCTCATACCCAATTATCAAAATTATTAACAAGAGGGGGGAAGATACAAAATACACATAATAAATATATAGGAACAATGAAATGCTGAGCAGTGTTAATAATCAGGTAAAACACAACACCAAGTGAAAAGAAAACAGTATGGCATTTCCTAACAATGACATGTACTACTAGTCCACCAAATGATGCATGCTATTGTAAGAACTAGGCTCTAGAGGTGCCTGGTCTTTGGAAAGACTTGCAGCCTTGCTTCTGAAATGGAAAAATAGGTGCTAGAGGTGTATGAACAGAAAGGGCAACCCACATCCTTGCCACCCAAAAAGATAAGGCAGGTTAGCAGAAAACAAGCTGGAAAGAAGGTTTGTGAAGTCAGGGACATGGCTAAACCTTGCTTTGATGGTTGGAGTATGTTTCCCTCCTTGTTGCGGCTGTTAAACATGCCCATAGAATCATTCAAGAGTCACTCTTCAACCAACACATAGAATGGTGGACCTTCTTTTACTCAACTCTTTCATACACATTTAGGGTCTTATTACAAGTTCAGCAGTCTGTGGACTGCTGTCCCGGCAGTGGCTGTCCGACGGCGATGAGTCGTCCACTGTATTACGAGTTGGGCATATTAGCTTTGTGAAGACCTCAGCTGGACTGCTGGCACCGTCAGCACAGTGGTGACCACTGGGGTCGCAGTGGGGGGAAGGCAGTCTCCATTGGGTGGTACAGAGACACAACACTGCCGTCCTTATTACCAGTTGACTTCCCGACTAGCCAATTGCGGAGGACGGACCTCCGCCTAAAGGTCGGCTGAAACTAAGGATTTGGGGTGCATATGAACCCCTTTCCAGTTCTTCCAAGCAGATTTTGATGTGGATCCCTTTCTCAGGTCCCCCTACACAGGAGCTTCTACACCCTGAGGAATATGACCCTGTCTCCAGCGAAATAAAGTGCTTTCGTACATGTACCCATTACCGAGACTGCCCACATATGGGTTGGACTGCGGCAATGGGTAGGTGGTGTTTTCCACATATAGCATTCAACACATATGCAGTCGGAATGTACACACAGGCATTCATATATATTGCAATACATTGCCCACTGCCGCAAGACCGCCGCAACCACACCGCTGACCTCTCGGGAAACTCGTAATACGGCAGTCGGAAGGCCCAAGGGAACGTGGCCCGTTGGTGGTTGGACCGCGGAACTCGTTATAAGGCCCTTAGCCTAACAGCTGCCCCTAAGCTGGTGCTTTTTGCCACCTGAGCACTACCTCCTCTGTTGAATAAATTCATAAAAACTGTTGAAAAAGCTGAAGACTTACAATCCTGGTATATGAAACCATTTCGTGTCCAATTGAAACCACACTTACACCATGGTACTGTTGGCACAAAACTCTTTGGACACTGCTCGGAAAACATATTTATCTACACATGGGTACCATGCATGTCTTGGTCAGTGGAGCACCTTTGCCCTGCGCTGATTCAGCTGAGCACCTTCTTGCCCTGCTCACATGAAGTGTTTCTATATCATGACACCTGCTTTTCCATCAAAGCATGTTAGTGTTCTACACCCCTCTGGTGTCCTCATAAATTATTCACAAGTGGATTGCCTTCTATCTGCCAAAGTCCATACCCCCTCTTGTCTCCACATAATCATGTTTATAACCTTCTGCCCTGCTTAATTGGACATGACTGCACTCCCCTTTGTGGTGAAAACCTATATACACCAGGTGAACTAAAATAGGAGCATATAAACAGAAACTACCATGTGATCACATATATATATACATCAGGCAAACTATGACAGGAGAATGTAAAAGAATAAGAGAGGCTTTGTATGATCACACTAACACTGCAATATATATCAACCAGAGAAGTATTTACACAAAGCGAAACAGGAACTGTAATGGATCCTCATCTAAAATTTAGAATCAAACAGCAAATTTTTACAGCGGGAAACAATGAAAGCATGAGACTGGCAGGAGCTAACCGGTGGTGAGGCAGAGGCCTCTGAAAGAAGTGTGAAACAAAGTGCTTTGTGGGGGGGGGCACTGGAGATATCTGCCTCACTGTCCACACTCACCAATGCAAAGGTGCCGTCCTTTGACTGAAACTTCATCCACGGAAGTCACAAATCAGCCACATATTCTTCACCAAAATGTGGAAGCTTCAAATGATAAGACACACACAGTAAGAAACAAATTGTAGTTTTATAATTTGTCAGCTGCAAGGAACAAACTAACAAAACGGACTTGCTCAATTTACTGAAGGTAACATGAGTTTTTATAGCTTACAATACATATTGCACATATTGTATGCAGGATACACAGCCAATGAGAGGCAGTTGCACGGTGAAACAATTTGGGTTTTCCACTCATTTATCCAATCATTAATTAGAATAAGATAATTATCTATATATGAGCATTGATTTATGAAATCAGCAAGTGAAGCATAACAAGAGCTTGGCACAAATATTTGTGAAATTATAATTTCTCAATGTCATGCAGTCACAGCAATAAACAGACAGTACAAGTTCAATTAGATTCCAACAGGCTTGTGAACCTTCTGCAGGCTTGTTCCTATTCAGTGTCAGAAAATTGAACCAGAATCAACATTTTACCTGCTGTACCTGGTCACCAACCTAGATCACCCAGTAACTATGGCCTTTTGGCAGCAGACCAATAGCGCAAAAGTCCATGATGACATAATTTGTATATCACAGTCTTCCATTTGCAAGTCATTCTCGCATGTTGCTCACACAAACACCATGTGGCACCTTATGTCACCTTCCTCCAGAATCTGCAGCAGATAATACAACTACCCTGAGACATCTGCATCAGAAATATCAATGTTGCCATAGGGAAACATCATTTGTGTAGATTTGTAATCAAAAAGCCACACTGAAGCCCTTTCATTTACACTGAGTCTGGTTCTTGGATATCTGGCATACTTCTTCCCTCCTGGACACAAATAGAGTCTCAGTGTAAACCTAGGGACATGCAAAAAGCAGACTTTCTTGAAACCCAAAACTCACTGTACTTATACTTTTTAAATATATACTTTATTGGTTTTGAAAGCATTACACCTTTAGCTGTACATAAGTTTATGTTACAGGATTCAGGGCTCGTTTGTTAGGTATCCCATTATATCTGTGCCATTCAGGATATTCCAAGCATTCACATGTTAATAGATCACATATTCACTGAACCTTCAAGGCAGAATGATTCTTAGTCAACAGACAGTCTGTTGTGCTATAAGTCTGCATCAAATGAAAAACCATGAATAACAAACAGAACTTGTAACAAAAAGGTTGCTCTATGCATTTCCCCCTGCACGGAGGCAGAGTACCCTGTCTAGAATCCCGAATACAAGGAACGTGGGTCCATTTTGCAGTTGCATCATACGGAGTGAGAATTTATCGTCCCTCCTTTGGATTTGATAGCGAGACGACAATGTTTTGAAAACCACCACTTTTTAACAAAAGATTGGCAACACATCTGTCTTTCCTTCTCTCAATATACACTGGGAAGTGAATCTCGTCTACTAGAAGCCACTGATTTGATACTGCCAGAAGCAAGAGTAAATGCCTATTTCTTGATAAGTGGATGGTGAGGATTTTTTCTGCGCCTCTCCAGTATATCCGAGTTTGGGAGTACATGAACTAGGAGAATTATCTAAATGAGGTGGGAAGAATTATTGCTTTCCTGAAGAAGGTGGGGAGATATAAGATTGGACCCACCGAAACGCGTCGGACGCTCTGTTTTTGAAATACATCACGGATCAATGATTAATGTTACACTACATGATTAATATTCGACTGGAGCTTTTTGTCTCAGTTGTGTGCATTGTAACTTTATTGATTGGCTGTTTGACTATCGTGATGGTTTCCTGACAAGAACATATTTTCCTTGCAGTTTTGTTTGTCCCACTTGTTGTGGTTTTTTAACCTGTACTGATGATTTTTGTGATTCGTTGAATGATACTTTTGAACATTAATTTGTTTTTTTAAATGAATGATTTTTAAACGTTTTAATTTGACATTGTATGTATATACATTATTTTAATAAATTTTGGGTCAAGTACGAAAAGATTTTTTGCACTGATTTGACTTTCCTGGTTCATGTTCTCTACTCCTCTGAGTATGATCCACCCTGTTTGAGTGAGCAGTGTATGTAAGAGTGGTGTTTGTGGTTAAAATATCTGCTCCCAAAGGGATTGTTTTTTTGACACTGAGGGCGTGCTGCAGACAGGTGCAGTGTCCTCAAGTCTGTCTTCCATATCACGTCATGTAGGAAAAGACAGGTGGGGAGTCAAGTGAGTGAAAAACCAGGGCTATCATTATATGGTGAAAGTTCTTCTATGCTAAGCAGATGCCAAAGTGCCTCATAGTCTAAGTGTCCCCATCAAAAGGCTGATTACTACCTCCAACAATATGGTTGAAAAAGGCTGCCTTCACGTCCCTCATATACCTTAGCATACAGTGCTGCCTCCTCCAGCAAGGCCCAGGTCTCCACCTTCTTTCTCCATCGGCTGTGTGGAGGACCATGGGGAAACTTCCAATGATGTGCAATGTCTCTATGGGCTATTCCCAGAGCCAGGTCTAGGAATCTATTCCCTGCCTTTTTCTTTGGCTGCCTTTTATAGAGCCTCAAAAGCCATATACCTTCTGTGTACAGCTGTTGACAGCCTAGAGTGTATTCCAGATATCTTGTGACCTGCATCCAAAAGCGTTCAATAATGGGACAGCTCTACACCATAAAGAAGAGGTCTGCCTCAACCAGTGAGCACCAAGGACTGCCCAAATCCATGGTGTGTAACATGACATTCAATCTGCGGGGCACAAGGTACGTACAGTGCAGATAATTCAATTGTGTAAATTTAAATCTTTTGTTGTGGTTATACTTGGGTGAGCATTCTAGGGTTTGGTCCCATTCCTTAGCAGTGAAAGCCCTACCAAGCAGCGTTTCCCATCTGTCCCCCAAATGCGGCAAGTCATCCATCTTCATGGATAGTGCTGTTCTGTACAACCAGGAGGCCAGGTGGTTCCCTTGACTGAACATTAATATGGTCTGCAGTAGGTCATGTACCGGGGATTCCAGCTCCAATGCCCCATGCATCTGTCACACCACCAATGTCAGAGCTCCATATATTAAAAAAATGGGTGTCTGGTATGTCACTTTCCATCTCCAGCTCCTCTGCTGTGAGCAAAGAGCCTTCAGAAAAGCAGTCCCAAAATGTCTCCATACTGACCCCGTCTAAGCAGTCATTCGCTGGGATGAGAAATATCCTCCTTGGAGGTAGGAAATCCCACCAGCATGATCGCCATTGCATAGACTAAGGCCAACCCCACACTGCACCAGGCCCTTCTTCAGCATCAGAGGGCTATCTGTAGGAGTCATGTACGATAGGATGAAGCAAGTTTGACCCCCAGCAACATGGTCAGCATTGCCCCCTCCCTGCGCACTGTTCCAAAGTCCCTCAGCTCGGAGAGACCTAGTCCCATAAGCCGGCGAGCAATTCATTGCAGCTTCGCTTAACAGTAATACAGCTTGTAATCAAGGACCCCCAGACTGCCTCTAGCAGTTCCCGAATCATGCCATTGATGGATTGAAACCACAACCTCGAGATCCAGACAAGTAGATTGGCAAAGTAATAAAGATCTCTGGGCAGCATGACCACCTTGATTAATGCTATGCAAGCCATAATAGGGAGTTTCAGCATCCTCCAAACTGCAATGTTACCTCAAAGGGCACGCAACACCCCTCCGAGGTTGCCTTCTCTGATTTCACTGTTGGTGTGATATATCTTGACTCCTAAGTATTTGACCACCGTAGGTTTCTACCAAAGTCTGATGTCTCACACCACTACTTGTGGCTCAGCCAACCCAGGGGACACAGGGAAGAGGCACGATTTTTGCCATCTTCCTCAGGCCAGGGACTTGGCTGAAATCCCCCGTACCTGCATCTCAGAAAAATTAGCATGTTGTCTGCATAAAGCGAGACTATGTATTCCTAGTCATACAATGGGAGTCCTCTCCCACAACCCTCCTTCAGCAGCAAGCGGGCCACTGGCTCCATCGCCAGTGTGAAGAGCTTGGGGAAGAGAGGGCATTCTTGCCGTGTAACACAATGGATGCCAAAGGTGTCTGATATACACCTGCCCATATGTATGCGCACCCACGCGTCTGCATGGAGCAGCCCAACCCATCTGCACCACCCCTCCTCTAAAGCCAGCCAATGCATAACCGCTTGCAAGTAGTTCCAGTGTAGCATGTCAATGAACTTTTGTATGTCTACGGAGAAGACCAGCAACTCTGGCTACCGTATCCCAGATGTTTCATCAAGAACACAGTGCAGCCATCATATTTTACGTGAAGTGTTGCATTATGCGATGAACCCATTCTTAATATATCAAGGTTGTGAGGTGGGTTTGGAGCCTGGTTGCCAGTATCTTACACAGGATTTATATTCCAAGGTGAGCATTGACAGTGGGCAATACATAGTTGCATCCAGGGTGTCACAAATATTTGGGTTTTCAAACTATGAGGGTCACCTTGGCTGTGTCTCAAGAGGCATCCATATTCCAACACACTGGCTTACATCACAGCCAACCTCGGGGGTCAGCAGGTAGGCATGTTTGGTGAAATCCAGATGGGAAGTCATCCGTCCCAGCATTTTGCCACAAGCTAAATCTTTTATAGCTGCTCTTATCTCGGGCTCTGCAATGGGGGCCCCCAATGCCTCCTGTTCCCCAGCTGGCGACTGTTAAAGAGCAACACTGAATAGGAACATGTCCAGAGTGTCCTCCGGGATGGGAGCGTATACAGGTCACTGTAGTGCTCCTGTAAACACCAAATGGATTTCAGTTTGGGAAAATACTCCATGTCCCATCAGGTCAGTTATTTGTCTAATGGGGCACTCCTTGCTTCCAGGTTAGTAAGTCAGACCAGTAAGCAGCCAGACTACCCTCCCTCTGCATGCACAGTGTTAAAGTGCTCCCACCAGCAGGTTCCAGGAGCGCAGGGATGTGGCTGGGTAGTTCATATCAGGGCATAATGTTCCTCAATAGGGCACGTGGTATCTGCCACCACAGTTCACAACACAAAGAGGTTCCCAGCTCCACGTCTGGTGCACTTTGACAGTGCTCCACTTTGCAGCCTCAGGACTGACTCACCATACAGTGCCCCATCTGAGAAAATGTAACTAATGTTGAGTTATTTAATGCATCTGATGTGCCTCATTTTCCAGAGGGCCTCTGATCCTCTCCCCAGTGATGTGGTCCAGCCAGCACAAAGCGCCAAAGCGCCGGGGCTCACTCTGGATGAATAGCAGTCCAATTCAGTGCAGTCCCGCACACAGTGCTGCTCAGCCCCCAAGGTTATTGGTGGACCCCCACAGGAAAGCAGGGGGGCAAATCCACAAAGGAGGAAGCTCTCCTCACGCAGCCAATTCTCATCCCTTGTTGCTGCCCTCCAGGGTGCCACACCAGTGGTCTGTTGTGCATGCAGGCACTTTCTTAATACATCCACTATACCACCGAAGAGAGAGAAGAAATCCACCAGCCCCATTTTAGAGTCCCTGGGTGGCCCCTCACATCAGCTACACCATGGGCTCAGAGCCTATCGCTGCCATGCACCATAGCTGTGCTAAGACAGAGCTGTAAAATTACATGTCTAATATGACACACAGAAAGAGATGACCAAAACAAGACTGTGGTTGTACCTAATTCTCAAAAGCCATTAATCCCAATATGGACTGCATAAGCTCAAATGGACTCCCTCCACTTAATTTGTGGCAAAGGATCTGCATTGACAGGGCCGGCTTTAGGGCAGTACGACTGGTGCAGCCGCACTGGGTGCTGACTTGGTGAGGGGGCACTGACCTCAGGGGGGGCGCTGTGTTTAGCAATAACTTATGATTTAAAAACACCTACTGCAGAGATACTTGTGAGTCCAGTTTTCAGGCAGCATTAAAAATGTCAAGATAACTCTTGTGATACTGTTCCTGCTAGAGAGAGCGTTCAGAGTTTTGTCTAGTGGCAGTTTTCACTTGCCATAAAGTAGCACAGGGGGCTAACATGCCTGCTGCAAAGAACTCGTACCCTGCAGCTCACAGCTCTGTATTTTATGCGGATAGCTGATTGGATTATGTCTTTTGCCACAGAGATCCTTTTGTCACTGCAGTTCGTTTATAAGATACAACCCTAATATAGAACAGTGACTGTTACGAACTGTAATAAAAGAGC
This sequence comes from Calotriton arnoldi, assembly GCA_963921515.1. Classification (NCBI taxonomy): domain Eukaryota; kingdom Metazoa; phylum Chordata; class Amphibia; order Caudata; family Salamandridae; genus Calotriton; species Calotriton arnoldi. The sequence goes on from CAWUFW010009111.1 coordinate 344,601, forward strand.
TGCATGCAAACTGCATAAAATAGGCTAGGAGGTTATGTTTTTCCCCCCAGTGTTTCATTGTCTATTCCTAATGTTGCTGAAAAGGGTTTGTTTGGGTAGATATACATTCTTATTAGTATTAGTGACTGAAGCCTTTACCATTGCTTTAAAACAAATTAAATGTATCTGAGAGAGTGTCTATGTAGAGCTGAGGTGTACTTTTGTCCGGTGGTCATGAGGGAATCAGAGGAGGAGGTCATGGGGGGTGGCAGGGTGCCAGGACAGAATTAACAGGCCAACTTGTAATCAAGGCCTAAGTTGTCTAAGAGGTACCCAAAAACACTCAAAAACTTTTTTATTGGAAATGTGGGTGATCCTGCTCACTATGGGTGAAGCACATTAAGAAACAGTAGTGACGTGGATAGTTATGCTGAGCACATGGTCATGTTCAAAAGAGTCTGATTAATACCATGAAGAGAACAACCATGTCAGAACCATAACTGTGACAAGTTTGAGAGTTTTTGAACCAGTAAAAGACTGATTTGCATATGGCTGGGCTCAAACTGGAATGGCATGGGGAGCAAAAAAACAATGGATTTAGGCCCAGATCTCTGTACTGGGGTGAATGTATGACATTGTTCTGCATTCTGTCCATCAATTGTTCTTTTTGCATTTGTCACCCAGAGTGGTACGGGTATGCCCATCCGTGGGTCCAGTGCTCTCCATGCCACTGGAGTCAAGCTATCCTGGCTGATGAGGGGTGAAACCCTGAAACCGGTCCTAGGATGCTTGTTTACAGTCCAGGGAGGACTTGGCCTGGCAGTTCGGGCTGGACTGTTCCCATTGGGTGCAGGGTCAAGACTGATTTGCATATGGCTGGGTTCAAACTGGAATGGCATGGGGAGCAAAAAAACGATGGATTTAGGCCCAGATCTCTGTACTGGGGTGAATGTATGACATTGTTCTGCATTTTGTCCATCAATTGTTCTTTTTGCATTTCTCACCCGAGTGGGACAGGTATGCCCAGACGTGTGTTGGAATAAAAAATAATGCTTTCGCATTGTTTTATGTAAGTTAGCATTCTCTGTGCCATTTTGTGTAAGCGCACCATTTTGTATCATGATCGAAACTAATTATTTTCATTTTCCGAGAAACGGCCTTCTCTAGGTTATGTTTCTTCAGAGCTGAGTTTTGCTACACTAATGAAAGTACTGTTCTTATTAGTGCATACCTTTCCTTTAGATGTAAGCCTTCTACCACTTCTCTAGTGGCGGGTACAGGCAGAGTGACCTTCAATAGTAGATAATGTGTGCCGGCCTCAGAATTAACCCTGGGCGGAGTTCGCAGAGTTGCGCTACGCGAAACTCCACGAAGTGGAAAAAAACTCTGCCGCGCTACGCGGAACTCCGCAAGCAGCGGAGTGCGATAGAAAAATGCCGTTTGCGGTGATTTTCAGTGCCGGATGCTTGTCCGCACCGTGCAATCATCGCGAACGGCACCATGCACAGCACAAACGGGCGCTGCTTTCCTTTCTGCCGCTCGAGTAGATTTTTACTCGAGCGGCAGCTTTCTCAACGTAAATGGGCAGTTTCTCAACGAGAGCGGTCGCGAGCATACGCGACCACTCGCAATGAGAAACCTGACACCCCCGCATTGAGAAATCTCGCCAGGAGGTTTATTTTCCATGCTTGCGCTCGTTAACTTGATGTTGACGATCGCGAACGAGGAAAAATCTCACCGGTAGGTGGATTTTCCTCACTCGCGCTCGCCATCTTGATGTCGACGAACGCGAGCGAGGAAAAAAACTCTGCTACGCTACTCGGGGCGGAGTTTTTGGGATCTCCGCGAGCTCCGCATATCGCGGAGTTCCGAAAACTCTGCAAACTCCGCGAGCGGAGAGGAGTTCACCACCCAGGCCTACTCAGAATCGAAACTTACTCCTTTGTAATTTACTGTCCAGCTGCATCTCTCTGGAAAATTCCATGGTGGGTGTGCTTTCATTGGTTTCGAAGTGTACATAATGTATCATTATGCTTGCTGATGCCAGTCCCTTTGCAGCACTCCTAAGCGACTGGGCAGATTGGGCTCCAGTCTGAGTGTACTCTGAATAAACTGTTATTGGTTTGTATTCTCTACTGTCTGACCACCTCTTCATTTTAGTGGAAGGCCGAGAGGTGGTCATTAGTGACCCAAGTGACCCGAATCGGGCCGCTTCCTTCAGTTGGTGCCCGAACAGGGACTCCTTCGGATGAGTGACGTGGACGTGGGGGAGGTCGAGGCTATTGTCGGGTCGGACTTACGGATGAGAGATCCCTGTATGAGGAGCATTGATTGCTCACAGCTACCCGTTCTGTCCTGCCAGACGGTGCCTTGCCCAGTGGTCATCCCGACTGGAGTCTCGAACGGCGAAACCCTTGGATCTGACCGTTTGGTCTGAAGAGTCGGCAGTGGAGAATCAATTAGTTTGACCTGCATATATCAGGTGAGTTTGTTTTGGTTCTTCGCGGATATGGTACCATTTTGGTTTGTATTTGGTACGGTCTAAGGACCGTCTTTGAACAAAAGCATTTGCCAGGCATAAAATAGTGAATGTTTTGAAAATGCCTGGCATTAGCAAATTGATTTCTTTGTGCTGTCACTGTTGTTCTGCAGATGCTCGATTGGAAGAAGCTCAGCCGGTGCCTCCAGAAGGCACTCCCAATTTTGATATGTATATGAAACATGGTCTTGGCCCTACTATGTTTAGTACATTATGGCACAAATATACAAGGGACAATGCCGAGTTGCAGTGGCCATTGACGGGCACTTTTGATGAACAAAAGATTGAGTATTTACAAGAACAGTTGTTTAAGAAACGAAGTAGGCAGTCTATGTTTGATTCCCTCAGAACATAGCAGAAAGTATCTTGACAGAGGCGTTTGAAGGCAGAAAAAGAGGCCCTGAAAGGAAAAATGCAGACATTGACTCAGAAAGCTGTAGCATATGACAGGGAAAAACAGGAAAAGGGTGTTGAGTGTGAAGATAGAATGTTTGGATTGCAAATTGATAAATCGTATGTGGCTCAGGAAGAAGATGATACTTTTGTTTAAGAATTGTTGGATGCCTGACCTCCACCACCATATGCCCCGCAAAGAATTTATCCCACTGTTGCGGTGCCCTCACAGCCGCCCATTACAGTTGTGTCCACTGTCTCTGTGTCTACCGCTGGTATGTCAATGGCTGTGGCTTCGGCTCCTCCTCTTTCTTCGGTTTCTTTGCCGTCTGTGTCCCCTGTGACTGTTAGCACTCCTGCCATATCTAGTGTCTCAGTGTCCCTTTCGCCAGCACAACCCTCAGCGATGATAGTGCCTGTTAGTTCTGTTGCCTCTCCCACTGTGTTTTTTCATCGTCCGACATTAGTAAGTAGTGGGACACCGGTACATGGATTTGAGGGTAGGGATTGGACAAAATTTAAGGAGCGCATAGGACCGTTAGTGCGATCTGATGTGGGAGATGTAGAGAAACAGGTGATAGCCAATCAGGCTGCACAGTGGGCCAGTAACCCTATTTATAGTGTAGAGGTTGTCTGGGCAACTATGAGAGATTTTGAGCCCCTTATACAGTAGCATGCCCTTAAGCACATGTTCGCTACTTTGATTGGTCTTTGGCAACAGTACTTTGAAGTGGAAGCACCTCAAATTTTATATGACATTAGAGTGCATATTAGCGAACTGCGGTCAGAACAAGTCTTTGCTAATGTTACGACAATAATAGCTTATAGGGGAAGACTGCATGAGAAAAGTCCCAGATCGGTGTCTCAGTTTCCGATGAGAGAGGTTCATCCTATATTTCAACCAGAGATACCAGAGTTAACGGATGGGCGAGGTAATGTTACTCAAGCAGCAGTGGCGGCCCGGTTTCAAGAACAATGGGTTTATACTCCATGGAAAAGAAGTGAGGTTTTATCTCTTAAGACTCATTTGCCAGATCCTAGAAAAAATCCTACTGCTTATTATAAAGAATTGACTGAAGCTGCTTCTTCGACAGTAATGACTCTTGCTGACATTGAAATGTTTTTTGGTCTTCTTGTTCTGGTTGATATTTGGAGGCAGGTCCATACTCAAGATCATGTTCCGGAGTTGGGTGGTACTTGGGATCAAATTAAGGCATGGGACCAGGAAAGAAAGCCAGGTGATAAGCCCAGAGCGGACATTTTTGCGTTGCCAGGCTGCATTATTACGTACATGCACTCTCTTATTCCGCCGAGAAAAGTAGACAGGGATAAATGGTCAGCTCGTCGACAAAAGAAAGATGAGAGTGTGTCTGATTTCTTCACCCGATTTGAAGGTACATTTTTGGACTACGGTGGGCAGGATTTGTCCATTGAAGGAGGTGTATGGTTATTTGTTAATAGATTTGTCTCTCATTTGCTTCCTGAAATTGCGACTCGATTGCAGGCTTCTGAAAGTACTTGGTCCACCACTTCCCCCTCTGTTATTTTGAATATGGCACAGTATTATGAGCATAGGGATAATGAGGAAAAGGAGAGGACAGAGAAGAGGCATAAGGGTTTAAAGTGAAGGTGTTGTTACAACAGGCATTTAGAGGGAATGGGAGAGGCCGTGGTGGTTCTGCCCGACAGCTTCCACGCACCAGTAGGCAGCCACCAACTACGCCTTTGGGTCCGAATCAGTGTGCATACTGTAAAGAGGAGGGATATTGGCGTAGCGAGTGTCTTGTGCTTTTGCAGAAGGTAGCGGTCCCAAGAGGACGAGGTTCTCATGGACAGGGTCGTGGAGCTGGTGGGGCAGATAGGGCTCAGAATGCTGTAGCCCCACAGGGTCGTTCTGCTAATATTTACTTTGATGACCCTCGTGAAGGACAGTACTACCATGATGATTATGATATGGAGGTAGTGACAGGAATGTCTTACAGCTAGGACAGCCAGGGACAGAGTGGGGGACCGATTCCGATACCTGTAGACCAGTGTGGTCCTTATGTAACAGTGGAACTGCAAGGTTCAACTAAGGAATTTCTGGTGGACACATGTGCGACAAAAAGTTCTGTTTCTTGAAATATGGTCCCTGGGGTGGCTCTGTCTGGCAATCATAATGTTTCGGTAGGTTTTTCTGGTGTACCGGTTGTAAGCTCCATTTCAAGACCCCTTGTGTTGACCATTGGTCCTTTCACTGTGGATTTGCCATTCTTGCTGACATACAACTGTGGTGAAAATTTGATGGGTCTGGATTTGTTGAAGAAACTGCATGCTACTATTTATTGTTCCCCGGCATGTGTTTATATGACAATGAGACCAGAAGTAGTACGTGCTAAACAGTGTTTGTCCAAAGATTCACCTCTTCCTGTTGAATTTGCAGATGTGCCACCCACTTTGTGGGTGACAGGTGAGACAGACGTGGGAATCCTGCAGATACCTCCAGTCTCAATACAGGTTAAGGATGGTGCTATTTTACCCCGTATCCCTCAGTATAAAATACCACAGTCAGGAGAGCGAGCCCTATTGCAAATTATTCAGGATTTGATTAAGAAGGGAGTTGTTGAAGAGACAACTGCTAATGTTTGTAATAGCCCTATCCTTCCAATTCTTAAATGCACACATTCAGGTTCCCTTGATGAACATGAGGATGTTTACCGTTTCGTGATTGATTTGCGTGAAGTTAATAAAATAGTGGTTCCTCTGTTTCCAGTGGTCCCTGACATCACTACTTTTTTGACAATGATTCCTTCTACTGCTAAATTCTTCTCTGTCATTGACTTGAAAAATACATTCTTCAGTATACCTATTCATCCAGATAGCAGGTACTTGTTTGGGTTTACACTAGCTGGCAGAAACTTTAGGTTATGTAGAGCTCCTCAGGGCTATACTGAGTGTCTGAGTATTTATAGTCAAGCTCTAAAGAGCCAGTTGGATTCCCTTTCGCTTCCCTCAGGTAATGTATTGGTGCAGTATGTTGATGACTTGCTCATCGCTTCTGACACAGAACAAGGTTGCAAACACAGTACAGTTAAATTGTTGTTGCATTTGGCCCAACATGGACATAAGGTGTCTCTTTCCTAATTTCAATATTGTTGACAGGAGGTCACCTATTTAGGTCGCCAACTGTCGCAGGAGGGTAGGAGATTGACCCCGGAGTGCATCAGTACCACTGTTAAAATGCCCGTTCCACAAACTCAGAAAGTTGTGCACGCTTTTATAGGTATCACTTCCTACTGCAGGCAGTGAATACCTAACAACTCGTTACTAATCAAACCCTTGCTTGCACTAACCACTAAAGACGTGCATGAACCCCTGTCTTGGACGCCTGAATGTCAGCAGTCTTTTGAACAATTGAAAACTGCACTTTGTTCAGCTCCAGTACTTGGCACCCATGACTATAACAAATCGTTTGTGTTGTTCGTCCATGAGATGGCTGGTTGCGTGCTTTCTGTTTTAACACAAAAATTTGGAGATAAGCAACAACGGTAGGCTTATTTCTCTGCCATTCTTGACCCTGTCGCACAAGCCCTCCCGAGCTGTATAAGAGTGGTCGTGGCTGTGGCCATCTCGTTAAGACAATTGGCTGGACTCATACTTGAAACTGACCTCACAGTCATGGTACCCCATGCTGTGAATACACTTTTGAATAAAACTAAGACACAGCACCTCACCAGTGCACGTCTGACTGGCTATGAATTAACATTGTTTGCTAAACACATCACAATCAAAAGATGTGCCACTCTGAATCCAGCCAAGTTACTGCCCCTCCCTTCTGAGAATGATGAGATTGATAAACATGACTGTATCGTCTGAATGGAAAGGACAGGTAGACTTGACTGATGTTCCCTTACCTGATCCACAAGGGGAACTATATGTCAATGGCTCTTGTTTTAAATTACCAGATGGCACTACAACTGCTGCGTATGCTATTACCACACTGTTACAGTAATTGAGACATCACGAGTTCCCTATCAATCGGCCCAAGGTGCTGAGCTTGTTGCCTTAATACAAGCTTGCAAATTGAGTGACGGACTGGTTGTCAATATTTATACTGACAGACAGTACGCCTTTGGAGTCGCCCATAACTTAGGGCGACTCTGGACTGAGAGAGGGTTTCTTACTTCGCATGGCGCCAAAATTCAGCATGGGCACCTTATATTGAGGCTTTTGTCTGCTTTGACACTCTCTAAGAAATTGGCCATAGTAAAATTTAGTGCCCACCGGAAAGTCACTGATGACGTAGGTAGGGGAAATGCTTTTGCAGATCAGACAGCTAAGGAAAGAACCCAGACTAAAATGAAAAGAATGTTTGTAGCAGGTCCCACTAGGTGGGTGCCTGAAGTCACCATGTTTGCGGATACACTCGAAAATGTGAAAGATATACAAAGTGAAGCCACAATGGAGGAATTAGCAGTCTGGCAAGAAAGTACAGCACAATTAAACAATGAGGGATGTTGGATTGATAAATCAGGGAAGCACAGATGGATGTTGCCAGATGCATATGTTCTCCCTGTAGTTACGATGGCTCATGGCCCAGCCCATATCAGTGCTAAGGGTATTTGTAAGTTGTTAGACCCTGAATGGCAGAATGATAATATCTCAAGGACAGCTGCACACTTAGTGAAGTACTGCAAGGTATGCATGATGCACAATCCTGGGAAAAGTACCCCTACACCACCAGGTAATTTTGCACCACCCACTTTTCCTTTTGAGGTCCTCCAGATGGATTATATCGAGCTAGACAGATGCACTAATTTGAAGTATGTTCTGGTGGTTGTCTGTGCATTCAGTAAATGGGTTGAGGCTTATCCCACTAAAGGCAATATAGCCATTACGACTGCAAAGGTACTCCTGAAAGAGTTCTTTCCTCATTTTGGCTTGCCCCATTTGATTTGGAGTGATAACGGAAGTGATTTTAATGCCAAAGTGATTCAGTTAATTTGTGATGGTTTGCACATAAAGCAGAAGTTCCATGCTGCCAACCATCCACAGTCAGCAGGTTTGGTTGAGAAGTACAATGATACTCTCAAACTGAAATTGGCAAAGATTCAGGTGACGACAGGGTTACAGTGGCCAGACGCTTTACCATTAGCTCTTTTGTCGACAAGAACAACAGCACATTCTAGGACAGAATTGTCACTGTACAAGGTCGTGTCCAGATGCCCGGCAAATGTCTGGGGCGTCCCGCAACCCCGGCGGTTTTCAGATATTGAGTATCTGTTGCTGATTGACTATCTTGCTCAGTTAACTGAAAATGTGCATTCTATTCACCAACAGGTCCTGGAAGCCCTGCCAGCTACAACAGAGGGGCCCAGACACAATATTCAGCATAGCGATTTTGTGCTGATACAAAACTTCCAGCGGAAGAAGAGTTTGGAGCCCCAGTGGAAGTAACTGGAGCAGGTCCTCCTGGCTACACGCACAGCTGTCAAAGTCGCCGGCCGAAAGAAATGCGTGCACACGACTCATTGTCGCAGGATACCTCTACCCTCGCCCTATGATCAATGGGTGTGGAATGGATTAGGGGACTCCGAGTGAGAGACGGTGCCCCAGTTTGTCCCCTTCAATGACGCCAAGCTGACCAGGACCAAAACGGATGAGGAAAACGAAGTGCTGAATGCAGCAGTACCTCCGGAAATACAGGCTATCCAGGAGCCCCTTTTCATTGATCCCTCTGTGCCTGGAGTTACTAGGTATAATCTGCACCCTCGGCTGAGGAATAGTGCACCAAAGGAAAAGTCAGATTAGTTAGGGATGGACTGTGTAAGTTAGGGTGTACTCTGCTATAGTACCAACGGATTTAGTTTAGGGTGATGTGAGATTTGTGCACTGTTTGATCTTTGGACAGGATAGATCAAAAGTTTTCCCTTGGGGGTACATTATCCTGGTTGACGTGGGAACTTGAGCTTAGGCAGAGCAAGCTCCACCACTGGTGCTCAAGAGCGCCAACGTTTTGATGGACAATAGAAGCCTGTACCAGTGAGGCTCTGACGTACACTGGGAACTTGTATATTTTTCTTGCTGGCATTTTGCCCCCTTGCTTTATCATTTGCTATGCACCCCTTTTGCAGAATGGTTGCTGATGAAGAGCAGCCAGTGATTCCCTTTGTGCATACCAGTATATTTTAGTCTACCAAGAAAAAGATATTATGTGCTATTCTTCTGCTATGACTGCTGTTGATTCTGGGTGGGGTGTCCTGGGTTTTGGAATGTGATCAGGATGCACCGTCATGTACTAAACATAAGGTTGTTTCTCAAATACGCAACAAAAGGACAGCCCCGAGTAATGTATTCCTAGACACACATAAAATATTTTTTAGTGAAGGTACAGCTTGTTATCCCACTGAATCTGTTACGAGTTCATGGACAGCTTACCTATTGTCACTGGTCAATTATACGTATATCTGCCCAGCCCAATTCATAGAAGTAAGGGGTGAGTTTGGAATGGGGTAGTCTGGTCCTTGTTTATATTACAGGACGCCACGAGGAAAGGGATATCTGGGTTGTGACAATAATACGTATTGTGATAATCTGTACATGAGAGAGCGGAACATCACCTTAGTGGGCTGGCATTATCAAGATTTAACGGTTACTCGAAAAGCTGGTTATTATCCCGCATGTTGTCCGATAGTAAACACTACTGACGCATTTTTGTATGTCAATTGTTCTGGAATAATATTGTTCAAAAATATGATGTCTTTAGTGAAAAAGAAGGATCCGAGTACTTTTAGAATTAACACCAGATATGCTCCTGTAGATTATCAAGGTCCCCTTTATGCACACCCAGGATTTTATTTTCTGTCTAATGGTACTTATTCAAATGTTTATAACGGTACAGATGATGTTGCTCTAGGGATGGGGCTCCCTCTCGGCGTGCCTTGTAAGTACAGTAAGCCAAGTATCAGATGGGTAAAAAGAACGTTGACTGCAGAGTTCTGTGATGGAGTGACAGATTTGGAAGTCAATAATTATAGTAATGGTATCACCTTTGGGTATATTCTTTCCTCCATTACTACATTTGGTGGCACTGCAATGGCCAGGGGTGAAAAAGAGAATATTTTGGATGTAAGCTGCAGTTACTGTCTAACTCCATAGTAGCAGCTCTGCGTGACATCTCCACCCAATTGGAAAGTATGCGGATATATTCCGAGCAAACCAGATATGCTGTTGATTTCATCCTAGCTAAGAGCGGTGGTGTGTGCACGGTAGTAGGAGACCAGTGTGTAGTCGGGATCACTAATATGGAAAAGAATATTACCCAACACATTTTAGACATCCTAGAAAATGTTAAAGGAATGGAGAGTGGGAACTGGAGTTGGTCACTTTTTGGAGGATGGGGTTGGATCTTAGAAAAGGTGATTTATTTCATTGTGATTTTGATTGTTTGCTGTGTCCTGGTCCAGTGTCTCCCCTTATGTTGCTCTTATTGCACCACCCTTCTCGCTCCTAAGAGAATATCGATTTGTGATACTAATGCAACAATTATGATTCAAAAGGAAGTAAAAGACCTTATGCAAATAGATGAGGGTATTTTTGAGACTTCTTCCCTCCTTACTGCCTCCCTTCCTGAAGCTGAAACTATGAAGGGCTCCAAAAACAATTTATTCATGGTTTATTGCATTATATGTCTTTTTGCAATTATACAAAAAGTGTTTAGCTCCTGCTATAAGGAGGGTCTTTTGGAATAAAAAATTATGCTTTCGCATTGTTTTACGTAAGTTAGCATTTGCGGCGCCATTTTGTGTATGGGCGCCATTTTGTATCATGATCGAAACTAATTCTTTTCATTTTTCGAGGAAAAGCCTTCTCTAGGTTATGTTTCTTCAGAGATGAGTTTTTCTACACTAATGAATGTACTGTTCTTATTAGCGCATACCTTTCCTTTAGATGTAAGCCTTCTCCCACTTCTCTAGTGGCGGGTACAGGCAGAGTGACCATAAATAGTAGATAATGTGTGCCCAGCCTCAGAATCGAAACTTACTCCCTTGTAATTTACTGTTCAGGTGTGCTTTCATTGGTTTCAAAGTGTACATAATGTATTGTTATGCTTCCTGATGCCAATACCTCTGCAGCACTCCAAAGTGACTGGGCAGATTGGGCTCCGCTCTGAGTGTACTCTGAATAAACTGTTATTGGTTTGTATTCTCTACTGTTAAACCGACTCTTCATTTTAGTGGAAAGCGAGAGGTGGTCATTAGTGACCGGAGTGACTCGAATCGGGCTGCTTCCTTCACATGGGTCTCATGCTCTCCATGCCACTGGAGTCAAGCTATCCTGGCTGATGAGGGCTGAAACCCCAAAACCGGTCCTAGGATGCTTGTTTCCAGTCCAGGGAGGACCTGGCCTGGCAGTTCGCACTGGACTGTTCCCATTGGGCGCAGGGTCAAGACTGATTTGCATATGGCTGGGTTCAAGCTGGAATGGCATGGGGAGCAAAAAAATTATGGATTTAGGCCCAGATCTCTGTACTGGGGTGAATGTATGACATTGTTCTGCATTCTGTCCATAAATTGTTCTTTTTGCATTTGTCACCCCGAGTGGGACGGGTATGCCCAGACGTAGGTCCTGTGCTCTCCATGCCACTGGAGTCAAGCTATCCTGGCTCATGAGGAGTGAAACCCCAGAACCGGTCCTACGATGCTTGTTTCCAGTCCAGGGAGGACCTGGCCTGGCAGTTCGGGCTGGACTGTTCCTATTGGGCGCAGGGTCTAGACTGATTTCAAATGTCTGGGTTCAAACTAGAATGGCATGGGGAGCAAAAAATGATGGATTTAGGCCCAGATATCTGTACTGGGGTGAATGTATGACATTGTTCTGCAATCTGTCCATCAATTGTTCTTTTTGCATTTGTCACACTGAGTGGGATGGGTATGCCCAGACGTGGGTCCCGTGCTCTCCATGCCACTGGAGTCAAGCTATCCTGGCTGATGAGGGGTGAAACCCCGAAACCGGCCCTAGGATTCTTGTTTCCAGTCCAGGGAGGACCTGGCCTGGCAGTTCGGGCTGGACTGTTCCCATTGGGCGCAGGGTCAAGACTGATTTGCATATGACTGGGTTCAAACTGGAATGGCATGGCGAGAAAGAAACGATGGATTTAGGCCCAGATCTCTGTACTGTGGTGAATGTTTGACATTGTTCTGCATTCTGTCCATCAATTGTTCTTTTTGCATTTAACTTTGTAAAAGTGGCATTTTCAGAACTGTGACTTAAAAAGTTGACTTTACCATTAAAAAGGGTTTTAAATTACAATTATTTAGACATCAAACTTAACATTTCTCCTGCTTCCAATTTAGCACTTATTAAATGAGAGGCAGGCATTGCAGTAGAGGAAAACACATTCAAGAGGTTTTCACTACCACGACACGTAAAACTTAAAAGTATATGTACAATGTTTTTAGTGAACTGCACTTTACCCTCTGGGCTGTTTAGGGCCTACCTTAGGGGTGACTTATGTGCATTAAAATGGAAGGTATTGGCCTGATAAAAGGTTTATTTTGCTAAGTCGAAATGGCAGTTTAAAACTGCTCACACAGGCTGCAATGGCAGTCCTGAGATATGTTTAAGTAGGTGGCAAAAACAGTGCTGCAGGCCCACTAGTAGCATTTAACTTACATGCCCTGGGTATAGGTAATACCACTTTACTATGGTCTTATAAGTAAACTAAAGTGCCAAATGGGTGTAAGCTGATTTCACCTTGTTTAAAGGAGAGAGCAGAAGTACTTTGGCACCAGCTACCAGTGGTAAAGTGCACAGAGTCCTACGCCCAACAAAACAAGATCAGCAAAAATGGAGGAGTAAGGCAAAAAGTTGGGAGGAAGACCACCCTAAGACTGTCAGGTCTAACACCTGTGCACTGCGGTGATGTCAGTTAATAACCCCAGCGGTACTGAGGCATGCAGTTGGGATTACTATACTGCTTTCATAGACTGGGTGATAATAATCTTCCTGTTTAGGAATCTGGCTTTCACTCCTCAACGGTTCCATCCTTAGCTTCCCAAAAATCAGAAAGCCAACACAAAGAAACCGACACTGGCTTTGTAAAAACATCAGTACCTTACAGTCAGAATCAGTAGGACTGGCAAGCATTTGAAAGGAATTGCCTGTCAAATTCCGAACATATTTTCAACTTCACCCACTAACTTCAAGAGCTCATGAAAACCTCCAACATGATCCGAAATATATACTGAAGTCACCAAATCCAACTAGGCACTGCAAAGCCCAGCATCAAAACTACCATTAAGTGAATGCCACAAAGACTCTCTCTCTCCCACGCACACACACACAAACGTCCACATGACTCAAGGCTGACATCATACATCAACACCAGCTTCAATTACAAATGCATGCAGATGATGCTAAGCTATATCTGCTCATGGGAAAAGGAGCTGTAATCAAGAAAATCAATATTTGCATGAAGGAGACTTTCCCTTAACTAAATGGTTCAGTATTAAACTTCCTGGGTTTGGAATGCATAAAACACGTTTTTAACAGCCTTCCCAAGATGGAGAAAGCAAAGCTTCGATGAACCCAAACCAGAGCAACAAAGTTTGCTTCAATCTCTTCAAGCATGGACACTGAAAGACACCGATTAGCTCACAGAAGAGCACGTAATTGATCTGAAGAACTTGTGTTCCATGCACCATGCCTTTTGGAGAAAAGACTACACACGTCTTCATAAATTAGTTCCTGACTTTATTGTTTGCAGAGCCCTCAGAACCAGCTGTTCAATCCTCTCATTCCATCATTCACACAAAATGGTGAAAGAAAGATAACGAGTGGAGCCGCTGGTAGGAAATTCGATTGATTGCTTGCTAATAAATCAAACTGTTCGATATTTAACAAAAGAGATAGCAGCAAACTGAAATCAGATCTGATAAAAATGTTCAAAGCAGCTCACATTGCAGGAGGCTGCAACTTAATAGGATCGTAAGGGTATGTTTGACTCGTGGTATCCTATCCTGTTGTGAAAGCAGCCCCCTAGCTCGCAGCCCACCAGAAAAATGAAAGAATGGCCATGCCAGACCCGAAAAGGTGTTTAAGACCGCACTCTTTATTAAAGCATTCAGGCAGAATCCCGAGTGTAGATCCTCCCACCCAGCTTCTCACCACAATGCCTAGCTGTCAATCAGCAAAAGAAACAATTGATGGACGGAATGCTGGACAATGCAAACATTCACCCCCAGTCACAATGATCTGGGTTAAATCCATCATTCTTTTGCTCACCACACCACCCCAGTTTGGACCCAGCCATATGCAAATCAGTCTTGACCCTGTTCCTTCTGGGAACAGTCCAGCCCGAACTGCCAAGCCACGTTCTCCATGGACCGGAAACAAGCATCCTGCGACCGGTTTCAGGGCATCACCCTTCTTCAGCCAGGCTAGCTTGAATCCAGTGGTGTAGTGAGCACGGGACCCACGTCTGGGCATACCCTTCCCACTTAGGGCGACAAATGCAAAAGAAACAATTGATGGACGGAATGCTGGACAATGCAAACATTCACCCCCAGTCACAAGGATCTGGGTTAAATCCATCATTCTTTTGCTCACCACACCACCCCAGTTTGGACCCAGCCATATGCAAATCAGTCTTGACCCTGTTCCTTCTGGGAACAGTCCAGCCCGAACTGCCAAGCCACGTCCTCCCTGGACCGGAAACAAGCATCCTGGGACCGGTTTCAGGGCATCACCCTTCTTCAGCCAGGCTAGCTTGAATCCAGTGGTGTAGTGAGCACGGGACCCACGTCTGGGCATACCCTTCCCACTTAGGGCGACAAATGCAAAAGAAACAATTGATGGACGGAATGCTGGACAATGCAAACATTCACCCCCAGTCACAAGGATCTGGGTTAAATCCATCATTCTTTTGCTCACCACACCACCCCAGTTTGGACCCAGCCATATGCAAATCAGTCTTGACCCTGTTCCTTCTGGGAACAGTCCAGCCCGAACTGCCAAGCCACGTCCACCCTGGACCGGAAACAAGCATCCTGGGACCGGTTTCAGGGCATCACCCTTCTTCAGCCAGGCTAGCTTGAATCCAGTGGTGTAGTGAGCACGGGACCCACGTCTGGGCATACCCTTCCCACTTAGGGCGACAAATGCAAAAGAAACAATTGATGGACGGAATGCTGGACAATGCAAACATTCACCCCCAGTCACAAGGATCTGGGTTAAATCCATCATTCTTTTGCTCACCACACCACCCCAGTTTGGACCCAGCCATATGCAAATCAGTCTTGACCCTGTTCCTTCTGGGAACAGTCCAGCCCGAACTGCCAAGCCACGTCCTCCCTGGACCGGAAACAAGCATCCTGGGACCGTTTTCAGGGCATCACCCTTCTTCAGCCAGGCTAGCTTGAATCCAGTGGTGTAGTGAACACGGGACCCACGTCTGGGCATACTCTTCCCACTTAGGGCGACAAATGCAAAAGAAACAATTGATGGACGGAATGCTGGACAATGCAAACATTCACCCCCAGTCACAAGGATCTGGGTTAAATCCATCATTCTTTTGCTCACCACACCACCCCAGTTTGGACCCAGCCATATGCAAATCAGTCTTGACCCTGTTCCTTCTGGGAACAGTCCAGCCCGAACTGCCAAGCCACGTCCTCCCTGGACCGGAAACAAGCATCCTGGGACCGGTTTCAGGGCATCACCCTTCTTCAGCCAGGCTAGCTTGAATCCAGTGGTGTAGTGAGCACGGGACCCACGTCTGGGCATACCCTTCCCACTTAGGGCGACAAATGCAAAAGAAACAATTGATGGACGGAATGCTGGACAATGCAAACATTCACCCCCAGTCACAAGGATCTGGGTTAAATCCATCATTCTTTTGCTCACCACACCACCCCAGTTTGGACCCAGCCATATGCAAATCAGTCTTGACCCTGTTCCTTCTGGGAACAGTCCAGCCCGAACTGCCAAGCCACGTCCTCCCTGGACCGGAAACAAGCATCCTGGGACCGGTTTCAGGGCATCACCCTTCTTCAGCCAGGCTAGCTTGAATCCAGTGGTGTAGTGAGCACGGGACCCACGTCTGGGCATACCCTTCCCACTTAGGGCGACAAATGCAAAAGAAACAATTGATGGACGGAATGCTGGACAATGCAAACATTCACCCCCAGTCACAAGGATCTGGGTTAAATCCATCATTCTTTTGCTCACCACACCACCCCAGTTTGGACCCAGCCATATGCAAATCAGTCTTGACCCTGTTCGTTCTGGGAACAGTCCAGCCCGAACTGCCAAGCCACGTCCTCCCTGGACCGGAAACAAGCATCCTGGGACCGGTTTCAGGGCATCACCCTTCTTCAGCCAGGCTAGCTTGAATCCAGTGGTGTAGTGAGCACGGGACCCACGTCTGGGCATACCCTTCCCACTTAGGGCGACAAATGCAAAAGAAACAATTGATGGACGGAATGCTGGACAATGCAAACATTCACCCCCAGTCACAAGGATCTGGGTTAAATCCATCATTCTTTTGCTCACCACAGCACCCCAGTTTGGACCCAGCCATATGCAAATCAGTCTTGACCCTGTTCCTTCTGGGAACAGTCCAGCCCGAACTGCCAAGCCACGTCCTCCCTGGACCGGAAACAAGCATCCTGGGACCGGTTTCAGGGCATCACCCTTCTTCAGCCAGGCTAGCTTGAATCCAGTGGTGTAGTGAGCACGGGACCCACGTCTGGGCATACCCTTCCCACTTAGGGCGACAAATGCAAAAGAAACAATTGATGGACGGAATGCTGGACAATGCAAACATTCACCCCCAGTCACAAGGAACTGGGTTAAATCCATCATTCTTTTGCTCACCACACCACCCCAGTTTGGACCCAGCCATATGCAAATCAGTCTTGACCCTGTTCCTTCTGGGAACAGTCCAGCCCGAACTGCCAAGCCACGTCCTCCCTGGACCGGAAACAAGCATCCTGGGACCGGTTTCAGGGCATCACCCTTCTTCAGCCAGGCTAGCTTGAATCCAGTGGTGTAGTGAGCACGGGACCCACGTCTGGGCATACCCTTCCCACTTAGGGCGACAAATGCAAAAGAAACAATTGATGGACGGAATGCTGGACAATGCAAACATTCACCCCCAGTCACAAGGATCTGGGTTAAATCCATCATTCTTTTGCTCACCACACCACCCCAGTTTGGACCCAGCCATATGCAAATCAGTCTTGACCCTGTTCCTTCTGGGAACAGTCCAGCCCGAACTGCCAAGCCACGTCCTCCCTGGACCGGAAACAAGCATCCTGGGACCGGTTTCAGGGCATCACCCTTCTTCAGCCAGGCTAGCTTGAATCCAGTGGTGTAGTGAGCACGGGACCCACGTCTGGGCATACCCTTCCCACTTAGGGCGACAAATGCAAAAGAAACAATTGATGGACGGAATGCTGGACAATGCAAACATTCACCCCCAGTCACAAGGATCTGGGTTAAATCCATCATTCTTTTGCTCACCACACCACCCCAGTTTGGACCCAGCCATATGCAAATCAGTCTTGACCCTGTTCCTTCTGGGAACAGTCCAGCCCGAACTGCCAAGCCACGTCCTCCCTGGACCGGAAACAAGCATCATGGGACCGGTTTCAGGGCATCACCCTTCTTCAGCCAGGCTAGCTTGAATCCAGTGGTGTAGTGAGCACGGGACCCACGTCTGGGCATACCCTTCCCACTTAGGGCGACAAATGCAAAAGAAACAATTGATGGACGGAATGCTGGACAATGCAAACATTCACCCCCAGTCACAAGGATCTGGGTTAAATCCATCATTCTTTTGCTCACCACACCACCCCAGTTTGGACCCAGCCATATGCAAATCAGTCTTGACCCTGTTCCTTCTGGGAACAGTCCAGCCCGAACTGCCAAGCCACGTCCTCCCTGGACCGGAAACAAGCATCCTGGGACCGGTTTCAGGGCATCACCCTTCTTCAGCCAGGCTAGCTTGAATCCAGTGGTGTAGTGAGCACGGGACCCACGTCTGGGCATACCCTTCCCACTTAGGGCGACAAATGCAAAAGAAACAATTGATGGACGGAATGCTGGACAATGCAAACATTCACCCCCAGTCACAAGGATCTGGGTTAAATCCATCATTCTTTTGCTCACCATACCACCCCAGTTTGGACCCAGCCATATGCAAATCAGTCTTGACCCTGTTCCTTCTGGGAACAGTCCAGCCCGAACTGCCAAGCCACGTCCTCCCTGGACCGGAAACAAGCATCCTGGGACCGGTTTCAGGGCATCACCCTTCTTCAGCCAGGCTAGCTTGAATCCAGTGGTGTAGTGAGCACGGGACCCACGTCTGGGCATACCCTTCCCACTTAGGGCGACAAATGCAAAAGAAACAATTGATGGACGGAATGCTGGACAATGCAAACATTCACCCCCAGTCACAAGGATCTGGGTTAAATCCATCATTCTTTTGCTCACCACACCACCCCAGTTTGGACCCAGCCATATGCAAATCAGTCTTGACCCTGTTCCTTCTGGGAACAGTCCAGCCCGAACTGCCAAGCCACGTCCTCCCTGGACCGGAAACAAGCATCCTGGGACCGGTTTCAGGGCATCACCCTTCTTCAGCCAGGCTAGCTTGAATCCAGTGGTGTAGTGAGCACGGGACCCACGTCTGGGCATACCCTTCCCACTTAGGGCGACAAATGCAAAAGAAACAATTGATGGACGGAATGCTGGACAATGCAAACATTCACCCCCAGTCACAAGGATCTGGGTTAAATCCATCATTCTTTTGCTCACCACACCACCCCAGTTTGGACCCAGCCATATGCAAATCAGTCTTGACCCTGTTCCTTCTGGGAACAGTCCAGCCCGAACTGCCAAGCCACGTCCTCCCTGGACCGGAAACAAGCATCATGGGACCGGTTTCAGGGCATCACCCTTCTTCAGCCAGGCTAGCTTGAATCCAGTGGTGTAGTGAGCACGGGACCCACGTCTGGGCATACCCTTCCCACTTTGGGCGACAAATGCAAAAGAAACAATTGATGGACGGAATGCTGGACAATGCAAACAATCAGCAGCACAGATGATCATAGAGACTAACCCTCCCGCATCGAATATCAGCTGACAGACCTCCCCAGCAGCAGGTCTGACTCATCAAGGACCATTGATTGACGTTATGCTTACCCACACCAAGGACTGTATCCACTTGCCATGGATCTACCAAATGTGGAGACCTCTATGGTACCCAGCGAATTAAATATTGTGCATGTTATAACTTACCCTCTAATTAAATAAATGTGATATATTTGTTAAACAGTATAGCTGTAAAGTCATATTCTGCTGCTGAAAGAAAAATGTGACAAAAAAATGCATTTTTGTCACATTTCCCTTTTTTCACTACTTTAAATGCAGTTTTACGGTGGGGCTGCACAAACATTGGCATATCTTTTGATGTAATGCTGTTTATCCAAATGAAAACGTGGCGCTCAAAATGTTGGATACTAATGACATTCTACAGCACGACTCTTCATTCATTGGGTGAGTAAGTGTCCTGGAAATGTATCACGGATTCATGAAATTGTTCTGAATAGTTTCATTTTCATACAGAATACATAAGCCACAGACAAACCTTTTTCTGAAGTGCTTTTACCGAGAATTACTGCTTTCTCCTCTTTCTGACACAACTGGGGCATGCAATTATTCACAAAGGTTACTTTGCACAGTAGAAAGGAACAATGACCATGAAGCAGCGTTTAAGTCGCGAATAAAGTATGACAATGTAATCAACGCAAAAACCCCCAGTGTTCAGGAAACTGCGTATTTCTGCTTGACAAAGAATGACACCTCATCACAACTGCTTACAGGAAGTCTTGCTAGGGACACACAGGTATGAGGCACGAGGTACCCAAGCCAGAGATGTCGATATTTTGCAGGGAACACTGCGGTTATTCCAATTTTTCCAGCTTCTCCTTAGTTATTTCTAGAAACATTCACTATATAGCTGGGATGAGGAATGCATGTTGCATATTTTTAACGGAATAGAGGGATACCAGAAAAATAAACACATTTTGGCCACTATTGCAATTGAGGCTTGTATACATGTGGAATTTTCAGGTAGCACGAACTTCCATTACCGCCTGATATTTCAACATATGCATTTGCCTATTACAAGCTAAGCCCTATGGACTGGTAATAAGTGTGCAGACATGAATTTGCCAGGCAGAATTCTGAAGGGAATTCCCAATACTATGGCCATGCCCCCACCCCAAAGAAATATACTGCCAGTCTTTCTGCCCCTTCAGGGGGGTGGATGAAGTGATTATCCCCAATCTGTTCCCCAGGAGGAAGAAAGCCCACTAGACACCAGGGGAATGTAAAACAAATATTGGGGTGGGGTGGGGTGGCCCATCACCGAAACTGCCCCTTAGGGGCAGATGGTGGTGATTACCCCCAATCTGCCCACTGGGTGGGCAAAAAGTCCACTAGACACCAGGGAAAAAGCATCAGGAAAAAAAATATAGGTTGTGCCTGCCCCACCCTAAAAGGGCACAGACAGTCTTTCTGCCCCCACTGGGGGCAGGTGGAGGCGATTACTCTCAAAATGCACTCCCGGGGGGCAGAATGCCCACTAAACACCAGAGAAAAAGCATTAGGGAAAGAAAATATAAGGGTAGAGGCTGCCATACCCCATGTCAAAAAAGGACTCAGTAGTCTTCTGCCATGCGGGAGGTGAATGGGGGCAATTACCCCATATGTGCTTTCAGGGGTCAGAGAGACCAATAGACACCAGGGGCTGTATTTATGCAGTATTTCTGAAGGGGGGGGGCACCCCTGGGCATGGCTCCTTGCTCTCCCTCATTCTGGGGCCTAATAGACTTTCTGCCTCCCCGGGGGGTTCATAAGGTTATTTATCCCCAATCTGCTCGTCTGGGGAGCAGAAAGCCTAATAAATACCAGGGATATCAAAGTGGTAGCAAAAGAAACAAAAAAGAAGGCGTTGGTCTACCCTGACATCTAGCTGTACCCCTGTTCAAGAAGGGGCAATAGTGTCTTTCTGCCTCCCCTGGGGGCAGACAGGAAGCTTTTTCCAGTTGAGGAGGTTGCCCCAAATCTGCACCACTTGAGTAGAAGACCACTAGACACCAGTCACTATGCATTTGGGGCAAAAGAAAGGGTTAAGAGCATTGCAATCTGAAGTTGCCACACTCCTACCCCAAAAAGGACAAACCCGTCTTCCTGCCACCCCAGAGGCGGATAGGGGCTTTCCCCCAATTTGCCCCTGTGGCAGGGGGGCATAAACCCCACAAGACACCAGGCAACTTAAAATGGCACACCAAAACAAACAAAAGGAGGGGTGGCCTACTCTGGCATTACGCCATATCCCTGCCCCAAAAAAGGGAATGGTGTATTTGTGCCCTCCCTAGGTGTAGATAGGAAGTTTGTCCTAATTGGGGAAGTTGCTTCAAATCTGTCCTCCTGGAGGGGGGCAGAAAGTCCACTAGACAACAGGCATTTTGTTTTTGGGCCAAATGAAAGGGGTGCAGAAGTTGCACTCTGGCATTGCCCACACCACCACCCCAAAAGGGACAAACTAGTCTTTCTAAACCGTAAAAGGCAAACAGGGGTTTGCCCCAATTAGCCCCTGTGGGGTGAAGAAAGCCCACTAGATGATAGGGAACTCAAAATGGCACCAAAACAAACAAAAGGAGGGAACTGCCTACCCTGACATCGAGACATACCCCTGCCCCAGAAAGGGTGATAGTCTTTCTGCTCCCCCCGGAGGCAGGTATAACGTTTGTCACAATTGGGGAGGTTGCCTCAAAACTGCACCCTTGGTGTAGAAAATCCACTGAACACCAGGGATTTTGCATTTGGTGCAAAAGAAAGGGGTGCAGGTGTCACACTTTGACAATAGGCCATATTCACACCCCAAAGGACACAAAACAGTATTTTGGGCTCACCAGAGGGCAGAATGGGAGTTAGCCCCCAGTTTGCCCCAGGAGGCAGAAACTCTTTGGATGACAGGGCATTTTTTTAAATAAAATAATGGGATGGGTCTGGCCCATTCTTATATGAGGCCCTACCCTCAGCCCTAAAGCCTCAACAGTCTTTCTGCTCTGTTGCGGACTATACCATCCCGTCCCACAGGCAAGCAAAGGGCATTTGATTCTTTAGGGTGTTATTTTTACTTGTGGGCCAGGAGAGTGGGGCTAAATCCCAATATCGTCCCACTTGTCACGGTGCATGACTGCAAAGGTTGGGCTTGGGTAGGCCACTACCTGCAGAAAACAACCAGACCCATGTATTTCTGTAAAACTAGACATCAAGGGGAGTCAAGGGAGGTATGCCTAGTGTGGATCCCATGAAGTTTTCTTACTACAAGGCTCTGCATACCTCAAACGCTGCCTAAAATCACGCTTTTTCCTTGAATTTCTGTGATGTAAACTTGCAAAATACAAAGGGATCATCAAAATTCCTAATGTACAGCATCCTCCCAGTTGTTCCAATAAAAACACTACCCCTCTTGTATGGGTGGGCATAGTGTCCACAAAAAAAACCTAATGTGAAAACATCAACATTTCCTGTAAAAAAACTGACCTGATTTGACAAAGGGTATAGCTGTGCTAACTGAGCTTGGGCACCTAGGGAAACGTACCACACCCACATATTTCTGAAAACTAGACACCCAAGGGAGTCCAGTGTGGTGTGGTTCATGTGGATCTCATGAGGTTTTCGTACCCATAATAACCCTGCAAACCACAAACGTTGACTAAAATAATGATTTTTCCTTACATTTTCGTGTTGGAACTTCCGGAATCAGGAGGGATCCACTAATTCCTACCACCTATTGTTTCCCCACTTGTCCTGATAAAAATGCTGCACCAGTTGAGTGGCTGGGTCTACTTACAGTGAAATGCACAGATCAAACCAGGATCAATGGAAGTCCCAAAGTGGAATACCCCTACTGTGCCCCCTTGTATTTTGATTTTTGTTTATTAACTGAGGACACATTCAGATTGCTATGTCCTACAGGACTGGTAACAGTCCCAAAGGGTCAAAGGGACTGATGGGAAAAAGCCCCCAACAGATTCCTTTTATTTTTAATTATTTAAATTCTCAAAAACAGCTGAACTGATTTATACTAATTCACAAAAAGCACACTTTCTAATAAAAGATCTAGCTTTCTTTCAAATTCCTGCAGAAATTTACATGGGAAAAAATGATTTAGGGACCCCTCCCTTTTCTTGGCCCTGCTTTACAGTTGACAAATAAAGGAGCATAGGTGGATGATTTTTTTTCGGGGAAAATGTTGTGAAGATTTGTCGAAGTTATGAGCAAAACAACAAAAGCTCTTCCTATGGAAACAGCGACCACCACTGTGATATACATATTTTTTTCTGAAAACATCACATGTAAATGCATTCTTTTGTTTGATGTGATTCTGGTCAGTAGTTTTTGAGACATTAGTTTTTGAAAAAGTTGCTAAGTGGGCTTTAAAGGGTTAATGCATTTCTATATATCTTCATTTTAGGATTCACAAATTATTAATAATCTGGGTATTCAAAAAGATCTCATTTATCAAAGGAGACTATTATCCAAATGTGCCTTTTGGAACCTGGGTTTCAAAGTGAGAACAGTGGTACTGAATGATCTGACTGGAAGCTGTAATACAACAATTTCTCTTGCAGCATATATTAAAGAATGCAGGCACATTCCCTGGGTTCTATACCTTCATGAATTGTGCATGTAAGAGGGCCTATAAATGGGCAGGGTATGAACCATTAACCCCCTGTGGGTGTGTGTGTGTGTGTGTGTGTGTGTATGTGTGTGTGTGTGTGTGTGGGTTTGTGTGTGTTGTAAAAAATTGCAGTGCGAGTTTTGAAGGGGGTAAGAACCCACCTCAAATAATAATCATAATCCTTGTCAGGGTGAACCACAAATGTTACTAAATAAACCTGTGTTTAACCCTCCGGTAGCTCGGCACACAGCACCCAGGCTTAACTTAGAGGCAATATGTAAAGTGTTTATGCAGTACTCAAACAGTACAAATATGAAAACACAACATGAACTTGACTGTAAAGTCCTGTAATTGCTTTTTGAACTGGTTCACCACCTGCTGACTTGGTGGTCCCGCCGCCCTCTTTAGATGTTGGCAGGTCCATGGGCAAAAGACCACCAAAATCCTGCAGCCTCCAGCAGGAATCTTTACCGCGTTGACCATGCCATAGGCAGATGCGGCTGGCGGCTGGAGTCCAGCCAAGGAATCCTCCAAGCTAATTACGATGTGATTTTCTGTCAAGGCAACTGTGGCGGGAATACCTCCTACTTCGAGTTGGGGAATCGACGGAAATGAGGTAAAAACTTACCTTTTTTTCTGTTGTCCTCTTCCATTTCCATCTTGTAAGCCACTGACCAGGTCCCTTCTTTGCTGCTCTGACCACCACGACACCAAATGACTCCGTTGTTGCTGAGATCTAATGTCGTGTAGTTCCTATAAATCTATATAGGATCTGTGTGTTTAGACAACATACACTGCGGGATTGGTGTCCAGACTGATTCCAGACACCCCCACCGAGTATGTTTGCCTGTATACCAGCTAGCTCACAGTGCCACTAGAAACCCCTCTTACCAAGGAGAGAATAGTTCTTGGCAACTATCGAACATGACAACTCTGTCCCATCAGGGATCGTGGAAACAGTACAGTACTTTTCGCTCAGTCACTAGTGCTCACTTTGTCTCAGAGAGATACACAGAATAAACGGTGGGGACGTTTTCAATAAGCATTTATTGAACCAGAGTCATTCTAGTGTAAAATAGGTGTGCTGAAACAACCATTAGACAGAAACAGATATAAATGATTATAAGTACCAACAGAGTAAACAGATGGTAGATTTCTACCATAGTGCTAAAACGATGAATACAGGCAGGTATAAAAATACATGACAATAAAATGCGTACTCCTACAATGCGACCCTAACTCGATGTACCTAAGTGTACCTAGAATGTATGTAGGTGTAAAGCCAAGAATCCCTCTACGATAAAGTCAACCCCATTACCTGAAGTGAGAGACTGTGGGACCCGTCTTGGTCTCGAGATGGACACCCCGCAAGGGATGTCAGACCACTGGGAGCTGGAGTGTCTGCGTGCAGGAACCTCAGCGTCTCTCGTCAGTATGTCAGCATGAAAGTCCTTTTTCTCCTCTCCCTGCCTCAGCAAAGATATGGTGTATATGTACCCAAAGTGATACCCTCAGGGGTTCTACCTTGCTGTGTCATGTCGGACTTGGGATAACGGAAGGAATGACTCTTATACATAGTTATTATGCAGGAGATGGTAGTCCTGCTGAGTTTTCAAGAATCCTCATACATAATGGATGAAGCTAGTTTTCAGGGAAAACCCCACGTACTGTAAGCAGTACTGTAACTAGGTAAAAGGTCAGTCCCAAGAACCGTTATGTAGAGTAACGGTAGTGGAGAATATAGGTGAAAGGTTAGGTGGTTCCCTGACCCTATATTGGGGTACCTATATGAAACATAACACCCACTCCTCATCCGACTGGATGACATACTATAATTTTAACGTACTTCTAGGCATTTGTACGCAAACAACTAATTAGTCCAAAACATTTAGTTCGTTTAAAAGATATTTTTTTTAAAAATGCTAAAATTTTATTTTAAGCGGTCGAAGTCTTACTAAAATATGTTCGTATATATAGCTCGACCAACTACAAGTGTCTGAAAGCCATGCATTTCAGCAAGAAAAAAGTCTATTGTTTAAATATTCCAAAGTTTGTTGTTTTGAAACAAAGCCAAATTTTTCCCAGCACACGATGAGCCAAGTGTTTATGTGTCCTGGCTGGGAGACGCAACATCACTGTTGCTTGCATCGCAGATGACGATCCGTGCAACACCTCACAGATCAGGTAAATTGAGCACACATGCTCTTCTGCACTCTCTACATCCGATGCTGGGGAAGCCTGTGTGACATCCAAGGCCTGGGTATTTGTTGAGGAGCCGGTATCCGTTCCAACAGGAGCTATTGGCCAGTATGGTCCATCATTTATTGTATTCCACGCAATCGAAAGCTGCAGTTAGGTTAAGCTTAAACTCTCATAAAGTGCTAAAAAGATCAATTTGCTGCCATCACATGCAATTCAATTCTGCCTTGTAAGCATGGTAGATGGAGCATGTTAGCATAGTGAGAAAGGAGCACCTAAAATAAAGTGGCCCTTCTCTCGGCAAGTTCACTGATAACCTTTAGGCTGAGCATTGTCCCCTTTGCTGTTTGTGCTCCATTCATATTTGTCTGAGCCAAACATATAATTAAAGCATTCAAACAACAATATTTGTAGACTAGGTATATTTAATAAGTATATCACCATGAACACAGGTATATCAGTATGAACACTGATATTGGAACCTGGATACAGCAGCTGCTGTGAAGCACATGCAACACTAGCTGAAGCAATGACAACAACAGAAAAAATTAACTAGTCATAGACCAGTCACTATTTACACTGCACTGAAGCCTCCTGACCTTCTTGAATTGCCATAGGGATAATCAATTAGTAAGAGGAAGAGAATTTGAAAGAATAAGAAGATTAGGAGTAGCCAGAGAAGACTATTGGGACTCCTGGCTTTGATGCACTGGGTACACGCTTTGCTACCCTTTGTATGGGGGCCAATGAAAGCATTAGCAGGAAAAGAACAGCACAATCTACTATAGGTGCCATGTAAGCATTCACTAATTTTGGATCTCATGTTACTATAGACATGAAACAGCAAGTAGTAGACTGCTGATGTTTGACGGCAGGACAAGAAGCCAACTGTGTAATGTCATGTGGGGTCAAAGAGCATGTGATGTCACTTCTTTTACTGCTGGCATTGTGGTGAATCGGGATCCATGGGTGGTGAGCTGTATTTCACTCAACCGTCTTAGAAGAACTAGGAGACTTCAGTTCTGCTCCCAGCAAAGGTAAACAGGATGGCAATAAATGATGCCTCTCTTTACATTTATTAAGATTGACCCAATTGTCAAGAAGTTTAGGATCCACCCAAATTCTACGAGATGCCCAAAACCTTGTATATAGGAATGGCACAGATTTTCACACACATGACAGGTTGTAACTCATTACTCCTTTTCCAGGGCAGGGGAAAATGTACCAAAGAGAAAAACCCTTGCTATGCCATTTTTAAGCAGAATTTAATTGGCAGCATTTAATTTATTTCTCTCTCCTAAGAATGTCTGTTTGTATGCATTTGTATATATGAATCTACGTATGTGGTATTTCTGTAGTGCAAAGCTAGTGAAAAGACATTGGAGCACTGTACCAGGTCAAGAGCAAAGAATACAGTCAAGAAGACGTTTGAGGGGTAGCTGGTTTCTGAATGGAGGCATGTATTCTGTTACTTTATTGTGATGTAGTCATTCTTTAAAGAGGTGTGTCTTCATCTCTTTCCCTAATTGGATTAGAGTTGCGGTGGGCCTGATGCCTATATGGATGTTTTTCTAGATCCTGGATGCATAAATGGAGAAAGCATTTTGCCTTGTTTTTTCCTTTTTTTTTTACATTTCCTTGTCTGATGCTTTACTCCCTGCATTTTTTTTATATGAGGAGCAAAAGAATAGAATAAAAAATGCATACATGTACATACATTATTTAGCCAATAATCACACACTGATGAATTCATTGAACCCCCAGCAACTACTAAAACATAAATGAAAAAGGGAATTTTCAGGGTTCCATGGGTCTTTTTTCAAACAACCATTCTGCCATATCATACCACAATGCCTTGCCTTGCTGGTTGTGGATGTATCTGAAGCCCGCAGAGAAGTGAGCTAATCTGCCAAGTTGGCAGAGTTGACAATTGTAACAGCTTTGTAGATGATGATGCTGATTTTGAAGATGCTGCAGCCTGAGAAACAGATCCACTGGAGTTCCTTCATGGTGGGAGTGATGTGGTCATATTCCTTCACACCTTTGATGGGACATGATGAGATTTATATTATGCTTTAATAACAACTGTTATGGATTTTGCAAGGATGTGAAGCAGGGCATTGCCGCCCTACAGATATGTAAGTATGAGGGCATGAACAGCAGTTCTGAAGTCACTTGATTTTTCTTTCATCAGCAGATGTGAATTGGTACCAGACCATCTTGGTTTCGAGTCCGTCTTGGTTCAGGTCATTGTGTAAGGTTTGGAATAGTTATTGCCTGTATTTCTTTGTGAATAGGAGAAATTCTGTCTTCACTGGGCCAAACGTCAGGTAGGTGCTTGACATTGAGGTCTGGATAAGGTGCTGGTAGTTTTGAGGCATTGTATGCCTGGAACAGAGAAGACTTCCAAATAACTGCGTATGTTCTAGGTGTCCTGGTGCATTTTAATGCAGTTATAAGGGAGTATGTTTTCTAGGTGATTAAAATAAAGGTTGAAGGTGACTTAGGACAAGATGCAAACCTAGCAACTCCACAATGATGGTGTGGTGCACCGGCCAGAGTGGCTGACCCCAGAGCACTGGGCTCACGGTTCGATCCCCGGTGCCGGCAGCAGCTCACCACCATGTGACTCTGGACAATATCTCACTTAATCTCCCCGACGGCCCCCCCAGCACCTTGAGACCCCTCGGGTGATTAGTTTGCGCTTTACAAATACTGTATAGATAGAATGATAGGCATCTTCTGGTCCTGCTAATGTGAACAAACTGGTGTTGGTTGGATTGGTGGAAGGAGAATAGGTCAGGTTGCCAGGGAATTGAATTTAAGGTTCTGAGGTGTACAATAGACACAAAACAAGGGGTATGGGGTAATTACAAATGCACCTATCTAGATAGTGGAAATAGTAATAGCCTACACGGGTGCAAGAAATCGGAGGCTCACTCCCCTTAAGCCTCCTAAGATCTAATTCCTATAGCTTTACAACAGAAAAAATGATTCAGCACTCCCACATATTCATAGGTGACGGCTCTGACTACACTGCGGGAGCGTTCTTATACAGATAACAAATCGATAAGGGTTAAAACCCAGTCTGTACTGAAATGAACTATTTGCAATAGGTCATGAAGAAATTATTGAAAAGCAATATCTAATTTGTTGGTGTATTTAAAAGAATAAGAGGACTAGTGGGCACTTATACTTAGAGTGAGGGACCAAGTCGCCAATTGAAGAAAGTGAAAGAAAAGCAAAAAGGAAAGAAAAGAAGAAAAAATAATAAATCGAATTAAGAGTGAATATTGTTATTGTTATTGCCCTGAAGAAGACCTTCTGGGTCGAAAACGCGTTGGCTATGGTCGTTTTTTAAGAAGATTTTTGAAATAAAGAAACAAAGAAATATGAACCTGAGGAATTGATGTGTTTCCTTTCTCTTTACTTGATTTGTATTTGTAGAAATTAATAATTTGAATATGTGGGAGTGCTGAATCATTTTTTCTGTTGTAAAGGTTCTGAGGTGTGCCTGAGGGTGGGATGATCGGAGTTGTTGAAGGCGACTGAGTGGTAAAACAATGTTGGGAGTCAGGAAGGCATCGTCTATGACTTGTAATGTTCCTTTCTTTGGTTGAACTAATTTTCATGCAGGGGATCATCGGTATTGTTGTGCTATTGGAGTTGTGTGTCAACTGCTTTCTCAATGAACCTGTTGATGAATGGTAGGTGGTGATTCATCAGTAGTTGTCAATGTCATCTGTGTCTAGTATGGATTTCTTTAGTAGTGGGCAGCTCTAAAGAAAACATCCACAGAAAGGCTTTGTCAGAGCATATAGAACAAGGAGACAGGGGTATTGCTTCTTGCAATCCCATGCTCTTGTATCTGCTATGCTATATAATGTGTTTTAACAAGTAGCACTTAGTCCCACATTACAAGTGTGCTCTTAATTTTGACTGCAATGGAAACAATAGTTTCACTCAAATTTGGTACTCCAAGACATGCAGTACTACAGCAAACATTTCTG
The DNA here is from genome assembly GCA_963921515.1 of Calotriton arnoldi. NCBI lineage: Eukaryota > Metazoa > Chordata > Amphibia > Caudata > Salamandridae > Calotriton > Calotriton arnoldi. The sequence continues at coordinate 374,464 of CAWUFW010009111.1, forward strand.
TGGCCAGATCCTCCAGACTCAACCTCCACGCAAAAAGCCCCAGAATTCAGGAACATAATGCAGTAATCGGTGGAGAAACACATTTTTACATTTTATTTCTCATTGAATAAGAGACAGTAGTATTGCAACCTAGAACTTGCGATACAACAATATTGCTAATACCAGTGACGCAATTACCACCCCACAGGTACCGTGGTATTTGTAAAAGAGGCATTACTGTCCATATTTGCAGTGCGTTCAAAAAGTCTTTCACTTCAATCAATACAATGAAATCCTAGGACAGGTGCTACTTCTCCTTCCAGGAAATTAAATCTTGGCATGCGTGTTAAGATGCAAATTGAGCCTGTTGTGAAAAGGATTCAAGAATAAAGTTGGCATGAAAGATATTTTGGAACTTTGAATTTGCTCCCGCTGACTATTCATCTGTGAAGGTAATTATTTATTATTCAGGATTCTGTCCTCCTGGTTACACAACATTATTAAAAGACGTCTATCCAGACAAACAATTATGTAAATTGAGAATCCCTAGCATTCAACACTCAAGAACACTGCAACACATTTAATTGGTACACGTGTGTACAAAGGAACAGTTAATGCCAGCATAGTTCAGCATCTGCTAAGGAATTAGGTACTTTGAAAAAAGAATCACCAGGTTTATTGCATATTTGTAAGCATTTTGTATCTTGGCAGGTGGTATTTTTATGGAAAAAAGTGAAGATAGAAAAACATTATGTCTACATTTTCATGGTAGGCACATTGTTCTTGCTGTATTTATAAGAAATATTATAGTGTAACCTTTTCTTGCCCAGCATTTATCACTTCTCTGGAGCTTACTGTAGCCTATATTGCTACATGCTGTGATGAAATTGCTATCTCTGTGATTCAGGTACTGCAATTTTGCATAAAAATGAAATACATCAAAGACAATTTATTTTCATGGAAATTTGCTACGTTTTCATCTTTTGCAAAGTGAGAGGAGGAGGTGTCAAATTATCTAAGGAAGGGCAATGTCTACAAAGTTTAGCTTGCTTACAGAGAAACAAATGTGTTAAAATCCCTGCCTGGAAATGTTAGCTGTAATAGTGCAATTGTCAGATGTGATGATGTTGCACATTGAGAGAAATGTAAGTTTCTGACAAATGAGATGAAGTCTGTTAACTGAAATAAGAGCATACAAATGCAATGTTCAAACACTTAACTATAATTTGAAGCATCGCATTTGTTAATTCAGAATATTAGGTATTTGAAAAGGATAATGATTAGTTCTGCATCAAAGTTGATCAGTAACGCACATACTTGCTGCCGTCGTCTGGTGTGAGCAGCAGGCCAGAAGTTTGACTCCTGTTATGGATCACCTCACAAGTTCATATATACTGTAGTAGGTGGCCCACCAGCCTATCAGATCAGCAAAGGCTCTGGCCTCCGCTGCGGTTCTAGTCTCTGCTCCACTGGCAGGAGACCATTTACTAGAGGTCCTTGCCTTTTCTGTGTCTTCACTGGAGCTGTTTGTGTGGCTGCTCCCTTGAGAAAATAAGCTTTGCTAAGCGTGCGCCATCCTGTGCAACCAATTCACAAAACTCTAAACAAGCCCCTCTATCTTTAATCCTTCTGAGGTAAATCAATTCATTTATTTTAAATTGGGCAATGGAACAACTTGTTATTTACAATGTTTTCAACAGCATTACTGCAGTAAGGAGCTACATAAAGTAACTGGGCCTCTTTTTAGTTCGAAGAGAACAAAAAATGCTCCAATGTCTAGAGGGAATTGTATCTGTGGAGCACAAATCACTGGCTGAATTTCATCCAATATAGAATTAGTATTGCAAATGAAATTCAGCTGGTGTTTCTACTCTATTTTAAGAGGGGCATATTTATCAAGGGTTTTCATAACTCTTGTGCCATGCAAGGGGGTGCATGGGCAACACAGAACTTTAAATGATATTTACCAAGCCATGCAAGCCCACCTTGCGTTGTTGCCCTGTGTGGATTGGTAATTGTGGAGTAAAGCAAGGCAGCGCAAATCGCAGCCTTGCCTTACTATGCCTCAGGGAGACATTTCATAGGTTGAGCGTGAGTGCTCCCACGCATTCACCCATGTATTTTGGGGCATTCCTAGATTTGCCATTAGCGGTAGACCTGGAAATGCGTCAAAATCCTACACCTTCCCAGGGGAGGCGTAACAAGGTGAAATATGTTTTTTTTCTCCTCATTTTTTCCTCTTTCTACTTGTGCTGCATTCTGCAGCACACACAGAAAGAGGAAAATACATATGAGGCTTGTTTTTTGTGCAGGAAACAATCCACAGAGGTTGTCTTCTCTTTCTGTGTGTATATGACCATTCTGCTAGGCTTAGCATGGACATTATCGTGTAATTTCAAAATCTGTATTCTGGTTCACCTTGTTTTAAAAAAAGCTTGCTTCAGGCTAATACCTGCATGTGCTTAACACAAAACTATTGACTTTATACCTCATTTACAACACCACAGAAGTGAATTCTCTTATGTTGAGTGTACCTACTTAGCAGGCTAGTCTCCTCTTAACAGGCAACTTTGTTCTGGATTACACATAGAGGTCTGGAACTCCAGCGAGTCTGCCAAAGTTCATATTAGTTCAGGGCATGTAGTGACTAATATGGATTGGTTGGTCTGTTCCCTGCTCATTTGAGGAGGACTTTGAGGAGGCTGTGTTTGAGGTTATAACATTTGGCATTTTCTGTTCAAGTAATGGGACTTTAATTCAGGGGGGGAGGGACTAGGGCACGAATACCACTACATTTAAAAGATTTAGCAGCAATGTGTTGGGGCTCACAACTGGGCATGTTTGATCTCCCACAGTGGTTGCATGGAGGTCCTGTTTAGAGGTTTTCTGGGATGTGACTGGTAATCCAACCCAGAACACTCACAACTCAGCCACCCTCTCAAAAAAGTCTCCACTAAGAAACTCAATAATAAAAACAAAAGAGTAATGAAATTAAGCAAGGTGTTTTTACTGTCTGCCTGTCTATTTTGAGATCCAAAACCCACTGACAGCCATAGCCTACTCCTGTATGCGAGCCACCATCTTAGGGCCTTATGAGAGAACCTACCATATGGGCCATTTTTAGGACTACGTCGTAACTGTAGTGATGTTAGCTACTATAAGGTACAAGCAAACTAATTGGCAGATTATCTGATGAACAGCCAATACCCGAGCAAGTGCATAAGAACATCACAAAAACGAGCATGCAACAGCAATAGGGAAGCTCTTCTAGAACCCCATAAGAGACCCAAATCAGATGTGCTGACTTGTGTCACCAATTTTACTCCGAAATCCAATACCAGACAAAAAATCATTAAAAAACATTGGAAGATACTGCAAACAGTGAATTTTTCTTTGCCCCCCCCCCCAGGTTTGCATACAAAAGGTCTGCCAATCTGATGAAAGACATACTTGTACATACAAGACCAAGGAGGGGACAGGTTTGCACACAGAAACCAATATGGAACTTACCCCCTGTTATAGGATATTACCCATGTGGATACTGCAATGTATGCGCCTCTACTGAGGCCACAAAGGCCATTCAGTTAAATAACACTCTGACATGGATACAAATGAAGCACACCAACTGCAATTCATGCAATTGCATTTACATGACCATCTGCCCGTGCCATATGAGGTACATAGGAATGACAAAGAGAGAAGTTAAAGTAAGAATGACAGAGCACCGAAGCAGAATTAGATGCAAAAAATCCAACACTAAAATGACCATACATTGCCTTACGGCTGGACATAACCCAGATGACCTACAATCGATGGTCCTGGAAACATATCCCTTTATGAGGCAAGAAGCCCTCTTTAGGAAGGAATAACAGTTGATTTTCCGTTTATCCACTCATAAGGAGGGAATGAACGACAACATCTCATGGGGTGAATTAAACAAATAATTACACTTTTAGACAAGGGGGTGACAAATATTACTAAAGGAAAAAGGTATTCTAAAAACACTGACATGAATAGCAATTGGTTTGCCCCCTATTACATTGTCTTCCATGGTAACTAATAGAGACTTTACAGAACAGACAAATAACTATAGATCAACTAAGTCACATGGAGAACATACACTGGGATGTGACTAATGCCTTGCACAGATGGTGGCATCTTATTTGGTCTTATAATGCTCTCCTACAGACCACAAGCGTTCGAATGATGACTAAATATACCATCCAACTATCTGTTATCGGGCCATCTGAATAGATCCAAAACAAACATAAGCCAGGTGGCTCATTCCAATTAATGAATAGGAACCATTGATTTGAATACGTCTAGCTAAATATACCTGCAATTGTCTGCTAATCACCAGGTCATATGACGAACTGTGTCCTTTTCCACCTCATCTTATACACAGAAAAGTGGCCGTGGTCACCACGCAAAAATCACAACTGAGACCACCAGGGTCAATTGAGGAATCACTAAACATCCATACATTACGCTTTCCAATAGGACCTTTATTCTGCATAGAATACCCACACAATACCCGCCGCCTGAACTTTTCTTATTATCCGCTGGGAGCCAAATGTCACTCCAAATACGGGGGGTTAAGTCAGCGCTCCAGTATTCACATTGCACAGCACTTGAACGGAAGCACACTGCGTCTCCATAAGAGACCGCCCTCCATCCATGGCCGCCTTCCACCGAGGCGAGCCGAGCCGGGATAGGTTAGAAAGGAGGATGCTAATCCATGTTCAAGTAAGTAGAATTGTCAACTTACCAACCACCGTGTTCTACCAATGGGTAGGTCAGTTCTGACTCTACTCATTCTCCTCTTGATCATCTTTTTCATTCGTAGGACACTAATATTCCTTCTACTCTGCCCTAACTTTAAGGAGCCATTGTTTACCCATTCTGGGGTAAGTGATAGTCTGCTTGTTACATGATGTACACAACCATCACAGTGATACATGATTTCAAACAATAGATGTCGTTGCTATTCTAATATGAAAACATATTTCACTATTCCCTGAATGAGAAATCATTTGTGCATGCGTGTTGCACTACCATGGGACATGCAGTATAAGCACTTTGTACGAGCATGCTAAGTGATTTCAGAGGAATATCCGATGTATATATCCTAATGCCTGTTTGACTATTCTATGTTTGTCCTTTTGAGTTCCAGGTTATACACTGATTAGTCTTATTAGGAACATTGCATCCTGCACAAGCACCGCATTTGTAACTACGGTAGTGAGTTCTATCAATAAAGTTAATTGACAATGAACTTCACTATACCTATTTTAAATCACTGTTGTTAAAATATTACTCTTTCACACACCACAAACAAACTACCCTCTCACCCCCACTTCATCATACGGCTTATACAAAAGACCTCTGGCAAAGAGCCCCCTCGCGGGTGCCCATCAGGCGTTGCAGCGCCAGCCCGACGAGGAGCTTGCCCAATGATGAAGCATGACACCCCTTGGGGTGTGTGAGGGCACTTGCTCCTATTGGAGCAGTCTCCCCATACTGGAACACTAGCATCCTCCCTTTTACCCCCCTTTTCTTTGTCTCTACAGGAACAGCACAACATCCCCTTTTTGATATATTTTGAGAGCCAGCCAGCTGACCTTAGCATGAAGGGCCACTTGACTGTCCATATTTTTTCTCTGATTTAAGAGGATGCCTTGGCTTTTCCTACAGGAATTCTGGATCAAATCTAAGGATCAGTGGACATTGTGCTGATGCTCTAGTTATTGCTCTGGCTCCAGCAGCTGGGGTCACTACTTGATTGCTGGCAAACATGACTGGTTGATCGTCATGGTTTTCTGGGCGCTCACTTTTCAGAGAAGAGTTTTTTTTAGTCCCTTTTAATATTGAAACTTAGACATTTTTGGGACTTTTTTACTTCTAAGCTCTAGCAAGACCAATTTATTTTGTGTATCCAACCTTTGCTCTATCTTGGTCGGCCTCAAATCATCCCTATGTTCAGGTCTACCGCAAATATTCACTACTGTTGGCGCTTTGCTCTATTTTCAGTCAAATCTTTTAAACTTCATATCCAAGGTTCCCTTACTGGATGTTTGTCATTGTAGTCTCTATTTTTATAAATTAGATTTATAAAAGATTTTCTATTTAATATGTATTTTCGAGTAGAGATCTCTGCATGGTAAAATATAGGGAAAAATAAAAATGTTTATTTAACAAAAAATACACATAAACATATTTATGTTGAATATTTATGTAATTTTATTTTATACATGTGTTTTAAATGCAGAACGAAAGAAAATGTAACAGCTCTATCAACTCAATTTTGAATAAAAAATGTAATATATGGAAATGTATTAAATGAAATTGATATTATTTTTCAAAATTGTATATTGGAAAATAAATTTCCACCTAAAGAAAAAGCATATTTATATATTCATTATTAATTAAAAGTGGTCTATAGAATTAATCAAATGAATTTAGTTATATTATAATATAAATATGGTTCAATTATTTCTAAATTCAAAACATGCTATTAAATTATGATAGAACTAAATATTACATATGCACTATTTTGTATATATTTATTTGAATACATTAAATGTATTTATAGTTTTAGCTATTCTAAATCATTTAAATTAACATTATTTCCTATGGAGCTTTATTTTAATTCCGTACCTCTATTATTTTTATGTGTGTTGTCGTTTTCTTTTTAGTAGTAACTTACTTGGAATTTGTGAATAAGTAAATTTGGTCAAGCGTGTACTTTACTCAAAGTGTAAGCTACCTTTGAGAAGCATGGCCTATGTGTTGATTTTTGGATGTGTCTCCATATGCTATGGTTAAAATGGTGTTGTCATCATGCAACTCTGTAGATTTTTGTGAATGGTGGGGGGCACGGCACGATTTGAAGGTGCTTTCCATCATCCACCGTACGCTTTGAGTTAATCTTAGTAGATTGTTTTCTGTTTCATAAATAATTATCAACTTGCCATAATTGGTATTATCATACAAAATGAAAGCATTGTTGCTGTTAGACGGGTTTTAATTGATGGTTTTCCTCTTCTGGCTATGAGTCTTTTTAAATTTGGGATCCCCAGGAGCTGGCTCGTGTTACATAGAGGGAAATTCGGTAATATATTTTTAAAGTTGTTCCTGTAAGCTCTTGTGAGCTCGACTTAGCTTCCCTGAGGTCTTTTTCAATTCAATTAAATTTCTGTAACATTTGGGTATTTCCTACCCTGATGGTTTTACAGATGACAGGTGTGGGTGGAAGAAACTAGATTTGCTCACAATTATGTCACAGAAAACTCCAGAACTTCCAGCCAACAACAAATCACCTAAATATTTTGAGGGGCATATTTACAGACAAGTGGCAGAGCATGGCATTAGCCTACTTGGCTTAACGCCGTGCTCCGCCACTTCTGAAATGCAGGGCTGCACTGTATTTACACTGTATTTACAAGAATTCGGTGCATCCTTGCATTTCCCCCTGTGTTAGCGCTAATTTAGTTGCCTAGCGCTAATGCAGGCACCCTTGCACCATAGTGCAAGGGTGACTGTGCTGAGGGGAATGGCCTTTATGTGCAGGAAGGTGTCCCTTCCTGAACATAAACAATCTGAAATGCTGTTTTGAAACTTCTATATGTGCTGCCTAATGCAGCACACATAGAAGTTGCAAAACGTCATTTTTTTAAATGATTGTTTATGTGCAGGAAGGGACACCTTGCTGCACATAAACCATCAATGGCGTTTTGCTGTTTCTATGTCTGCTGCACAACGCAGCACACATGGAAACAGCAATAACAAGGAGAAATTAAACATTTCTCCTTGTTGCACCAGGGCAAGACCATGTTTCCCTGGTATTAATTTTGGCGCTTCTCCATATCTACGCCACCCTTGTAAATATGAGGCAGCGTCAAAATCAGTGAGCGTTGCAGTGGAATGCCCACCACAACACCCATTGCCCACCCCTATCATGCTGAGTATAGCGTGAAAAGGTGCCTTATTCACAAGGCAGCGTTTAGCCACATTAAGTAGCTTAATGCCGCCTTGTGAATAAGGCAAAGTCCCTATCGCCACCACAACGTTAAGAAAAGTGACTTTGTGGTTGCGATAGGGGCTTGTAAATATGCACCTGAGTTTCAACACTTATCTTGATAATAATGGTACCACACGTGATGACTGACCTATGATAGCAGAAGTGATGGTACCAAAGCTGTGATCAGATGAAATAAGTGTAATATCAGTGTGGTCTTTACAGGGTCACAGTTTGGGTCCATTCCTGTCACATGCTTTAGGCCCACAAATTGGCTACAGTTTTTGTCATGAGAAGTGGGGAAGCTATGATGGGAGGGCATTTTACCATTGGCCACAAATGCTGCTGTGTTCCATCACACTATTATTTTTATCATAGTTATTTTCCCTGGTGTGCAGTGACCTTTCTGCCCCCATGGGGTCGGCTAATTGGGAACAAGCCCTCAATATACCTGCCCAGTGAGGTGACAGAAAGATTGTGGATAATGGGTGGTGTGCTGTAGTTGAAAACATATAACAGGATGGGCTGGCCTCCACTATTCTGATTTCTTCAAATGTAATCAATGGTGTCTAGTGAGCATAGATTTCTGCCACCCCCAGGGGAGAGCAGTTTGGGGCAATACCTCCAATCTTCCCCCTCAAGGTAAAACACTCCCTGGGTTGGTTGTGTGGCCTTATGCCACCCCACATTTTTTTTTTTTTTTTACAATTCTTGATGTTTAGTGTGCTTTCTGCCACCCCGGCCATTAACCTCCCATTCTGACCACCATTGACTTGTGCAAAACTGTTGGGCACTATGTGGAGAGTGGAGTGATAACCCATGATGGAGGCCGCACCACCATGATACAGTTGCAGGTGGCTTCTATAATACCGCTAACAAAAATATCACAGTGCTAAATATTGTCCCAAAAATATATCACAGTCACAAATATCGACTTTACATACTTTCTATGTAAATCACAAAAATATAAATTACAAAAACATAATGAACCAAATTATAGTCAATAAGTAAGTATATTATGAAGTACATTTTTAAACATTTTTACTTACTATATAAACAGCTATGATAAAAAAACATTCAATAAAATTATGAAATTTACGAAAAATATTTAAAAAATCACTCAAAAACATAACAATCTGCAATAAATAAGGCATTAAAATAAGAATAATATCTAAAATGTAAAAACAAAAGCAGATATATCCAAAAAATGTTTTAAAACATTCAAATTAAGAAAATCTTTGGAAAGGTTATTCACTTTTCCAAACCCACACAAAGGGTTTGATTTCGAGCTTGGAGGTCTTACCCCCACATCACTGTGGCGGAAGTACCAAAAACACCGTAGAGTAGTTGGTGTCCCTATCCGCCATATTCAGATCCATGCAGACTGGGCAACTGTCAACGTCGATGGAGTGTTAACCGCCGCAATTGCGACTCACATGCTGCCGACGTGGTGGACTCCTCGGCTGGGGATTGGTACTCCGTCGCCATCAGGGCGGTGGGATTGAGCTTAGCATATTTAGATCACACAGTTGAACTGGTGTTGTCCCGGCGGCTGTTTCCCTATGGGGTGATGCTGTTGCGGGGCGCGGTCCAAATGTACCATACCTGTGGCCAGAGGATGTTTTCAAAATACACACACCTGATGTCTGTTGGCTAATTGCCTTCCCCTGAATACCACCCAATAAAACACACCCCATAGCAGACCATGATCCTTTGCCACTCTACCGCAGCACTACCCTGCAGTCGGCCGAGAGGACACAGGAAGCTGTGGTATTTTTTCTCCCTGTTACGTGTTCCTTTAACCACTTTGTTCCCATTTTCACGCAGTTATTTTATTAAATCAATATAGTTTAGAGATGCCATGACAGAAAAGCCCATGTTTTACAGAGGTGGAATTGTCAGTCATGGTAGATGAAATCGTCATAGTAAAGCCACAATTGTTTGGTGCCCAAGTCCATTATACAACCATTGCACAGATAAGGCAAATGTGGACCAGAATAGTTGACATAGTGAATGCTGAAGCTAACAATGTGTCCGCCCAGGAGGAGATAAGGAAGCGGTGGACTGACCTGCAGGGGAAGATCCGTAGCTTGGTCTCCAAGCACCATCTGGAGACCAGGCAGACTGGCGGTGGTTCTCCAAGGCACCTTTTGAATCTGCACCTCTGGCAGGAGAAGGTCTATGAGATCATGCACCCTTAAGGCATAATAGAAATCCCTGGTGGAGTGGAGTCTGGTTAGTTACATTTCTCAATGTGTCCCTAAACGGAAATCTTCTTTTTGCTTTTAACTTAGGTCCTGCCAATGTGCTTCCCACCTTTTACAAACAGAAACATAGATATATTTCACTTGTAGGTAGGAATGTGCTTTGTTGTTTTGAAGATTGCAGGTCTCATCTACCATCATATTACACATGATGCAATGGTGCTTGGAAGTGTGTCTACACCAGATAACAAGCTTTACATATGTGTTTAAATTTGTAAATGGTATCCCTCCTTTTACAGCATAGTATCACTAGGTATGTTCAAATTACAATTTAGCAAGTTCTGGCAATGTGAAATTGAAATGACTACAACTACCATGATACCTTGTTTCCATTTTGTGAAAGGAAGATTGCAATGTCATATTTAGTAGTTCTCTCTTTATCTTCATTTATTTACATCTGTCAAACTGACAAGTATTCATAAAGTCCTATGAAATGTGTCTGAGGTCAAATGATTATGTCGTCCATTATCTGTTATGGAATAGAAATGATTATATTTGTTCCGCTAATTAAACTGTGCTGATCTACAAATGTTAAGGTATGTCCTTTGGTATGCTGAATACAAGTGGTGGCCTCCCAAGTTGTGTCCTGCAACATTCATTTAATGACCTATAACAAACATCCTCCTAAGTTGTGGCCAATGTTTCGTCTATCTCATGTATACTAACCAACTACCATTTTTCATTTTCAGAACATTTTAGCACCTGTTGATGTAAAGTTGTGTGTAATTCAAGCTGTTTGTGTAAATCATTGCAATTCCACTGAGAGGAATCATCATTAAATTATTTTCCTTTTAGGTTATAGGATTTAGCCTATTGTGACCGGAAAAGTTCCACAAATTAACTATCTGTAGACTAGGGCAGCTACACAGATGGGGCCTTGAGTACAATCAGGGGCGGTGCGCAGGCACGGGATCTTGTGAGTTTATGGAATAGAGGGCCCTACTAGCAATGTCCTGTTTGGACGAGTGATTGCAGTGCACACAGCTGAATAGGGGCTACCCCCGAGAGGTACAGAGGGATTTGTTGCTCAGCTGCCTGCTAAGCCACTCTGACCCACTACTGTTTTTGACCATTTTTGCGCACCAAGAAGCTCTCTCTGGGCTGTGCCTGACCGCAAGATGGCGGCGAGGACCATTCCTGATTACCACCACAGAGGGCTCCCGAGTCTTCGAGGCACTCCCAAACCTATGCCCTTGCACAACAAACCTCCCACCCCCCCTCGAGTGAAAGAATAAAATGTGAACCTGCTGTTACTAACTCCAAGGTCAGTATCCCTTGCCTGACCGCAAGATGGCTGTCACAGTGTTCCCTAACATGTCGTGCTACTCCTCTGAGAAAAAAACTGACTTTGACCAGACCTCGACCACATCCCCCATCCGACCTACCCTTCAGGATACCGTATCTGTGAACCTACCTCTGTCCGTGGAGACCTAGCTTTTTGGCCGATGCCTGGTGGAGCTACTTGATAGCTATAGAGAAGATGGGCTGCGGACTACCCCTTCGGCCCTCACCTACCCAGCCAGACACTGGATAAGACCCTATTTCGTCTCTCCGTCGTACTCTCCCTCCTACCCCTTTACTCCACCCACTCTCTCCTTTACGCTCCATTTATCCCTCCTCTTTGCTCTCTAATTGTTTTCTCATTGAGACCTAGCCGCTTGACTGATGCCCGGTGGAGCTACCTGATAGCTATAGAGGAGATGGGCTGTGGACTTACCCCTCGGCCGTCACCTACCCAGCCGGACTTTGGGCAGACTCTCCTTCGTCTCTCCATCCATCCTATCTACATCCTTTCTCCCTCCTACTCCTTTCTCCCCACCCCCTTCCCCTTTCTAATCTCCATTTACTTCGTCTCCCAATGCTCTTGAAATGTTTTCCTGTAACTGATGTAACTTGTAACTGATGTAATCTGTGTTGGATCCTTATGTAAAGTGCTCTGATACCTCCGGGTCTAGCCAGCGCTATATAAAACTCAAATAAAGGTTGCTTTAGGTATTAGCTACGCTTTACATGTAAAATCCTGAGTTTTACAATTAGTTTTTTTTCAAACCCAATAGGTCCAACTGCAAGTCCACATGTGCCCACAGTTGCAGCTGAGGCAGACTCCACTCTACCCCAGGATCAAATCTCCAGGGATTAATCTGCTGATATTCTGGATGAGCAGGAGGACGCTGGCTCATCTGATCAGTGTGTGTGCACTGCTCAAGTGAGATTCACTCAGCCCACACCTACACCTCCCACCTCAGCTGCAACAACACCACAGCCAATTGTTGCCTTCACATCCTGTGTCCCAAGCACCAGCACCACCATCTTGTACCCTCCAGCCCTGACTGGCATTCAACCACCACCAACTACCATCCCAGTAGAAGCAGCACACAGGCTCAAGGGCACAGTGCATGGGAGTTATTGTGTGCTGGAGGGAAACTGTAGGCCAGGACAGTGAGGCCACTGTGATATCTATCACCCAGGCCACCATCGACTGCATCTTTGGCACCAGTCAACAGTCCCAAGAAATGATGGGCCAGCTCATCACTGAGCTCAGGGAGATGAAGCAGTTACAAGGGGAGCACAATCTCCAGATGGAGCAACACAACTCCAATTTGGTCTCCCTGACTGGGGTGCTGCAGGATATCCTTACTCATGTGTGCACTGCTTTTCCTGTACAATCTACCCCTTACTGTGGCCAAACATCATCTTCCCCAGCCCAAGTATATCTGTGGCAGCCACAGAAAGGGAGGCCGTGCCACAGGAGGGATCACCTGTAACCATCCCAGTCACATCAGCTGTGGATCCCACACCTGCCCCTGTCCCAGGGAGGGATGTCCCCCCAAACTATCAGCAGGAGGGAGAGGCCAGACCTCCACCACCAATAAGAAATGCCACACCAAATTTCCTCCAGTGTGTGCTCACTCACTCAGTGGACTATTCATGCACACATTTACCTTTTCTGATGCCAGCTGTGTATTGGACATTGGACTTCAAACTAATCTGGCTCCACAATGACAATTTCATCTACTATGATATATTTTGTTTGATTACTTCTTTGCACCCTCTTTCATTTGTTTTGGTTTTGGTCAATAAAACCCCAAAACACCAACATCAAAGACTGTTGTTGTATTCCTTTTCTGAAGTTGTTGTCGGTTTACCTACTATCATGCATTTTGTAATGTCAACCAATGCAATGTTTGCCTATTTGAATATGATTTTCCTATAGGTAATGTGCCACACCTATGTCAGAAAAGACATAAACAAACCACATAGCAACCATTAGTGTTTTATTGCACTGTAACAAAGATTTGGTTGTTATAGTGTTCCAAAAACATTACAACACATGCATAACTCAAACTCCCAGTGCCATTTGAACGTCTACAGTTCCAACCTTGGCCCCCTGGAAGAACGAGATAGATACTAAAACAGTCATATACAATAGGCAGACTAATATTGAATGAAATCAATAGCTGGAGCCAGAGTTACTGTCTCACAATATGAATCCTATATCTAATACACCAATGGACAAAAACATAGCAGTAGTCCATTTTGGGGCCAGGGGATAGTTCAAATACACTGTTACAGTATCTGGTGGAAAATCACAACCAAGTTGAAGTGGTGTACCACAAGAAGTATTTCCTACAATGATGAGTCATCAACAGCTACACACACTTTACACACAATGAGAATTTAGCCGATGTGAAGGGAGATTAGCATTATTTGCCTCCACAACCACATGGAGTTTGAGCTAATGATGGCACACATCTTGCCTTAGTGCCAACACACAACAGGCAACAAGTCCTATGGAGTCCACAAATCTCCCATTCAATCAATAGGCAAGTTGTCTTGGTACATGATTTGTACACCCAAAGTTTGCGCCTGTTTGTTCCTGAATCAACCAATGTTCCCTTTGTGCTTTGTACCAACACCATATACCAGCAAATGTCACAGCTCTGAAATGTCCAAATGAGGATGACAATGGTGATATCGACTTTTGAAGTACAAAGTTTTATAAAACATTCAGAGATCTGTACACAGTAGTCAATGTGTCATAACTTGGGATAACAAACACTTTGGGCATGGATTCCGCTGAGCCTGCCTTTCCTAACTAATTAACACCACATACTTCATTCATCATCACATCAGTAGTTGGTGTGATGGTGATTGATGTGATAGTGAAAGTGTGTAAATGTACAGATATACTTACAGTGATGAGAAGAAGTTGTCAATGACATCTTGACGTAAGTCAACTCTTTCCTCATCACCACTATCATCTTCATTTGGCATGTCAGGATAATCACCCATTGGCTCTTCATGGTCTCCATCCTCTGGTATGTTCTGTCGCAGGGTGATGTTGTGGAGCATGTAGCAGACAACCGTGATTTGGCACACCTTAGCGGGTAAGTAGAGGAGGGCTCCACCAGTTTTGTCCAGGCACCAAAATCCGGCCTTCAGATGACTGAATGCCCGCTCCACTGGCCTCCGTGTTCTTCATTGGGCCTCATTGAAGCGGACTTCCCCTGGTGTTGCTGGATTCCTCATTGGTGCCAGCAACCATGGTCAGTTGGGATAGGCTGAATCTCCTAGATGGAAGACAAAAAAGAGCCACAAAATGTAACACATATTTTAGATCATACTACATGAAATTGGCCAAACAATATCATGACAGATAGTACTTACCAACAAGCCAGGCCCTCTCAGGTCCAAGAGGTGACATTTTCAGGGGTATGGTGCTGTTCTGTAGTGCAAAGGAATCATGGGCTGAACCAGGGAACTGGGCACAAATGCTTTAGATGTATAACTCAGGTAAGCAGACAACTTGCATGTTGTTTGAATAGAAGTGTTTCCGATTCCATTAGACTTGTACTAAGGCAATATGGGTGCCATCAATTGCTCCAACCACATGTGGTAGGCGTGGAAAAGGATAGAAATCACCCTTCGCATTGGCCAAATACTGATGTCATGGGAACTGGATGTAGCTGTTGATGTGTCTCATCGTTGCTGAAAGTACTTGTAGTAGCACCACTGACAGTTGGTTGTGACATACCACCAGATATTGCCACAGTTGATTGGAAGGAACCTATGGCCACAAAATGGAGTACTGCCATGAGTTTGATAATTGGTGTAATAGACGTGGGATTCTTGTTATGAGGCCGAAGATCAGGCTCCAGCTGTTGACATAAATCTAGTATAGTTTGCCTATTCAATCTGAACTTCTTTATGATATCCCTTTCTTCCATTGTGGCAAGGACTGGAAAAGGCTGGTACACCAGAGTTTGCCGTCTCTTTACCCTCCCATGGTTCAAATGTAAAAATTTGAACACATTAACATTTTTCAATGTAATCACATATAATTAAGAACACATAGGTCATGTTGTTAAAAAATAATTTATGGTTTGAGAACACATTTGAAAGGCACCTGTGCTTTTGTTCTTCATTATTCACATAGCAAAAATAGTCACCCTCAATAATTATAATAGAAAATATTGTGTGAATAATACATTTCACATGTATTATTTACACAATTGTATTGAATTAATTTTATCCACACTAAATACAGTCAACTGAGGTGTTGAAAGCACCGCGCAACTCTCACATTCTCCATAGTAAGGCACAACAAATGTATGTGTACTTTTAAATTGAGTGTCCGTTGTAGTTAGAACATGTACACAAACTAGCCACCATTTTGAGTGGTGCTTATACTCCTAAAAGTCACAAACACACGATTACACCATTGAAAATGGTGGCAGCCTGACCTTGCCATCAGGACATTTTGAATCAAATGGCCGCCGCAGAAATTGAGCGCATAGTGGACGGTGAACTCCTCGACGGATACGACCCTAGGCTAACATTGGTGAAAGCAATGTGCAAAGGCCAATGTCTGTGTCAGTCTCTGCAGATGAGCCCGTTTGTCTCATCCATGTATTAGAAAAAGACCCCACTTGCCTCCTGACACTGCTGCCATCAAGACCTTCTCCACTTTGGCTGTTGTTACTGGCCTCTGGGACAAAGAATGCCTGGCAAGACAGGGAAGAGGGCACTTGCCTTGCCAATGGAGGAGCTGGATATTTTATTTATTTATTTATAAACTTTTGAATAGCGCAAACATGACCCAGATGGGTTTCAGAGCGCTTCACACTTTGGAAGGGTAGGCAATAGTAAAGGGAAAATGACAAAGGGGGTAACAAAGAATATCATATTTATCTAATACCTTAGCGTACTGGGAGAAGAACAAACATTACTCAATAGGGTATATCAGACGACCCTGAGCTTCACAGGTGTTAGACCAATAAAGTACGTAGTCAGAGGGGCGTTGAGAAAAACAGATGAGCCATGACCATTTAAGGCAAGAACTTGTTCATTAGGATCAATTTTACTTCCTGTTTGAAGGCAGCCGTGGAGGAGATTCTGCGGACTTCCGTCGGTAGAGAGTTCTGTGCCTCGTTCTCTTTTTGCGAACAATCTGTGGTTTCAAGAGGAGAGAGTTTGCACTTCTTGATGGTCTAACCCCTCCAGATACTTCTAGCTTTTGAGCCAGGTAACCTGGGGTTTTGAAATGGAGGGCTTTGTGAGTCAAGCAGGCAATCATTAGCTGTATTCTTGCTTCGTAGGGCAACCAATTTAGAGATCTTAGGGCTGGGGATATGTGAGCATTTTTTTTTGTATGCTGGCTGAGGATATTTTTCTACTTTCTTAGGTGCTTACACTTGTTGCCATGGTAAGTGATGGTCATGTGCATTTAGGTGCAGGCATTCATCATAGTAATGGTCATATGCACCAACAAATAGATGTTTCAACTTGATTTTTTATGATATTTTCATACAGGAGAGTTTGTTTCCCATTGATTACGGATATGTACGTGCACATATGCATTGCCTCATGTGAAATATTGTGACATGTACTTGAATGCAATACAGGACTTCCACTAGACAAGGACAAGTGCTGAATATGTAGGATGGTTAAGATTTGAGACTGCCATTGAGTTTCCTGAGAATTGTTGAGGTGATGCTTTCACCTTGACTAGTGCAATTTTTTACATGTAGTTATGTTGCACTTATCACAATGGTGTGTTTGTCATTTTAGTTTAATGTGCCATTTCAAGTAATTTCTGTGAACACACCTATGTAGTGACTTTTGGCTTTATGATTTGGTGTTTTTTACTTAAGTGCCCAAAATTCAATCTTACATTGTAGTCATACAGGTGTGTTACCTCACATGTCATAAATGTCAACATTTCTGACATTGGCACCACACATTAGTATGCAATGGCTTGCATGTGTGATTTAAAAATGCACAAATTCTTTGCAAATGTGACCTACCAAGTCAGATGGTAACAGGTAATGGTGGGGCTTACTTTCAGTTCTGGAAACAACAATGTTGATTTTGTTCTTGTTGAAGCAGCAGCGGCCTGAATTGTACGATCAGATCCAAGGCAGTACAGGAAGTGTAAAGGTGGGTGAAACTGAGTTTCTGCTTATCTGCGTTACTTTCTGCCGACTGAGGTGTGGATAGTTGACTACCACAGTTGCCTCGGCGGGAAAGCGCATCGTGATTGGTTGTGTGGAGAAAGTGGCTGGGCTCCCACAGTCACCTGCTTTACCCTGATACCACTGCCGGGGCAGGTAAGCAAGACTGGTGGAGCCGGCGAGAGCCGGGCAGTCTTTCAGCTGACAAACTGCACACATCTAAATAGGGCAGGCGGACGGGGAATCTGCTGCTGCCGCCACGTCGGGACCATCACCTCCAAGATCGTAATCGGGCCCTGAGCAAGAGTATGAAAAGTGTTGAATTTGGATGGGGTCACATTTACTATACTCACTCCAACCTGACCAACGTTAGGGAAAGTTTCGGATTTTGGAGGGTCACACTTGCTATTTACACCCTAAGCTGAGCAACCGTAGGGACAGTGTTGGATTTGGAAGGGGTCATTGTTACTATTCCCACTCCAATGTGAGCAAAAGTCGGGAAGTGTTGGGCTGTAGAGAGGTCAAATTTACTGCTACTAAATAAAAAATATTAATATATAAAACAAATAAGCATAAACACATTTTTAAACACATTTATCACAAATATATATTATTGTTAACATTATATAATTAAAAAATATTATTACAAAATTTAAATTTAAATGAAAACTACTGTCAAAACCAAACTACATCCATTGATATCCCAGCACCACCAGACTCATTAAACTCTCTTGGAGACCACCCTGTGGATGATACCAGTGGTGGAAAAGATGAAGATGACACATCCTTATGGGACAACAGTCCCCATAAGACTAAACGTCTTAGCCCCAAGAAGAAGTTCACCATATAAGGAGGATTCTGATATCTAAGGATCAATACGGTCAAATGTTTCAGGTAGATCCCCACAGTCCTGTTATTTTCTCAGAGACATCCCCATTCATTCGCAGCAGTATAGAGACTTTGCACCAGTGCTTAATTTGTAAAATATTAAGTGCCAGGGCTCTGACCAGGAGGCCACTGCAGCTTGCACCTCCCATCGCTCTTGTCATCGCTGCCAAAACAACTACTAACCATCTCTATTACATGTAAATGCGACAGTTCAGATTATTCCAGGTCCCCAAAGCTAAAGGAATGGCTGGGGAAGCAGGTATTAGCAATTTTAATGTATATTGTATTCCTAAACAACGTTTGTTCTGCTCATCTCTAAATTAGATGAGCATCACCACCATGTGGTAGACTGTTTTATGTATGGTGTTGACAATTAGGTGCTGTGCTGAGCACCGTAAACCAATAAAGTGCTGGTGATTAGCACCGGAAAGCCCCGACTCAAATTAAGCACTGCTTTGCACAGTAGCTGAATATGCCAGTTCCGTTGCTCTGTCGAGTATGTGAACCATTTCTGATGTTGAAGCCTCTGCCTTTATCTATTAGGGAGGTAAAGTCTTCTCATGCACAATGTAATTTGCTTTCCTCTTTTTTATATATTCCCTTTGATTCTCAAAACTCTTTATTGTAGCCCATTATCTGTTGACTGATATAAATAAGCTTTTTGCACTTGACTTGGCACTGTTGCGATGGAACAATTGATAAGGCTCTCTCCTCTGCAATGTGGCACCATTCTCTCATGCTTCAAGCTCTCTTATGTACCACATGGAAGTCCAGAAACACTTCACAAATCTTTTTCACACAGAGCTCTCTTTGTCTTTAGTGGTATGTAAACAGCTCACATAGTTCGTGGTAATTCTCTGTATTTTCGACTTTATAGTTCAGCATTTAACATGGGACAATCAAAACAAGCCCCATAAAGCAGAAACAAATTAAAAACAAAACTCGCACTTAATGTTAAGGCATATAAATCTGTGTTTTACAATATTGAGTTCTTCAACAAGATTGCTTAGAGATAAATTTCCTTATTTTTAGTCAGCTGTTCATTTTTTTACAAAGCATTCCAGAAAGAAATTAAAATCTCCATCCCTCAAGATCTTTGTGGTGTGTAGAACCTGGAAACGGAGTCGAAATGTTGACCATTCAGCAGCCGCAGATGATATAATATTTATCGATGCTCCATGTTGTTGTCTAAAGTACTCATCATAGCTCAATCTTGAATAAAGATGTTAAAGATGTTTCAACATTTGTCACTCACTTTGGATTTATTTTTTTCTGATTGGTTATTTGCATGTAAGCTCCATCAATCCAACTTAGACAAACAGAACGCGGATGAGAAAGCGTTTTTGGGCTTTGTTCTAGGCTGTGAAGAGATGAAAATGAAACATATTTGCATTGGACATTAAATAATCATATCTGCAAAATGAGGAGTGGAGTGCACGTTTTCGACAGTGAAGAGATGAAAATGAAACATATTTGCATTGGACATTAAATAATCATATCTGCAAAATGAGGAGTGGAGTGCACGTTTTCGACAGTTGCAATGTTTCTTGGATGCTACTGTGTGCACACTGGTAAGACCCGTGCTTTGTTTTTTCCAAGTGTTTTTGCATTAGGTAAGGTGTAGAGAGATATGTCTGGGTCACGGCACTTGTCATACTTTTGCACAATCCTCAACTTTGGTGAAGAACCCCCATGCAGTGACCCTACAAATTATCATTTGGGAAGATAAAAGAGGAAGATCTGGAAAACAAATCTGAAGAGAAATAATTTCCCTATTGTCTAGTACTGAAGAAGAGCATGTATTTTCTAAGCGAGAGAAAGGTGGAACAAATCCATTTTTGTTTTAAGCAATTGGGAGGCTCCTGCCTGAGTCAGGGGTGCTGGCATGTGTGACACAACCTACTGTCAGGCCTGTTCCCAGGCTGTAGTGGGGCTAAGGGATCCCTCTCCCTCTAACTTCCTCTCTGCGCCTCTAGTTGTATCAAAAGTTACACGTAAATGGGGGCGTGGCTTAGCGCGCAACGAAGATGGCTGCAGTTTCCTGAGCTCCGTGTTATCACCGGTGCGGACGCTCAAATTATCATGCGTGTCGGGTGATTTACGTTCACCATTGGACTGCGACAAGCGGCGGAACAACTTGTGAGCCTTGGGGATGACCTAGAAATTATTTGGTCTGCGTCTCCGTGTGTGGCCTCACTCGAAGCTGTTTCTCACTACGTCAGGGCTCTGAAATGGCACCCGTTACGGAAGTTTCACCATGACACGGAGGGCAAGAAATGGAACATGCTCTTGTGCTTCTTGCCTAGGCTTATTCCCCCTGCTGAGCCTGAGGTATTGCAAATGCCAATTTTAAAATAGCCGTATAGCCCGCCGTAGCGGGCTATACTGGCTATTAAAGGTCCGCTGCAGCCTTAAAGGCCCGAGCCGAAGGCGAGGGACTTTAACAAGGCAGCAGGACTTTAATAGCCGGTATAGCCCTGCTACGAAGGGCTATAAGGCTATTAGAACATTCTGCCACTAGAGGGCAGAATGTTCTAACAAATTAAACAAATGCTTCAGGGAGCACGAGGGGATTGAAATCCCCTCAGGCTCCCTGAAGCCTTTGTTCACAGCCACAAAGAAGCATTGGAATGTTGGAGACCGGGCTTATACCAGCCATTATAAGCCCGGAGCACTCCATTGTTTTCAATGGAGCTTCCAACATTCCAATGTTCTAATGCTTTTTATGACAGGACCCGGTATTTTTACAATTTAGCGAGTGAGACTTTTTTCATCACGTCATTAGCATTTACAAAATGGCGGCCGCTGGCAGGATCTCTTTGAGGAATATGTCTCCTAATTACTTGCCTCAATAACAGCGTTTGGATGTAGTTTAATGGTGCTGGACTACCACATGAGCAGTTTTGTGCATATTATCCGCTGTTATTATTGAGCTGTGGTGATTATGTGTTGGAACCATCTGTTAATGTCCTCACATTTCAAAAGTCCTGCGTGCTTTCGTTTTTAAGATCATTCCACTGCTTTTGGTCTTATCTTTTTATTGTTGGATGTATGGAACTCATTCATTAATGAAGGCTACAACTGACTGTCACTGTTGGGTTTCTCATGGTGTGACACTCTGTCTGTCAAAAGATTCTATTTTACGCAAGGAGTCTCTCTCAGCGCTTGGTGATTATCACATATGTTATTGATGTTTTGGCCTTCTTTCTGTCAGGCATTAATACCTCGCTTTTCCTGATTAATTCCTACATTACTCTGGGCATACTTGCTATCGCGTAATTTCTGCACATTTTAAGTCATTTAGTGGTGATTATTGTGATCGTTACCGATGGCAGAAGGTATGGGTGTTACCACTAAGGACAGAGATTCTAAGGGGAACCTAAAACGATCTAAACAGACCTCACCTACCCCAGACTTACCAGCTAAGGGTAATACTGACTCTGCTTCAACTTTAGAAACTATATTACTCAAACTTAATACTGTCCATGATATAGCACAAAGTACCAAAACGAATGCAGATCTGCTTCAAGTAGAGGTGGCGGCAATTCGAAATGACCTCAAAAATCTCTTATTACGTGTTTCCAACTATGAAACGCGAATAAGTAGTGTAGAAGACTTTACAAACAAACAAGCTAAACACATCCAAAGTTTGGAGCGTTCCATGGCTTCATTAAGAAGGGACCTAACTGAGCAGGAAGATCGGACTCGTAGAAGTAATCTCCATATTTTTGGATTACCGGAGGATTGTGAGAAATCTGCTCCTTCAGTGATTGACTTCTTACTTACTTGGATCCCAAATATTCTGAATATTTCGTTCCACAAGGATTTTGAGATAGAACGCGCTCATAGAGTTCCAACTTTTAAACCTAAAATGATGTCTTCTCCAAGACCTTTGATCTTTAAACCTTTGCGTCACCAACATACTAAGCAAATTCTGGCACAAATGAGGAAGATTAAAACAATACATTGGGAAGGTCACAGAATATCAATAACACAAGACTTTGCCAGAGACACTGTAATTCGTCGCAAAGGCTTCCTGAATCTACGCAAGAGACTCATTGATATGCATATTCCATTTTCCTTTGCTGATCCCTCAAGATTCAGAATAACTTTTAAAGGCCGTCCACAGATTTTTCATGAACCTTCAGATCTCTCGACATTCTTGGACAATCAATCTGAATCGCAGATGGACTCAGACTCTCTTCCTGGTGCTTCTCGCCCTTAACGATTTACATCTATTGATTTGTCTGTGCCTAATGTTTCTCATTCATCAATTACACATGATGGTTCTCTGTTTTTTGTGCCTTGCCACAATCTTTGTGGTTATTGCTGTTTTTCTGTATTCTTCCTACAATTAATGATTACACACTGAGATTTCGTTCATCCTAGCCCCTTCGGTGCTTATGACGAGCTGGACTCGTCATGGCACACAGTGCTCGTGTGCTCATGACGAGTCCAGCTCGTCATAAGACCACCCACGGGGGAAGCGCTGGCGCTCCCCCCGTGGGAATCCGATCGTCGGGTTTTTTTTTTTGGGAGGCAGGGGAAGGACTTCCCCTGCCTCCCCCCGCACCCCCCCACCCTCCCCATCAATGCCGTCAGCGCGCGAGGCGCGCTGACATCATTGAGGGTTTCCCTTGCTTCCCCGACGCGCTGGAAGCCATTTGCTTCCAGCGCGTCGGGGAAATAAGGTGAGGTTTGGCTCGGGGAGGGGGGAGTTTGTAACAAAAGAGGCATCGAGGGAAAGGAAAGGGTTTTCCTTTCCCCCGATGCCTCTTTTGTGCATTCCTGCTGCACGATCATGTGATCGTGCAGCAGGAATGCCCACGAGGGAGGGAGGGAGGAGTGCTTTCTGACCAATGTTACAGACACACCAGGTCACTGGAGACAATTCTTCTGGGCCTTTACGCAGCTGTAGTGTAGGGAAGGCGCTATACATTTACCCAACGAGGTAGCACTTACTGATTAGCCAGTAGAAAGTACTCCAGTTGAGTAGAGGTATTGCACAAAACGGTGGCATCTTCGTGGAGAAATACGCAGGGCAGGATTCATTCTGGCACGATGCTCCTGTCTCAAAAAATAAACCTCAACAGGAAGCACTTCCAGATATAAATAAAGCAGGTGCCCGAGTTGAAGCTCAAATTCGGTAACGCATTAATCAGCACAAAAAAATCGTCAGCAAGGTCGATGCTAAGCAGGAGTGCTTTCTGCCCATATCTACCTTCAAACATTAGCTGTAATCCCTGGTGAAGGTCTGTGCATCCTTGATTTTCTCGAGCGCAATCCCCGTGTAGGTCCAGTGACCAGGAGGTTCTTTCTCCTCATCTGCTGCTCATATCGCGCTCTGACCCTTTATAAACAAGAGGCATGTGAACTCGCATGGAAGCCCTGCCCCACATACACCATCGGTATGCAACGTCTTCCCGCCCTTTCCCCACTATGATGGACAGTTTACCCAAAGACCCCGGCGCCTTTCCGGCGCGGTGGCAAAGTTACAGACACACCAGGTCACTGGAGACAATTCTTCTGGGCCTTTATGCAGCTGTAGTGTAGGTAAGGCGCTATACATTTACCCAACGAGGTAGCACTTACTGATTAGCCAGTAGAAAGTACTCCAGTTGAGTAGAGGTATTGCACAAAACGGTGGCATCTTCGTGGAGAAATACGCAGGGCAGGATTCATTCTGGCACGATGCTCCTGTCTCAAAAATTAAACCTCAACAGGAAGCACTTCCAGATATAAATAAAGCAGGTGCCCGAGTTGAAGCTCAAATTCGGTAACGCATTAATCAGCACAAAAAATTTGTCAGCAAGGTCGAGGCTAAGCAGGAGTGCTTTCTGCCCATATCTACCGTCAAACATTAGCTGTAATCCCTGGTGAAGGTCTGTGCATCCTTGATTTTCTCGAGCGCAATCCCCGTGTAGGTCCAGTGACCAGGAGGTTCTTTCTCCTCATCTGCTGCTCATATCGCGCTCTGACCCTTTATAAACAAGAGGCATGTGAACTCGCATGGAAGCCCTGCCCCACATACACCATCGGTATGCAACGTCTTCCTGCCCTTTCCCCACTATGATGGACAGTTTACCCAAAGACCCCGGCGCCTTTCCGGCGCGGTGGCAAAGTTACAGACACACCAGGTCACTGGAGACAATTCTTCTGGGCCTTTACGCAGCTGTAGTGTAGGTAAGGCGCTATACATTTACCCAACGAGGTAGCACTTACTGATTAGCCAGTAGAAAGTACTCCAGTTGAGTAGAGGTATTGCACAAAACGGTGGCATCTTCGTGGAGAAATACGCAGGGCAGGATTCATTCTGGCACGATGCTCCTGTCACAAAAATTAAACCTCAACAGGAAGCACTTCCAGATATAAATAAAGCAGGTGCCCGAGTTGAAGCTCAAATTCGGTAACGCATTAATCAGCACAAAAAATTCATCAGCAAGGTCGAGGCTAAGCAGGAGTGCTTTCTGCCCATATCTACCGTCAAACATTAGCTGTAATCCCTGGTGAAGGTCTGTGCATCCTTGATTTTCTCGAGCGCAATCCCCGTGTAGGTCCAGTGACCAGGAGGTTCTTTCTCCTCATCTGCTGCTCATATCGCGCTCTGACCCTTTATAAACAAGAGGCATGTGAACTTGCATGGAAGCCCTGCCCCACATACACCTTCGGTATGCAACGTCTTCCCGCCCTTTCCCCACTATGATGGACAGTTTACCCAAAGACCCCGGCGCCTTTCCGGCGCGGTGGCAAAGTTACAGACACACCAGGTCACTGGAGACAATTCTTCTGGGCCTTTACGCAGCTGTAGTGTAGGTAAGGCGCTATACATTTACCCAACGAGGTAGCACTTACTGATTAGCCAGTAGAAAGTACTCCAGTTGAGTAGAGGTATTGCACAAAACGGTGGCATCTTCGTGGATAAATATGCAGGGCAGATGTGCCTTCTCTCCATTTACACCCTGAAAAGTTAGCTGTAATCCTTGATGGAGGTCTTTGCATCCTTGAATTTCTCGAGCGCAATGCTCGTGTAGTTCCTGTGACCAGGAGGTTCCTTCTCCTCGTCTGCCACTGAGATCCTGCTCTGACCCTTTATCCCCTTCGGTGCTTATGACGAGCTGGACTCGTCATGGCACACAGTGCTCGTGTGCTCATGACGAGTCCAGCTCGTCATAAGACCACCCACGGGGAAGCGCTGGCGCTCCCCCGTGGGAATCCGATCGTTAGGTTTTTTTTTGGGGGAGGCAGGGGAAGGGCTTCCCTGCCTCCCCGCCCCATCAATGACGTCAGCGCGCTGACATCATTGAGGGTTTCCCTTTCTTCCCGACGCGCTGGAAGCCATTTGCTTCCAGCGCGTCGGAGAAATCAGGTGAGGTTTGGCTCGGGGAGGGGGGTTTGTATCAAAAGAGGCATCGAGGGAAAGGAAAGGGTTTTCCTTTCCCCCGATGCCTCTTTTGTGCATTCCTGCTGCACGATCATGTGATTGTGCAGCAGGAATGCCCACTAGGCACCAGGGTTTTTTAATTTTTGTGTTGGGGAGTGGCCAAAAGGGCAAGGGTTGCTCCCCTTTTACGGGGGTGAATATTTTATTTATACTGTTAGGCCCACCTACCCCTTAGCTTGGCTGGTGGATTGTGTGTGGACTGGTGCATTATTTGCATATGTGATTGTAATGTTTTTTTTCTCCTTTTTATTCTAGTGTAAAGCTTTTGATTCCTGTTTGCGGTTTCGGCAGTGGTGGTTCTGCAGTTTTGCGTAATTGCATTTATTTGGTAAGAAAAATATTTTTGTTGTGTGTACTCCAAATGAGTATTATTGTCATGCATGAATGAATTTTTTGTAAGTGGTGCCATAATGGCAGCATATTTGTTAGTGTTCAGAGCATGAAATTCTTTGCGATGTTTTGCATTGTCTTATGTGTAATTTTTTTCTTCTTCTTTTTTAGTGGGATATTGTTGATCCTTACTGTGTCTGTGCAGAGTAGGTGGTGGTGAGTCTAGCTGCTTCTGTCACGTGAGTGGTATAGTGTTGGAGTATATAGGTCTTTGTGATAAAGCTACATTTTGTTTATTTCTTTTTTTTACAAAGGGTTTGTTGTTGTTGACTTGTTTGACAAGTAACCTTTATTAGTAAGCATTATGGCTAGCCGTAGAATTACTGCTCAGCAGGTGGTTGGTTTGCTTCTTGAATCTTCCTCTGAGCAGGATTATGAGACTGACAGTGCGTCTGAGGGAGAGGAGGGAGGGGAAGATTCAGGCAGTGAGTTTTCTCTCCACATGGAATCATCGGATGATGAAGGTACTCTCAGTGCAGATGAAGTGCCTGATTTAGAGGAGGATACTACTGTGCCGATGGTGCAAGAGGCATCTGGATTGCAGCCTGGGGCTGCTAGGCTTCCTACTGGAAGTGCTGGACTCTGGGTTGATCCAAACATGGTGCAGCCGGTGTTGCCTGCCTTTAGTGGTTATGCAGGGTGTAGAGTGGATTGTGAACATTATTTGCCTATACAGTATTTTCAGTTGTTTATGGATGATGTATTTTTGGGTGAGATTGTTGAGCAGACTAATTTGTATGCTGAACAGTTTTTGAGGGACAACAGTGCCAGACTTAGGCCCCATTCTAGAGCTACCCGGTGGAGTCCCACAAATCTGGAAGAGATGAAGAAGTTTTTGGGTTTGACTTTTTGATGGGTTTGATAAGGAAGCCGTCCATGGGTTCATATTGGTCTACCAGTCCCTTGATGGCAACGGCCATATTTCCTGCAGTTATGACTCGTGATCGGTATTTACTTTTGCTTCGGATGCTGCATTTTGTTGATAATGGTTTGGCGTTGCCACGAGATCACCCTGAATGTGACCGTCTTTTTAAGATTCGGCCTGTTCTTGATCACTTTGTAGATCGATTTTCAGAGATCTATACTCCAGGGAAAGAAATATCTATTGATGAGTCTTTGGTGCTGTTCAAGGGCCGTTTGGTTTTTAGGCAGTACATTCCTAGCAAGAGGGCACGCTATGGAATTAAGCTGTATATGTTGTCTGAGAGTAGGACAGGATATGTTTTTAATTTGCGTGTGTACACTGGTAGGGATTCCACTATTGACCCCCCTGGTTGTCCGTCCACTTTAGTAGGAGTTTCAGAGAAAATTGTGTGGGAACTTGCTAGAGGACTGTTTAACAGAGGCCACCATTTGTACCTTGATAACTTCTACACTGCTGTGCAATTGTTTAAGGAATTGTTCAAAGTGGACACTTTTGCTTGTGGCACAATCCGCTCTAACCGTAAAGGTTATCCAAAAGAGCTTGTTTGCAAAAAACTTCAGAGGGGACAGTGCAGTGCCTTGCGTAGTGAGGAACTGCTAGCTGTGAAATTTGTGGACAGGAGGGATGTGTACATGCTGACTACCATCCATGATGAGAGTACTTCACCTGTGGCTGTTTGGGGTCAGATTGCTGAAGTGCGCAAACCTGTGTGCATTTTAGACTACAATAAGCACATGGGTGGTGTTGATAGAGTAGATCAGAGGTTGGAACCTTACACTGCTATTCGTAAGTCTTACATTTGGTATAAGAAGTTGGCCATCCATCTCTTCAATTTAGCAACTTTCAATGCTTTTGTTGTGTTCAAGGAGTGTTCTCCTGCGTCAAAGTTGACTTTTGTTCAGTTTCAGGAGTCTGTCATAGGCAGCCTTGTTGTTGTGGAACAGGCAAGTGTTCCTAGAGTTGGAGTGGTGGAGGATGTGGCTCGATTGAAAGATCGCCACTTTCCTGATCACATTCCTCCTACACCCTCAAAAGACTTTCCCACTAGGAGATGTAGAGTCTGTTGGCGAAGAGGTACGCGGAAGGAGACTCGTATGTACTGCCCTGAGTGTCCTTCTAACCCTGGGCTGTGTGTGCCTGCTTGTTATAGAGCGTACCACAAGCAAAAGAATTATTGGGAGCAACCATGAGTGGTAAAGTGAACTGCCTGGTCTGTAATGTTTAAGAATTGTTGTTCTGTTTCAAGGTTGGCATTAGTGCAATGTATTTAGTTTCTGATTTTGTGTTAGTAGATTTGTATCTATTTGCAATTTGTTTGTGTTTTCTTTTTTGTATAAAAAAATCCTAAATGTGATGGTGGTGTGTGTAGGCTGGTGCTTGGCTGGCGGTGTGCGTGGAGTGGCGCTTGGCTGGCGGTGTGCGTGGACTGGCGCTCGGCTGGCAGTGTGTGAGTAGTGACTTGCTGCTGGTCACTACACACACTGCTAGCCGAGCAACACTCCACGCAATCCATCAGCTTGTGTGGTTGCTGTGTTAGGAATGTGGGCGTGTGAAAGTGATGGGCCCTTGAATGGCGCTGTCTGCTGGTGTGAGTGTTGTAATGTGATGGGCCCGCGGCTGGTGGTGTGAATGGTTTTGTATTTGTCACACGTATGAAAGGTGTATGAATGGCCTGTAAAGAGGTTGGTGCCTTGTCGTGGCTTTACAGCTCACGAGCTGTGAGTCAATGGTTCAGTTTCTCGTCCTTTCAATTATTAACAGTGCATTTCATTTTTGTGAAATCACTTGTTAGTACAATTGTATATACTGAACCATCACTCACCCTCGTGCCAAATCCAACCAGTATGTGTGTGTGTGCTTGAGGATTAGATGGCTGTGCAGTAATATTTTTTTTTGTCTTTCTCAAGCAGGGTGTACCTTGTCCCTTTTTGTGAATGTTGTAATGTGTTTGTTTCGTGCCTGGGGGTGTGAATGGTCTTGTGTGTATCACGTATGAAAGGTGTGTGAATGGCCTGTAAAGCGGTTGGGGCCTTGACGTGGCTTTACAGCTCACGAGCTGCGAGTCACTGGTTCCGTTTTTTGTCCTTTCAATTATTGACAGTGCATTTCATTTTTGTGAAATCTCTTGTTAATAAAATTGTATATACTGAACCATCACTTGCCCTCGTGCCAAATCCAACCAGTATGTGTGTGTGCTTGAGGAATAGATGGCTGTGCAGTAATCTTTGTCTTTTTAGTCTGTCTGCCAAGGTGTACATTCCGTCTAAGAATAACCTACCAACTGTAGATATTGTCGTAAACGAAACACCCATGGGAGTACATGGTGATATCTCTCTTGTGGATCCCAACAAGTTATGGTACCCACAATGTCCTGCAAACCTCAAAATGTCTGTCACATTTTCCTTGCAATATTGTGCCAAAATTTTCACGCTGCAGAAATAAACAACACATTATCTCAAAATGACCTGGTTTTGCAAGGGGGTCACCTGGGTTTTTGGCCCGGGGCTCGGTGGCCACATAGGGAAACCTACCAAACCCACACATTTCTGAAAAGTAGACACCCGGGGCTTCCAGGGAGGTATGGCTTGCGTGGATCCCCCAACGTTTCCTTACCCAGAATCCCCTGCAAACCTCAATTTTAGCTGAAAAAATCACTTTTTCACACATTTTGAGTGGGAAAGTGTGGCATCACTGGCCTCACACAAATTTCTTACCACCCAGCGTTCCCCCAGGTCTCCCGATAAAAATGGTGCCTCACTTGTGTGGGAGGCCCAAGTAACCGCGACAGGCAAGGGCCCACAACGTAGTGAGGCGACCTCAAAATGGCCTTTCACAAAACCACCTGGTTTTGCAAGGGAGTCACCTGGGTTTTGGCCCCGTGCTCGGCGGCCATCTAGGAAACCTACCAAACCCACACATTTCTGAAAAGTAGACACCCGGGGGCTTCCAGGGAGGTATGGCTTGCGTGGATCCCCCAACGTTTCCTTACCCAGAATCCCCTGCAAACCTCAATTTTAGCTGAAAAAATCACTTTTTTCACACATTTTTGTGTGGGAAAGTGTGGCATCACTGGCCTCACACAAATTTCCTACCACCCAGCGTTCCCCCAGGTCTCCCGATAAAAATGGTGCCTCACTTGTGTGGGAGGCCCAAGTACCCGCGACAGGCAGGGCCCACAACGTAGTGAGGCGACCTCAAAATGGCCTTTCACAAAACCACCTGGTTTTGCAAGGGAGTCACCTGGGTTTTGGCCCCGTGCTCAGCGGCCATCTAGGAAACCTACCAAACCCACACATTTCTGAAAAGTAGACACCCGGGGGCTTCCAGGGAAGTATGGCTTGCGTGGATCCCCCAACGTTTCCTTACCCAGAATCCCCTGCAAACCTCAATTTTAGCTGAACAAATCACTTTTTTCACACATTTTTGTGTGGGAAAGTGTGGCATCACTGGCCTCACACAAATTTCCTACCACCCAGCGTTCCCCAGGTCTCCCGATAAAAATGGTGCCTCACTTGTGTGGGAGGCCCAAGTACCCGCGACAGGCAAGGGCCCACAACGTAGTGAGGCGACCTCAAAATGGCCTTTCACAAAACCACCTGGTTTTGCAAGGAGTCACCTGGGTTTTTGGCCCGTGCTCGGCGGCCATCTAGGGAAACCTACCAAACCCACACATTTCTGAAAAGTAGACACCCGGGGGCTTCCAGGAGGTATGGCTTGCATGGATCCCCCAACGTTTCCTTACCCAGAATCCCTAGCAAACCTCAATTTTAGCTGAAAAAATCACTTTTTCACACATTTTTGTGTGGGAAAGTGTGGCATCACTGGCCTCACACAAATTTCCTACCACCCAGCGTTCCCCCAGGTCTCCCAATAAAAATGGTGCCTCACTTGTGTGGGAGGCCCAAGTACCCGCGACATGCAAGGACACAAAACGTTTTGAGGCAACATCAACATTGCCTATCAAAAAATGTTTTGGGCCCTTGCCTGTCGCGGGTACTTGGGCCTCCCACACAAGTGAGGCACCATTTTTATCAGGAGACCTGGGGAACGCTGGGTGGTAGGAAATTTGTGTGAGGCCAGTGATGCCACACTTCCCACACAAAAATGTGTGAAAAAGTGATTTTTCAGCTAAAATTGAGGTTTGCAGGGGATTCTGGGTAAGGAAACGTTGGGGGATCCATGCAAGCCATACCTCCCTGGAAGCCCCGGGTGTCTACTTTTCAGAAATGTGTGGGTTTGGTAGGTTTCCTAGATGGCCGCCGAGCACGGGACCAAAACCCAGGTGACTCCTTGCAAAACCAGGTGGTTTTGAGATAGGCAATTTTGAGGTCGCCTCACTACGTTGTGGGCCCTTGCCTGTCGCGGTACTTGGGCCTCCCACACAAGTGAGGCACCATTTTCATCGGGAGACCTGGGGGAACGCTGGGTGGTAGGAAATTTGTGTGAGGCCAGTGATGCCACACTTTCCTACACAAAAATGTGTGAAAAAAGTGATTTTTTCAGCTAAAATTGAGGTTTGCAGGGGATTCTGGTAAGAAACGTTGGGGGATCCACGCAAGCCATACCTCCCTGGAAGCCCCCGGGTGTCTACTTTCAGAAATGTGTGGGTTTGGTAGGTTTCCTAGATGGCTGCCGAGCACGGGGCCAAAACCCAGGTGACCCCTTGCAAAACCAGGTGGTTTTGAGATAGGCAATTTTGAGGTCGCCTCACTACGTTGTGGGCCCTGCCTGTCGCATGGTACTTGGGCCTCCCACACAAGTGAGGCACCATTTTTATTGGGAGACCTGGGGGAACGCTGGGTGGTAGGAAATTTATGTGAGGCCAGTGATGCCACACTTTCCCACACAAAAATGTGTGAAAAAGTTATTTTTTCAGCTAAAATTGAGGTTTGCAGGGGATTCTGGGTAAGGAAACGTTGGGGATCCACGCAAGCCATACCTCCCTGGAAGCCCCCGGGTGTCTACTTTTCAGAAATGTGTGGGTTTGGTAGGTTTCCCTAGATGGCCGCCGAGCACGGGACCAAAACCCAGGTGACTCCCTTGCAAAACCAGATGGTTTTGAGATAGGCAATTTTGAGGTCGCCTCACTACGTTGTGGGCCCTTGCCTGTCGCGGTACTTGGGCCTCCACACAAGTGAGGCACCATTTTTATCGGGAGACCTGGGAGAACGCTGAGTGGTAGGAAATTTGTGTGAGGCCAGTGATGCCACACTTTCCCACACAAAAATGTGTGAAAAAAGTGATTTTTCAGCTAAAATTGAGGTTTGCAGGGATTCTGGGTAGGAAGCGTTGGGGATCCACGCAAGCCATACCTCCCTGGAAGCCCCGGGTGTCTACTTTTCAGAAATGTGTGGGTTTGGTAGGGTTTCCCTAGATGGCCGCCGAGCACAGAGCCAAAACCCAGGTGATTCCCTGCAAAACCAGGTGGTTTTGAGATAGGCAATTTTGAGGTCGCCTCACTACGTTGTGGGCCCTTGCCTGTCGCGGGTACTTGGGCCTCCCACACAAGTGAGGCACCATTTTTATCGGGAGACCTGGGGGAACGCTGGGTGGTAGGAAATTTGTGTGAGGCCAGTGATGCCACACTTTCCCACACAAAAATGTGTGAAAAAAGTGATTTTTTCTGCTAAAATTGAGGTTTGCAGGGGATTCTGGGTAAGGAAACGTTGGGGGATCCACGCAAGCCATACCTCGCTGGAAGCCCCCGGGTCTCTACTTTTCAGAAATGTGTGGGTTTGGTAGGTTTTTCTAGATGGCCGCCGAGCACGGGGCCAAAAACCCAGGTGACCCCCCCTTGCAAAACCAGGTGGTTTTGAGATAGGCAATTTTGAGGTTGCCTCACTACGTTGTGGGCCCTTGCCTGTCGCGGGTACTTGGGCCTCCCACACAAGTGAGGCACCATTTTTATCGGGAGACCTGGGGGAACGCTGGGTGGTAGGAAATTTGTGTGAGGCCACTGATGCCACACTTTCCCACACAAAAATGTGTGAAAAAAGTGATTTTTTCCAGCTAAAATTGAGGTTTGCAGGGGATTCTGGGTAAGGAAACGTTGGGGGATCCACGCAAGCCATACCTCCCTGGAAGCCCCCGGGTGTCTACTTTTCAGAAATGTGTGGGTTTGGTAGGTTTCCTTAGATGGCCGCCGAGCACGGGGCCAAAACCCAGGTGACCCCTTGCAAAACCAGGTGGTTTTGAGATAGGCAATTTTGAGGTCGCCTCACTACGTTGTGGGCCCTTGCCTGTCGCGGGTACTTGGGCCTCCCACACAAGTGAGGCACCATTTTTATCGGGAGACCTGGGGGAACGCTGGGTGGTAGGAAATTTGTGTGAGGCCAGTGATGCCACACTTTCCCACACAAAAATGTGTGAAAAAAGTGATTTTTTCAGCTAAAATTGAGGTTTGCAGGGGATTCTGGGTAAGGAAACATTGGGGGATCCACGCAAGCCATACCTCCCTGGAAGCCCCCGGGTGTCTACTTTTCAGAAATGTGTGGGTTTGGTAGGTTTCCCTTGGTGCCGGCAGAGGTAGGGTTCAAAAGCTACAGCTAGGCACTTTGCCAAAAAAGGGTCATTTTTCACTGCAAAATTAAGGTGTGACCACGTTGCGTTTTGCGCCGTTTCCTGTCGCAGGCACTAGGCCGACCCACACAAGTGAGGTACCATTTTTCTCGTAAGACTTTGGGGAACGCGGGGTGGGTGGAAATTTGTGGATCCACGCAGATTCCAGAACTTTCCACCACAGAAATGTGGGGAAAATGTGTTTTTTTGACAATTTTTATGTTTGCAAGGGATTCTGGGTAACAGAACCTGGTGGGAGGCAGTCCAGTCACCCCATCCTGGATTCCGCTGGGTGTCTAATTTTCAAAAATGTATAGGTTTGCTAGGTTTCCCTAGGTTCCGGCAGAGGTAGGGTTAAAAAACTACAGCTAGGCACTTTGCCAAAAAAGGGTCATTTTTCACTGCGAAATTGAGGTGTGACCACGTTGTGTTTTGCGCCGTTTCCTGTCGCAGGCACTAGGCCGACCCACACAAGTGAGGTACCATTTTTCTTGTAAGACTTTGGGGAACGCGGGGTGGGTGGAAATTTATGGATCCACGCAGATTCCAGAACTTTCCACCACAGAAATGTGGGGAAAATTTGTTTTTTTTGACAATATTTTATGTTTGCAAGGGATTCTGGGTAACAGAATCTGGTGGGAGGCAGTCAAGTCACCCCATCCTGGATTCCCCTGGGTGTCTAGTTTTCAAAAATGTATAGGTTTGTTAGGTTTCCCTAGGTGCCGGCAGAGCTAGGGTTCAAAAACTACAGCTAGGCACTTTGCCAAAAAAGCGTCATTTTTCACTGCGAAATTGAGGTGTGACCACATTGTGTTTTGCGCCGTTTCCTGTCGCAGGCACTAGGCCGACCCACACAAGTGAGGTACCATTTTTCTCGTAAGACTTTGGGGAACGCGGGGTGGGTGGAAATTTGTGGATCCACGCAGATTCCAGAACTTTCCACCACAGAAATGTGGGGAAAAAGTGTTTTTTTGACAATTTTTTATGTTTGCAAGGGATTCTGGGTAACAGAACCTGTGGGAGGCAGTCAAGTCACCCCATCCTGGATTCCCCTGGTTGTCTAGTTTTCAAAAATTTATAGGTTTGCTAGGTTTCCCTAGGTGCCGGCAGAGCTAGGGTTCAAAAACTACAGCTAGGCACTTTGCCAAAAAAGGGTCATTTTTCAGTGCGAAATTGAGGTGTGACCACGTTGCGTTTTGCGCCGTTTCCTGTCGCAGGCACTAGGACGACCCACACAAGTGAGGTACCATTTTTCTCGTAAGACTTTGGGGAACGCGGGGTGGGTGGAAATTTGTGGATCCACGCAGATTCCAGAACTTTCCACCACAGAAATGTGGGGAAAATGTGGTTTTTTGACAATTTTTATGTTTGCAAGGGATTCTGGGTAACAGAACCTGGTGGGAGGCAGTCAAGTCACCCCATCCTGGATTCCCCTGGGTGTCTAGTTTTCAAAAATGTATAGGTTTGCTAGGTTTCCCTAGGTGCCGGCAGAGGTAGGGTTCAAAAACTACAGCTAGGCACTTTGCCAAAAAAGGGTCATTTTTCACTGCGAAATTGAGGTGTGACCACGTTGCGTTTTGCGCCGTTTCCTGTCGCAGGCACTAGGCCGACCCACACAAGTGAGGTACCATTTTTCTCGTAAGACTTTGGGGAACGCGGGGTGGGTGGAAATTTGTGGATCCATGCAGATTCCAGAACTTTCCACCACAGAAATGTGGGGAAAAAGTGTTTATTTTGAAAAATTTTTATGTTTGCAAGGGATTCTGGGTAACAGAACCTGGTGGGAGGCAGTCAAGTCACCCCATCCTGGATTCCCCTGCGTGTCTAGCTTTCAAAAATGTATAGGTTTGCTAGGTTTCCCTAGGTGCCGGCAGAGGTAGGGTTCAAAAACTACAGCACGGCACTTTGCAAAAAAAGGGTCATTTTTCACTGCGAAATTGAGGTATGACCACGTTGCGTTTTGCGCCGTTTCCTGTCGCAGGCACTAGGCCGACCCACACAAGTGAGGTACCATTTTTCTCGTAAGACTTTGGGGAACGCGGGGTGGGTGGAAATTTGTGGATCCACGCAGATTCCAGAACTTTCCACCACAGAAATGTGGGGAAAATGTGTTTTTTTTGACAATTTTTATGTTTGCAAGGGATTCTGGGTAACAGAACCTGGTGGGAGGCAGTCCAGTCACCACATCCTGGATTCCCCTGGGTGCCTAGTTTTCAAAAATTTATAGTTTTGCTAGGTTTCCCTAGGTGCCGGCAGAGGTAGGGTTCAAAAACTACAGCTAGGCACTTTGCCAAAAAAGGGTCATTTTTCACTGCGAAATTGAGGTGTGACCACGTTGCGTTTTGCGCTGTTTCCTGTCGCAGGCACTAGGACGACCCACACAAGTGAGGTACCATTTTTCTCGTAAGACTTTGGGGAACGCGGGGTGGGTGGAAATTTGTGGATCCACGCAGATTCCAGAACTTTCCACCACAGAAATGTGGGGAAAATGTGGTTTTTTGACAATTTTTTATGTTTGCAAGGGATTCTGGGTAACAGAACCTGGTGGGAGGCAGTCAAGTCACCCCGACCTGGATTCCCCTGGGTGTCTAGTTTTCAAAAATGTATAGGTTTGCTAGGTTTCCCTAGGTGCCGGCAGAGGTAGGGTTCAAAAACTACAGCTAGGCACTTTGCCAAAAAAGGGTCATTTTTCACTGCGAAATTGAGGTGTGACCACGTTGCGTTTTGCGCCGTTTCCTGTCGCAGGCACTAGGCCGACCCACACAAGTGAGGTGCCATTTTTCTGGTAAGACTTTGGGGAACGCGGGGTGGGTGGAAATTTGTGGATCCACGCAGATTCCAGAACTTTACACCACAGAAATGTGGGGAAAATGTGGTTTTTTTGACAATTTTTTATGTTTGCAAGGGATTCTGGGTAACAGAACCTGGTGGGAGGCAGTCAAGTCACCCCATCCTGGATTCCTATGGGTGTCTAGTTTTCAAAAATGTATAGGTTTGCTAGGTTTCCCTAGGTGACGGCAGAGCTAGGGTTCAAAAACTACAGCTAGGCACTTTGCCAAAAAAGGGTCATTTTTCACTGCGAAATTGAGGTGTGACCACGTTGCGTTTTGCGCCGTTTCCTGTCGCAGGCACTAGGCCGACCCACACAAGTGAGGTACCATTTTTCTCATAAGACTTTGGGGAACGCGGGGTGGGTGGAAATTTGTGGATCCATGCAGATTCCAGAACTTTCCACCACAGAAATGTGGGGAAAAAGTGGTTTTTTTGACAATTTTTATGTTTGCAAGGGATTCTGGGTAACAGAACCTGGTGGGAGGCAGTCAAGTCACCCCATCCTGGATTCCCCTGCGTGTCTAGCTTTCAAAAATGTATAGGTTTGCTAGGTTTCCCTAGGTGCCGGCAGAGGTAGGGTTCAAAAACTACAGCACGGCACTTTGCAAAAAAGGGTCATTTTTCACTGCGAAATTGAGGTATGACCACGTTGCGTTTTGCGCCGTTTCCTGTCGCAGGCACTAGGCCGACCCACACAAGTGAGGTACCATTTTTCTCGTAAGACTTTGGGGAACGCGGGGTGGGTGGAAATTTGTGGATCCACGCAGATTCCAGAACTTTCCACCACAGAAATGTGGGGAAAATGTGGTTTTTTTGACAATTTTTTATGTTTGCAAGGGATTCTGGGTAACAGAACCTGGTGGGAGGCAGTCCAGTCACCACATCCTGGATTCCCCTGGGTGTCTAGTTTTAAAAAATTTATAGTTTTGCTAGGTTTCCCTGGGTACCGGCAGAGGTAGGGTTCAAAAACTACAGCTAGGCACTTTGCCAAAAAAGGGTCATTTTTCACTGCGAAATTGAGGTGTGACCACGTTGCGTTTTGCGCCATTTCCTGTCTCAGGCACTAGGCCGACCCACACAAGTGAGGTACCATTTTTCTCAGAAGACTTTGGGGAACGTGGGGTGGGTGGAAATTTGTGGATCCACACAGATTCCAGAACTTTCCACCACAGAAATATGGGGAAAATGTGTTTTTTTTGATACTTTTTTAGGTTTGCAAGGGATTCTGGGTAACAGAACCTGGTGGGAGGCAGCCCAGTCACCCCATCCTGGATTCCCCTGGGTGTCTAGTTTTCAAAAATGTATAGGTTTGCTAGGTTTCCCTAGGTGCCGGCAGAGCTAGGGTTCAAAAACTACAGCTAGGCACTTTGCCAAAAAAGGGTCATTTTTCACTGCGAAATTGAGGTGTGACCACGTTGCGTTTTGCGCAGTTTCCTGTCGCAGGCACTAGGCCGACCCACACAAGTGAGGTACCATTTTTCTCGTAAGACTTTGGGGAACGCGGGGTGGGTGGAAATTTGTGGATCCACGCAGATTCCAGAACTTTCCACCACAGAAATGTGGGGAAAATGTGTTTTTTTTGACAATTTTTTATGTTTGCACCCCATCCTGGATTCCCCTGGGTGTCTAGTTTTCAAAAATGTATAGGTTTGCTAGGTTTCCCTAGGTGCCGGCAGAGCTAGGGTTCAAAAACTACTCCTAGGCACTTTGCAAAAAAGGGTAATTTTTCATTGTGAAAATGTGGTACGTCCACGTTGCATTTTGAGCCATTTCCTGTTGTGGGCACAAGGGCTACCCACACAAGTGAGGTACCATTTTTATCGGGAGACTTAGGGTAACACAGAATTGTAGAGCAACTGTTATTACCTATTGACTTTCGATGCATTTCTGCCTTCCAAATGAAAGACAATGTGTAAAAAATAAGTCATTTTGAAAAATGACCTATAATTCTCATGCTAGTATGGGTACTCCCAATTTCGGAAATGTGCAAATATCTACTGTTTCTAAAATCTACATTTTGTTCCCATTTCAGAAATACATAGGTGTCTTTCATAACAATTTTTCCATGTATACATTTTCCCAAAATAATTGCTATACACCCGGTACTTAAAAAAAAATCATTGCAAGATGTTGCTCAATTATTGGCTCTGGGTTCGTCGGGTTCTTGGTGAACCTACAAGTCTTATATATCCCCACAACCAGAAAGGTCCAGCGGATATAACGGTATATTACCTTCAAATAGCTGTCATAATTAGAAGAAGTTACAGGTGAAAACGTTGACACAAATGGCTGTTTTTTTCAACTAATTTTCTATTTTTCCTTTATTTAACTGTTAGTTTCTATAAGGAAAACTTTAAGGATCTACACAAATGACCCCTTGCTGAATTCAGAATTTTGTCTACTTTTCAGAAATGTATGGCTTTCCAGGATCCATTATTGGTTTCATACCCATTTCTACCATTAACTGGAAGGAGGTTGAAAGCACAAAAAATAGCAAAAATAGGCTATGTCCCAGAAAAATGCCAAAACTGTGTAAAAAAAGTTGGTTTTCTGACAAAAGTCTGCTTGTCCCTGAAAGCTGGGAAGATTTTTAGAGAACATATCTATTGAACTCCGAGCTCAAAATGGACCCCCAGATCAACTCCGTCTCGTCCTCCTGCTTCCACACCCTCCGCCTCCTACGTGAGACCTTCAAATGGATCCCCCTCGAACACAGAAAGACCGTCACTCACGCCCTGGTCACCAGCAGACTTGACTACGGCAACACACTCTACGCCGGAATAAACAAAAACCTCACCCGCAAGCTACAGAACATCCAGAACGCCGCCGCAAGACTGGTCCTCAACATGCCAAGACACTGCCTCATCTCCCAGCACCTGTGCACACTCCACTGGATCCCCATCGAGGCCAGAGTCACCTTCAAGATGCTCACCCACGCACGCAAGGCCCTCCACGACACCGGACCAGCATACCTGAACAGCCGACTCAATTTCCATGCACCCCAAAGGACCCTACGATCAGCCCAGCTCTCCTACGCTGTGGTCCCCCGCACCAGAAAGACCAGATCGGGAGGCCGCTCCTTCTCCTTCCTTGCGGCCAGAGCCTGGAACGCCCTTCCGCTCCACCTCCGACAGACAACATTGCTTCCCATCTTCGCAAGAAACCTCAAAACCTGGCTCTTCGACAGACCCTCTCCTTGATGGACTGGAACCTGCACCCCCCCACCCCCAGTGCCTTGAGACCCTTTCGGGTGAGTAGTCGCGCTTAACAAATGCCTGATTGATTGATTGATTGATTGATTGAACCACCTTAACTGTAAATGGCACGTGCAGTTACTTATGGAGGAAGAAACGGAAAGGAGGGCAGCTGCCCTGAGCCTCTTTGCACAAGCCCCAAACAAAAATCAACCAGTGCAGGAGACAAGCGTCAAGGATACGCCGCTACATGAAAACTTAGAAAACTAGAAAAATTGAAAAAATCCGAAACATCTAAGTGGGGGAAGCCATTTCTTTACAAGACTACATAGATAAAGAGATGGTTCTGCTTGGCCTCAGAATTTATACAACTCCATCATATGAATCATGAAACCCAAGGATGTTGGAAGAATGGGCTGAAAACTCAGCTATGAGCTCAAGGCGTATGCCTACTATTTTAGTCAAATATGCCTGGGAGGAAAAGGGAACCCCATCCTACTAGAATTTAAACAACTAGAGGAAGATTTTAAAACACATAATGAACAGGATGTGGTCAAAAAATACACAGAGGAGATAAAATCGAAAATCAAACTTTATGAAGAAGACATCAAAGCCCGCAAACAAAGGAAACTTCACAGAGACTGTGCAGACTACGAAAGTGGTAAGATCCTTACCTACAGCCGGAAATATGATCACCTCTACGAGAAAATGGCTCAAGGCGAATCACTTGAACAAACAAAGGGGACTATAAGCAGCTCCGAATCAGTGGCAAGCGGTGACACGGAGGTGGAGCTTTCCAGCTCTTCAGCAAGTACATCATCTAAAGGAGAAGTAGCAGTGAGGGCACAAGCTATTTTTTTAGACGAATACTGCCTCCCAACCTCCAAAAACACAAGGAAGGGGCAGGAACCAACAAAGCAGGGGAAGGACAGAAATCCATAAAAAAACGGTAGCAGAGAAAGCGACTCCAACAAAGGGAGCAAAAGAGGAAGAGGCAGGCCAATGGGAAGCAAGACAACTGGCTCCAAGCAACAACGATGGATGACAAAATAGTAAACAGAACTATCGTCAATCTTTCCCACCGTCCCCTCTCCCTCTTTGAGAAAAAGACACTGTGTTTAGGCTTATCTTTCTGCCCTTCCGATCACTTTTGCTATCCTAATACCAGAATTGACATCTTTAACTTGATTAGGAAGCTTAAACTCAAAAAGTGGCATCGTCTTAAAGGAAACGGAGGAGTTGAAACTAATACAATCAATGATCAGCCCTCTGAATACACCGAAAACAATTCCCACCTAGCCATTAGAGATATAGATACCCTTAGAACACTTCAAGAACTCCTAGTTGAATCAGACACAAAACCTGGAGGTACATATGGGGTATTGTGAGTCACGACAGACCGGTCAGCAGCGACTGACTTCAAGCCCAAATCAACCTTTTTCCCGAACACAGCACATGACAACATAGACTCATTTCATGACACCGTTACGAATGACCTTATGAAACTTCACCTACAGAGAAAAAAGATCAACGCATCACAGAACTTTACGAGAGAACAAAGAAGAGTAATCACAACACTTTCAGAGGACGATAACATCGTGATACGTCCTGCAGACAAAGGTGACAATATCGTGCTTTGGGACAGAGAAGCATACAGGAATGAAGCATTGAGACAGTTGAATGATACCAAATTCTATGTAAAAACACAGATGCAAGAATATAATGAGAGCATTATCTGCATATTGAATAAGCTAAAGGGCTGGAAAGACAGCAGAATACTCCAGTGGGAGGAATACTGCTATCTGAAACGCTACTACCCTAAGCTCCCTGTATTTTATCTTCTGCCCAGAATTCACACGAATCACACATTACCACCGGGCAGACCGATTGTCTCCTCAATAGGAAGCGTAGCTGAACACATTTCCAAATATGTAGGCCACTTTCTTTGAGATTATGTCACAGCCCTCCCTTCACACATAAGGGATACAAAAGATTTTCTGGGGAAGGTGTAAAACATAGAATGGGAGGATGACTATCTGTTAATATCTATGGATGTCAACTCCCTGTATTCCATTATCGATCACTCTCTGGGCATGCAATCCTGCTATAATTTCCTGAAGAACAGGGAAATTTGTTACCACGACCATACCTACATGTTGCTAGAAATTATGAGCTTCTGCTTGCATAACAACATGTTTGTGTTTGATGGGGCCATCTACAAGCAAGTCCTTGGAACTGCCATGGGGACTTGCTTTGCCCCAAGCTTTGCAAATCTTTTTCTGGGGGCCTGGGAGGAGGAAATCCTGAAAGGTCTAGAAGCAGAGAACAGGGAAGGGAAAGTGATCAAATGGCTACGCTATATAGACGACATATTCGTCATATGGAAAGGCAGTGAGACAAGTGCAGTAGAAACTATAAATGACCTTAATAGGAATGAACTCAACCTCAGTCTTACCTATACCATAAGTCAGGAAAGTATTGAAATCCTGGACATTAAAGTCGAGGTGGACTCCAGTCAGTACAACAGTAGGGAAAGTGTTGGATTGCAGAGGGGTAACATTTACTATTCTCACTGCAGTCAGTACAAAAGTAAGGACATTGTTGGATAGCTGAGGGGTAACATTTACTATTCCCACTCCAATGACTGTAACAGAAGGAAAAGTGTTTGATTGAGAAGGGGTAAAATTTACTATACCCACTCCAATCAGTACAGCAATAGGGAAAGTGTTTGATAGCGGATTGGTAAAATTTACTATTCCCACTCCAATCACTACAACAGTAGGTAAAGTGTTGGATAGTGGAGGAGAGAAATGTACTATTTCCACTCCAATAAGAGCAACAGTAGGGAAAGTGCTGGATTGCAGAGGGGTAAAATATACTATTCCCTCTCCAATAAGGATAATAGGAGGGAAGTGTTGGATAGCGGAGGGGTAAAATTTACTATTCCCACTCTAGTCAGTACAACAGTGTGACACGACATACTGCTCCACTGTATGACACACCACACCACTCTATGATACTTTACTTCAGAGTATGCTACGCAACTCTCTACTTCACTCCATGGCAATGTTCTCTTTGCCACTCCACTCTATGATACATTACTCCACTGTTCCTTACCCCACTGCACTCAACTCTACTGTTTGACATTTTACTCCACTCTATGCCACTGTATAACACTCCACTTAACGAAGCTCCACTCTACAACACTCTACTCTACTCTATACAAGTCCAGTCTACTACACTGCATGCCACTGTATGATACTTTACTCCACTCTATGTCAGTACACTCCACAGAACAACACTCTACGAGACTATCCATCAGTCTATGCCATGCTACTCTACTCTACAACACTCAAATACACTCCATTATTAATCACTCTGAACTACGTTACATCACGCCACTCGACTCCACTCCAATCTACTCCACTACGTGACAATTTACCTCACTCTACGCCACTGTATGACAATCCACTCTATGCCACCCCACTGTACGACACACTACTCCACTCTATACAACTTTGCTCTACATCATTGTACTACACTGTATGACACTATAGGACATGCCACTCCACTCGTCTCTATGACACAGCACTCTATTGTATGAGACAGCACTCATCTGTGCAACACTTTGCTCCACTGTACAACACTGTACTGCAGTCCACTGTGATGTAGCGCAAAATCCATTTTTCATTGTAGGGGTGTATCATAATCACACGCGTAGACAGCATCCGCATATCATTTTTTGTCCTATTGACCTAAATATTAGGATCTTGTAATGTAATAACCTGAATGTGATGTGTTTAGGCCTAAATGTAGAATACATTAAGACTTCCGTAGAAAATCAAATGTAACCAGCAGAAAACATTAACTGAAACGTTTGTGTTGTGCAACTGACAATCATATTATTATTGAATGTGTTTATTAATCATGTAATTTTACATGTAGAGGAAGATATTAAATGTACATGCCTCAAATTCTATATAACTTCGTAAAGCTCATATTCATTTCTCTAATGCATTTTCCCTGGAAGCTCTCGCATTAGAATTAATAGTTGAATTTCATGTGCATGTTAGATTCTGTTCTTTCTCACATTTGTGTTGCAGGTGGAAGAAGCGTTCTTGTTAGTTCAAATAATATCTTTGCTTTAGTAGTTCGGCAAGGAGAGAAGAGGATACATTGGGAGCTACTGCCGATATGGAAGACTGTTGTGTTTTCTCACTGGAGATGGCCTGGGTAGCAAGGTCATCGTGTACTGTTCTGTGGAAAATCACCTATGAGAATGTGGCCTGATCAGATGGCGTGACCTGAAAGGAATCATGGGAAGACACCTGTGATGTTGGAGTAATATAAGTAGGGAAAGAGCCCCACTTTCTCTCTGCCTTTGGAGAAAGAGCATCTGAGAATGAGCTCTGTCTCAGTAGCTTTAGGCTACCCGACCCACTGAAGTGGAGAGACTTCTTAGACTCCACACGCTGACAACTTAACCTATCTTGACCCGAAGAAAGCTTAATTAGGGATGTCATGTTAGCGTTAGTGTAGGGATAGATTAATGATTTATTTCCATCAACCTTTGCTGCAGGGGAACCTGAACTCGTGTTCCTTGATCTTTTGTATCCTGATTCTGGAATTAATTCTCTTGTGCATGGTGCACCATCTTAATCTTATTCGTAGGTTTGGATTTATGTTGGTTTCAATGTATTTCTCCACCCTCGTCTGAGGTGTCTGTATATCCAGTTGATTTTGGCTTTGTAGAAATTAACTAACCCTATTTAGTAGTCTGTGATTATTATGGGCCTAGAGAAGAGAAATTGAATCGGTTGAATAGGAGAAGAGAGATTGAATTGGTTTCTCTCCCCTCCACGCTCTCATGCTGGGAAAAAGTGCCATCGACTTGAGGTTCTAGAGCAGATCTAGAACATGCTTTTCCGGCTCCTTCAACTGTATTGCATACCACTCTACAGCTCTCCACT
This sequence comes from Calotriton arnoldi, assembly GCA_963921515.1. Lineage (NCBI taxonomy): Eukaryota > Metazoa > Chordata > Amphibia > Caudata > Salamandridae > Calotriton > Calotriton arnoldi. Next base: position 419,376 of record CAWUFW010009111.1, read on the forward strand.
ATAGGACACTACAGTGTGCAAGACTCGATGCCATTCTACTGTATGACAGTCCACTCCACAACATTGATCTATAAGACACTGTACTTCACTGAACTCCACTCTATGCCACTACATTGTACAACAGTCTCTTCCACTCTATGTAACTGTATGACACTCTACTATTTGACACTCCACTCCACGACTCTCAACTCCACAACACTGCAGTTGATGAAACTCAACTGTTTGAAACTCAACTGTAGTGTTCAACACACCCTTCCACTATACAAAAACACTACTCCACTCTACGATACTCCAATTCATTGTACTTCACACCACACCACTCCACTATACAACATTTTGCTTCACTGTACGCTGCACCACTCCACTCTACTCCAGTACACTCTAGACCACTGTACAACATTACACTCAACAACTCTACACTACATGACACTGCCGTCCACTTCATTGTAAAAAAACTCCATTTAACACCACTCAACTGAATGACACTCAAAACCAAGATTTAAAACAATTTTTTATTAAAAAATAAAAATCATTTAAATTAAATGAAAAATACAAAGGTTAAAAAATTATTGTTAGAAAACTTTATTAATTCTTTTATACAAACCCAACTTAAACTATTGAAATTTTAGAAATTCTAAACTTAGAACTTAAATTTAGAATTTACACATCACCTTCAAACTACTGTATGTCGCTCACCAGAGTACAGTCTTCTCACCTCACTTGCCACACTATATAACATTTCGTTTTGATTAAATAAATATATATATATATATCTATATTTACATCTATCTATATATTCACTGAAAAAACCATAGGTTTCAGGGACGTTATAGTTGGTTGGACATTTCACTTGTACAAAACCAGAGAAATTCGGCCGTTATAGTTAATAGAGCTAACTATAACTCGCACACCCGCAATGCACTGCTGATGACGTCACATATTACATCACTCATGACATGGTCAGTGACATCACTGATGACATCACTGATGACATCTCAAATGACATCACTGATGACATCATCCAGTGAATATGTGTTTCTTTAAAGTTTAAATATGTTTTATATATATATATATATATATATATATATATATATATATATATATATATATATATATATATATATATGCCAAGGTGTATTGAAGAATGAGTGGGTGTATAAGTGTCTGAATGTATGATTTAGTAGGTGCGTGACTGATTGTATAAGTGACTGATTAAGCGTATCTTACTGAATGCATGGGTTAGTGAGTAAACTGTGTAAATGTCTGTATCAGTCTGTCAGTTGGTGTATAAGCGGCTGCATGGGTTGGTGAGTAGCTACATGACTGTCTATATGGGTTATTGATTGGTTGTCTGAGTATCTGTAAGGGTGCCTGAGTGTCTTTGTGAGTGGGTGGGGGTGGATGACTCTGTGCATAGATGTGTGAGTGGGTGATTCACTGGATGTATGGTTCAAGAGTGCATCTGTGAAGGGCTGTATGGGTGCGTGAGTGTGTGTATGGGTGTGTTGGTGAGTGAATGGATGTCCCAGTGGTATATGTGTGAGTAACTACATATGTGAAAGGCAGTATATGTGAGTGTTGGAGTATATAAATGACTATATGTGAGAGTGAGTGATTGTGAGAGTGGCTGTATGGATGAGTATGTGCTTGTATCAGTGATTGTATTAGAGAGTAAGTATGTGTTAGTATTTATATAAATAAGTGAGGTGGTCTGTGTATAACTGTATAGGTGAGTAAATGGGTGTGATTAATTCTTTGCATGACTGAGTAGGTGTGTGAGTAAGTCTATGGATGAGTGGCGGTGTGTGAGTGTATGTATAGGTGTATGAGTGCATATGATAGTGCTGTATTGATGAGTGACTGCATGTATGAGTTACTGTATGGGTCAATGAGTGGATGTGTGTCTCTGTGTAGACCTAGGAATCACTGAGCGGGTACGTACTAACTGCTATTGGTCTGTCTATGCTTTCGATATTGGTAGTCTGTATTTTAGAGTGGGTGTATAAAAGGTTTTATTAGGGTGTGAGGAGGTGCATCAGATTATCACATGGATGATGTCATGAGTGATGTCATGAGTGATGTCATTTGAGATGTCATCAGTGATGTCACTGACCATGTCATGAGTGATGTAATATGTGACTTCATCAGCAGTGCATTGCGGGTGCGCGAGTTATAGTTAGAACTACTAACTATAACGGCCGAATTTCTCTGGTTTTGTACGAGTGAAATGTCCAACTAACTATAACGTCCCTGAAACCTATGGTTTTTTCAGTGAATTTCTGAGGTTTTTCAAATGCTAATTTCTAACTATAACGTGCCTGAAACCTATGGTTTTTTCAGTGAATTTCAAAGGTTTTTTAAATGCTAATTTCTAACTATAAAGTCCCTGAAACCTATGTTTTTTTAAGTGAATATATATATATATATATATATATATATATATATATATATATATATATATGCACAAAGTCAGAGAAAAACATTTTAAGAAAACGACTATGCTCTGCAAAGAAAGCTAGTTGGACAAATGAAGGTGGGCAGGCGGCCTACTGGGCAAGCATGAGTACCGCACCGCACAGCGCTGCATGGAAGCACTCTAGACGCTCCCACCTGAAGGAAGCGAGGCGCTATAGGAGCTCGGATGCAGCAAGCACACAAGTAGGAAAGACAGGATGACAACTAATCACGACTGTTAAAAAGTCCCTAAACACTCTTTGTGCGCATGAAATCGGCGTCATTGGTTAAACCGCTCATAATAAAACCCTTCTGAAGGAGTCAGGGGGTGCACGAAGGTGCGTACCAAGGGGGTGTCTGAGGTGCCACCGTCCTGCCTCATGGCACAGACAGCGCGGAGAGGACCCTGCCCAGGTCTCGGGCTGCCTCTTGGCCGGCAGCACAGGCTGGGGGTCTCTGACAGTTCTGGCTTGTGTCAGCAGAGTTCGCAAGAGGACCAGTTATGGCCCCTCTCTGAGCCTCCAGGCGGTGTGCACAAGTGCCTTTTGTGCACTTTGTGTGTCTTTGGTAGTTCGCGTCTGGTTTGTCACGCAATCGGAGTGGCACTGCACAGCGCTGCATGGAAGTACTCTAGATGCTCCCACCTGAAGGAAGCGAGGCACTATAGGAGCTCGGTTTCAGCAAGCACACAAGTAGGAAACACAGGATGACAACTGAATGCGTCTCTTAAAAAATCCCTAAACGCTCTTTGTGCGCATGAAATCGGCGTCATTGGTTAAACTGCTCATAATAAAACCCTTCAGAAGGAGTCAGGGGGTGCACGAAGGTGCGTACCAAGGGGGCGTCTGAGGTGCCACTGTCCTTCCTCGTGGCACAGACAGTGCGGAGAGGACCCTGCCCAGGTCTCGGTCTGCCTCTTGGCCAGCAGCACGGGCTGGGGGTCTCTGACAGTTCTGGCTTGTGTCAGCAGAATTCGGAAGAGGACCAGTAATGGCCCCTCTCTGAGCCTCCAGGCAGTGTGCACAAGTGCCTTTTGTGCACTTTGTGTGTCTTTGGTAGTTCGTGTCTGGTTTGTCATGCAATCGGAGTGAGTGTGAATGGATTTGTATCGAAGCCTCGGAGTGCTCATGAAATGTGAGGGTGGCTTTTTATTCTTTTTTATAACCATTTCCATTTGAATAGCACACAATGGAATATTTGGTTGGCATTGTAGCGTGCATTTTTTTTTAAACTACTTTGGAATTGTGAACCACTTTGTGTACAATATAAATGCGAGCTCTGAGGCGATATTTAACTCCCTGCCCCAAATGAAAGGATTTTTTACCTGTAGGAAACAAGCACGCCGTGCTGCACTAATGCGATTCATTGCAGGAGCCCGGGGTTAAAGAGCTGAAAAGGCTTTACAGCTCTGCGGATGTGTTTTATATTTGTTATTAAGGTCTCGGCTCTTTGGGCTGTTATGTGCTGGATTGAGGCCCTAACATAGGTGCGCCGTTTCAGACACACACATCCTTCGTGCCACAAAGACAGGCAGGCCCTTTCACCTACATTAGTAGCCCTCCCTTCACAAATAACGAGCAACAGAGGCTGTCCCTTATCTGACGTGTGCTCTGGGTGCAGAAGTCGGTCCATCCTAAATACGTCATATCCATGTCCAACAGTGACTAACCTACGTCACAACAAGTTCTTAGAAACAGACCCTTAAGCTCTTGGGATTTTCTCTAGCACAGGATTATTGATTTCTCCAAGAACTCATTAAATATGCATGAACCACTATTTCCTAAGGGTTCATTCCTGACGTCTTCCTCTGACCGACTTTACGTCAATACTAACATTCCAAGGCACCTATCAGGTATAAATATACCTCCCTTTGCCCAAGCAAACCAGAGGGGACCAAGACTTCCATGCCGACACTCTGACCTGAGACGCTGCAACCTGCATCATGCTATAGCTCCAGCTGGCAGAGGTCCATCCACCCATCCTGGGGTGTCCAGCTCGAGACCAGGATGAAGTCCCACTAAGGTAATGGGGTTAGACTAATTCCTAGGGGGATTCTTGGCTCTCTAAGACCTACACACATGCTAGGTACACTTAGGTACATCTAGTTAGGCATCATAGGGGTATAGGCTTTATCTTAATGCATTCTGTATTTCATGTATGTGTTCATTACTATTACACAATGGTAAAACTGTACCATGCATTTTTATTTAACTGCACTGCTGGCCATATTTCTCTGCTGCTGTCCAACAGTTGTTGCAGCACATATTACCAGTACTAGAATAACAACTGTGCAATAATTTTTATTGTAAACACACCTGACTGTTTTTTCTATGTACTTCTCTGAGATGAGTGACTGAATGAAAAGTAGTATATTGTTTCCACGATCCTGAGGGATCAGGGTTTTATGTTATGTGGTTGCCAGAAGCTATTCCCTTCTTGTTGTCAAGAAGTTTCTAGTGGCCTCTGAGCTAGCTGGTACACAGTAATTAAGTTTAATATACGCGATAGGGGCATACCGACCTCAGTCCTATGCCAAGCCTATAGTGTATGTTATTCCAATGCGCAGAACCTATCAGGGAAATAGGAACTACACTACAGGGCATCGCTCGCTGCCAGAGGTGGTGTGTTTAATAAAGAAGCACAAAGCCCATGCGCCAGACCTGTCCTTATCAATGAACTCCCGGTGTTGTGAGGGGCGGCGGCCCGGGGCACCCGCCCCATCTTTAATCTCATGCAGACACGGCTGCCCATTAGCGCGAGGGGCAGGTTGACTGAAGCAAGGAGGATGGAGGGGCTCCAGGGACCGGCCCCCAGCTGGGCTTACCCTATCCGGTCTTGGCTCTCATCCCCGGACCGGCGCTGGGGCTGTGGGGTATGTCAGTGTAATCTGCAGCTCCCGCTCTGTCTATGGATCACTAGCGCTGTAGTATCAGAAGGCAGAATTTATCAAACGCCGGCCCCCTCCCCGCTCTGTCAGATCTCTGTGTCAGACACGCGTTTATTTTCAAAGCCCCGGGGAGGTGGCAGTCCCCGGGGCTGCGGGGGCCCCCGTGGGCCCCCGCAAATTTAATACCCATTGCCCCCAGGACCTGGCCCACCGGGGGGCCTCAGTAAAATGAAGCGCGGGAGCCCACGCTTCTTTTTTTTTAAAACTTTCGGCGGGATTCGCGACCCCAACGCAAATTCTGCCGTTTTTTTTTTTTAAACAAATGCTTTTTTGGGACCCCCTGAGCAGGCCTAGGGGGTCAGGGTGTTTCTACTTTTTTAACCTCTTTTTCACTGTTTTCTTGTGACTCGGTTCTATCGATCCATTTGTGTGTGCCAGACTTGTACACCCCATTTCTTCGCCCTTTTACCTTTACATTTGTACAAACCCATCTCAAAATTAAAAACAAAAAACAATTTGGCATACCAGGCTTGCAATGAAAGGGGATCTGCATCGTTCCATTTTGTTGCAATCAAAATTCGCAGAATAGCAGTTACCATAAAGCAAAAACAGACATGGATTGATTCCAACTGTAAATTTTCATCACAGCCTAGTAGCATCATAGTTAAAGTTAGTGGGACTGGGCGTGAAATAGTTTTAAGCAGAAAGGATTCGACCGCCTGTTTTAATTCATTAAGTTTGGCACATTCAGAGAACATGTGTACGATATCTGCAGGGCCTTTTGTACACCTTGGGCAATGATCATTTTCCCGTTTCCCCCAAGCGAACAATCTCGCGGGTGTAAAATATAGATTGAAAACTTTTAAAATGTTGCGCTTTTAGGTTAGCTGATAAAAACACAGTTTTAGACAACCACAATGATCTACTTAGATCTACATCCTGGTTCCCCAATTTATCTGCCCATATTGTTTCGACTCTGGAGATGTCATCATTGTTTGCCATAAGCATAATGGAATATAGGTCCTTAATGGAAGGGTATTTAAAGGCCAAGCGCTCTAACATCTGAATTCTACCCTTGTTTAAAACCTGTGGTACTAAGGGACGGATTGTCTCCCTTATTTGGGCATATTTAAAAAAGAATTAGATTCCACCCCGTACCTCTCTTGAAGTTCTTTAAATGAGATGATCCCATTCAAATCCAGCATGTCGCCTATACTATTGACCCCTGCCTGTTCCCAACTTTTCCCCATAATGTCATATAATGGGGCAGCAAAACGCGATGACCTCCACAAGGAGATATATCTTTGTACCTTTGGGATTTCTAAGTGTTTGCACACTTTGTGCCAAACTTTCCAAGCTGCCCTGAGAGGCTTAAACCGGGCTTTTTTATAATAACTCCCCTCCAACTGTCTCAAGAGGATCCCAGGTGCGGCGCCACCAATGGCCAGTTCGAAAATAGATGGTGGGGTTTCATCTTGGCAATGCGGGGATGGCTCTTTCTTGTATTTAAACAAAATGCCCATTTGCTGTAGCATTATGGCCCAATAATAGTATAATAGATTAGGGACTGCCAATCCCCCCCTATCTTGCGGTAATGTCATATGTGTGATGGATCTCCTGATCTTTTTGTAGTTCCATATGAATTGTGAAAACATCCCATTAATACTCTTTAAAAAAGTGTTTACTGGTTCCAAAGGTATACAGCGAAGTAAGTAAAGAACCTTGGGAAACATCATCATTTTTATTACATTGCTTCTTCCTATAATAGAGAGGTGTAGATTATCGATTCTCCTGAGGTCACGACCAATCTTCTCTATAAGAGGTGCTGCATTAATAAGCCAAATGGAGTCAACCTGAGCAGAGATAGCAATCCCAAGATAGGTTGCTGTCTCCGTTTTGCGGGGGTCCTGACAGAGCGTATTTTTAGTACAGACTATCTTGGTCTTATCCGTATTTAAGCCATACCCAGAGTCTCTACCAAATTCCCGGGCCAACTCCTCGATCCTTACTAATGCACCAGTTGGGTCAGGGGTGATAACAGCTATATCATCAGCATATGCTAATACCTTGGTTTTAAACCCCCTGACCACAACTGATCTGATATCTTGATCTTGAATAATTGCATTTATGAGGGGGTCGATGTACAGTGCAAAAAGGATAGGGGAACCGGGACAACCCTGTCTTGTTCCCCGGGCTACCGGGATCTTTTCTGTTTCCCTACCCATAAGTTGAATCCTTGCAGAGGATTGGATGTACATAGCTTTTATAGCTGTTAGTATACGTGGGCCAAAACGCTTTTTTCGGAGATTATCCCAAAGGTATGTCCATTCAACCTGATCGAACGCTTTTTGAGCGTCGAGCAATATAAGGGACATCTGCTGCCCTTTAACCTCTGCTATGTCAAATAGAGAAATTGCTCGACGAATATGATCTGTGGTCCCTCTTTCTGGTATGAAGCCGTGTTGCCACAGACTTACCAAAGGTGTAATGATTCTGGCCAGTCTGCACGCTATAATTTTAGAATAGAGTTTCTTGTCGGCATTTATCAGAGTTATTGGTCTATATGAAGACGGATCATCTGCCATTTTCCCTTTCTTTAAAAAGAGGAAAATATTGGTCTCTTGCCATGACTGAGGCGGAATACCCCTGAGCTGAACCGCTAAAAATAAATCCAAAAGGATGGGGGCAAGTTCCGACTGTAAAATCTTATAGATTTCCACAGGGATACCGTCCGGACCTGCTGCCTTACCAGAGGCCATCCCTTGGAGCACGTCTTTAACTTCCCCTATTGTCATAACTTCCTCTAGTTCCTGCATGACAGAAGGGGAGTTTACCTCAGCTTCCAGCTGTGTCTCAGCCGATATATTGTGCCTTGATTGATACAGCTCCCTGTAAAAATCTGCAAAGATTTTGAGTACTTCTTGCGGTTCCGTGGCCACGGACCCGTTCTTCCCTTTGAGTCTCACAATACTATTTGCCACTGCCCTTTGTCTGAGACGTAATGCCAGATGTTTACCTGTGGCCTCACCGTACTCATAGTTATCTCGAGCATGGGTTTGATATATTTTGGCCACGGTATTACTAGCTTTATAGAGGGCACTAACATCAGGAAACTACCAAAAGTACTGTCAGACCACAATCCGCTGATGTTGGAAATACCATCACAGGGAGGCGCTCAGACATCCACCAAATGGACTTTGGATAGGAAATTGCTGGTCACTGAGGGGTTTGTATAACATATCAGGGGGTGGACCCATCAGTACTTTGATATGAATAGGTATAGTACGTCCAGGGAAATGGTATGGGACGCTTATAAGGCGGGGTTAAGGGGAGAGATTGTTAGTTTTGTAAGTTTCCGGCGGAAGCAGCAGAGGGAAGAAATTCAGCAACTAATGGATGAATTGTCTAAGTGTGAGGAAGCGCACACAGTGGCAATCGCGCAAAAACAAGAGGAACTAAATAAACAATTAGGTCTTGAAGCCTTAAAGTTTAAAGCTAAAATTAATGGTATCTTTAGTAATACCGTGGTCAAAGGTTTTTAAATGCTAATTTCTAACTATAACGTCTGTAAAACCTATGGTTTTTTCTGTGAATTTCAAAGGTTTTTTAAATGCTAATTTCAAACTATAACGTCTGTAAAACTTATGGTTTTTACAGTGAATTTCAAAGTTTTTAAAAAATATTAAACTACTATTCTGCTATTTGTCATTAGCACTGTTTTTTCTATCTTTTCCACTACAGAAAATAAAATAAACTGTAAAACTGTTGTGTAATGTAATTTATTTCACAAATTACAGTGTTACTTATCAAATAATACAACATAATTTAACATTTTGAAAACATATTTTTCTCCCTTTTTCTGCTATCAGATTCTACTTAACTTCACTATTCACAGTGATGTCAGTGTAGTATCATCATAAACAGCTGGGGAAAAAAACAATCAACTAGATTGTTAAAAAAAAAACAAATCACTAATTCTTGCAACCACAATACGAAATCAACACAAATAACACATCCAATACTATTTCCAATTTTTAAATCTTACCTTTACTCTGTAGTTTCTGTTCACATTTTTCCTCAAGGCCAAATAATGTGTGGAATTTTTTTTTTTAAATCATCCAGTATGAATTCCTTAAAGCATCTTCCCATTTTCCCTCTAGGCCGAATAATGTATCTAAAATTTTTGTTTCAGAAATATCAAGTATGAGTTGGGTAATATATAAGCCAATCTCGGTTTTATTTCCAAGTGTGTATCGTTGCAGTGACTCCAACCATTATTGCATTTAAAATATACAGTATAATGAACACATGTGGTAGTAGCTCCAGCATGGAAAACAATAGCCAGTGTTGCGAAAGGTCTTCCAGAAATAAATACTTGACTAGCAACAACATTTTTAATTTTCGTTTCCACGTATCTTCCATTTGGTCTACATCTTTGTAGCATTAAAATTAGATATTTTCCATATCTTTGTAGGCATAATGTAGATAACTTTTCTGATTGAAAACGAGAACATTTCATATCATGATTTGCTTCTTTTACTAATTTCGGAAAAGGTACAGATTTGCAGTCAGGTATTGTTAAATATAGAAATCGTTCTCTGTCAACTATAGTGCTTGAAGTTAATGAACACTGTTCACATTTGTGATCCCATTTGTAACTGAGTCCAAATAAACTCTCAATCTGGATTCCTTCATCTTCTAATACTCCAAGCATAACCATCATAAACTCTTGTGCATCTTGTTGTATATTAGGGCTGAACGTTAAAGATCCAGTACATGTATCCAAGAGTTGTCGAATACCAGAAGCAGTATGGATCTTACTTCTGTCAGTTCTCAATTGTTCAAATAAATATAAAGTGCAGAACATAATCTTTTTTCCTGACTTTCCATAATTTCACCATAAAGATCTTCTAGATAAAATATAACGTTTATAATAACATTACCATAGCAGTTGACACCAGAAGCATTTTCTAATTTGTATCCCACATCATCACTTGTTTGTATTTTCTGTTTCTTTGCATCTTTTCTTTTCTCTTGAATTTTTTTCTGCTTTTCAACCACACTTGATTCATCAACATGTTTGCGTTTTGAACACACAACACGTTTTTCATAAATAGGATATTCACCTAAAGTTGGTGCATAAAGTCTTCTTAAACGATTATATTCTCTTACACAATTTACATCAGCACTAACCTTGTTTTCATCGAAATCAATTAAATACAAACCAGACAATGTTCTAACTCGAGATAATGCAACATATGCCATTCCCTCTTTAAACACAGTTCTTCCAACATTTACTAAAGCATCATCTACACTTAAACCTTGAGATTTATGAATGGTTATTGCATATGCTAAACAGAAAGGAAACTGTTTTCTACGAACATACAAGTCTTTTACCAGCAAAAAACATACAGCACAACGCCCAATCTGTTTTACCTTTGTAATCTGATCAAATTTAATTTTCAAGAATTCAAGTGCATTTCTGTTTTGATATTTTACAAATTCAACAACTTTCCCTATTGCTCCATTCACTAAACCTTCTTCTATATTCAATTTACGCCTTAAAATTACCCGACAGTTTATACATACATCTACATTTTTTTCTAAGCCAGCAGTTTTTGATACAGACTTTTCCAAAGAATCCAATTTAGTCTGTAGTTTATTTGAAAGAAGAATTGTTATTCCTTGATGCTCGATTTCATCAATAGCTTCAATGTGAACTATTTCTTGATTTTCCAATTTCAGAAGCTCTTGATTAAATGTATAACACTCTTCCACTGTAGGCATTATGCAAAGTATATACTTTTTTCTGCAATGTTCTTGTACAGTACTGCTGCTGGTGTGTTTTCAGTTGTAAACAAGTTCTTTAGTAGACGACTTTGTAAAGCTTGTTTACCATGTTTGCTTAGAACACCAATTCTTACATCTTTCAGAATATTTCCATAATCTTCATCACTTGCTTGTCGCATATTCTGATTGAGTTCTTTATATTCAAAATTTAACCAGAGATTCACATTTCCAATACTTCCCAAAGATTTCCAAGTGTCTTCATGTAGAAGAGTTTTAAAGACTGGTTCTCTTTTTACAGGAGTTAGTTGTAGCAGATCTCCAAATACAATTAAATGTTTTCCTCCAAAGAGAACGTCGTAATCTGTTTTTAATACCTGTTGCATTCTTAAATGAACGAAAGCAAGCATTAAATTTGAGACCATGCTCACCTCATCAATAATTAAAAGTTTCATCTTCTTCAGCACTCTTGTCACTTCTTAAGAAGCTTCTCCAGACAACTTCTGATATTCTAATTTATTATCATGCTCAACTGGTAACATCAGTAATCTATGCAAAGTAATTCCTTTAACATTGTGCGCAGCTAATCCAGTTGGAGCTGTTACCACACAAGATAAATGTGAACCACTAGTTTTTTTAAGATAACTGTCAAAACTTTAATTAAAAAACGTTTACCCGTTCCAGCTTGACCACTGATGTACATCAGAATAGGTTTAAATGATGAACATACACATTCTTTTTTTTCATGGAACAAACCATGTTCTATCTGTTCTCTCACTTGTACATGTATTTCTTTCTGTTCAATATTTACTTGTTCTTCTAACTTTTCTAATGTAATATTCTCCTCTTGTGCTTGTTGCATTGCAATTTCGACTTCATGCACAGCAATCGCTGCTTCATTTTCCACTATTGGTTGTCCAAGTGGATCTTGACTACATGGACCAGAACTTTGACTATCTTGAGAACTTTCATTTGCAACTTCAGCTGTAATAGCCTTTTCCTTTTCAACTTCATCATTCAACATTTTTAAATATGTAGGGAAAATTGAACATGTAATGCTATCTTTACATGCATTAAAAGAATCTTCGTAACAGTCGAAATCTCCAAGTAATTCACTTTCGCTACGCCATGGTTTGAACAGTTAGAGAAGTGCTAAATAGTAAAATTCTCGCTTGTCTGGAGATTCAGAACTGAGTTTCTTGTGGTTGATAAGGTTACCTGTTGTTTGTTTTACTAAACATCCATGACATCCAACTACTGCATATTTTCCTTCTTTTAAATTCTGTTTAACATTTCTTTTGAAGCTGCAATGTTGAAGTACTTCATACAGACATAGCTGTTCCAGATTGCGACTCCTTTTCGGATAGTATGTATCCAACATATTAGTTTTAAGAATTTCTGTACTGTCTGGTTCATTTGCTGCTAAGTATTCAATTTCTTCTAATGATTTCAACACTCTATTTCGTGAGCAGGCAAGACCTAAACTTACCCAAATGATCCCTCGTGATTTTGAATATAAACTTGAAGAGGACAAGCGGTCTGAACATTCATAGGATCCAATTTCTCTGTGGGAAAGCATTTTCAAAGTAAAGCTGTACAATTTTTTGCTAAGGCTCTTCTCTTGTGCAATTTCTTCCCACATTTGTTTCATCTCAGTTTTTTCTGATTTCGTTATATATGATGTAACGTAGCGTGCAACAGCAATTGAGTTGTGTGCAACATACTGGATGTCCATATTTGCCTTCCACATTTTTAAAATAACCGGATTGTAGGCATTAATATACTTTGACAGTTCTGTTCTTTTCAAGTTGTAGGTATTCTTTCGAGATTTGCGAGTTATTGTGTACCTTACAGAAGAAAAAAAAGAATTTACTCTTCCTTTAGAAATTACTGGACGTGGAAATCCAAACCGACACTTGGGATAAAATTTTCCTTTAGACTTGTATTTTCGTCTGCAGTACTTTCCACAACCGTGACTTTGGAAACGTAAAACTTGCTGTCTCAAGCTTCTATCTCCTCCTTCTCTTGGAATCTCACATGTCACATACTGTTCAATGAAAGACAATACTATTTCATCTGAATCAGTTCCAAATTTAGGTGCATCCTTGATCCACAATAGCATATGTATATGAGGAGCACCTCTCGCTTGGTACTCCTTTCTCAAAAAGAAATCGGTAACTTCTTCAAGAGGTGGATTCTTTTTATTGCAGATGAAAGACATCATAGCTTGAAACCTATGATTAAAATATCTGCACACATTTACAGGAGCCAAAGAACACAGTTCTCCAGGTGTCTTCATTTCAACATTCTTTATATTGGAATTTGCTTCTCGTAGAAATTCAAGCAAATCTTCCCATGCATACTCTGCACAGCTAAGTGTCACAAACCATGTTGGTGTACCTAAGTTCTGTAACATACACTTCAGTTCTCCATGACGACGATACCAATACTCATTTGTTCCTCGTTGACATGCCATCAAATTAATTAACTGTGCTTCTAAATTTTCATCTGTTTGTTGAACTTTCTCCACAAATTCTTTCGCTGAAAGAAGTGATTGATGAACTCCAGCTTTCAGTATGTGGTTCACTGCATAGGATAGAATAGACAGATTACTTTCAAACAAAAGGTGAAATATATATGGTATACACTGCCGGAATCTAGGATCTTCAGAGTATAATCTTGTTGAGCAATTTTCTGAAGCTGTAATCCGTACAGGTCGGTCATCATATCGTCCACCTTCTCCAGTAGGAAACAGCTGTGGAAAACAACGAGTAACTAAGCTTTTCTCCCATACACTCATTGGAGTTCCCTTTGCTTTTTTCATTTGAAATAACTCAATGCTGTTTCCTATTACTTCTTTTGAATGTAGAGGACATATTGTGTAATGTTCATAAATCTCTTCACTCCTTGACTTGTCCACTTTCTCTATTTGACCACTTGAAATTTCAGATTCATCTTCCAAACTTATTACCTGTTGTTCCACATTTACACTTTTATAATAAATATTATTCTCCACAAGATATAACATAGCCTTTTGAAGTTTTTTAACATCCACAAATTCTTGCCATATTTTCCGACTCTTTGTTGGTACTCCATTTACTAGAATGACTACTGCTTCATTTTCATCTTTGTCTCCACCAACAATTTCAATATTTTTCTTAAAATCCAAAGGTAAGTACACTACTCTTTCTTTCAGCCCTCTTTGTAAGTCTGTTGGTGGCAGTTTACCTGTTTTAGGCTCATTGCGAATTATAGTTTGAAATGGATGAACAGATTGAATTAGAACTGACTCATATGTATTCAAATCTGCCAGTTCCTCCGGAATAGCTACTAATTCTAACTTATTATGTATTGCTCTAGCGGGCATTTTGTTCTCTTCTAATTTGTTATAACAATATTTACAAATACGTTGATCACTGCCTAACTCAAATTGACCTTCCACTAAAAAGTAAGTTGCAAATTCTTTCCATTTATCATTATTCTTCTTTTCAGATTTCAAATACAAATCAACATTCCTAGTTTGAGTTTTATAATTAGTACGTCGACAACAAACACAAACATAGTTTGGAATTTCAGAGCACACTATGTTAAACTTTCCAATTTCTTCTTCAAACTGATCAATCATAATCACTTTCCCATCTTCTTCAACATCTGTAATTGTCAAACTTTCACTTTCTATACACTGCTCTTCTGAACCAAAATATCGGAACTGAATATCATCACACTTTTTTTGTACATCTGATAAAGAACCGTGTAAAAGAGCTGTATTCAGTTCACCTAAACATAATGCAGGACTTATTACATAGTACAGTTTCCTTTCAAACTTCTGCATTTCTGAATGGTGTACTGCTAACATCCTTAAGTGATGAAAAACACTTTTCTTGAAAGACAAGCCAGAGAATGCCCATGTTTCTCAGTATATTTTCTTACATTACATGGATCTAGTGTTTGTACAACCTAATCTTCTGTTTTACACTTTTCTGTGTATAATCTCCTAACAAATTTCGCATTATATCAATAGATTCCTGTTGAATACTACAAATACTGCTACAACCCCACTTATACACAGGAGCTTGTGTGCGTTTCCCTTGCACTTCTTCAGCTATTAACTGTTCTGCACTAATAGTAACCATTTCCTCTTTTGGGACAGGACAACTGCAAATGGTAAACTTTTTTCTTGGAAGTAACTCTCTTCATTAAAAAAAGGTTCACTATTAGATGTATGTTTCCATTTTCCACTGAAGAATTTACAAAAGTTGCTTCTGTTCACACGTCTTTTTTTTTTACTTTTGTCTTTCAGAATCTTCATTGTTTTATCCAACACTTTCATCCTCTTCAAAATCAAAATGAATATTTTTTGTTTTCACTATGCTTTCAACACACTGTTTCTGTTTCGATTGCAGCACCTTCTTTTTATATTTGCGGCATCCTTTTATTAAATTCTGAATTACTCTATTTCGAAAAAGTCTTTGACGAATTTCTTGAAATTGTTTTTGTCTACGGGTAACAAATACTCTTTCCTTATCATGTTTTTTTCTTGCAATTTGAAGTCGAAGTCTGCTTCTCCTTGAAAAATTCTTCTTTTTCCTTTGTGTGATGTTATTTTCATTAAATGTTCTTAATACTTTTTTTTTAAAATTGTCTAGTGTTTTTACCAGAAGAAACTCTTTTTGTAGTACTCTCATTTACTTGTAATCCACATTTTTGACTTTTCTTTAAGTAGATTGCCTTTTTGTCTTTCCTTTTTTTTTCAGTTCTTCTAGGCATTTTCAATTTTTAATCCAAACAAAATAATTTTCTGAGAAAGAAAAAAGTTTCATTTATTTCTTATATCTGTTCAATATGTCAAAATAATCACATACAATTATATAAGTTCCACTGGCGGCTTGCAGAGGAAATGCTGCATGGTACTGGAGTGGAATAAGGGAAAAGTAGGGTGGCAGGTAGTGTCATCGGACATACAGCATGTATTTATTGGATTATTTAGATTCATCTTCCCATTTTATTTGTGACTCCACTACCTCCTACTGTTCCCCTCGCCCCCCCGCCCCACCCCACCCCAGCGTCCCATGCACCCCAGCGTCCCACAGCACTTCCTCTGCAACCCACTACAGATAACTTTGTAGATACTATTTTGTAAAATTGTTATCTGTATACTTAGAGTGATATTCTCAACTAAATGGCACATGTAAACGTTACCCTTATTAGTGTAACACTTCAATCGGCAACTTAGCAAGCATAGCACTGCACCATATTAGCAAAGATATGGTACAGGCTTACATTTCATTGTGGATGTACATAAACAAGTACAGATCAACTGTTAGAGAGCAACAAAAACCACCGACATGGAGATGGAGAGGGGGGAAAGATTAAGTAAGGTGTTATTCCCATTTTGGTAATCTGCCAGCCCAGTCATGTACGGAGCTTTAATACCAGCAGAAAGCCTCGTAATTACGTTAATTTACATTTACGTGTGCTTTAGCACTGTAACCAACACTTTGTACCCCTGAGACTACTATTTATAAAAATAAACAAACAGAGCTTTATCTAGTATAAAAATAGCACACAGTGGGTGTGAGTCGTCCCCCCCACCCACACAGGCTGGCTCGTAGAGGGAGAGCTGCGGGCCGCCGGCTGCTAGAGGGACATATGCATTCCGGCTCGCAGATGGAGAGCTGAGGGCCGGCTCGCAGAGGAACAGCTACAGACCGAGTCGCATAGGGAGAGCTGCGAGCCATCGGCTTGCAAAAGGATATCTGCAACCGCTGATGTGGGGCGAGGGAGGGTGAAGGGAGTATCTGGCAGAGGGAAAGCAGCGGTATATTTCCAGTGTTGGCTTGCAGAGGTAGAACTGCGGGCCAGATGGCTTCTCGAGGGAGAACTGCGAGCCATTGGCTTGCATAGGAACAGTTGCGTGCCAATTCGCAGAGGGAGAGCTGCGGGCCAGCTCGCACAGCAACAGCTGCGGGCTGCTGCAGGCCGGTGATGTGGGGGGAACGAGGGTGAAGGGAGTATCTGGCAGAGGTACAGCTGCGGTATATTTTCTGTGTTGGCTTGGAGAGTTACAGATGCAGGCCTGACGGCTCGCAGAGGGAGAGCTGCGAGCCAACGAGCTGCCTCGCAGAGGCAGAGCTGCGAGCCGAGGGCCTGGCTTGCAGAGGGAGAGCTGTGGGCCGTCGGTCGATGGGCTGGCTCGCAAAGGGAGAGCTGTGAGCTGACCGGCTGGCTCGTAGAGGGAGAACTGCGGTATATTTCCAGTGTTGGCTTGCAGAGGCAGCCCTCCCTCTACGAGTCAGCCAGTTGGCTCACAGCTCTTCGTTTGTGAGCCATCGGGCCCGCAGGTTTATCTGTACAAGCTGTTGGGTCCTTAACTCTACCTCTACTAGCCAACACTGCGAATATAACGCAGCTCTCCCTCTACGAGATACCCCCTTCACCCTCCCTCGGCCCGCATCAACAGCCCACAGCTATCCCTATGCAAGACAACGTCTCGCAGCTCTCCCTCTGCAAACCATGGTGCCCGCAGCTCTACCTCTGCAACACAACACATCACCAGCCCGCAGCTATCCCTCTGCAAACTAATACTGATAATATACCACAGGTGTCCCTCTCCGAAATACCTCCTTCACTCTCTCTTGGTCCGCATCACCGGGCATTCCATGTTATATCTAACAGTATGATCAAATTATTCAAACCATGCGTACATACATAAACCAAGGTACATATTTACTTTCTGTATTTGCTCTCCATTTAATGTCTGCAACTTGTAAACGTGCTAGCAGTACAACACCTCCCTTAGCTTATATTTAAATATACCTCTCTGTGTAAAAAATCAGCCCACAAGCTGTACACATAATATATCTGGTTTTTGTTTTTTCTGCCTTAAACTAATAACAGATAAATAACCCCCCTCTCCCTCCACCACTATTTCCAGACCAAACATAATTTCCAAACGTGCAACATTTTCTTTATCTCGGCCAAATTTATTTCTCAACACAAATCAATGCCGTATCTGATTTACAAAACTACATACTAGTTTAAACATAACAAACTATACTGCTTATTTGTTACCTCTGTACCTTACTCCTAAAACCATGTAATCTTTCAAACATATGTCACGTCACTTTTGTACCATTGAAACTGATTACGACCTTCTCTTTACACTAAAGATCCCACGAACATGCCAATAAAGGTATAAGTGCTATTTTCATACTAGATAAAGCTCTATTACTTAATTTTTATAAACACTACTGTTTGGTGCACAAAATGGGGGTGACACATGAGGAGAGTAAACGGAGGTGTAATTCCTAAACTTTTATTGTACCGTTCCTTTAATATACGTATATTGAGGGTTTTAAGTGGGATGAAAAAAATGCGGGTGTCTAAAAGGGGTAGCAGTGTTCAGCACCGGTAAGACCCAGCCCACTTAAATTAAAGTCCTGCGTATATTCAGCACAGAGACACACCCTAACAATTTTCATCACTTATAATCACAGTTAGTTTACTAGTGTGAAAAAATCGTACAGAAAATTTACTAAGAACATTTTTATTTCTTTTTATCTCTCACACATTAATAAAATATCTCTTGTAAAGAAACGCCCCTCTCCACCCTTATTTCGTACCAACGAGCAATAAATAATCCCTTTACCAGCATCTAGTCACTAACTACTAATACTGTGCACTGTACCCAATTGTAAAGCAGAAATAGTGTTTCGATTATATCTTAAAGTATCATCAAATGATTCAAACCATGCATACATACACAAAGCAACGTGCACGTTTACTTTGTCCATTTACTCTCTATGTAATCTGTGCACATTCTGAACGGGTTCGCAGTATATCACCTGTCTTTACTTATACTCAAATGTCCCTCACAGTGAAAAAAATGACATCACAACTTATGCATATTTAATATTTCCAACATAATACAGTGCAGTTTTATACCATTGAAACTGATTGCAACATTCTCTATATAGTACAAATTCTACCAATACGCCAATAAACCTATAGGTGCTATTTTTATAATACAAAAAGCTGTATTAGATTATTTTTATAAACAGTACTGCTGGGGGCACAAAATGGTGGTGCAAGGTAGACAGAGTAAATGAAGGTGTAATTCCAAACTTTTTATGTATCATCCCTTTACTATACGTATATTAACAGCTTTAAGTGGGATGAAAAAATTGGCGGCTCTCTTAAAGGGGTGGCGGAGCTCAGTACTGATAAGACCCGGAACACTTAAACGCCTGCGTATATTCAGCAGAGGAACACACCCTGACAATTACTATCACTAATAATCACATTTACTTTAGCGCTGTGAACAAAATCGTACAGAAAATATACAAAGAACATTTTCATTTATTTTTTGTCTCTCACATATTTAAAGAAAATGACTTCTGAAGAAACGCTCCCCAACAACTTAGATTTCCTAAGAACACCCAAATGCAAAGCCTCGCAGTACCACACCAGCCTTGACTCACATTGAAATCTACCTCTCAGTGTTAAAAATGAGACTACAAACTGTGCACATAACATTTCTGCTTTTTGTTCCATCTCTGTTAAGTTAATAACACATGAATTTTCTACTCTCACCCCTTCCCCACTATTTCCAGACTGAGCATAATTTGCAAACATGCGACATTCTGTTTATGTCGCCGGAATAGATATACAAATCCAAATTTACGCTACATCGAATTTTCAAAACCATACAGTCTTTTACAGATGACAACTTACACCTTTTCTTTGTGAAAAACTCCTAAACATATATAAAGTACTTGTTTTACAGTTAGTTGCACATTATGCATATTTTAGAACCAATAAAACACCAGACTTTACTAACACTATGTTATTTAGAAATAAAAAATACTTTCAAAGTTAAAAATATCATCTCAAATACTTAACCACTACTACAGAACACATAACACACCTTCTTAATTTCTAACTTACCTTCGTAGTTGGTATGCAGATTTCAAATGTCACAAACGCATGCAATTCTTTTCTTGTCACACAGTACATGTAATGCACCGCTTTCATCAAGAATGGAACCAGTAATGGCACAATTTCCCTGTTGCTCCACACATAAATACATGTAAAGAACAAATCAGAATAGTTCCTTAATTTTTTTAAATTGCAAAACTTCTCTTTATTGGTTATTTTTGAACTTTCCATATAAACAGTTTTTCCAAGGACACATACAGGTGAAAAGTTCAACGTATTGTATCAACACTTTCTAGAACATTCTACGACACGTGCAGGTTAAACGTTCATCATTTTTTTAAACCTAACGATATTTTTTATGCAACATTTTCTCCAACATTTAACGGCACTTGCAGGTCAAAAGTTCACCATTCTTTCAAGTTCGAACTGCACCTTCCAAATACAATTAGCAGGTGTGGTTGAGCTGAGCAAATATTATCCTATAATATGTACTCCACGTATGAACTGCTTTTTTATTAACCAATGACAAAGATGCTTTTCCTCAAAACTAATATGCACCCTACTTTTTAGGAAACAATACATTTCATCTCCCAATCAGTTAACGTTTTCTATGTAAAAAAAAAAGTAGTTCCCCATCTTTAAACATATCTATCATTCTACGAATGGACTGCATGAGCTACAGACATTTATCCATATCTTCTAGCCATACCTTCAAAATGCTAGTGTGGATTGTAGGACATAGCTATGTTTTCTGGTGCAAGAGGTATGCAGAACAGAGACATATTGACTTAGACCTAGGTTTACAAAATGAGAACATTAAATGGTTTGCACAGAGAGGATTGATGTGGCACCAATTGCTCCCTTTGGTTGAAACCTGTTTGCATCTCCAACACCCTGATCTCATGATTGTGCACTGTGGTGGTAACGACCTAGGCACATTGACTGGGGTAGGTTTGGAAATGCTTATGAAGGACACCTTTGGACATGTTACTTTTGCCTCAAACTGTCTTTGTATATTCCAATATATGCCAAAGACAGAAGTGGAAATGGTCAAACCAATTTTGTCATAAGATTGAAAAAACTAGGAAGAATGTCAACAAAGCTGTGTCTGCATACCTCAGAGACCATAGAATGGGGTCGATCTACAAGAACAACATACGTTTTGATATGGCTCATATCCACAGAAGTGATGGAGTACACTTCACAGATGAGGGAAACCGAGTTTATCTGATTAACCTGAAGCTGTGCATCCGCACTTACATGTAGCTCCAACTAATAAACACAAGGGCTCTTTTTAGAGCCACCTTATATTCTCAATTTCAGCTCGCAGAGTGTCAACTGCGGTCCGGCTAGCAGAGGGAGACCTGCGGGCCGTCGGGCAGGCTCGCAGAGGAAGAGCTGCGGCCCGTGGGCTCAGCTCGCAGAGGGAGAGCTACGGGCAGTTGGCTCGCAAAAGCACAGCAGCGTACTGGCCCGCAGAGGGAGAGCTGTGGTCTGACTCACAGAGGGAGACCAACGGGCCAACAGGCCTGCTAGCAGAGACACAGCTACGAGCTAACCGGCTGGCTCGCAGAGATACAGATGCGGGCCCACCGAGCTGCGACCCGACGGGCTGACTCGCAGAGGGGGAGTAACGAACCGATGGACCTGCTACCAGAGACACAGCTATGAGCTAACGGTCTGGCTCACAGAGATACAGCTGCAGGCCCGAGCTGCGACCCGACGGGCTGACTCGGAGAGGGAGAGTAACGGGCCGACAGGCCTGCTAGCACAGACACAGCTACGAGCTAACGAGGTGGCTCACAGAGGTAGAGCTGCGGGCCCGACGGCTCGCAGACACAGAGCTGCGAGCCGACGGGCTGGCTTCTAAAGGTATAGCCGCGAGCTGGATATGTGGGAAGAGGGAGCGTAAAAGAGGTATCTCGCACAGACAGACCTGCGGGATATTTTCAGTATTGCCTCGCAGAGGTAGAACTACGGACTCGATGGCTTTTAGAGGGAGAGATACGAGCTGACGGACTGAGTCACAAAATGGCTGACAGCTCGCAGTCGCAGAGCTGCGAGCCAACAGACTGGCTTCTAAAGGCATAGCCGCGAGCTGGTGATGTGGGGAGAGGGACCGCGAAATGGGTATCTATTTTTAGTGTTGCCTCGCAGAGGTAGAACTACGGACCCGATGCCTTGTAGAGGGAGAGATGCGAGCTGATGGACTGAATCACAAAATGGCTGCCAACACTTCCTAGTTTCAACAGTTTGCAGCCAATGAGCCGCAAGCTCGTGCTCGTAACGCCTCAGCCAATCAGATGTCAAAATTCTCAAATATCGATATCTGGAAAATTTGATATTTCTCAAAAACTACTGAAAGGATTTACCCCATTTAAACAAAAGCGTGCTTTCTGGACCAAGACCTTTCTCCCTGCCAAATTTGGCGTAATTCCATTCAGCAGTTTGACCTGTAGCCTTGTCTAAAGTTTCCTATGGAAATTGCATGGAGAAAACACGTTTTGGGACCCCCCTTTTTTCTTAGCCCCCCCTTGACGAATCCCCCCAAACTTTCAGGATAGGAGCTGACCTGACAAGAGGAACTTTTTGGAAACTTTTGTAAAGATTCGTCAAACAACGCCAAAGTTATAAACACATCAAAAAATGCTTTTCCTATGGAAACGTGGTCCTAACTATAACTACCGCCAGTAGGTAATATATATATATATATATTTATATATATATATATATATATATTTCACTGAAAAATGCAAAGATTATAGCGATGGTGCAGGTAGGTATACTAATATCCTACTTGACATTAACAATAAAATCAGAAATGTATTGAAAAAACAAAGCAAAAACTGGTGTTATAACTAGGTGAAAATGTCAGTTAAAATGTATCATTTTAGACTAAGAAAAGCACTGAAATTAACCAGTAATAGTTTTATGAGCTAAGTAAAACTTGCCTAACATTGCTCAGTGTTGCCATCAGTGAGGTCATCTGAGAATGCTATCAGTGATGTCATCAATAATGTCATGGAACATGTTATGTGTTAGGTTTTAAAATCCCGTCCCTGCAATGTACTCCTTTCACGTTATATTAGGTTAGCAATGTGTGGCTAAATAGATGCCAGTCGTATTTACATTATGCAACCCACTGAGTTATTCCCGTAATGTGCAGGCTTCAGTTAGCGAGTGCGACTCCATTTTGTTTTTCGCAATCCTTATTAGGCTGCTTGGAATGTGCTTGAGTTAGGCCTCATGGCTCGTAATGCTTGCTTCAGAAGAACACTGTATTTCGTTATTATTTTTTCCTTCCTGCTCAAGGCTGTTTCCCAACCTGCTAATAAGGAGACAATTCAGCTCTCACATACCAATCTAAGTGTGTAGTTCTGCACCCACGTTAGGAAACGCTGAGACCCGGCGCAGTGGCCTTGGGTTTCTGATAACATGTACCCATCTGGCAGGTGGTAGCTCATCTCCCTGTGCCTCCTTTGTTCATGTCCGGCTCAGGCCGGTAGTTTTCCATGGTAGGCGGGGTTGGAGGCTCTGGGGGAAGAATGATTACTCACTGTAGATTGTTGGGGGTCAGTCCCTCAGCAGACATCTTAGGGTGCAGGTCATGATGGACTCCTCTGCAGAGATTTCTAATAAACATGTAAGTTTGTATTCTCTACTGTCTGACCGACTCTTCATTCTTGGGAAGGCATAGCAGGTGGTTGAGAGAAAACCTGAGTGGCCCTAGCGGGCCACTTCTTTCAGTTGGCGCCCGAACAGGGACCCCGCAAGGTGATCCGACTCACCCATAATCGGGTTGTAGGGTTGGGGGTGCGTTTGGTCGTTTGGGCGGATCGGGTTACCCCACACAAGACCCAGCTTGGTTCTCGCAGCTGCCCCGCCAGGCTGATCGGGTGCCCCCTTGTCTAGTGGTCACCAGCTGGGGTCATGAGAAGGCGAAACCTTGGAGTTGACCGTTATGTCCGAAGAGTCGGCAGTGGAGAATAGCTTGACTCGACCTGTGTGCACCAGGTGAGTGATTTGATTCTTGGAAAAAATGGCACCATTCTTGGATGACACAAACCTGCGGGCTGTGTCTTGATGCAGTCTCCGGACTGTCTTGTTTGCAGTTTTTGAACTGCCTTGCTTGAATGACACAAGTTGACGGGCTGTGTCTTGGTACGGTCTCTGGTCTGTCTGGTTTTGAACTGGGTGGGTCTGCGGACCCTTGGAAAGGCACAGAGTGTTTGCGAGCAGTTCTTCGGACCGCCTGGAAATTTTGCCCGTGCTTGAAAAGGCCAGGGACTGCCCGCGAACAATCTGCCAGACCAACTGGTAATTTGGCTAATGCTCGAAAAGGTCTGGGGCTGGAGCCTGTCTTCTTGGATTTGATACAGTCTCCGGACTGTAGGGAGTGGTCCCTGGACCATTTTTGTTTGGCTCCGTGACTAATATTTGTTACTTTATCTTTGTCTTTGTTTGTCGATTGTTAGTGTTATACTGGTCCGTTAGGGACAGTGCCTGTGTCTTATATTAAGATGCCTTGTTTCAGCAAATTGGGATGTTTTGGATGTCGATGTTGTTCTACTGATGCTCGACTGGAAGAGAGCCAGCCTGCACCTCCGGAGGGTTCTCCAAATTTTGACATTTATGTTAAACATGGTATTGGCCCAGTTATGTTTAGCACATTGTGGCATAAATATACAAGGGACAATGCTGAGTTACAGTGGCCACTTACTGGCTCATTTGATGAACAGAAATTGAATTTCTTGCAGGACAAGTTGTTTGCTAGGAGGAGCAGACAGTCGATGTTTGATTCTCTGAGAGTATGGCAGAAAGAAGCAAAGCAGCGACGCATGAGGGCAGAGAAAGAGGCCCGGAAGAGGCAGACGCAAACGATAACACAGAAAGCAGTAGCTTATGAAAGAGGAAAGGTAGAGAAGGGGATTGAATGTGCAGATAGAAAGTTTCGGTTACAGACAGATAAGTGGTATGTTGCTAAGGAGGAAGGTGATGATTTCGTCAAAGAACTATTGGATTCTCGTCCTCCTCCTCCTTATGCCACTGAACAGATATACCCGGCAGTCCCAACATCTCAGTCCTTGGCCCCTAGTGCCGCCCCTTCTAGCATTCCTGTTTCTGGTACTACCGCTTCAGCCTCGGCCCCTCTTGCTTCTCTTCTATTCACACCAGCCACTGGGGCAGGTGCTGTTATCTCCCCTGCCCAGTCTGTTAGGTCTGTGTTGACTGCTACTCCCCCTTTCACACCTACTGCCCTATCTCCCTACCTGATGGTACCTGTGTCTACGTCCGCTCCCTCCCCGGAGTGTGACACACCAGGCAAAGTTGAATGTGGAAACTCCCACGAGTGGAGTGCATGATGTGAACTGGACAGCAGCGCTAGATCGAATGGACAAAGTGTTGGGGCCTTCTGCGGTGGGTGATGAGGAAAAGACAATGGTGGCGAATCAGGCAGCTCATTGGGCTTGGCACCCAATCTATAGCGTGGAAGATGTGTGGAGTGTGATGAAAGATTATGAGCCGTTTATACAGCAGCATGCCCTAAAACACATGTCGGCGATGCTGATAGAGTTGTGGGAACAGTGTTTTCAAGGTGTTGCACCGCAAATAATATATGACTTACGGAATAGGGTATATGCTGCAGGTATGGCTACTAATGAGGTTTTTAGCAATATAACGACATTAGTGGGTTACCGAGGTACATTGCTCCAGAAGATTCTGACAATGGGGACATAGCATCCCATGAGGGAAGTTCATCCCATTTACCACCCTGAAATTCCAGAACTGCGCGATTCCACCAATGCTGTGATTAGACAACGGGTCGACGCTCGGTTTCAGGAGCAATGGATTTATACTCCTTGGAAGAGGAGTGAGGTCCTATCCTTAAAGGGCCAGCTTTCGGACCCCTGAAAAAACCCTACGGCATATTATAAAGAACTGACAGAGGCGGCCTCCTCTACAGTAATGACGTTAGCTGATATAGAGTTGTTTTTTGGCTTGTGGTACCAGTGGACATATGGATGCAAGTCCATACCCAGGATCATGCACTAGAGTTGGGGGGAACATGGGATGAGATCAGGGCTTGGGATAAGGAGCGTAAGCCTGGAGACAAGCCGAAAGCGGAGCTCCTCGGTTTGCCAGGGAGTATTATCACATACATGCATTCACTTATCCCGCCAAGGATGGTGGATTAGGATAAGTTGACTGCGTGTCGCCAGAAGAAGGATGAAAGTGTGTTGGATTTCTTTACTAGATTTGAAGGGGTGTTCTTAGATTTTAGTGGGCAGGACCTGACGCAGGAGGGTGGTGTTCGTTTATTTGTCAACAGATTTGTCAATAACTTACTTCCAGAGATTGCAACATGGTTGCAGGCTTCGGAAAGTACTTGGACGGCATCATCCCCGTCCGTGATATTGAGTATGGCACAATATTACGAACATAGAGAGAATGAGGATAAGGAAAGGGTGGAGAAAAAGTCAAAGGATTTGAAGACAAGGGTATTGATGCAGCAGGTTGCAAGGGGAAATGGACGAGGTAGAGGTTCGGGTTCAGCCCAGCAGCGGTCTGGCAGAGGTGGTGCGTCAAACGCCCCCCTCGGGCCTAACCAATGTGCGTACTGCAAAAAGGAGGGACATTGGCGGAATGAGTGTCTGGAGTTGTTACAGAAGGGTGAGGCCCCAAGGGGTCGAAGTTTTCGAGGACGCGGGTGAGGAACAGGAGGTAGAGGAGGAATACAGTCAGAAGATACATCACACAATAGGCAGAGCGGGAATTATTTTGATGACCCCAGAGGACGGCAGTACTATCATGACTATTATGACATGGACAAAGTGATGGGGTTATCTCATAGCTAGGACCGCCGAGGACAGGCTGAGGGACCAGTTCCTGTGCCTATAGATCAGAATGGACCTTATGTCACTGCTGATTTACAGGGTACTACTGAAATTTTTTTAGTTGATACAGGGGCTATGAATAGCTCTGTTTCCCATTCACTGGTCCCGGGGGCAGCTCTGTCTGGCCAAAATAATGTTTTGGTGGGTTTCTCAGGCGTGCTGGTCATTAGCCCCATTTCCAAGCCTCTTGCTTTGACTATTGGCCCCTTTACGGTCGATTCACCATTTTTACTGACGTCAAATTGCGGATAAAATTTGTTAGGACTCGATTTATTGAAACAGTTGCATGCAGCAATTTTCTGTTCTCCAGACAGTGTTTACATGACTATTGGACCGCATGTTGCTTGTGCCAAACAGTGCTTTGCAAAAGATGCCCCCCTTCCAGCTGAGTTTGGAGATGTACCACGTACGTTATGGGCTACAGGAGACACAGAGGTGGGGTTACTCCAGATCGCGCCTGTTTCTATACAGATCAGAGACAATGCTAAATTTCCACGTATTCCCCAGTACAAGATATCCCAGGCAGGTGAAAAGGCCCTATTGCAAATAATACAGGATTTGATTGAGTCTGGTGTGGTTGAGGAGACTACGGCGAATGTGTGTAATAGCCCTATTCTTCCTATCCTTAAAAAGGCCCCCTTGGATTCTCCTGATGCACACCCTGATGTTTACCCCTTTGTGATTGACCTCAGAGAGGTTAATAAGATCGTGGTTCCCAAATACCCTGTGGTTCTGGACATTACAGTGATTTTAACGATGATTCTCCCATCAGCAAAATTTTTCTCTGTAATTGACGTGAAAAATGCTTTCTTCAGCATACCAATTTATACAGATAGCCGATATCTGTTTGGATTCGCAATAGCCGGTCGGAGCTTTAGATTCTGTCGTGCTCCACAAGGCTATACTGAAAGCCCTAGTATTTATAGCCAAGCCTTGAAAGCTCAATTGGATTCTTTGGAGCTTGCCCCTGGTAATGTGCTGTTGCAGTATGTTAACGACCTCCTTATTGCTTCGGATAACGAGGATGGTTGCAAAGACGCCACAGTTAAATTATTGTTGCATCTGGCGCATCATGGACACAAGGTGTCGCTTTCCAAATTCCAGTATTGTCGACAGGAGGTCACCTATTTAGGTCACCTACTGTCGAAGGATGGCCGCAGACTAACACCTGAGCGCATAGCTACCATCACTAGCATGTCTGCCCCTAGGACCCAACGCGAGGTACGCACGTTTATAGGGATAACATCGTATTGTCGGCATTGGATCCCTAATTACTCCCTACCAACAAAACCCCTTCTTTACCTGACCACAAAAGATGTGCATGAACTAACCCTGGGCGTAGTTCGTGTAGTAGCGCTACACGCAGCTACGCGAAGTGCACTTCGCACTACGCGAGCTACGCGTAGCACTACGCGAACTGCGTAGTGCGGTAGGAAATGCTGCTCGCAATGATTGCACAGTGCCGGATGCTTGTCCGCACTGTGCAATCATTACAAACGGCATCTTGCACAGTGCAAGTGGTCGTTTTCTGCCACTCAAGTAGATTTGTACTCAAGCGGCAGTTTTCTCAACGCGGACTGGTAGTTTCTCATCGCGAGCAGTCGCAAGCATATGCGACCACTCGCAATGAGAAACCTCAACTCCCCGCGTTGAGAATATCGCCGGTAGGTTTATTTTCCACGCTCGCGATCGGCAACTTCATGTTGCTGATCGCGAACGAGGAAAAAGTCTCGCCGGGATGTCATTTTGCTCGCTCGCGGTTGCCAACTTGACGTTGAGGACCGCGAGCAAGCAAAAAATGCCCGCTATGCTACGCGTTTTTGCACTGTGCTACGTGCAATTTGCGTAGCGCGTAGTTGCGCAAACTATGCAAACTACGCGAGCGTAGCATAGTTTTCCGCCCAGGCCTAGCATGAACCCCTGCCTTGGACACCTGCATGCCAGCAAGCTTTTGAGCAATTAAAGTGGGGAGAGGAGTTGGCCTAACGGCTAGGGCGTCCGACCTCGAATCTGGGGCACTGGGTTCGAGTCTCGGCAATGACGCTGATCTTCCTGTGATTCTGGGAAAATCACTTAATCTCCCCGTGCCTAACAATAATGAATGTGTGTCCTAATGTAACGTAACTGGTGCTATGTAAAGCGCTCTGATACCTGATTCGGGTCAAGTTTGCGCTATATAAAACTCTGCAAAATTTTTTTTTTAAAAAGACTGCGCTTTGCTCTGCTCCTGTGCTTGGTACTCGTGATTACCAGAAGCCTTTTGTACTCTGCGAGCATGAGGTGGACGGTTGCGTGCTTTCTGTTCTAACACAGGGTTTCAGTGGTAAGCAGAGACCCTGCGCCTACTTTTCTGCCATGCTTGACAATGTCGCCAGAGTGCTCCCGAGCTGTCTGAGAGCTGCCGCGGTGGTGGCCGTGTCTATCAGACAATCGACAGGGCTTGTCCTTGATACTGCTCTCACAGTAATGGTACCCCTTGCTGTGGATACACTATTGAATAAGACAAAGACGCAGCACCTTACTAGTGCGCGTCTGACTGGCTATGAACTGACCCTGTTTGCTCCGCACATTACCATCAAAAGATGTGCCACTCTGAACCCGGCCACGTTACTACCCCTCCCTTCGGAAGAAAGTGGCAATGATGTCCATGATTGCTTATTTCGGACTGAGGAAGAAATGAAGGGACGGGTAGACCTGACTGATGTTCCCTTATCTGAACCCCAAGGGGAACTATATGTCAATGGCTCTTGTTTCAAGTTACCAGACGGCACCACCACTGCAGCCTATGCAATAACAATGTTACACACTGTAGTTGAGACATCCCTTATCCCACACCAATCGGCCCAAGCTGCAGAGTTGGTTGCCCTTCTCAGGGCTTTTGAGTTAAGTGAGGGACTGGCTGTTAATATCTACACCGACAGAGAGTATGCCTTTGGGGTGGCCCATAATTTTGGGCACCTCTGGGTGGAGAGAGGGTTCTTGACATCGCATGGACTGCGGATTCAGAACGGGCCATTGATACATAGATAGATGTCCGCATTGACACCTCCCAGTAAGTTAGCAATAGTGAAATGTAGCGCTCATAAGGCTATTACAGATGATGTGGGGAGGGGAAATGCTTTCGCAGAACAGACAGCTAAGGAGACAGCTCGATCAAAGATGACACAGATGTTGGTGGCAGGTCCCGCTAGGTGGGACCCAGACAATGGAATGTTTGAGGACACATTGGAGAATGTCAGGGAAATCCAGGGTGAGGCGACTTTAGATGAGTTAGCAATGTGGGAGGAGAGAACAGGTCGCTTGGATGAGGATGGGTATTGGACTGACTTGTCAGGGAAGCAGCGATGGCTGCTGCCTAATGCGTATGTGCTCCCTGTTGTTACCATGGCCCATGGCCCGGTGCACATTAGTGCCAAAGGAATATGCAAGTTGCTGGACCCAGTATGGCAGAATGATAATATCGCTAAGACAGCTACGCATTTAGTGAAGCACTGCATCATTTGTATGAAGCATAACTCTGGGAAATGTACCCCTACACCCGCTGGTAATTTCGCACCACCCTCCTTCCCTTTCGACGTTCTCCAGATGGATTTCATCTAAATGGAACGAGTTAATTCCCTCAAGTATGTGCTAGTAGTGATCTGCGCATTCAGTAAATGGATTGAGGCTTATCCCACCAAAGAGAATACAACTATGGTGATGGCGAAGGCACTTCTAAAGGAGTACTTCCCGCGCTATGGATTGCCACGCGTGATCTGGAGTGACAACGGAAGTCACTTTAATGCAAAAGTCATTGAATTGGTGTGCACAGGTTTGCATATTAAACAGAAGTTTCATGCAGTGAATCATCCCCAGTCGGCAGGCCTGGTTGAGAAGTACAATGGTACTCTCAAACTGAAGCTAGCAAAGATCCAAGAAAGCACCGGACTGCAATGGCCAGATGCATTACCCTTGGCTTTATTATCTACCAGAGCGACAGCGCATTCTAGAACAGGGTTATCCCCTTATGAGGTGGTCTTCGGACGCCCTGCTAATGTTTGGGGCATCCCCAGACCCAAGCGCTTTTCCGAGATAGAGCACCCCTTGCGTGTAGACTACCTGTATGAATTGTCTAAAGATTTTCATTCTCTTCATCAACAGATACAAGCCACATTGCGGCCAGTACCAGAGGGGCCCGGGCATTGCATACAGCCCGGTGTCCACGTGATGATAAAGAACTTCCAATGGAAGAGCAGCCTGGAGCCGAGGTGGAAAGGGCCAATAATCGTACTCCTTGCCACTAAAACGGCTGTAAAGGTGGATGGCAGAAAGCACTGGATTCATACATCTCCTGTGAAAAGGGTGCCTTCCGTACGACCGTTGGGTCAACGAAGGCATCGGTGATCAGGAGTGTGAGAAGGTGCCACGTTTCATTCCCTTTTCTGACACCCGATTGAGGTGGGCGCAGACAGACGAAGAAAGTTATGCAGTTCTGTCTGAGGCGATCCCATTGGAGATAAGGGCCGCCCCGGATAACACCGTCTCTAACACACTGGAATATGAATCTCGATGCCCATCTGATCCTGAGTTTCTGCCCCTTTTTGTTGATGAAACAGTGCCTGGAGTTACCAAGTATAATTTGAGGCCCCGGAAAAAGGACGGTGCACCAGCCGAACAGTCTAGGAGTTAGGGAAGGACTTGAGCTCAGGGCGCAGGTGCTGTGCCTAAGGTGCCTGTATTAGACTAGGGTGAACCTCTCAGGAACCTCATGGTGCCTGCCACAAGGTGCAGGGACCAACAGCCTCCAACTGGAGGTCGTGCACCAAAGGGGGACCCACTGTGGGCCCCCAAACACACCTTCCAACATGGTTTCCATGTCAGACAGACCGGCATGGAAACCATGTCGGAAATATGCATCGTAATCTCAAGGGCGGAAAGGCCCGTCCTTGAGACTACTAGCTGGCTTCCGACTGGCGGACTGACTCTCTGAGCCCGTCAGAAGCCAGCCGGAATGACCGGCCAGTTTCCTTTCTGACCGCCCCCATCATAATGAGGTGGTCAGAAAGGAAACCAAGCGGCCCATTACGATGTGGCCCTTAATGGTCTGACCACAGGTCATAGCCTTTACGGGCTGCATCGTCATCGGCCCCTTAGTGTTTTCATTGTTCTGGGCAAAATAGAATATTACCAGAAGGAGTGCTACCCATACATTGAAAAGTGAGGCCGATACTCAAATGCTTTTTGGAATATGCAATGGAGTACTTTTTTACCTACTCTTACATGCCTTTGTAAATGGTCCCCAAAACATCTAAAATGAGAAGCTTCATATACAGTTATTACAAACAGAAATGACTGTGCCCTCTTGGGACTTTAACAAATAGGAAGTTATATGTTTTAGGGATATTCAAAAAGAGCACTCCTGTAGTACTTCTTGCCTCACTCATAAAAACCTTTGAGAATTGGCTTGGCTTTAGGCAATTTTCAATCTGTTTCCAGTAATTTTGCATCAGCCATAAGTGGCGCCCAAGATTCCTGCCATATGTCCGAAGGCGCCATCCGGACTCGGGCACGCCACAGTTATGGCTGTTGTGCCAGTCCCCCTAGAAATGAAAGGGTGGGGCGGGCATTGCGTGCAGAGTGAAGTGGTCAACGCCCTCCCCGCCCCTCGCCCTGAAGTGCTTCCGGGTGACGCAGACTGGGGCAAGCCGGGAAGCCGGATTCAGCCGGCTTCCCATCCTCGGGGGGGTTACAAGGGGTTGTGGAGCGGCGGGAGAGCCTTTTTGTCGCTGCTCCACAGCTAGAGCAGAACACAGGACCGGTCTCCAGCACAGAGACTCCATCGTGTTTTTCAGGCCATTTTCTCTCTCTTCTCCTTCTCTTTCTCTTTGCAGGTCGGCGCGAGCACAGGAGCGACCGGAGCCTGTGAGGCCTGCCTCAGCTGTTTGGTACACTCTCTGCAAACTGTGAGCCACGCTGGCTGAGTGTATACTCGTTGGCCCCGCACATTTGGTGTTGCGGTGGTGGCTCCAGCTGCTGTCTTGAGGGTGCACTGAGCAGGGCAGGCCTGTTATTACAGGATTAAAGAGATAAGGTGAAGGAAAGGCGGGGTGTAGTGCTGTTTGCATGTGGCAGGGGAAATCGTTTTTTGTGAACTGTCTTGGATGGTGCTGGGAGCAGTTCAGTGAGGTGTGTTCTGGGACTGCTTGGGTCAGAGTATTAATTTAAGTTCACCACAAAGCAGGGGAAATTGTTTTTGGGGGCTGCTTTTTATGGTCTTTGTTGGAGCTGTTTTTACATAAATTATTGGGCAATAGCAAACATATTTTGACTTTGGACAGTCAGTGTTTCGTGGTAGTTTAGTGGGCGCACATTTTTTTTTAATTCGAGGTTGTGGCAAGCTGGGGGGTGACCAGGGCCTGCACAGGTAGGCAGCATTATTGTGAGTTAAAGGACCAGTGGTTTTGCACAGGTAGCTATAGGGGCATTATTGCGAGTTGAAGGACCAGTGTTTTTTTGTCGTTTAACTGATTGGCGAGCAGGGCTAATAAATTTCTACTTTGAGTGTTGGTGGGGCACGATTGGTGCCTTATGGCGCCAAAGGCACAGAAGGCTGAACAGCGCTCACGTATGGAGGAATTCATGGAAACAATGATGCGAAAAATTGAGGATTTGGGGCAGTCTGTAGCTGATTTGAAGAGCCGAGTGGACGGGCAGGAAGGGGCAGAGAAAAGGCCCAGAAGTGCGGCGGTTGCCCCTAGGGTGGCATTCCCTCTAGTGCCAAAGAGGGCTAGAGCCAAACGAGTGGGGGGCAGTACCCCGTCGCCCTGAGAGCATTAGCTATGGAGGCGGCAGGGCCTTCGTCGCCAGTGGTGGAGGTATTAATGATTGGGAGTGGTGGGCCAGTACCACTAGTTATTTCACCAGGATCCACCGGGCGCGGTCAGCCAACTAAAGTGGTGCCAGGGACTAATCCTGTGGTACCGATGCCAGTAAAACCGTTGGTAGGTGAGGGTCCTTCTGGTAGTGTGCCTGGGCATCCAGACTTGGTGGCCAGTTTGGCAGCGGTACTTCCCTGGTTAGCTAAGGAAGGGACTTGGACCCCGGCAGTGGGCTGTGGGGCTTTGTTGGACGAGGGTAGTGCACTAGAGAAGGCCAAGCTGTTGGTGGCACAGTTTGAAGGGTCCAAACCAGGGGGAGGACAGAATGTGGCAGTAGGGACTGCAGCAGCGAGTGGTCCAGCAGCTAATGTGACCGGACAAGATCCTCCCAAAACAAGTCCGCCATCGGAGGAGCACAAAGCCAAGAAACAGGAGGCAGCAGCAACAGGTATGGCGCAGGTGCTACCAAGCCTAGGTATGGGCGAATTGTGCTCCTCCAGGGAATGTTTGGGTAGACATATCTCACAGGAGGTGGGAGAGAAGATTTGGAAAGGGGAGTATGTAAATATGTTTGCTTTGTTGGTTGATAACGCGGATAAGGAAGAGGCAAAAAAGAACAAGGAGTGGGTGCACCCCAGGAAATGGGCTAGTTGGTCCCACAAGAAAAAAGATTGAGGAAACTCTGGTTAAAAGGTTCAAAGGTTTCTCTAATTATCAGGCAATATTGGCGGTACGCTTCCCGGGTTTAGGGGCACAGATGGCATGCTACCAAATAGGATAGCTTGTGCACATGATGAGTATGGTGGTGTGGGGTGGAAGGAGTACGATAAAGAGTTCAGGAGGGCAAAAGCAACTGACCCTGGCCTCACTTGGGACCAGATAAACGTCATCATGTGTCTGCGACACATGAAGTCCATGCCTCACGACAACATACAAGGGCAGTCCTTTCGGGCAAGCCCCCAGTTACCACAGGAGGGGGGGCAAAAAAGGGGGCGTGTTGGGATTTTAACAAACAAACCTGCCCTAAAGCATCAGGCACATGCAAATATAAACATGCATGTTCCTTCTGTGGTCACGGCTCACATCCAGAGTCCAAATGTTTAAAAAAATCAAAGGACAAAGGAGTTAAGAAGCAGGACTGAGGGTGTAACCCTCACCAAGGTCCACTCCCCAATCATAACAAGTGCTCTGATCCCAGGGTTAAATAAGTACAGCTGCCCCAATTCCGCGCAGATCCTATTGGAAGACTTCAGGGATGGCTTTAGAATTCCTACACCTGGTAATTTGGGGGTTTCGCATTGCTGCAACCAATTATCTGTAAGATATAACAATGGGATCACAGCATCAAAAATAGCAAAAGAATTGAGGCTGAGGAGAGTGGCTGGCCCATTTGATGAAATACCGGTGGAGGGATTTGTCTGCTCTCCGTTAGGGGCGGTGCCCAAGAAGGACCCGGGGGAGTTCTGTTTAATTCATAACTTGTCTGCTCTGAGGGGTCAGTCATTAAACGATGCCATCGATGGAGTCCTATGCACGGTCAGATATGCATCTTTTGATCAGGCAATTGAAATGCTAAGGGGGCTGGGACCGGGTGCATTGCTAGCAAAGTCTGACATTGAATCAGCTTTCTACCTACTGCCAGTGCACCCACAGGATTTCTGCTTGCTGGGTTTCCAGCTGCAAGGGAAATATTTTATGGAGAAATGCATGCCCATGGGGTGCTCTGTTTCCTGCTCTTACTTTGAGAAATGGGAAAAGGGGCCTAGCAAGATTTAGAACCAGTCATTGACCTTGCAGTAGGCTCATGTAGGGATACGCAGTAAAGGAATAATGTTGATCATTTAGTTTATGACAGGAATGGCTATGTATTAGAACCATGTTAAGGTTAACCAACTGGAATACTGTACATATAATGTAACAGACTGGACTTTTCTGCGTATTGTAATTATGAGAATTTAATGTGTTGTTATGTTATGAATAAAATATGGCCGGGGTTTTTACGACCCTTAACCTAAGCCACTGTGTGTTGTTAAAGTTTATGCCTTGGGGGAAAGTGGAAGGGTTGGTGATTCCATAGGGCGACAGGTGTTTGGAAGATGGGAATGCTTTGGGGAGGGGGACTCGGCAATACCTGGCCATATCGATTTATGAAAGCTTCTGTGTTGCTTACTCAGTCTCTGTTTAGTCGCTGGCCGATTCTTTGATGAAAGTATATGTAAAGTATGTGTATTGTATGGGGATTCTTTCAGTAAACAATCTTTACAGTGAGGTTACCCTCTAAAATGTATAAACATGTTCAAAAATCTCATTCCGTTTTACTTGCCGATCTCACTCAAATTAGGATTGGAGAGTATTTTCTCAAACCTAATTTGACTATTCCTCACTTGACTTTAAAACACATCCTAGAATATATTAAATTATTTCATATATAGACTTCAGGGGGTCAGCTAACTAAAATACAAATAATTGTTGTTCTACCTAGACCTCATTACAAGCGACCACTTAATTCATTAGCTGCCAGTAAAATACGACAAAGGCGCCATCTGAATGATAAAATACATGATATTAGCAACACAGCGGCCCTCATTATGAAGGGTCTGTAAATTCTGATGTGTCCTTTAATTGGATTTATTTAGGCCTGGGCGGTGAACTTCGCTCTGTTCGCGGAGTTTGCAGACTTTTCTGCACTCCGCACTCCGCGGAGCTCGCGGAGTGCAGAAAACTCCGCTTCGCGATGTGCAGCAGAGTTTTTTCCCCGCTCGCGATCACGAACGGTATGTTTGCGATCGCGAACGGTAAGTTCGCGAGCGTGAGCTGCCACTCGGGTAGAATTTGTACCCGAGTGGCAGGAATACCAGCACAAACTGCAATTCGCACTGCACTCCGCTACTCGCGGAACTTCGCAGAGTTTTTTTGTAACTTCGCGGAGTTCCGCGTAGCAAAACTCCGCTAACTATGCCCAGGGTTAGATTTATTGGGCCTGTCTGAAATCAGCCGAAATCTCTTTGTGAAAGACTGAGTGAAAACATGCGGAAATCGGTGCTGAAACGCCGGTTCGTGTACGTATTCTCTAATGTTATGTGGCCATTAGGGTCATTGTCGACATTACTAAGTTAGCATGAGCTTTGCTGACATGATGCTGCTTTTGTGCATGTTACTACATGACTTTGTTTTGCAAGACTCTGTTTGTGCCTTTCACATGAGAACTGTCTGCTTTCTGCGTTCTCTGCTTGTACCTGGAGTTTAGTCTGAACACGAAGTGCAAGGTCGATAAACAATGCCCCTTGTTAGTCTGTTCTGGTCAGTCCCTAGCATCTAGACAAAACATGCTAACACAGCTGCACTACTGGAAACTTGTGCTTTGATATTACGGGGATGCATGTTATTCTGACACACACTTGGAGAGGGACCTTTCCAGGGAGGAGAGCTATACTGTTCCTATGATGTAAAACTTCCATCTAGGCACTAAGGTATGGGGTCTGCTGACAAAGTCCAGAGATCTTCCTTTATATAATAAACTTCACCTTACCTATGGGAGGGTGGTTAGGCCTTATAGTCCTTTTTCCACTGTCTGTATATGATGACATCTCCCTTTATATTCTATGGAATTGAAACAATGCTAATTGTTTTAGGTTTATGCATTTCGCTGCTGGTAGTGGCCTGTATACTGCATTATAGAGCATGATAGTTAAAATAAACATTTTGAACTATATCAGTGACTCTGATCATTATTATTGTGGACAAGTACGAGTGAGTAAGCGAAAGGGTGTGTCTTGCTACCGCAATTCCTGAGAGAGTCGGGAATGTTGTGTTTTGGGTTGTCTAATCATTTGTAGCTTCGTGATTATTTAGGAGAACGAATGAGACACTATAGCTCGTTGGTTTTGGGATTTTGGGTACTAAGGTGGTAGATAGGTACAACCCCTATACACCGAGGTCCTGTTTTCCTGCACATAGTTCTGTGTATGTGCAGAATCCCCACAACATGGCACCGCCAACGTTTGGTCTGGTACTTAACTGCGACACTCCTGAGTAGTGCTTGTGCTTGTCCACAATCCCCTCACACCTGTTTCCGGAGACAGTTGTGATGGTGTAGCCTCCTATATTGATGTTTTATAGGTTTTTCAAGCTTGAATTTTAAAAGGTCTTTCTCTTTCTAGATAACCCATTATGGCTCTGCCACACATAGGTTGTTATTCTCTGCTATTGATTATTGCGGTTGTCATTGCACCACCTAACCGGGCTGCAGTCAGAGCTTATTTGACTCAACATGGGGTCCCCTATGCTGGTGTTGCGCTCATTTTTGTTGTAGAAGCGGATGCAGCTTACCGCTTCGAGGTGTTTTATTCTTGGGTCACCTTTCCGGCAGTAGATGGAGCAGATTATTTGTTTCACAAATATACTGCCACAGTCCTTCCTCAGAATTATCGACCTTATAGGTCTATTGAAGTTCAGCTAATGGCTTGGCAACATCTAATATGATTTAATGGCGCCCTTCCTCACCCAATAACACCGGTCCGTTTAGGCCCTTTATCGATAGATTGGGCCACGTTGCCCGTTTTGGCTGCGTATACCCCGCATCCAAATTCTCTCAATCCTACAGTCGCAGAGCTCTGCGTATTACATACTTCGTTGATACGTGTGCTTAGAGCTGTTATTCAGTTCATGTCACGCAACTTCCAGGTGGGATCACCTGGCGTTGCTGCGCAACCACCTGGACCTGGTGGTGTAACCATCAGTCCTGTCATGGTTAATTCAGTGATGGGCAAGTGTCCGAGAAAATAAGGATGAATTTCCTTATTGGCTTGCTGAAAAATTTTGACAACTCAAAGCTGTTTTTTCGAATACCATGCCTGTGGAGAAACACAGGATCCTGACCATGAGTTTACCTAAAGGCCAAGTTCCCGAATTAGCTGATTGTAACACTTGGGGTAGAGTGTTTGCAGCGGTATATTCGATATGTTTCGGCACCCTCTCAATGACCGTATTCCCTTCCGTGATAAAATGTGTTCAGGATGAACATGGGGCCGAGGCGGCTTTGGAGTTAGGGATGAGACTGGTGGGGGTGTTCGACATTGTTTCTGATATGATCCTTGCTAATGCTAAGGGTGATGCTGTAAGCTTGCAAGTGGCGCAACGCTTGGAGGCTGTGGCAGATGCAGACAAACAGCGTGAATTGCCAAAGATTATTGCTAAAGTTTATAAAACCTTAGGGCGCAATAGTCTGGGAATTAAGCCTTTTACTCAAACGCAAACTCTGTCCCAAACTCAACAAAAAGCCCAGACTGATAAAGATGGCCGCCCGTTCTTTCCTAAAAAGAAATGGAGAAATAAAAAACAGGGGCAGAAACAACAGAAGCAGGGTTCGCGTGCTGGTTCACCAACACCTGAGTCTTCTGAGCGTACTTATGACTTGCGCGATGGCGCAAAAATTAAGACTCCTGATAGATTTCAGGTCCCTGATCAGCGCTCTCCTCGATCTTTACAGGACACATTGGACTCTCAAGTTGGTGGTGGGGAACGCCAGGATCGTGGCAAAAGTCTGACCTCACAACACGGACAGGATC
The DNA here is from genome assembly GCA_963921515.1 of Calotriton arnoldi. Lineage (NCBI taxonomy): Eukaryota > Metazoa > Chordata > Amphibia > Caudata > Salamandridae > Calotriton > Calotriton arnoldi. The sequence continues at coordinate 458,761 of CAWUFW010009111.1, forward strand.
GTCCTCGACAGTTTGACGTTAAAGCCAAACAAGAGGAACTGCCTCGTTTTTGACACCTGTATCAGAAGAAGAAAGTTGCCGCTTTAACAGCGAATTATACCTCAGATGGTGAGAACGCGACTCCAAGACTGGACATGGGCAGTGACTCTCCTCGACAGCGCAGCGGAGGTTACCATAGTGCGGGAGGCACTGCGTCCCTGTCTGGAGGCGAGAGCGACTGATACATTTATTACAGTAGAAACAGCAGATACACGAGTTGCCCCCCCGGATAGACTCTATGAGATTGTCTTCCATATTGAAGTTGATATACAGCATACAATCACAGCGGTTTTCTGGGAAAATCTCACCTCCTCATACGACATTTTGTTGGCAGAGGTGGATTGGCCTCGACCATTTGTTCTTGCCGCTTCTAGAGGGGAGGACGTGATACTTCTGAATTGTTCGCGTTACATCCCTGAGGAACATGCAAAGGCTTACGCATCTGAGTGGGCTTTGGCCCTTGCCCCAGCGGTGTACCGTAATCAGGTGGGCTGGGATATTGATTCACCGGCACATGAGATACCGTTACAGTCTATGCCACAACCACAACCGCAGTATCCAATCAGACGAGAGGCTAAGGCTCCTGTTTGTGACATTCTAACTCAGTTGGAGTATCAAGGAGTGATTGAATCCTGTGTATCACCAATGAATAATCCTCTTTTTCCGGTATCAAAACCTGACGGTTCATATCGCATTGTATTGGATTATCGAAATTTGAATAGTCATTGTCGTAGGTTTGCAGTACAGAACACACACAGCTCTGCGCTGGTGAACAACCTTGTTCGTAAAAAAAATATACAAAACCACACTGGACATATCCAATTGTTTCTACAGTCATAATCTGGCTCCTGAGAGCTGTGACTTGACAGCATTCACCGCCGTCGGAAATCAGAAAAAATTTACGTGCTTGCCTATGGGGTATAAGAACAGCCCGGGGCTTTTGCTGTGCGTGTTGTGTCTTTATTGCACAGCATAGATCGAGGTGCGTTCTCGTACGTAGATGATATTTATCTGACGGACGACGAACTAATGCTGCATCTTGTCCGAGTCGACCGCATCATTTTATCGTTCGCCGACTATGGATACAAATTCAATTTTGCTAAATCACACATCGCTCATTTTGCGGTGCTCTTTTTGGGCTATGAGCTCAATAATGAAGTTAGGGGGTTAGCCCCCCACTTTCTGGAGAAATGTGCACAATTGCAACCTCCCACTACGCTGAAGAATCTCCAGTCTTTGCTGGGATTTAAAAATGTTGGCAGGACATACATCCCCGATTATGCCCAGCGTATGAAACCGCTTTATGCGTTGATACAACCAACATATTCTTTTGCCAGCTGGATTCTTGAACATACCACTATTCTACAATCTTTGAAATCAGATATGCTTGCAACTAACTACTTGTTGACGAGTGATAATACCACGAACCTGGTGATATGTATAGTACCAGGGATGGTGGATTCGACTTACTTAACGTTCAATGAGTGCGACACAGTCCCAATTGCATACAAATCACATTTGTATACATTGGCGGAAATGCGTTTTTCGAAAGTTGAAAAAGTTTGACGGCGGTCCAAATGGCAATTCTGAAAGAATGCTCGCTGGCGCAAGGAAAACGCATTCTTATGGTCACGCCTTTCCCTGCTTTAGAAGCAGTGACTAAGGCAAGTGTACCCAACTCTAAGACACTACATCCCCGTTGGATACAATGGGCTACTTCTTTGACATCGGCTGATGTCATGTTTATCTCTGATCCTGCTCTTCAGGCACAGGAATTTTTACAGTATGAACACGTTCATCCTCCTCCGTTGCTTCCTTTAGATGAGTATAAATGTATCATTTATACCGCCCACCGGTTCCAAACACGCTTATTCAGTGGCTTGGGCTATTGTGGCTGGTTCAATTGTAAATGGAGAATTCAAGTCTTCTATAGTGCATTCTCAGGCACTTGGAGACTGTACAGCACAATTGGCGGAGCTGCGTGCTCTTGTTCTGGCTCTTGAGTTTGCTGATCCTAATGTGAATACTCTTATGTGATTATTACTACTGTGTTCAGTCTTTTAATGATAACTTATTCTTTTGGTCTCAAAATGACTATCGAGACTCTAAAGGCAGCACAATCAAGCATAAAACGCTTTGGGTTTGAGTGGCAGAACTTAAAGACGTCTGCCCCTCACACAGGTTATACATACTCTTGGCCATCAGCGTGTGGGAGCACATGCTCTTGGTAATTCTTCGGCTGATGAAGCGGCCAAATCTGCAGTAGCCATGTGTTCCGTTGCAGCAGTTACAAGGTCCATAACTAAAATAGATAATGGCATTCTGGCAGCTGTAGCTGCTACGAAGGATGGAACTGCTTATCCGCATGGTTTCCCTTTGAAGTATTCTTATAATTTATCTCCCAAACAAGTTCCTTATGCTAAAATTCCATCAGTTGGGGATCTGCTGATTCCCAACATGGACCGCAGACTTGCTTTGATCATAGCCGCACACGAGGGCATGGCTTCTGCACATGCTGGGGTGTCTGCGACAGTCTCCATTTAACAGCAACGTTATTTGTGGCATGGTTTATATAAACAAACCTGTAATTATGTACTTTCTTGTGACATTTGTCAACAAATCAAACCGTCTAAGGTCTCACACCCACCACAAACACAGCTATGTATTTCTAAACAGCCATTTGGCTGTGTATATCTTGATCACTGCGGTCAATTGTCTTCTGATACTGCACACAAATACATTTTTGTTGCAGTTGATTCGTGCACTAGATTCCTTTGGGTTTGGCCACAACAAAGTGCTGACACTCAAAATGTCATTAGAGATTTGCGAGTCTTTGTCGGGATGTTTGCCTGTGGCACCTTCCATTCAGACCAAGGTCCAGCATTCGCCTCTAAGGCGTACAAGGATGTGATGAAGTCAACGGGGGTGCTGGTGCAGTTTTCGTCTCCATACAGGTCTGAGGGAAATTGTATGGTGGAACGGATGAACCGTGACTTAAAGCAATCTTTGACAGCTAGGGTCTTAGGTACTGGCAGGAACTGGCTGGCCCATTTGTAAGGAGTTCAACGTGCACTCAATAATCTCCCTAGAAGATCTCTGGGTGGGCGGACCCCATACGAAATGCTCTTTGGCATTAAAATGTTTGTGCCAGACCTTGATGGTCTTGACGTTGTGGCGGCTGCCACAACCTTTGACGTGGATAATCCTTCTACTATGTTACAGGACCTACAAAAGTCCTGTGACAGCTACGCAACTGAACATTTGCCCTCTTCCAATGACACAGCGATGCTGATTCCGGTCTCCGGCTGGCTTCCTAAGAGTGGAGATCTGGTACGAGAAAAACTGGAGAACAAGAATGAATGTGGTCCCTCTTATCATGCACCGGTCCCAGTTCTTGGATTGAAGGGTACTCGTACAGTGATTCTACCACCTTTCCCTGGTCGCAAAGACAACAGATACATTTCAGTGGACAATGTCAAGCTACACCGTCTGTCCGATTCTGAATAGTGTAACTCCTGCAGTTTCATGCAACGCTATCTCTATGAATCCGGTGCATTCAACCTCTTCGACTCATCCTTGTATCGCTGTCGGTGAGATGGAAACTACTATTGACCTTTTGCCTGATCTGACTCCATTCTCTTCCAACGCAGAAGTCGAGTATACTTACCCTGCGGAGGAGTCCCACAGTGAAGTGCCGAACGGTCCTCGACTGCAACAAGATGATGCCGCTCTACCGCCTTTGTTGAATATGGGAGGAATCGGTTTTTTGGGGACCGTGTGAGCTTCTCTTATGACTCTTCCTCCTCGTCTTCCACTTTGGCACTTCCACCAACAAAAACAAGTATTTTCATCTCTTGGTTCAAAAAGACTTACCTGGTCCCACCCAGGACCTACATCTGGTTGGTACTTATCCTGATTTTCCTCTTCATGTCCATTGGATTTGTGACAGTATTTTTCTTGCTCATCAATGGTCATTATTTGCCAGAACGCTCTGCTGTAAAATTTGTTGATGGAATTCTGGCCCCTCGTACATCGTCCCATATAATGAAACGTGATTAAGCCCTAATGAACATTTCAGCTTTCCCGGTTGCAGATGGCATCGTTTGGGACAAAGTAGCATTCGAAATCCATGGTCCAACAGAGGTCCTCAAGATACCATAAGCGTTTCGCGTTTCTTTAGGAGATGTGGTAACACCAGACATACATTCCGATGATTGGGATGTACAAGCAGTACATTCATTGTTTTCAGATTTAAAGTATTATGCTGCTTTTGATGCTGAAGATTTATATTTAAAATCTGCCAATTATGCTGTATTATTCTGTTATCAACACTATGGCCATCATTTCTTACACAAGACAAACACCTTAAGACCTGTTTTTAATTACACGCAATGGGAACATTGTCCAACTCCTTTACAGGGGAGTTCTAAAACACTTAGGGATAAGTTCACCTATTTCACAGATTATGACACGTCCAATCCTGAATCCTATTTCTTTAAATTACAATTGTCGTCGCAATCTAAATTTATTCTGACCCACACTAAATTAATCTATTCCAATTCCTTTAGATCTGAATTGGCCACACAGGGTTATGATCACTGGAGTGCTACCATTGATTTGAAAACAATTTGGGGCACTAAGGCTTGGCAGGTTCAGGGAACTGAAGCTTTACATCGTGCCTGCCTGATACCGGTGCAAATGTTATTTTTAAATGATACAGTATACCAAACTACTTGCTTTGGCCTGGCAACTGCGAAAAATTTAAATATCCCGTCCATTCCATCATTGGCAGAGTATGATAATTGGCGCACAATTTTGGGTTTTTCGGGAAAAATGGGAAAAAAGTGCTGCAAATGAAAGCGTCTGGTTTTTTCCCTGCAAATGGTATCAAAAAAGGGTTTGTGGGGCTGAAATAACCATTTCCCCAGATTTTAGGGAATGACAGACTTTTGTCAGAAAACCAATATTTTTTACACAGTTTTGGCATTTTTCTGGGACATAGCCTATTTTTGCTATTTTTTGAGCTTTCAACCTCCTTCCAGTTAATGGTAGAAATGGGTATGAAAGCAATAATGGATCCTGGAAAGCTATACATTTTAGGAACGTAGGTACAATTCTGAATTCAGCAAGGGGTCATTTGTGTAGATCCTTCAAGGTTTCTTTATAGAAACTAAAAGTTAAATATAGGAAAAATTGAAAATTAGTTTTCACCTGTAACTTCTTCTAATTATGACAGCTCTTTGAAAGCAATATACCGTTACATCCGCTGGACCTTACTGGTTGTGGGTATATATAGGACTTGTAGGTTCACCAAGAACCCGACGAACCCAGAGCCAAAAACTGAGCAGCAACTTGCAATGGTTTTTTATTATGTACTGGGTATATAGCAATTATTCTGGGAAAATGTTTACATGGAAAAATCGGTATGAAAGACACCTATGTATTTCTGAAATGGGAACAAAATATAGAGTTTATAAACAGTAGATATTTGCACATTTCCGAAATTGGGAATACTCATACTAGCATGAGAATTATCGGTCATTTTTCAAAATGACTTCTTTTTTACACATTGTCTTTCATTTGGAAGGCAGAAATGCATCGAAAATCAATAGGTAATAACAGTTACTTTACAAATCTGAATTACCCTAAGTCTCCCGATAAAAATGGTACCTCACTTGTGTGGGTAGGCATAGTGCCCACGACAGGAAATGGCTCAAAACGCAACGTGAACACACCACATTTTCACAATGAAAAATTACCCTTTTTTTGCAAAGTGCCTAGCTGTAGTTTTTGATCCCTAGCTCTGCCGGCACCTAGGGAAACCTAGAACACCTATACATTTTTGAAAACTAGATACCCAGGGGAATCCAGGATGGGGTGACTTGACTGGCTCTCACCAGGTTCTGTTGCCCAGAATCCCTTGTAAACCTAAAAAATTGTCAAAAAACCCACATTTTCCACACATTTCTGTGGTGGAAAGTTCTGGAATCTGCGTGGATCCACAAATGTCCATGCACCCCGCATTCCCCAAAGTCTTCCAAGAAAAATGGTACCTCACTTGTGTGGGTAGGCCTAGTGCCTGCGACAGGAAACGGCGCAAAATGCAAAATTGAAAACTAGACTCCTTGGGGAATCCAGGATGGGGTGACTTGACTGGCTCTCACCAGGTTCTGGTACCCAGAATTTCTTGCAAACCTAAAAATGTGTCCAAAAAAAACACATTTCCCTCACATTTCTGTGGTGGAAAGGTTTGGAATCTGCGTGGATCCACAAAATTCAATGCACCCCACGTTCCCCAAAGCCTTCCGAGAAAAATGGTACCTCACTTGTGTGGGTGGGTCAAGTACCCGCAACAGGCAAGGGCCCAAAACCTATTGAGGCAACATCAAAATTACCTATCACAAACCAACCTGGTTTTGCAAGGGGGGTCCCATGTGTTTTTGGCCCCGGGCTCTGCGGCCATCTAGGGAAACCTACCAAACCCACACATTTCTGAAAACTAGACACCCAGGGGAGTCCAGCGAGGTATGGCTTGCGTGGGTCCCACAACATTTTCCTACCCAGAATCCCCTGCAAACCTCAACTTTAGCTGAAAAAAAATCACTTTTTTGCAAATTTCTGTGTGGGAAAGTTCTGGAATCTGCGTGGATCCACAAATTTCCTACCACCCAGCGTTCCCCCAGGTCTCCCGATAAAAATGGTACCTCACTTGTGTGGGTAGGCATAGTGGCTGCAACAGGAAATGGCTCAAATCGTACTGTGGAGACTTCAAAATTACCTATAACAAAACTACCTGGTTTTGGGGGGGCACCTGGGGTTTTGGCCCCAGGCTCGCCGCCATCTCAGGAAACATACCAAACCCACACATTTCTGAAAACTAGACACCCTGGGGAGTCCAATGAGGTATGGCTTGAGTGGGTCCCCCAAAGTTTCCCTACCCAGAATCCCCTGTAAACCTCACATTTAGCTGAAAAAACCACATTTTCCACATATTTTTGTGTGGACTCACCGTGCCGGCACAAATGTCCTACCCCACAGCGTTCTCCTTAGTGCCCCGAGTAAAATTATACCTCACTTGCGTGGATGACTAATGCAGAATTGGCTAAAAAACGTATTTTAAAAAAAAATGTAGCGCTTAGAATTCTCGGTGCTATACCCTTAATCCATATGTTTTGGGCTCTTTCCAGTCACAGGCCCTTGCCCCACCCACACAAGTGAGGTATCATTTTACTCGGGAGACGCTGTGGGGTAGGACATTTGTGCCGGCACGGTGATTCTACCCAAAAATATGTGGAAAATGTGTTTTTTTCAGCTAAATTTGAGGTTTGCTTGGGATTCTGGGTAGGAAAACATTGGGGGATCCATGCAAGCCATACCTCGCTGGACTCCCCCGGGTGTCTAGTTTTCAGAAATGTGTGGGTTTGGTAGTTTCCCAAGATGGCCGCTGAGCCCGGGGCCAAAAACCCAGGTGACCCCCCTTGCAAAACTAGGTTGTTTTGTGATAGGTCATTTGATGTCTACTCAATACGTTTTGGGCCCTTGCTTGTAGCGGGTACTTGACCCACCCACGTGAGTGAGGTATCATTTTTATCGGGAGACCTGGGAGAATGCTGGGTGATAGGAAATTTGTGGATCCACGTATATTCCAGAACTTTCCCACAGAGAAATGTGAGAAAAAAGTGTTTTTTTCAGCTAAATTTGAGGTTTGCAGGGGAATCTGGGTAGGAAAACGTTGGGGGAACCATGCAAGCCATACTTCGCTGGACTCCCCCGGGTGTCTAGTTTTCAGAAATGTGTGGGTTTGGTAGGTTTCCCAAGATGGCCGCCGAGGCCGGGGCCAAAAACCCAGGTGACCCCCCTTGCAAAATTAGGTTGTTTTGTGTTAGGTCATTTTGATGTGTACTCAATACGTTTTTGGCCCTTGCCTTTAGCGGGTACTTGACCCACCCACGTGAGTGAGGTATCATTTTTATCGGGCGTCCTGGGGGAACACTGGGTGGTAGGAAATTTGTGGATCCACATAGATTCCAGAACTTTCCCACACAGAAATTTGAGAAAAAAGTGTTTTTTTCCAGCTAAATTTGAGGTTTGCAGGGGATTCTGGATTCTGGGTAGGAAAACGTTGGGGGACCCACGCAAGCCATACCTCGCTGGACTCCCCCAGGTGTATAGTTTTCAGAAATGTGTGGGTTTGGTAGGTTTCCCTAGATGGCTGCCGACCCCGGGACCAAGTCAAGTACCCGCTACAGGAAAGGGCCCAAAACGTATTGAGTAGACATCAAAATGACCTATCAAAAAACAGCCTGGTTTTGCAAGGGGAGTCACCTGGGTTTTTGGCCCTGGGCTCAGCGGCCATCTTGGGAAACCTACCAAACCCACACATTTCTGAAAACTAGACATGATGTTGCCTCAATAGGTTTTGGGCGCTTGCTTGTCGTGGGTACTTGACCCACCCACACAAGTGAGGTACCATTTTTCTCGTAACACTTTGGGGAATGTGGGGTGGGTGGAATTTTGTGGATCCACTCAGATTCCAGAACTTTCCACCACAGAAATGTGAGGAAAATGTGTTTGCTTTGACACATTTTTTGGTTTGCAAGGGATTCTGGGTAACAGAACCTGGTGAGAGCCAGACAAGTCACCCCATCCTGGATTCCCCTGGGTTTCTAGTTTTCAAAATTGTATAGGTTTGCTAGGTTTCCTTAGGTGCCGGCAGAGTTAGTGTTCAAAATCTACAGCTAGGCACTTTGCAAAAAAAGGGTCAGTGTTCACTGTGAAAATGTGGTGTCCACGTAGTGTTGTGGGCTGTTTCCTGTCGCGGGCACTAGGCCTACCCACACAAGTGAGGTACCATTTTTCTCAGAAGACTTTGGGGAATGCGGGGTGTGTGGAATTTTGTGGATCCACGCAGATTCCAGAACTTTCCACCACTGAAATGTGAGGAAATGTGTTTTTTTTTACAAATTTTGAGGTCTGCAAAGGATTCTGGGTAACAGAACCTGGAGAGCCAGACAAGTCACCCCATCCTGGATTCCCCTGGGTGTCTAGTTTTAAAAAATGTATAGGTTTGCTAGGTTTCCCTAGGTGCCGGCAGAGCTAGGGTTCAAAATCTACAGCTAGGCACTTTGCAAAAAAAGGGTCAGTTTTCACTGTGAAAATGTGGTGTGTCCACGTTGCGTTTTGGGCCGTTTCCTGTCGCGGGCACTAGGCCTACCCACACAAATGAGGTACCATTTGTCTCGGAAGACTTTGGGGAATGCGGGGTGTGTGGAATTTTGTGGATCCATGCAGATTCCAGAACTTTCCACCACTGAAATGTGAGGAAAATGTGGTTTTTTTGACAACTTTTGAGGTTTGCAAGGGATTCTGGGTAACAGAACCTGGAGAGCCAGACAAGTCACCCCATCCTGGATTCCCCTTGGTGTCTAGTTTTCAAAAATGTACAGGTTTGCTAGGTTTCCCTACGTGCCAGCTGCGCTAGTGCCCAAAATCCACATGTGGGCACATTGCTAAAAAAAAGTCGGTGCCTAGTGGGCTTTCTGCCGCCTTGGGGGGAATCGTTTTGAGCAGCCCTTACCCTCATTGAAATTGCACAAAAAAAATTCCTGGCATCCAGTGAGCTTTCTGCCCCCCCGTGAGGGCAGATTGGGGGCTACTGCCCCCATCTGCCCCCCAGAAGGGGCAGAAAGACTGAATATGGCCAAATTTTTTTGGAGGGGAGCAATGGCCCTTGCCCAAGGGGCCGCTCCCCCCTCCCTGGTGTCTAGTGGTGGATCCCTGCTTGGGGATCGCCCTCCTGGGGCGATCCCCAAGCAGGTATCCACTGGGGAGGGGTACCATTGGAAATGGGAGATTCTCCCCTTTCCAATGATACCTCTCCCGTATTTCTACGTGCTCAGGGGGCTGAGATAGCCCCCTGAGCACGTAGAAAGTGAAACTGAAATGAGTTTCGGTTTCAGTGAAATGACGTCAGCGCGACGTGCACGCTGATCGTCATTTCACTGAAATGGGGGGTCCTCGGGAGCTGGGGAAGCAGCTCCCAAGGCTACAGGGGAGAAATAGAAATCTCTCTGGTGCCTGCACCAGAGGGATTTCCGAGGCCATATGTCATGACGGCCGGGAGCCATCGTGCGCACACGAGCACCGTTGCGCACGATGGCTCCCGGCCGTCGTGCGCATGGAAGGGGTTAATCTAACTAATAAACAAAGATTTATGTCCATGAAAGACGCTACATACACACTATTACACATTGATCAAATAGAAGACTTGCCATTCTCTGTGGCGGAGACGGAATCAGCTGTATGGTTAATTCATGGGGTTATCTCTCTCCCTTTTTCGCTGTTTCAATTTAAATCTTGCATGAAACATTACCCAATTGGCCGCTTTGACCCCCTGGGAAGTACGTTTCTCCATGAGTTATGGTCCCTACCTTTCACTTACAGATGTCATCGGGAGGATAAGGGGGTTTTCCTAACAGGGGAGGACTGCAATTCCACAGTGGGACATTCCCTAGTTTGTAAACACGTTAAGTTGCACGGCGCTTGTAATGTTTCCGCAACTAATCTTGCTTGTTTTTTAAAAGGAAGTCCCGTCCCAGCAATAATTCCTGCTAATACATTGCTTACTAACGGTAGTTATCTTATTTTGAATAACCACGACTGCTGTGGTTTACGGGCAGGAATCCCGTATATAGTAACAGTTTCACAACATGTTACTTGTTGTAACAATGTGCTTTTTCCACCCCCGCATGAGAAACTAGATAGTTCCACTTGGCCTTCCATTCCGCCTTTGAAAACAGATTTCAACAAATTAAGCAGACTCAAAGCGCTATTGTTTCAACAAGAAGTGGCTCTCACTTCAGCTCGAGAGACCTTCGAATTGCAGGTGGCAAGAACTTCTAGCGAGATTCAGTCACTTCTGAACACGAACCTCCCACTTCACTTTGGGGAGCTTATACTTCAAATATTTAATGCGTCTGACATCCAAGGCCTTGCTCATTTTTTTAAACTTGTGGGATCCGGCCTTGTGACTTCTTTTCAGACGATATTTGGAGTAATACCGGCCTTTATTCATTCTATTTTTTCCAGCATCTTTGGAGGATTCCCATTAATACTGGCGCTAGCTGGGGGAATCCTCCTGCTTCTGTTCCTGCTACACAATGGCTGCTCAACTTGTGGTAATGCACAGGCCAGGCCAATTGCAACTGTACAGTGACCGAATGCAACAACCTTTTGGATGCTTGCCATTAGCGACGCTTAGCGTGAGTTATGGAATAACTTTTCTCTTTGCCTACTTCACTTGTGTGCAACCTGTGTTCTACTGTCAGCGGTGCCCCTTCTACTGGGCTTTGGATTTATGCCTCTCCAATCCGTCATGTTCGGACCCGGATTATGACCAGTTAACGGGTCCCTTAGTGGCCCATGACCAGGCCTGTTCTAGGGATGGACGTATGGTGCGTGCGGCTGCACTTGGAGTCTTGGCTCAATGGGATATCTGTGCGGCTGCGCAGAACCTATTGCGACGGAGCTTCATTCAATATCACGCAAGTTGCTCTTGGAGGCATCGGATTATTAGGAACACGTCTGCTCCTTCGGCCTACTTGATTGGATGGCATCCCTTTTTTCTACTAACAATAGGGTTGACCATTTGGAACGACTAGCATTGTTGGGTTCACGTACTTTGATGGATTCACCACCTCCATAGTAATCACATTTTCCGTGCAACGAAAAAAATATTTTAAACAACATAAATAAAACATTTTTGTTCCTTCTTCTGAATTTTTTCCAATCTGGTTTTTTCTTGCGTATTGGAACTCTGCTTACCCTTGAAATCTGTTTTGGTCTTTTGTCTATATACTATGACCTTACCAAGGGGAGGGTGTTATATGGCCATTAGGGTCATTGTCGACATTGCAATTAGCATGAGCTCTGCTGCCATGATGCTGCTTTTGTGCAAGTTACTACATGACTTGTTTTGCAAGACTCTGTGCCTTTCACATGAGAACTGTCTGCTTTCTGAGTTCTCTGCTTGTTCCTGGGGTTTAGTCTGAACACGATGTGCAAGGTCGATAAACAATGCCCCTTGTTATTCTGTTCTGGTCAGTCCCTAGCAGCTAGATAAAACATGCTAACACAGCTGCGCTACTGGAAACTCGTGCTTTGATATCATGGGGATGCATGTTGTTCTGACAAACACTTGGAGAGGGACCTTTCCAGGGAGGAGAGCTATGCTGTTCCTATGATGTAAAACTTCCATCTAGGCACTAAGGTATGGGGTCTGCTGACAAAGTCCAAAGATCTTCCTTTATATAATAAACTTCACCTTACCAAGGGGAGGGTGGTTAGGCCGTATAGGCTTTTTTCCACTGTCTGTATATGATGACATCCCCCTTTATATTCTATGGAATTGTAACAATGCTAATTGTTTTAGGTTTATGCATTTCGCTGCTGGTAGTGGCCCGTATACAGCATTATATAGGACGATAGTTAAAATAAAAATTTTGAACTATATCAGTGACTCTGATCATTCTTATTGTGGACAAGTACGAGTGAGTAAGCGAAATGGTGTGTCTTGCTACCGCAATTCCTGAGAGAGTCGGGAGTGTTGTGTTCTGGGTTGTCTAATCATTTGTAGCTTTGTGATTATGTAGGAGAACGAATGAGACACTATAGCTAGTCGGTTTTGGGATTTTGGGTACTAAGGTTGTAGGTACACCGATGTCCTGTTTTCCTGCGCATAGTTCTGTATATGTGCAGAATCCCCACAACACTAACAAAGAAGGTGCAGTTAACGTTATGTCCACCTCCAGAGTTATCAGGACTCCAAGTAGTGGAAATTCCAGGGCCGGGAAATAATAAAATTTTTGAGGAGACTCACTTAGCTTTTACTGTCACACAGTGATTTTGACCTCTGAAAGTTGAAAGTCCAGGTAACATGAGGAATTACTCCTTATATCGGGCCTAGACTTACCTCTTTACTTGATGGACCCACAGCGTCCAACTGGTAATGGCCCTGCTTTTTCCTTTCCTTAGGTTTAGCAGTAACCGTGGAATCGGTATCTCTGGGGATGGGGAAATGCCGGCCCATTTTCTTGTCTCCTCATATTCAGAGCCATGATTGCTAGTGGTACACATACACAAAATAAATAGAACTATAACACGTCGCTTTTTTAATGTTCGCAGCATTGTTTGTTCAGGTACCTCGAAGTCCATTCACTACAGTCGGCAAACCTTCCTCACACGTGGTAAAAAAAAATTACATTCAATTGTATTGAATAGTCAGATCTGGCTATACGCCACTCGTACATACATTTTAATTACACTAATATCAAAGGTTGTGAGCAGAGAGCAATGTTAAAGGTTGTGAGCAGAGAGCACACGTCCGTGGCCCTTGATGCCGAACACTCAGTCTTTGTGGTTGCTAGGGGAATTCATACAATGGAAATGCTCCTTTATTAACCTCAGATGAGCATTTATGCCAAAGTTTAATTATATTCTTAATTTAACAAGGAATTGATTTTCAGAGGTTTGTTCAGTTAAACACCAGTGTTAATTGCTGACCCTTGTATCTAGTGTTTTTCTGAATGTAGCACATAGCCTTGCCAAGGTAGAACTTACATGAATAATTAATGCTTTTTTATGTCTTTCCAACTAACAGTTTCAAAGGGAAATCAAATTAGCACACTGTTCATTAAAACTCATGTTGTTATTCATTTTTCGCGATTCGATCGAGAATGTGCCCAATCATAATTATTGAGCTCACAATGCAAGAAGTGTTACATATATATTGTCAATAAAATATTAGTAAGTTTGACAAAAATTGTCAGACAAACGGGCCGTGATTCACAACGATAATAGGAAAGAAACGCAGCTTACATTTGTGGCTTCGGATTGTTGGGTAAAGATTTGCGTAACTACTGAGGGGCATAACAACAAGAGTCAGCATTAATTACCGCTGACCGCGCTTAGCGCGGTTTTTCTTAACGCCGGCTATCGCTGGAATTTATCGCCATGCTTGCGCTGTATTAACAACGCATAGCGCAATGGCAATATAAATTCCAGCGATAGCGGGGAAATCGCCGTTTTGCAGGGAACATCGCTGGTTTTTCAGCGTTGTTCCCTGCAAAACGGCGATATGCTTGATGATACGACCCTGTGGTCATGACACAATAATCCACCTCCCATGTTACACATACATTAGTCAGGATTTTAGCAGACGTTAGTTTTTGGCAAAAACCGCGGTTTTCGCCAAAAACTAACATCTGCTAAAAATGCGTGGGCCGCCTTGTAAATATTGCGATGTGCACTTAGCGATATTTTACAAGTCCCCCTGTGTGAGGTACACCCAGTGATGCCCACTTTGCATCTCATTAGAGATGCAGAGCGAGGCGTCGGGGAAAAGGCTGCTAACATGCGCTAATGCATGTTAGCATCCCCTTGTAGATAGGGCAATAATATTATCTCCGTTTTTTTGGCTTTTAAAGCCAAAAAAGTGGAGATAAGGCCCTTGTTAATATGCCCCTGAATTGCTTGCGAAAAAAATACAGATAAAACGTGACCAGAACTACCTGAGTACGTAATGTCTGGCACCGCTGATCCACAACCTGATCTACCTTGGGAGTTTGCTGGAGTCCTTGGGCACTTCTGAACTAGGCTTTATTCTAAAGGTGTTTATCCTTTTTCTAGGTACTCATGCGCTATTACATGAACACCGTTGTTACGGATGTTCTGCAGTTTTTCTATATTTTCAGGATGATCAGTATGGTTCTGTGGACTTTAGTAATCTCCAGGGAAGTAAGAAAGTTGGCAGCGTGGCCAGGTCTTTATCACTTGGAAAGGTGCGATCATATTCTCTGTGGGCCATAGTTGTACCTGATCGAGATTGTTTTTTTATATCTTCTATGGTGTGTGGCTTGTTCACATATAGGTTTTTACCCCACTGTGAAGCGCTGACGCCAGCCTTGTTCTTGTTTTTTGTATTAGAGTCTGATGATCTGCAACCTTCCATTTTGCCTTCTGAGGTTGCAGTTTTTACTTAAAGTTCGCTAATTACCTAGCTAACCACATGAACTTGTTGATATGTATCAATTGTGTTTACTTCTCTATGATTAGTTCATTTTTTTTATTTATTTGCGTAGTAGTTTGAAACTATTGTTTTTACTACACAGGACCTCTGGAAACATATGCGGCAGAACCACATAAGAAGCACAGATGAGCTGAGGAATTTGGTTGTATCTTAGTTTTTGGTCATATTATATTGTGAGTAGTGGGAGGATGTTATACTTTGAAAACCATTTTTCCACTGTATTGTGTGATAGAATGATTATCGAAGAGAACAGTATAACTTAGTGGAATAAACAGAAGTATCATATGTTTATTGATTTTATAGTTAGCGTGTTTATCACATATATTACTCGCATAAAGGCACTCTTATTTAGTGGAGATAAAATGGTTAACGTTATGTCCTTATAATATCTATACTTAAAATAATTGGATAGGTGCTTGTTGGGCATTTCTTATGTATTATGCAACACAGGTTGAATATATTGGCCAGTACTGAATTCTTATTAATATTCTTTTAGAAATAATGCCTGTGCCTGAAATAATGTTTTCATACTTTCTCTATATGCTTGGTATATGACAATGCATATGTAAAGATGGCCACCCTTTGTTTGGTAGAACACCCATTTGGTCCTATGTTTTTTTCATGAAACTCACGTTTTCAAACTAAGCCTCTAACCCATGAGTAAGGTGAATGCCGAAATGCATGGGGGGATATTCTCAAGAACGTGCGATAAACATCGCCAAAATAGGTTAACGCAAGTTTTCATATCGCCGTCTATCGCGGGAAAATAACTCTGAGTTAACGTCGTATTTTCAACATGGAGGTAACATGCGATAGTCTCCCGATAACGCCTCAAATGTCCGCGATAACATTACCGGGACGGCAATGAAAATCCAAACCCGAACGCGAAAAAAGTGGCGATGGGCCCAACCGCGATAAGACAATCAGCGAAAAGCATCGCCAGGTCTGCAAATCACACATGTCAGGCGGGAAAAATCACTACAAGAGCAGAAAAAAAAAAACACAAACAAAAACCAAACTACAGTGAAGCACAATGGAGGCAGCCGGAGCAGGTACAGAGGACGGCCAGAACCCCACAAGCCCCCCGGAGGAGCAGCCTGGGACCTCGGGGACAGGGAATGGCAAGGACAAGAAGAATAGGAAGACGCGGTTCAGTCCGCAGGAAAATAGGATCCTGATCACGGAGGTGATAGAACACCATCAACAACTGTTCGTCACCTCCACTGTGTCATTGGCAACAAAAAATGCAACATGGCAGTCCATCGTGGACAAGGTGAATGCAGTCGGAGTGCTGAGGAGGACAATGGAAGAGCTCAAGAGGCGCTGGAATGATGTGCAGTGCAAGACCAAGCAGAAACTCGTCAACAACCAGAAGGCAGCAATGCAGACTGGAGGTGGGAGTCCAGCGCCACAGGAGGAGCTGGATGAGATGGAGGAAATGGTGTCCACAGTCATCAGTGGGGAGACGGTGGCAGGAGTTGGGGGACCGGACACTGCTCAACATGACCTGACACAACACCAACAGGGTGAGTAATGACCAGGGACTGGGGGGACGGGGAGAGATGGGCACAATGGCACACATGCACAATCAAGCGGAGCACAGTGCACACCCACAATGACAATGGATCATGTCCCTGATCCCCTTGGCACACTGCAGCACACATAGAAACAGCATGTAGGCCCCCATTGGCTATGTGCCCAGAGGAGGCCCACCCACACATCACTTATCTCACAACCAACCCATGCACATGTGCTGAACCCAGCAAAGCTGCGGGTCCGTGAGCCACACTGACAATGCAAGTGACACTGCATGACGATTAGCATGGCTGCAGTCTGATCATCATGACATGGTGCACGCCACCACACTGAGGTGGCTGAGTGTGGACCACATCCGTAAAGGAGCAGGTCACACTCTGACACATCCACCTGCACAAACAACCCCTGACATCAACAACACATCTGCGGACAAACCATGCCCCAGAGTCCCAACTCCCACCAAGACCCAAATTCACCCAAGTCTGCAACATCTCAGCACTGTATGGGCACAGAAGTCAAAGGCACACCGCTGGAAAGGGACAAGGGGCAGCAAAATCAGAGCTGCAGGGGCGACTCTCCCAAAATGCAGCACACACACATGACATTCAGAGCACATCAGCATTGACAACAATGTGGTACAAACTGCAACACGTTTACAACAGGACAGAGGACACAACAGTTGCCGCTTGTGTGTAGAAACTGGCCAATCACATTTGGCATAGCAGGGAAATGTGAGATGTCAATCTACAAGTACAAACACATATCCGTGATGTTGTCGAAATGTCCACTGTCCCGCATCAAATAGGCAGCTCCTCCTAAACAGTCACAATGTACATTGTCATGCAGTCTGTATGTGAACTTGTACAATGCATCAACATACATGTGAACACAATGTAATACTGCATCTCCCCTTCACATTGCAGAGGGAGCATCAACACCTCCTGCAGAGTAGCCCCAACAACTGTTCACTGATGACGATGAGGACATCCCCAACATCGACATCGAAGCCCTCCAAATCCTCATTGACAGCTTCAGCACCCCACCATCAGGAGCAGGGCAGCCCAGCTGCATCGAGGAGACCCCACCCCCTGCACAGACCACACAGCAGGAAGCACCTACCACCCCAGCTGTCTACCAGGACCCCCACGAACAACACATGGCCTTCCATTGCTGTGTGTTAGAGGTCCAGGAGAAGATGGCTGAACAGATGCGGGTGGGGTTCGACCTCATGGCAGCCAAACTTGATGCCATACATGGGTGTCTGATTCCCATCAGGGACCACTTACAGTCCCTAACGGACACCCACAGTCCGCTCCATGCTCTCCAATGATCCATGGCTGACATCGCTGGAGTCATGATACTGAGACAAGAACAACTGTCCAGTCAGAGTGGCTCCAGCGATGTCAGCCGGGAGTTGGGACAGATGCGGGGGCTCATGGAGAACATGGAGCAGATGACGGCGGAAAGAATGGCTGCCACGGCTGCCCACCAGCGAGATGTGGCTGGGACATTCCATGCCCTGCAGCACATCGTCATGGCATTGCTGCCTCAAGGCCTTGCACAGATGAATGCTGCTACTGCTTCTACATCCACATCTCCGCCCCCTGATGTGTCAGTGCCTCACAGTGCAGCAGGCAATCCACCTCCGGCCCCTGTGGTGTCAGTGGCACACAGTGCGGCAGGCAATCCACCTCTGGCCCCCGATGTTTCAGTGGCACACAGTGCAGCCGACATTCCACCACCACCCACGTGTGAGGCACATGTGACATCAGAGGACGAAGATGCGGGTGAATCAACCGTACTGGTAAGGAGGAGGCAGTAGCATTCATCTCCGCCATATTGCCTGTTTCTGCTTGGTTCTGCCCTTTGCATCATCACCTTCCACTGTCCCCCGATACACTCTACGACACTCACCTTGGACCTCGACATGGACTGCCATTTTCTGTTTGGTTACCAATGACACAGTGATCAGACTGCGGACTGAACTCTTCCTCTTCCGAAGTACTTGTCATTTCCTGAAGGACCCTGGCTGGCCCTCCACGGGCCAATAATGTGAAGTGGGGTTTGCATGGCTATTTTATAAGAGATAGGGATTGAGGCAAATAAAAAAACTGCACCTATCCATAGTAGAAAAATTATTTAAGATAGTTCAAGGTGCCCGTGACCTGAGATCCAATTCCCCTAGATCTCCAAAATACACATACGTATATTATAACCAGGAAAATAGTTTTAAAATATTCCAAGTTCGCTTACTTTGGAATTATTACAAATCGTTTCTAAACTCGAAGTTTCTCTATTATAGAAATAACATAAATCGTCTGTGATATATGATATATGGGGAGAATCACCCCATTATCCAGTCTTATGAAGCATTAGGGATTCTCAATTGTATGAGATGGCCCATTTCTCTACGGCATGGGTCGACTAGTCTTTGTTAGTTAATTACTAACATAAGAAATCGTGAGATGTGATAGGACAGTTATTAGACTGGAGTTTTAATTTTCTTTAAAATAGCGTTTACGGTAGTAATATTACTCCATTATACATATATAAGCTTTCTCTCATATATTCCAATTTTGTTTTTTTAATACTAGTGATCATGGCTACTATGCAGATATCTCCTGATCTGGAATAAGTACTACTCTCAAATAACTTGAGTAAGAAGATAATACTCTCAAAATCCTTTATAAGAAATATCAGGTATGAAATCTTGGTTTCTAAACTTAATGGACATCTTAAATAGTGTATTTTACTCTTTAATTGGACTATGTAGGAAATTCTTATAAAATTTTGTTCTACATTTATATCTATTAGACAAAACCCCTAATTACCGGTTCTTGGAGGAGATGGCTATATTTTGATTCTGCAGTATTACTAACTACGGTTAAAAAGTTTTCTGGTAAGAGCCATAAATATAATAAACAAATGTTCTATTATTACAAGAGAGGCCGATATGTAGTTGAAATTATATGATTCTTGAAACCCACCCATCAACTGTTTGTTTCCTTGGTAACGTGTTGATAAAATCCATAGATTCTAAAGCAACTGTACAACTTAAAGCACACAAAGAACTGTGAATCTGAAAATGGCAATTTTGATTAAATTGACATATTATATATGACCTGACCCCGCCAAATTCCATATAAAGAAAGGTATAACACTGGGCAGTTGTTTATTTTAAATTGGATATTTTGAATTTTAGTGAGATGTAATTCATTTTAACTTGTAATTACATGGATGTTTTCATGTATATTTCAATATGTAAATTTGTAAATATAGTAAACTAATTTTGTATATATGTATATATGTTTTTGTAGCCCTGAAGAAGTCCGAGAGGACGAAACGCGTTGGCTACGGTTTTTTACCACGTCATAAGGAAGACAACAATAAAGAATTTGAAGACTCTACTTTGTTAAATTGCCATTTTGTGTTTATTGCTAAACTGATGTGTTAAAAATGATATTAGCAGGGAGTGCTGGACCTTTTGATGTTCATGATTTATAATATACTTTGGGGTTTGCATGGCCCAGTACTGCTCCAGCTGCAACACGCCACTGGATGTGAATTAAACATTCAGAATCACAGAGATGTTTCATGTCTTTGATCATTCAAGTATGGAAGTATGGATGAATGTAGGGTCAGTGATTCCCCCTTAAGCCCATGTTGCTCATGTCGTGGGACTTGAGTCACAGGGTGCAACATTGCCGATTGCGGTCCGCGTGGCGTAGACACTACAACAGAGACACAATTATCAGTTACTTCCTTGTCCAGCCCAGAACTGAAGCAAGCCCAGAGCCCCGGGGTCATTGTTTCCACCCCTACGTTGGCCTGCCATACGCCAGGCCAGTCCACTCCGCTTACGCTCAGAGGGGGGATGACAAAGCTACATGTCCCAGGTCTTCCCTGTAGTGATCTTCTGATCACTGGTCTAGTTGTCCGCATGCCACAGCCACTCCCTGAGGGTTGGTTAACACCCACACCACACCCATCCAGCACAGGCATCACAGGACATGTGACCCTGCCAATAAAAGGGGCCTAGCACATCACATTCCCCACTGCTGGAGATGACATGATGGCGTAGGCACCACGAGACTCAATCATGAAGGGTCCATGACTTGTGGCGCATTGGGTTAGTGGCACCCGATGCACTGCGGCTGGCACGGGCCTAACACCACGGGACAATGACTTGCGTTGCACAGGGTTAGTGGCACCTGAAGAGCTGAGCGGGTGTGCAGCCTGCGATGATGCGTAGGCCTCGATGAACAGTCCTGCTAATCGTGGTTCGATTTGAATTGTGAGCCCTGCTGGACCGTAGCGCATGCCAAAGGCAGTAGTCAGCACACACATGACTCCGCGGTGCGGTGCCGCAGGGTGCGCTGGGGGCCTGTGGTGCGGAATCCAGCGATCAGCTGAGGAGGATGCACCGGCACGTGGTGGGCCCTCTTGGAGACACGCCAGTGGCGGCAGGTGAGTATTGAGGCCTGGGTGCCTAGGGGCGGCCAGTCATCGCTGGGCGGAGGACCGGTCTGGGGACCAGGGCTGGGGTGCAGCAGGCGCACAGGATCGTGCAGGCACCACCGGTCACGGCGGCGGACTCGTGGCTGGGTGGGGGGCGCTGCCCTGGCTGACACGACCCTGCATACGATGACGTGATGTGCACAGGTTGGTTTGGGACGTAGCCACCTCATCTCCAGTGTGAATGTGCCCGTTGAATGTGGTCGGCCACGTGTGTGTAGGCCTATGGACAGGTTGTGGCGGAGATTGAGACACACACAGTAGTCACTTTGGTGGTGGATTTGTGACGTGTGCATTCCCACAGTTGTGAGTTGGGGGATTGTGGAGTTCAGGTGTTTGGTGTGTTCAGTTGGTACTTGCCGATGGGCAGTGCATTTTCATGGGGGCCATCCTCAAAGCACTGGTTGGTGGCGGACTTGCGGACATGTGGGAATCATGCACACTGCCTGGGGAGTTTGCGGCGACATTGGTGGACAGGCCACGGTTGTCCACTTTTGTATGCACATTGATGGCATGGGTGTGGTTGCTGTTGCGGTGATTGTGTGCAGTGTCGGCAGGGGGCACAAGTCGTACACGTGTGCTGTGAATTGCCCCCAACACGTGCGTGACGCCAGCTATGGCGTAGTTCCTTTGCATGGTCTCAAGATGTTCCTGCGCAGTGTGGGGGAGTGAGGGGCAGGGGTATCGAGCTGACACACACCGTGATTCTTTCAGGTATGATGAGTCCTGCATGATGTGACCGTAACAGCAGTTTGTGTGGTCGTTACCTTCCTCTTCATTCCTACGATGGTTACGGCCACACACACTTCTGTTACGCTCTTCTCATGCATGATTTATCATGCCTGTGAGCATTCCGGTTTGTCCAAGTGCAGTACACTGTACCAGATTAGGCATGTGACTATACGGGAGTTTGACCATTGTCACCATTTCTCCCACAGGTTTCTGAAGACACGTTGACCTGATGAAGTTCCCAGTTGGGAATGGAACGCGTTGGCTGAGCTTTTCGTTTTGTTTGTTTGTGTATTTGTAATAAAGTTCTGTTTTTACACAACTGTTGACTACTGGACTTCATGACCTGGCGCACCCACATTTTGGTTACTACGATCTTGGGTCTGGGGCACGGAGGCATCTAGCACGGCCGGCGTTGGGGTTGGTTGCGCAGGTACACTACGAATTGGAACTATCGTGTGGTGTGGATACAGGGGCCCGCCGTTGCTTTTGTGGACATGCATCCATGACATGTGTGAGGGAGTTTGATGGGGCTGGCTGTGAGACTCCTCCGACTCTGGCAGTTGTTGGTTGGGAGGTACCAGGGGCCAACAGGTGCAGCACAGCCAGCAGCTTTGTCTGCGGGGGGTGTAGGTTGTCCGCTGTGTTGGTACCATCAGCCTGTGGGCGATGTGGGTCAGGATGCGGAGGATGGTTATCCTTTTGAGCCTGTGTTGGCCAATGGCTTCCTCTGGCATTGAGTCTCTGGGGCTGGTGCGTTTTAGGGTCATCCGCTGTCCTGCACTGCCTAGGTGGTAATCCGGGGGGGTGGCACGGGGGGGCCTGGGAGTGGTGGCGGTGGGTGTTGTGGCCCTCTTGGTTCTCCGAGCTGCATGATCAGTAGCTCCATGGCATCTGTTGGTCTTCAGATGTGGCTCTGGGCTGGGCTCCCTTTCATACTGCAGTTAGTCGTCCTGCTTAACACCAACAAAAGGCAGGTGTTAAATCCCTGCTGCTAACGCGCCTTATCGCCTGTTCTTGGTTCGCATCGCAGATCTGACTGGTCGTTGATAATCTCGCGAAGTGGTGTTTTCGTGTGTTTTTGCACGGGAACGCCTACTCTGCATATCATTAGCGTTAGTTGTTGCACTCATCCGTGGCGATGTTTTTTGCGGTTGCTATCGCAGGAAAAATGGCGATGTCGGCAGTTTGCACCAGCTTGTGAATGGGGCGATAAATCTATTGCCACTTTTGCTGCGCTAAAGTGCCGATAAATCGGCGATGACTCCTTGAGAATATGCCCCATTGTGTTTTGTTGATGCCGAATTAAGAATAAATGTCACAGCAATCACCATCTCAGAAGTGCAGTGTTCCTTCCAGTGTGGAGTGGAGTTCATGGATACGGGTTCTCACACCCAGAAGTTACCACTGACCTGAGGGCTTGGAGGATCTGTTAGCATTGTTTGTTGCTAAAATAATCGTATACATAACTTTTATTAAACTTTATGACATAATAAATTAATATAAACATTTTAATTTACATTGAGTATATTCAAAACATAACCACTGAAAATGATTTTGAATATATTTAATATATTTGAATGCACTAAAAATTTAAATTACAATTTAGTTAATAGTGCAGTAATATTCTTTAACACCTAATGGTACATTTAAACTTGATATTTAAAAATCGTTATCATTAACACTTAACACGAACAAATTTGTAGCCATATTTTTAAACTTTAATAAACTTCACTTTTTTTCCCTATATTTTACCACATGGAGATCTCTGTCCCGATAGTGAAAGTCTACACCAGGTGCAGAACATAAAATATTTACGTAAAGTTACTATTAGTATAACTGTATTGTCATATTTGATGTTTTTACTGACTCCACACCCTTTTCATGGGGTGGGGACATGCAAGTCTACCTTTTGTGTACCTTTACACCTGTAAGTGATGAACTGTCAAAAGTATTATAGTTACACAAACATGTGAATAATAACTTTACATGTGTGCATTCATTCATGAATAAAGTTAACTTTGTGAATATCTCACTGTGTGTTTTTGGTTATCTGCATGCTCCTCCTAACTGTAATGGTCTACACTTTTGGAATTTTGTAACTTCATTCCTGAATGCTGTAGTATTGACAGCTTATTTGCAGACATAAGATTTCCACAAAGCCAATCAGAGAATCCTAGGATTTGTGCACAAGTCTCATTGTTCAATTAATAAACATTTTTAATTTTAAATTCTATCATCATTGACTCAGAACAATTCTGCCCTATGACAAAAGTGCCAATTACTTCAGACAACCCTTTCAGGTTTCTTTGGTAATGAATCAGCCTGTTTTGCTTGACCTCTCTGTTTGCTAAAATCCCTGCTGTAGGGCATAACATTTGATTGACAACTTTTACCATATTCAATGATTATGGTATGATGTTTGTTTGATGAAAGTATCAATTTAGGATTATAGATAGAAAATATATTGTTTCTCTATTCTGTGTACAAGAAGGAGCAATTCATTGGCAATTGATAGAACTCATTTGGGGAGAAATGTTCAGGAAAATGTGAATACTGATTTACAAGAAACTGCACAAAGGGTGCCATTTTCTTCTAGTAACTGAATATGTCAATTGTGCATGTAATCCTTAATATTGATTCCCTTGGGTCTCCTAAGGAATGTGGTGCCGGTAAGAGCAATACATGAACAGTACTTGCAGACCATTTGAAAAGGAGAAAGCGCATGAGGCAAAATTATAGTTTGTTTACGGATTTAAACTCCTGAACTTTATAAAAGTGGGGTAAAACCATATGTTTTCAGATTATATGCAATTAATGTATCCTGCTTGACTTAAACAAAATACTCAGATATAGAATAAAGCCTTAAGTCAATAAAGCATATCAGTATTTAAACAGTTTTTATACGTTACAACCCACAGGACAAAAAGTTTACCTCCTCACTCTCGCCAAAGTGAGTGTTATTTATTATTGCATAGTAGTTTTTTACACAAAAAGAGCATAAGAAAGATGTTTCCTGTCTGTGTATTTACATTATATACATTTGCATATTTGAGGGTGAATAGTAAGCCCCAGTGAAATAACCATAACCGAACCCATGAAATATAAAAAGTGCAAAAGAAAAACTTGTAATGATGGTTATTGGTACATAAAAGAGGAGCCAATTGGAAATCTAATACAATCAATTCTTTGGAGACAACTATAGGATTTGTTGAGGGCTCTCCCTTTTTAAAAAGCTGGCAACGTTTTGACCCTCTCACGGTAGTAGGTTTCTTCAGGACAAGAATTCTGGGGACAAGTGACTGAATCAGGATGCCTGAATAGTAATTTCCTTCTGGTATGATGTCGGGTACTTCCCACGGTAAGGATATTTAGATCCCTTAGAGGAGGACAACCACAGCTTGACTTCCGATGATGTTCACAGTAACAAAATTTACTGTAGATCCTTACTAGTCTGTTAGTAGGTGAAGATCTGTGTCATTATTAAGAGGCACAAGGCGTAGAATGGATAGAAAGACAACCGCCAAGGAACTAATCTCTCGGCGGCGTGGCGCTGATACTGGCAACCTTCAAGGTTACCACCATCAGCGCCACGCCGCTGAGAGATTAGTTCCTTGGCGGTTAAGAGGCACAAGGCGTAGAACGGATAGAAAGACAACTTGTATGCCTCAAGTCCAAGGTATTCTCTTATTACAGGCAGCCACACTTTTCTAAACATATTGTCTAAAAAGGGAGCACCCAGAAAATGACAATTCCCATTTCGGACTATGAGCATTAATGCAATTTCATCCTAAGTATATCGACAAGACTGTTACATGGCTAAAGACTTATATACAGTGAAACAAGCCAACATTCATTTCAGGTAGTGAATGACAGGGATAATTATCACTCAAAGATACAACAAGGTACTGAGAGGTGGGACTCGTTCTACAGACACTATGTAATGTATACTGTATTCCGGTATGCCCATGCGCATGAGCGATACAGAATGGTCAGCTGTTATCAATTTCTACTATAAGAGGCAGGAAACGCTCGGCTCGAATTAGAGCATTATTCTCTCGTGAGCTGTATCGAACGTCATTGGACCCCGGTTCTATTATTAGGTAAGATCTCTGCCCCGCATAGTCTGCCTCTTAACTAGCAATGGTCAGATTGAGAACCTAATTAATGGGTACTAGTCATTGTAAATTACTATCTTTGTAGATATCGGAACTGTGGAATACCTTACCAGATCCACGTATATTGGGCTAAGTTGAATACCCTTTATACTTGTACAATACTATCAATTATCATAACGAAGCAAGTCTACTTATTCATACTAGAGTACAATTCTTACCTGGTGAGTTGGGAAGTGGTCCATTACTCTTTTCCAATTATTTATAAGGAAATCATGGTGAAAATTAATGTTGTTCACCATATGTTTCAGGTTATCATACAATACCTACCGAGGGCAGTCTGTTCCTAGGAAGGTTACCACAGACTGCACCCATTACTGATGTTTTGATATCGGATGACTGAAATATTATTGCGCCTTCTGGGATACATTGAATTGCCTTGGGTAAGCTCAGGTAATCCTTATTAATTAACAGCCCACACCAATTATTTGCAGCCACACTAATCCCCTATCACACTTACTGTCCCCAGAATCTCTGTCCTGAAGAGACCCCGATAATGATAGAGGGTAGAAACGTCATCGATAATTGATAAAGGATAGTCTGAAGAACACTAGAACACATTCTAGGACCCTATGATTTATTCTGAAACCTTAAAGGACATCATTTGAACTCCAATAACCAGCCCCTTGTTCTAAAACCGTCACTTTAGCTTTACTCACCTGTTGGTTATGGTCACATAAGTCACATTTTTCTGTCAATAAATTAGTCAATAGTGTTAATATACAGCAGAAGTTTATAACGTATAGTTCTTTTACCATAAAATTGTAGTTGCAAATAAAAAGCACTTGCTTCGGCTGAAGTGAGTGTTGAATAAGAATTTCTGTTGAGCTGTTTTCTCTCCAGTCATGTTTCTCTCTAAAGTCATAAACTAAATGGAACTTTATATAATTTTTGAACATATTAATCGCTAACTTCGCTTAAATCGCTGCAAGATAGTAGGAACTTGCGAAAAATAACACATTTTGATCTAAATGAGTTCCTTGTGAACAATTGTGCTGAAGCTGACTTTCATGTAGCTGAGCTGGGTGAAAGTTTGATAAATATGCCCCAAGATTTTTACCTAATGTCAGTTACCTCTTCATAGACATTAGACAGCTTCGATTACAGAGAGTTACAGTGATTGTAGCTTTATTATCAAGAGTCTTTGCGTAACACATCTCAGTACGATAAACATAGAAACCCACATTCAAATGTGTTTGAGCTTGGTGTCTTCTATTTTCTTAAATGATGATTGTTTACTTGTCACTGGTGTTGCCTATTGAGTAGTTTTAGAATTGTTCCATCTAAGATTTGTAATACTCTTGTAAGGTGACAAGGGGGAGCATCAGTGACATCTCTGCATAATCCACTGCTTCGTACATCCTCTTTAAACACTATGGCTCATATTTAAGACTTTTGTGGTGCAGGGCAGCGCAGCAAGTCACCTTGATGCGCTGCGCCACAGGGAAAGGGGAGGAAGGCACCGTATTTATCCAATGCGGTGCATTCCTGTCCTGTAACGACTTGCGTTGTATTCACCGCGATGTAAACATACCGTGGTGTAACGACCGCGTTGTAAAGGTTGTTCGCCATGCAAAGCCCATGGAATGCCTACCTAGGGCAGAGTAACACATGCAACGGTTTGTGTTGCGCTTCTCCCGATTTTTGGAGTTACGCAAAGTGACTTAGCGTGGCTTCAAAAATCTGACTTAAGGTTTGCGTTGCTCTTGCACTACGTTGCTGGTGCAAAAGCGACGCAAACAGGGTCATAAATTTGGCCCTATATCTGGGTCATAGTGTGCTGTATCTGGAGATGTATCCTATTACTAACACTAATTTTTATGCTCATCATCTGGATGTATTGGCTCTGATTCAAAACTCTCATATCTCATCACACAGAGATGCCAATGGGTGCTTGTGGTAACCTTTCTTTTCTTCCTTATGTAAGGTAATACATTTCCCTCTAGCCCAGGTCTGGATTTATATTTTTCACTATTGGAGGGAGTCGGACCGGTTTCATACATGAGAAAGATAATAGCCTTTCTTTCAAATATCAGTGCCAGGTGAAGGAACCTCTTGCCTGCACTTTTTTGCAATTGCATAGAAAGTGTTGCAGCAGACAGTGCTCAGGAGCTAACATATATGTCCTACCTAGTGTCATCTCCAGGTTTTTCACTACCTCCCTCCAATACAGAAGACATCCAGAACATCTCCACACCATGTACATTGGTTTGCATTTATCTGTGACATTTAGAAGCATCTTGTGAATATATTTTATTAATCATTTTCAAAGTTCCATACACACTATGTAAGTATTTGAATCATGCAAACATTGGAAAAAAGCATTCCTTTATACCCTTTATGAATAGCCTATGGTCTTATCCGACTTCTTATTTTCCAGTTCCATATCTAAATCTTTTTCCTGTGTCAGGTTCAAGATGGTCATTTCTACTTTAGACTTAGAGATTAAGGCCCTGTTCCTTGCCTGCGCCCTTCTCCCATGGAGAGCAATAGTTCAGTCACTTTGTGTGCCTGAGGTTTGCATTCTCCTGTGTCTCTTGTGCCCCATTTCTCCTGAAAGTTGTGTGCAAATGCATAATAGAGCAGACACTGTCCACTTTGTAATTTCTATCAGATCAAGCAAAATTTCAGTTTGCCTGAGGAGTATCAGTACTCTGTTTTCTCCAGGCCCACTGTTGTCAATTCCCTCAACTGATGTGAAATGGAGTGCCAGTGGGCTTCAGTAAGTGCAGAAAAGGTGGAGCTGTTGCATACAGTCAGTCCATTTGGATCTTTCTTTTGCCTTCTTCCCAGATCAACAGAGTTGTTTGCACCAGCCTGGATCCTCCATCATTTTAACTTTCCTAACCATAAATGGATTATGGAAGGCTCCGTCCTTAGTTTTGACTTGCCATTGACCAGTAGCACACAATTGGGTTCCTACCAGTCATCTTTATACCTATTGCATCTGTGCCACTAGAAAATAGGCCTTGCAGTCGTAAGAGTCAAGGACTCCATCAACTGTAGGGAGTCATGGTTTACAAAGGGATACTCTATGTCTGTTTGCTCCCCAAATCTGGTCAGCAAGTAGTGTATCTAGGAAATATCTAAGTGTGGTACAGGCAGGTTAGCAATGTATTATAATGGTCTTGTGCGTATTAACTATTTTGCTAACCTGCCCATGACCGATATGGGGAGTGTCTTTTGCATTTCCATGTGTCTTCTCAGAGAGCTCAGAGTCACTTTTAGGTCCCTGGCTAAGAGATCTGTCTTGAAGTGACAAGTAGACAAAAGTGTGTGTCTCCCATGCTATCCTTTGAACTGACAAGCTTGTGGGTTCTGTTTTCAGGGCAGGGTTAGTTAGAAGGATCCATATTTTAGCC
Source organism: Calotriton arnoldi (assembly GCA_963921515.1). NCBI lineage: Eukaryota > Metazoa > Chordata > Amphibia > Caudata > Salamandridae > Calotriton > Calotriton arnoldi. The sequence goes on from CAWUFW010009111.1 coordinate 488,202, forward strand.
CGATGCAAGGAGTCAACCATTTGATTTAACTCATCATGTCCTTCATAAGAAACAGAAGTTTATCTTCTTTGTACAGTGAATTGCTGTGTATGCCTTCTGACAACCTCAGATCCCATACATGTTCCTCATTCCTTACTACACTAGTGATAGTTCCATCATTATTCATCTTCACTGCCCTGGCAGTTTGATTGGCATAAAGTAGATATATTCACTTCAGCAGTCTCCCCCGAATCTCATTCATCTGAGCACCACAAACAGATACCTCTTTAACAAGTTTAAGGCCACTTCCAAATAACTAGACCTCATCATTGCAATTGAATATTCCTTTGAGGCCTCTTTCAACACTTGCATTCACCGGTGAAGGTTCGGGATTTGTTCTGATCTGGGTGCATTAAGGTGAGGGATTTGTTCTGATCTGGGTGCATTAAGGGGCAGCAGGGGCTAGATACATCAAGCAATTATCTTAATAAAGTCTTATTAAGCATGGACAATGAGCTGTAAGAAGGCAGTATTTTATAGGTGCCTATGGGGTTTAGGAAGGGAAATAATTAATGCCACTTTAGTCATGGTGGCCCTCTTCTGATGCAGTTGAATATGTTACTGCCATAAATGGCAGAGCAAGACGTTATAAGTTATGTAAAATTCTACTGAGAGCTCCTCTAACAATTTCCCAGTCTCTATCTCTGTTAGTGCTCCATTTTCCTCTGACTCAGTTACCTTTCAACCCAAAGCCTCCCAAGAATCAGGAGGCAATTGGAGCTGAGTTGCTCCATCCAACTTTGACTCACTCTCTGTGTAAGGTGCACCATGACAGTCCCCGTAGAGCTCAGTATAATATTCAAGGAAGGCTGCTTTTATGTCTCCTTGTGTGTATGCCATGTTCCCGTTCCATCTCTGACGTGTCACTGGGGGTCCTGCCAGCTGTCAGATCTGGCTTTATCAATCAAGCTAGCAGGTGGCCGGATTTCCCTTTCTGAGTGTTCTGGCAAATAACTACAAGTAATTCAGTCAGCTCGGTCTCTCGAGCATCATTTCAGACCTCTTCCTTTCCTCTGCTGGCTTCTTTTGCTTGCATGGGTCCAGCATCAGTTCTTCTTTCAAATACCTAAGTGACCCATCAAGCCATGTCAGTTCCCACTCTAGTACCCTTTTCACATCTATCACTGTCCTATAACAGTGTGCTTTAATTACAGCCTTGAAATCTTTCCACACAATTAGTACATTTGTGGCAGTGCCTTCATTTTCACAAAACATTGCTATATGGTATCACATGGTGAGCCTCTGAAAGCCACATCCTAAGGTGCAGCACTCTGAAATCTCCAAGTGAGATGGACACATGGTGCAGTGCCAGGACGTAGACAGTAATAGTGAGACATGATCTAGTGCGGTTTTGCCCAAGTACTTTGATTGGGGTGTCTTAGGCTGGAGTGGGTAAGAACATAATATGTAGTCACATCTAGCATATCGACCATGAGCCAGCGAGTCATGGGAAATATTCAAAAACTCCTGCATGCAGTTTTAACCATGCATCTAAGAGCCATCCACATCCACAATCCTCAGGCCTGCCATGTCCCTAATCACTGGGCGATCCTCTCTACCTGGTTGCCCAATGTGGAGGATGAAAGCAGTCTTGATGGATCTCTAGAGTGCATCTGTTTTCCCCACACAAGACCAGTGTAGCCACCGTGCCAAGTGTTCAGCCAGTTTTAAGTATACTGCCACCTGTTCTATATTTGAGGTGAAGACACTCCCTAATATAATCTCTTCCCACCTTTCTCTCAACATAGGTTTTGTAGTTATGAACAGAGTCTTGTATCTCACCCACCGTAGGACACCTCTAGAGTACGAAGAATAGGCTGTGGCAAATATTTGACCCCTCTATCTAGACCGTAGTTCCCAACCTTCCCGCTTTTAGAGACACATCTCCTGTAAAAGTACTATCTGGGCTCCTCTTCATTTGATTTATGCATATATCTTTTGGCAATAAAGCCACACCTCATATATTCCATATAAGGAAGCTATTCTTGTAATCCTTGCCATGTGTCTGTATAAGCTATTTATAGTTAATTAGTGATTTCCTGCCTCACATTCGACATCACCCTTTGAACAAATTCCTCCCATCTCCTATCTCATTCTGTAGTTTGCAAATGACCCTACAGGCCCTTTATTATCATTTCTTCAAATGCCATGCAATATTGCATTGCTTTCTGCTCAAATAATCAAATGTATCCTATTATTTTGCCTTATAATATGTTGTAAAAAATCTGTTTTTGGGAGAAGCGTTGGCCCACAGCTGCCTATCTTCTCTGCATTTTGTGTACTACCTTTCACTTTTGTGAGCTTCCATCATCTAAGCATTGGAGAACAACATTTAAGGTAGCACATCTATATGTCATCTGCCATTCTAGTGGACACTGCATAAAGACTGTTATCATCTTCAAGAGAAAGGCCTTATTGCAATCCTTACTGGCATCTTTCTGAGCTTCTTCGTGGAATTTACTCAAGGATCATACATTCCTTGTAACCAAGGCTGCCTAAACCACTGATGGTCTTTTTGAATGATTTTGTCTGGACCTTTAATATTACTGTTGCTTCAGTGGCTGTAGATAGTCGTGTTGTTCCCCATGTTTGCCTGTTTCAGATAAATTGAGTCAATCCCATGCCTCAGTCAGTTCAATTAAGAACAAGGTCTAATCTCCTTCTATTAGTTTTTCAGTTTTGCAGTGAACAGGAGTCGTTTCTTGACTTCTAGGATGGATTATGTACTTCTGCTGGACTACTACTGTGTAGACTGGACAGATGGATTCTACACTATTTTGGGACATCATTTCTGCCTTTGACCTGGCCAGTCTTAGGATTTTGGCTCTGCCCGGGTAGTGAAGCAGCATCATCAACACCAATTGGGGCAGATAACCGGGTGGCAGTCAGCAAGGGGGATCCCTGCGTGCCCTTTGCAACAAATAAAACTTTGAGAGATCTTATGTAGTCACCTGTGTCACTATCAGATCCTCTAGATATTGCATCATGTCTGTTTCTTCCAGGAGCTGCATGACTTGGATGTTGTTGCGTCGTTATCTCAATTCAGAATCCCCAGCCTATATTCTAAGAGGCAGACCATTTTGGTAAGTATTGTACTTGGTGAATACTTTTTGTAATTTTGTACTTTTCATCTCTTAGTAAACTTATGTGGACTACCACCATACCAATCTCATGTTTCAGGGCTTCATGTGTGGCTAAAATAAATTCCAGAATGTTATCCAGGTTCCTTGTATTGTTCACCCTGAGCTCTGCTGCCAGCTTCTTTGCATTTGTCGTGCTGTGTCTTTTAGTTCTTAATTTATTGCTGTTTTGGCCTCTTGTTCTCTAGCCATTTTGTGATTGAACATGGTGGATTTCTCTAATGAGGTACAGGGCAGCAGGGATGCATAGAGGTAAATTGGCCATCACAGAATCCCTTTTGCATTAAGTAGAAGACACCTTTGTGTGTTTTTATCAGTTACTTCTGGTGCCTCTGTCTTTCTTTTAGTGCTCCCTGTGAAGCTGCTTTTCCATTTTGTAGCCCGAGGAGGAGCACTGGTCTCAAGCTCTATTGTTGTGCTCCATGCCTTAGACAGTAGCCTTGATGTAGAGCCAAGATGTGTATTGTAACACACACTTCTTGAAGCACAACTGAGGTATTTTGTATCTGGGGAACATTGGCTCACTGCAGGAGGCAGTGTTCCAGCATGGTTACATCCTCTAGCACATCCCTCTCCAATATATGTCTAGTCCATGCAGGGACAGTGTGTATCTGCTTATTTTTGTACCTGGGTGATCATAGTTTTATTTTCAATAACAGCCCTAAAACTTACTTTATCTGTGTGTAATTTCAGTTATCTTCACCACTGTGGGTCTGCCATGCTGCCCTCATCGCACGCATCATGCCTTTTGATGCAAGTTTGTGTTGCCACTGGGTTCACATTTCTTACTTCCACAAAACAGTAGGGACAGTTTTGCTCACTCCAGCCTTCAGCTCAGCAATTTGGGTGTCTAAACATCAGTGCCAGGCCACCTGGAACTCCAGAGCTCACCAGTGCAAGGCTGATAGCCCAGCTCATGATGAGCTCCTTCTTACCCACCATCACACAAGGCTCTATCCACTGACTCTCAGGGCTTAACCCCATTGGACCCTTCTTGCTGTACAGGTGACTGGATACCTTTGTGGTCACGCTCTACATCTCTCGGTCTTACAGATCTCCCTGTTTTATGCTCCTTCACTCAGTCCCACCATCTTGTTTGTCAGTCAGGTAAACCAATATAAGGCTGTGTAAGAAATTGGGTTACTAATTGGGGGGTGAAACTCTTCTCAAGCAGCAACCGCAATTCTTTGCAGGGTGAAGTCATAGAAAATCCCTAAATAAACCTGTGCTCAGCTCTTGGGGTAACTTGGCACAGAGCAGTCAGGTTTAACTCAGAGACAATGTGTAAAGTATTTGTTCAACACTTCAAATAGTAACACAGAGACAACACACCAAAAAGGAGCCCACAACAGAGTTAGAAAAATAAAGTATGTTTAATAAATAAAACAAGACCAAAAAAACAGAAATCCAATAAGTAGAACTGGAGATATTAAATTTTAATGGTGTTAGTACCAATAGCACCAAAAGGCATACAGCACCACATGTGGATAGCTGGTCGTGCCGAACCAGAACAAAGTCAAAATTTCATGGAGCCCATGCCAGATACAGGGACCTTGTTAGGCCAGCTCAGCAAAGTACCGTAAATCCTGTTTTATGGGGTGTTGGAGGATCCACGTCGACGATGCAGCATGCAGTTGAATCGATGCACAATTCAGAAATGCAGCAAAGCTGCATTGTGAGGGCCTGAACCATTGTTGAGGATCCCGTTGACGGGGCTTATGATTAGGGGTGGGTGGAACTAGCGGAGTTTTACTTACTGGAATTCTGTGGAGTTCCATGCTAACTCACGAGATTCCACAGAGTTCCGCAAACAAGCGATAATAGGCATGTCATGCTGCGTGTGCTTCTTTTTAGCATTGGGAGCTTGCTCCATGTTCAAAAAATCTGCACAAACTTTACCACGCAGTGCCAGAGGGTGCTGCTTCTCAAGTTGGTTTTACTGCTACTCAAGTAGATTTTCTATTCGAATGTCAGCATTCTCACCGCGAACGGTTGTGACCACCCGTGTTGGGAAAATCTCGCTGGGGGCCTTCCTAGCATCTGAAAATTGCACCACGCGATACCAATTCTTGCTCGTGATCACCAACCTACCAATGGCGAGCAGCGTGCAAGAAAAAACTCTGGCACATGGTGGTTGGTGGAATTTGGCCTTAACTCGAAAAGGAGGTGTGCAATAGGGGAGCTGCGTTGGTAGCGAGGAGCTGTGAGGCTCTGATGTGGGGTCTGGCATTGTCTTTGAGGCTGCCGTCAAGAAGGGATGTGATGGCCTGCGCTGCGGATGCATCATGCAGTCAGAGCAAGCAGCAGTTCTGAAGGGCTGCAATGCGATGCAGGTCTTTGCAGCAGTTCTAATCAACGCAGCAGAGGTGATGCTTTCGTTTTGTTTAAGTTTGCGTCGCAAAGCAGAGGAGATGTGTTGGTTCCACTGAATTTTCAGCGGCTGGTAGGCACCTTAAGCCCCCTTCCAAGGGTCCAGGCCTGAGGTGGCACCACTTGGCAGGGTAGACTCACAGATGGCAGATTCCAGGTCAGGTGCAAGGTTGTTGGAAGCCTGTTATGTTCCTGAGGCTTTAGATCAGGAGGCCAGCCAACTAGCTCTTTGAGTCACTCTAGGTTCTGGGTTCAAGAGATGCAGGTCAAGTCCTTCTCGCCCAGGCACAAGGGCAGCAGGTCAGCAAAGCAGCAGCAGAGCAAGGCAGTAGTCCAGCAGAGTGCAGCCAAGTAGAGTGACAGTCCTTCAGCAGCACAGCTGTGCTTTTTCCTGGCTGAGTCCACACAGGTCCAGATGTGTACTGAAATGGTGGTGTCTGATATCCAGTATTTATACCCAGTTGTGCCTATGAAGTGGAGGAGAAGCTTCTAGAAGTTTCCCTTTGAAGTCTCCGAGCATCCTGGCTTTCCTGTCCTGGCTCCAGGCTAATTACAAGGCGTATGCAGCTCTTTGTGTGGAGGCAAGACATAGCTTATTCAAGTGTAAGTGAGGCTGTGCCCAGTCCTCCCATCCTGCCAGTGATGGCCTAACCAGGCACACCTAAGCTCCCTATTGTGTGTGACTGTCTAAGAGGACTACGAAAAGCCCAACTGCCAGCTACACACAGTCAGGTTACCAGAGACAGGCTACAGGCACTAAATGGCTAAGGCAGGAAAATGACAACTTTCTAAAAGTGGCATTTTCAGAATTGAAATTTAAAATCTGACCTTACCATAAGTTAGGATTTAAACTGTGATTCAAGGGACATCATACATTAACTAGGTATCTCTTCCCATTTGGAAATTACACTTATGAAAATAACATGTGCATTTGTAAAGTGCACGTTCAGCCATAGGCATATTGGCACTGAATAACACATGTTTATTGTTTCCCAACTCAATGGTACTTATTTTATCGACCTCAGATGATTGAAAGGGTGAGTGGACCCACGGGGATTTGAACCTGTGATCATGGGGTCAAACACAGGCCCCTGCAAGTGGACGCATTAGTCCCTTTTTCCTTCTGTGCCCCTCGCTGCCCCATTTACGTTGTACCCGTGATTTTGTCTGTTTTTATCCCCTTTTTCCTTCTGTGCCCCTCGCTGCCCCATTTACGTTGTGCCCGTGATTTTGTCTGTTTTTATCCCCTTTTTCCTTCTGTGCCCCTCGCTGCCCCATTTACGTTGTACACGTGATTTTGTCTGCTTTCCCCCCATTTCCTTTCTGTGCCCCCGCTGCCTCTCGCCATTCCCGCCGCTGCGTCCCTGCGGCCCCGCCCCCTGACTGCCCATTCGCTGCCCCTGCCTCCCGCCTCCCAGCTGCTCCTCCCTCCCACCTCCCCATAAATGGCGGCCGCTGTGCGGCCGCGCCGCTGGCGCGCCGAAGGCGCGCCTAAGGCAAGCCCGTCTGCGCCCGTCCGTGCCTGGACCGCGCCCAGCGCCAGAACCCCTGGATCCCACCGATGCAACACTACTCGACGGACCTACGACGCCGCCACACTCACCGCACTCAATGCCGGCCGGAACCCTGCCTGCTACCGAGCCTCACCGAGACGCACCCACGGACCCTTCACCTGCCAAACCTGCCGATTCACCTGCCCCCGGACGTGCACCACCTCCGCCAAGTCGAGCACCAGCAGCAACAACCTGAAATGCATCCTGTTGAACACCCGCTCCGTCCACAGGCACGCCGTGGAACTCTGGGACCTGCTCGACGCAACAGCACCGGACATCGCCTTCCTCACCGAAACCTGGATGAACGCCTCCTCAGCGCCCGACATCGCCATAGCCATCCCGGACGGATACAAGATCACCCGGAGGGACCGCGTCAACCAGACGGGAGGAGGCATCGCCATCGTACACAAGAACACCATCCGCATCTCGACTAACTCCGACGAGACCTTCACCGCCGCCGAACACCTACACTTCCAGATACACACTGACCCCAAGACCACCCTCCGAGGCACCCTCATCTACAGACCCCCGGGACCACGCACACTATTCAGCGAAGACATCGCAGACTTCATCAGCCCGCACGCCATGCCCTCAGCCGACTACATCCTCCTAGGGGACCTCAACTTCCACCTGGAGAACAACAATGACAGAAACACCACCGCCCTGCTGGACAACCTCGCCAACCTCGGACTCAAGCAACTGGTGAACACGCCCACCCACTACGCCGGCCACACGCTTGACCCCGTCTTCTCTTCCAGCAAGCACATCTCCTTCAGCCACGCCACCGGACTACACTGGACCGACCACAGCTGCGTCCACTTCAGCTTCAGAAAGACTGCGACCCACCACCACCCGCAACAGGCTCCCCGCCGGAGCTGGAGCAAGATCACCACCGAGCAGCTCACCGCCTCCCTCAGCCAGAACACACCCACCAACACAACGGACCCAAACAAAGCAGCCAGCAACCTCGCCAAGTGGCTGACCGCCTGCGCCGACGACCTCGCACCACTAAAAACCCTCCCAGCAGACCCGGAAGCAAGAAAACCCCTTGGTTCACCAACGACCTCAAGGAATCCAAGAAGAACTGCCGCACTCTCGAGAGAACCTGGCGACTCGACCAGACCACAGACAAAAGGACCGCCCTCAAGCACGCCACCCGCAAACACCACCAGCTGATCCGTGCCACCAAGAAGTCGGCACTCAAAGAACGACTGGACAACAACGCCCACGACAGCAAGGAACTTTTCAGCATCGTCAAAGAGTTCTCCAACCCCAGCGCCGGAAACAACGACATCACCCCCTCGCAAGACCTCTGCAACTCACTCGCCACGTTCTTCCACCGCAAGATCACCGACATACATAACAGCTTCGACGCACAAACCACGCACCCTACCGCCGAACCAACGCCCGCCACCACCACCCTCTGCAACTGGACCCCGATCAGCACCGAAGACACCACCCGCACGATGAACTCCATCCACTCCGGATCACCAACCGACCCCTGCCCACACCACGTCTTCAACAAAGCCGACGCCACCATCGCACCCCATCTCCGGGACATCATCAACTCCTCCTTCCACACTGCCACCTTCCCGGAGAGCTGGAAGCACGCCGAGCTTACCGCCCTCCTGAAGAAACCAACGGCGGACCCCACCGACCTCAAGAACTACCGTCCCATCTCGCTCCTTCCGTTTCCGGCCAAAGTCATCGAGAAGACCGTCAACGGACAGCTTGCCGCCTTCCTCGAGACGAATGGATCCCTCGACCCCTCGCAGTCCGGGTTTCGGGCCAACCACAGCACCGAGACCGCCCTCATCGCAGCCACCGACGACATCAGAACCCTAACCGACAACGGGGAAACAGCAGCCCTCATCCTCTTGGACCTCTCCGCGGCGTTCGACACCATCTGCCACCGCACCCTAGTGAAGCGCCTCAGCAACATCGGAATCCGAGAGAAAGCACTGGAATGGATCATCTCGTTCCTCGCCGGAAGAACCCAGAGAGTCCGCCTCCCCCCGTTCAGATCCGAGGCCACTGAAGTCATCTGCGGCGTTCCACAAGGATCTTCACTCAGTCCAACGCTCTTCAACGTCTACATGAGCCCCCTCGCAGCCATCGCACGCCAACACAACCTCAACATCATCTCCTACGCCGACGACACCCAGCTGATCCTCTCCCTCACCAACGACCCCACCACCGCCAGAGCAAACCTACACGACGGGATGAGAGACGTCGCCGACTGGATGAGGAACAGCCGCCTTAAACTAAACTCAGACAAGACGGAAGTCCTCATCCTGGGCTCATCACCCTCCGCCTGGGACGACTCCTGGTGGCCCCCGGCCCTGGGCACCGCGCCCAAGCCAACGGACCACGCACGCAACCTGGGCTTCATCCTGGACTCCTCCCTGTCGATGACCAGACAAGTCAACGCCGTCTCATCCTCGTGCTTCAACACCCTGCGCATGCTCCGCAAGATCTTCAAATGGATCCCCACTGAAACCAGGAAGACCGTCACCCAGGCACTCGTCACCAGCCGACTGGACTATGGGAACACCCTCTACGCCGGAACCACAGCCAAACTTCAAAAAAGACTCCAGCGCATCCAGAACGCCTCCGCACGACTCATCCTGGACATCCCCCGACACAGCCACATCACCGGACACCTGAAAGACCTGCACTGGCTCCCCGTCAGCAAGAGAATCACGTTCAGACTCCTCACCCACGCACACAAGGCCCTCCACGACCTGGGCCCAAAGTACCTCAACAACCGCATGACCTTCTACACGCCCACCCGCCAGCTACGATCAACCAGCCACGCCCTCGCCACCGTACCACGCATCCGCAGAACCACCGCCGGAGGAAGATCCTTCTCCTACCTGGCAGCCAAGACCTGGAACTCCCTCCCAACTCACCTTCGGCGAACCCAGGACCATCTCTCCTTCAGGAAGCAGCTCAAGACCTGGCTGTTCGAGCAGTAACTTACCCCCTCCCCCAGCGCCTTGAGACCCTCCCGGGTGAGTAGCGCGCTCTATAAATGCCGTGATTGATTGATTGATTGAGTCACCAGAGCCAGCTAAACTGTAATAAGGCAACTCCAATGTTATCCTATGGGAGAGATAGGTCTTGCAGAAGTGAAAAACAAATTTTAAAGTATTTTACTCCTAGGGCATGTAAAAACTAAAAGCACATGCCTTACTTTTTAATCCATTTCACCCTGCCCTCTTGGTTGTCCAGGGCTTACCCTAGGGGTGACTTATATGTATTAAAAAGGAAGGTTTAGGCCTTGCAAACAGTTTATTTGACAGTTCAAAATGGCAGTTTAAAACTACGCATGCACAGACTGCAATAGCAGGCCTGAGACATGTTTGAAGGGCTACTTATGTGGGTGTCACAATCAGTGCTGCAGGCCCACTAGTAGCATTTACTTTACAGGTCCTGGGCACATGTAGTGCAACTTTACTAGGGAATTAAAAGTAAATTAAATGTGCCAATTGGGGATAAACCAGTTTTACTATGTTTTAAGGAGTGAGCACATGCACTTTCGAACTGGTTAGCAGTGGTAAAGTGCATAGAGTCCTAAGGCCAGGAAAAATGATATTTGAAAAATGGAGGAGGAAAGCAAAAAGTTGGGGGGAAGGTCACCCTAAGGCTGACAGGTCTAACAGGCAGTCTCTATTAATGTCACACCTCATGTCTTATCAAAGCTCCAACTGATCACTTCTGCTTGGCTACAAATTATCCACAGCTATTTAATGGGTCCTAAATTATTACTTTTGGCCCAGGATTTATTGGGGACTCAAAGGGGTCGGGAGATCAGGCGAGTTGCATTTAATGTTCCTCTGGCCACACCCTTAAACAGGATAGATTTATAGTGGGGCTGCCGTGCTCACCGCCACAGCAATTCCACTGACAATTGTTCACATGATACAATGTAGGCAGGTACACTAGTTCATGACTTGCCATGTTGTGACAAACATCAGTCAGGGGCATTTATAGAAACATTGAAAAGTCATCTAATTCCTGGAAATCCCCACCATGAAGCATCTATATAAGCAGAGGATCTCATTTTACATGACCTACAGACTGAAGACAAGGGGGAATAATGCAAATTTGTTAGACCTAACAGCCTTAGGGTGGGTCTCCCCCATCTTTTTGCCTACCTCCTCCACTTTTCTGACCTTGTTTTTGCTGGCTTTAGGACTCCTTGCACTTAACCACTGGCCAGGTGCCTGGGAGATGGAAGCATGCTATGGTGGTTCCGCTTCTTAAAAACACTGTTGGATCCTACCAAGTCAGAAAATGATTGTGCAGTCTCACTGCTACCACTATTCTCCAAGTTCACAGAGACATTTGTTAATAAGCAGCTATCAAGCTTAATAGAGAGCCATGACCTACTACAGGACCCAATATGGATTTCACCCCTCATACAGCACTGAGTCAGCCTTGCTACTGGCGATAGAATCAATGCATCAGATTTTGGACACTGGGGATTCTGCAGCATTGCTGCTGTGGGATCTCAGTGCCTTGTTTGACACTGTGCCCCATAATATCCTGATCGAGAGACTCTGGAACTGCGGGGTGGCCCAGAAAGCACTGCGATGTGTCGCCTCTTTTTTGAAGGGGCGCACCTTTTAGGCATCTGAGAAACCTTACCAGTCTAAGGCACCCCCATTGAAGCAAGGAGTTCCGCAGGGCTCCTCCCTGAGTCCAACTTTGTTCAATGTATATGTGCAATCGCTGGCGGATGTCATCAAATGCTATGGATTCATGTTCATCTCATATGCAGAAGACATGCAGCTTATCATCACGCTGTCACAGAACTCATCCCACATAGCCTCCTCCTTATGCCTGTGCCTTGCAGAGGTGGTTAGATGGATGGATGTGACCAGTCTCAAGTTTAACGCTGGGAAGTCAGAGGTTCTTACATTGGGCAACCATTCAAATATCTGTTCAACTGCATGGTGGCCTGAGGAGTTGAGTCCAGTACCTGATTCCAAACCCAAGGTCAAGCATGTTAGCATTGAGGTTGATGAAATTCTGTCTTTTTACAGATAATTCACTGCATGGCAGGAAAATGCTTCAGACTACTCAAGATGTTGAGGAAAATATTGTGCTTCTTGATAGAGTCGGCAAAAAAGACAGACGTTCAGGCCTTGATTGTGTGGAGGTTTGACTTCTGCAATGTTCTGAATCTTTGAGTCGCATAGGGTAGGATCAAGAGTCTCCAAAGAGTGCAGAATACTGCTGCGTGGCTCTTATTAAACCTGCCAAAGCATGTGTCGATTGGGGATGCGCTTAATGAGCTTCATTGGCTTCTGGTGAAGCAGAGATATTCATTCCATCCCTTGTGTTACTGATACAAAGCTTTAACCAACAAAGGGCCATGGTACCTTCAATAATTTGTAAGACCTTACGTATTGTTTAGGAACCTAAGATCTGCTGGGGAGATGTTGCCAATTGTTCCTAGAGTCAAAAAAAGTGCACATAGGTGGGAGCTCTTTTGGCCACTTGGTGGCGAAATTGTGAAGTGCTCTGCCCCTGGCACTTCATCAGGCCCAGCCAGAATGTCTGTTTAAGAAAAAGCTTTCAGTGCAGGATGTAGGGGGGTTTAGCAGCTGTATATAGGCCTTTGGATACCTATACCTAGTGCTCGAACACTTCAGATGAGGTACCTATGTGCTTTAGAAATCCCATTATTATTATTAACCAGTTCTAAAGTGCACGTGCTCTCTCCCCTAAATATTCGCTCATCCCCAATTGGCATATTTAATTTACTTATAAGTCTCTAGTAAAGTGCACTACATGTGCACAGGACCTGTAAATAAATGTTACTAGTGCGTCTTCAGCACTCATTGTGCCACCCACTTTAGTAGCCCTCTAACCATGGCTCAGGCTCTGCCATTGCAGAGCCTGTTTGTGCTGTTAGAGTGCCACTTCGATCTTGCAAGATCAACCTCGTACCAGGCCTAAACCTTCCCTTTTTATATATATGACACCCCTGATGTAGAGCCCGAACAACCAAGAAGGCAGGGTGCAATGTATTTAAAAGGTAGGACATGTACTTGCATGACCTGGTATTGAAAAACTCTCAAATTCGTTTTTCACTACTGCAAGGCCTCTCTCTCCCATAGAGTAACATTGGGAATACCTTTGTACATTTTATAAGTGTAAATCCCAATTGCGAAGAGATAGACTTTTTGGGTTTGGTGTCTCTGGAATCACAATTTCAATTCACAATTTATGGTGAAGTTGGATTTAAAATTGCACTGAAAATGCCACTTTTAGAAAGTTGGCATTTTCTTAATTTAGGTTTATGGTGCCTGCTGCCTGTCTCTGACACACATCTGGGGTGGGTGACAGCTGGTTTTTGTGATACCCCCTAGACAGCCACACACAATGGGACCTTAGGTGTGACTTGATGGGCCATCCTGGGAGGATGGGAGGGGGGAGCTGGGAACAGCCTCACACTTACAACTGAATAGGCTGTGTCCTGTCCTCACAAAAAGGCATGCATACCTCCCTAGTAAGTCTGGAGCAATGGCAGGAATGGAGGAACTCAGTGCAATTCAAAGACTTCTTTGACGTCTCCCCCACTTCAAAAGCACAACTGGGTATAAGTATTGGACCGCCGACACCACAACTTCAGTACACTCCTGGGCCTGGGAAGACTCTGCCTGGAAGAAGGCTTTGCTGAACTCCTACCTTGCTGTGTTGTGCTGCTGCCTGCTGTTTCCTTGCCTGGGTGGGAAGAAATTGACCTGCATCACATTAACCGAAGGGCTTGCTGGCTTACCTCCTGATCTGAACTCTCAGGGACATAAAAGTATTCCAGCCATCCAGCTCCTACAACTGGACTCTGCAATTTGTGAGTCAGCCCTGCCTAGTGGTGGCACCCGAGTCCTGGACCCTTGGAAGTGAGCAGCATAACCAACGCTTCCTCTGTTGTGAGAGCAGAATCGACACATGACTGCTGTTGCTGGAACAGAACTGGCACATCGCCCTTGGAACCAGCGCAATGCCTCCAGCAGAACCGCTGCTTCAGAACCAGTGCATCGCTGCCACTGTGTGGAAAATCCAGCGCATCAGCTTATGAACTGCCGCATCTTGGAATTGGTGCATCTCCTTCGGAATAGACACATTGCCGCTGTTGCATGGAGAAAATCGACCCATTTTGCCTACTGCATGGAGCACACTGATGCATCACTCGGCTGCACCCCGCATCTTCGTTAACACAACCCGGATTAAGGTACTTTTGTTCAGCGGGCATCACTAGGTCCCTCTATCTGGCCTGTGCTCCATCCCATTTTGCCTATACTCTTAACTTTGTTACCGTCTGGCACAAGCAGATATCCCAAGTAAGCACTTATTACTTCTAAGCGCTATTTTACAGTTATTCTTTAAAAATTCCTATCTCAAATTCTACTTATCATATTTTTGTTGTTTTGGTCTTGTTTTGTTTATTAAATTAGGATCTAGTTTTATAACCTGATGTGGAATCTTTCTGAGTGGTGTTTTTACAGTTTTACTGTTTCAAGTGTTGCACAAATACTTTACACATTGCCTCTTAAGTTAAGCCTGACTGCTCCGTGCTAAGCTACCAGAGGGTGAACACATGTTAATTTAGGGTGTGTTTGTGACTTACCCTGACTAGGATTGTGGTTCCTTCTTGAACAGGGTGCATACCTGTGCCAACCAGAAATCCAATCTCTAACATTGTTTCCCAGAATTATCTCAAAAGATGGCCGTTCACTTAACATCCCTCTAGTAGGAGCAAACCTAAATGCATGCATGTTTTGCACTTGTTCTTCTGAATATAGGAGTCCCACTAATCGGTATGTTTCTGCTGGTTTCCTGTGCTCAGAGATGCTAAAACTCAAACAACACAGCTGAATGATTTCAGAAGACAGCCTAAGATAAATGCAGATCTTTAAATGACATTTGCGAATCGTCAGACCATTCTGAAATATTGAAAAAGTAAATGTCTACAGATTCTGCAGAGTGTATGCAATCTATTAGTTAATGTAGACATCCCTTATCTTGATAGGCAGCCTGAGTGATCACACAGACTGTGGTCATTTCAGAATTTTCATTGATTATCTCAAAAGAGCATATTTGTCTTTAGCCTCCCTCGTGCAGATTTAGCAGTATCTAATTCAGATAGAATAGCAGACATGTCGTGTTTTCTGACGGACTTAAGTGTACCCAAAGAAGGTAAACTAGAGCACCATAGACAGACATTTCAAGTGGAAAACTACCAGAATTGCCAATTTGGTGACAAACATAAAATATGGACCTTAGGGAAGCACCGCAGAAATATTATACAGAATAAACAATAACTCTGTGAAAGATAGACATATCTTTCGCTGACTGACTGAGATGCAACTGAGACTAAAAATGCTCAATTTCAGAATTTCATACATTTCCCCAAATGATTATGGGCCAGATGTAGGTAAAGTCAGTTTTGCGAGTCCTTAATAGCGATTTTTACCGAATCGCTATTAAGGAGTCGCAAAATAGAATGTATGTAGGAATCGCAATAATAATTGCGATTCCTTATTATTCCTTCATTGCGAATCGCAAATTGAGATTCGCAATCAAGGAATACCTTCCCATTCATTCCTATGGGCCAAGAGGCCCATAGGAATGAATGGGATTTGCGCACGCAATTTGCGAGTAAGCAAGAGGTACTCGCAAATTGCGTGCGCAATTTCGAGGGTGCAAGGGTTCCAAAAGGACACCCTGTTGCACCCCTGAAATGTGCATGTGTGCACATGTGGCGCACATAAATGCCCTAAGGGCATGTATGTGTGCCACATGGCACTTTGAAAAAAGCAAAAAAGTGCTTTTTTAAGGGAAATCGCAAATTACCACCAACTTGAAGTTGGTGGTAATTTGCGATTCCTTAAGGCAATATCGCAATTTGCGATGCCTACTAGCATAGCATTTAGGGAATTGCAAATTGCGATTCTCGAAATGCTTGCGCACAATAAGGAATCGCAATTTTTGCAATTCCTTATTTTGCGAGAGGGTATTTGCCTACCTACATTGCACACAGCAAAATTGTGATCGCAAACGCTGAAATTCTGCGAATTTCAGCGTTTGCGATCGCAATTTGGCTTCCTACATCTGGCCCTATATTTTTCTTCTACATAGCATTCACCGAACCATGTCAATGGCAAAGAATAATGAACACAAATGTTTCGCATTGAGTTGTCGTTTGGTAGTGATAGCAGGCATATATATGTGTTTAATAATTGTGGTTTGCCCATTGCCATTGAACCGGGTGAAACCAATGACGGTGATCTTAGGGTGAAGACTGGCAGAAATGTTAAGACGACAGATAGCCACCCCTGGACCACTGCGACAAAAGCAAAAAAAAACTTTTTATTCTGCAAATACTGAGGAAGCTTTCACTTGGGAGAGACTTTGGAACCTTTGTAAGAATATTTATAATAAATATTCCTCTCTTTACTGACAATTCGGTTTAGCCGCGCTCACATAGGGCATATCTAGAGCAAATGTTTTCCTATGGGACTCTTGAGTATCAATCAAGTGCAGGTTTTCAAAAGTTTTCATTTTCCTGGAGGCTCTAAATTTGAGTAATGCAGGGAGCCAATTTTAATATAGCATCAATTGGTCTGTGTCGCTGCGTGATGTGGTAGATAACAATCTCTAGAAAAGTAGCGCAGTAAATGCTCATATTCCGATTAAATTATGCACCAGCATGGTTGGTTAAGAGGCTACACCGACGAGGGCAGTTGTCAAAATTTTTGCAATCCTGTGCAGGATCACTTCAAATATGAGTTTCCTTTACTTTCATAGGGTTGAAATACCATGCATGTTCTGTTTTTTTTTAACCCATTAAATAATATGCAAAAGCAGGTCGCCAATTTGAGAAGAACATGTGCAAGAAATGCTGGTTTGGTGCATCTATATGGAAACATAGCAATTAAAAAACAAAATTGCATAAACTTGTAAATAATCATATAGCAGACCTACCTCATCTCAGGACACAAGTGTACGGGAAAAAATTATGATTTCTAGATTGTAATGAAATTCCCAAACATTTTAAATGTATCTATGTATTGGGCTGGGAAGCATCTGCTTTGAGGCTCTTCACCAAATACCTGGCTTACTGTCCTTTGTATGGAGTTATAGGTCTCTGGCCACTGTCCCATGCTTCTACAGGAACATATCGGGTGGAAGGTCCTTCTCCTACCTGGCAGCCAAGACCTGGAACAATCTCCCCCTTCACCTTTGGTGTAGCCCGACACTGCACCAATTTAGGAAAGACTCAAGACCTGGCTCTTCGAATGACCCCAACGGAGCTGCACACCTCCATACCCCCCAGCACCTTGAGACCTTAACGGGTGAGGAGTGCACTTTACAAACCCCTGATTGATAGATTGATAGTTGTCCTGAACAGCTCGTTAATGGATTTGAGGTTCTCACTAGTGCTAATCTGGAGGCAGTCCAGATGTACAATTTCAGATGGTAGTTTAGAATAAATGTGTATTTGGGGTTCCGGTTCAGTAGTACTTATCAAGCCTATATGGAACATTCCCTGTATGCTGTGTTTTAGTCGCGGTGACTCTCTTTATTGAAATTCTACTCCAGTTCACCTACAGACACCTGGAGCTGGGTGTGTCATGGTCTAGGCCTGTTTTTTGTTTTGTTTAATAAAGTTTTATTGAGTTTTTGTAGAAAAGAACATTAACAATGACAACAATCCAATATCAATATTAAATAACAACCAGTAGAGAAAAATAGAACATAATCAAGTAATTTATAGAATTGACAACAACAGAAAAAGAAACAATACAGTCGATAAATATATATCATGTTATGTTGTATAACTATGAAGTATGAAAAAGGAAGGAAAGAAGAAGAGAAAAGAGAGAGAAAATAGAAAGAGAAGAGAGAGGAGAAAATGTTAATAAAAATATAAATAGATAAATAAATAAATAAAATAAATAAAAGAATAATATAGTAGCTAAGATATAGATATATGCGCAGAGAGATAGGAAGTGAAAGGTAGCCACAGTAGATTAGATTTGATTTTATGAGATAGAAGAAACATTGGCAATTCTGTGACAATCACATATAAAATTCTACCATATTAATGTTGATAATTTAGAGGTATCTTTCCAAAAAGACAGGATCACTTTAAATGTAATAGCAATGAAAAGATCAAGTATCCTAGGTTTAGGGGAAATATTGTCAAAATCAGGTGAAGCAGTACCAAGGAAAATATTTTGCATTGATAATGGAATATTACATTGAAATATTTCAAGACATTTTGCCCAGGTAGATTCCCAAAATGTCAGCACATTGGAACAATCATATAGTAGGTGAATTAAAGACCCTGTGAAGGAAGAACAAGACCAGCATAAACTTGAGGAGGTGGGGGAGAACGTGGATATACATTCAGGAGTAATATGAGCTCTGTTATAAATGAAAAATAAATATTGTGTAATACGAGCTGCTTTGGATGTTTTGAATAGTTTAAGCCAAAATTTATCCCAAGTAGGGGTATGGAGTGAGATGGATAAATCAGCTTCCCACAGAAGTTCGTTAGGTGTTTTGGATCTTTCAGGGATAGGTGACAACAACATCTTATAGAGAAATGCAGCCTTGGGTATAAAGTCATGAGAGATGTTGTATAATGGTGTAGTGGGAGTAAGTGAGGGAGAGGTTGGGGGAAAGTTATTAGTTGTTAAGTAAGACCGCAAAGAAGACGATATTAAAAGATATTCACGGAGAAACAAATTTGGTAAGTTATACTGTGATTGCAATTCGGAGAAGGGAATAACAGAGTTATGTTGAACAAACTGATAAATAAACATAATACCCTTCTCCTTCCAGTGCTTATAGTAAAATTATTTACATCTGAATTTGATAAATTTGTTATACCAGATAGAGGAGGTCAGGAAGCATTGATGAGGACCGAAACCTTTAAAAAATACATTATGTAACAATTGTTGGGAGTATTTCAGTATAGGGTTATTTGATATAAAAGTGCAGTTAGACATATAAATTATGCTTTCAAGTGAGAAATCTTTTAATAAAGAGCGTTCAAATATAATCCATCGTGGCATGGGAGTATCACCAAATTCATGGGTTAAGGCAAAAAATTGTCTGATTAGAAATGCAGAATGATATAATTTAAAATCAGGAAAACAAACACCACCCTCGTTCTTGGGACATGTGTACAAAAGGTGGATAAGCTTTCAGATCTGCACATCTATAAGTCAGTTATTTTGTAATCAAACATTTGTAAGCTATTAATTTACAAGGGTGCTCCCGTGGCTCCGTATTACCCACCCACCTTGGGTAAAAATATTCTAGACCTGCAGCCGCAGTTTAGACCAAAATGTCAATTATTTTTTGAAAAGTTTTATATAGCGCTGGCTAGACCCGGAGGTATCAGAGCGCTTTACATAAGATAGGACATTGTTTCAGTACATTGTCACATAGTTATATCAGTTACAGTTACAGTTGCAGTTACCAGTACATGTTTAGGAGAAAAACGTGAGCTTACACAATAATATAAGATATTAGCGCATAGCATATCCAAGACACACTTCTTATGGGGAGTGGAAGGTAGTGAGGGGAAAGGTAAACAGGAGAGGGGAGAGCAGATAGAGTCAGGTAGACCTGAAGTGGGAAATTACTCCAGGGAGAATAAAGTAGTCGAAGAGAGAGACAGATAAAACCGTGAAGAACTGTGAAAAACAATGTCCGATGTCCGGCTAGGTAGGTGACGGGCGAGGGGGTGTCCCAGAGCCAGACTCCTCTCCAGCTGCATAGGACAGCTCCACCGGGCATTGGCCAAGGGTACTCGGGCTCCGCGGTAAGTACAAATAGTTATAGTTTCAGCCAGTGGGGCATCGTCATAGTTCCAAAGAAGGCATCAGTCCAGGTGTTGCTGGGAAGGCGCCGTCCGCCTCGTCCTCCAGCTCGCCTCCAGGTCGGAGGGCGTAGGGAGAGATCACTGGCAACATCAAAGGGAAAAGGTTCCCTAGCGGTGAAAGTAGTGGAAACGTCTTGCTCAGAGGGGTGTTTTGTATGTAGAGGGACGGTGCGTAGCCGCGGCCAATGACTACGATTCAGGTGCAGCTACAGGGCATTTAGGACACCGGAGTTTGATGGGACGCTGGGTTAGCTTCATGGGATCCCACTAACACAATACATCAAATGCTGTAGGAAAGACTGCCCTATGTAAAGTGTGGTCTTAACATATGTTGGGCACCATATTGGATGCCGAGCACTAGTATTACTAGTATTACTCACTTGGGTGTTGTGATCAGGCCGGGTTAGCATACCTACTAATCTCCTTGGTTGTGTGTGAATAAAGCTGCCCCCGTCACTGCTGCTGCACCCTTTCCCCAGCATCTGTGGCTCACCTAGAGGGGCAGCTAGTTTAGGCTTTCACCATTTTGAGGCCAGGCAGGCCACGTGGTAGCTTCCCTGAGAATTTTGACTTGGCGCGAGGGGTGCTTGCTGGTCTCCTGTGAATAGCCTGCAGATAGACCCCTCCCCCCTGTCCTGTTGAGCATCCGCCGTATTCACAAACTGCTTCGAAGCAGTTCGTGAATACGCCGGATGCTCTGATACTTGGAACTCCTTGCACTTACTTATTACGGTTCAAGCGCCCCTATGATAATACAACGTCGCGCCTATGCGTTTAAGGAATCGTTCGAAATCGACTAACTTTGATGTATTAATTGCCACTTTGTTCTGCTATGACTCCACGAGCCTTCATTTTGTCATGAACACACAACATCAGGCTGGCAGACATACAACTACCTTAGAGGGATTCTTTTACATTTGGATTTTCGAATGTGTTACACTGGAAAGGACTGCTTGTTTCAATCTTGAGATAAGCCTTGAGAAAGTCCAGGAGGACGAAACGCACGTCGGCTGCCTTTGTTTTTTCTACAATGGAATAAATTCGAATGACCTGATACATCTACAGCTGTGACTCACTTATTGGAAAGTTGTAAATGGAACTTTATTAACTGGTTGTGTTTTCTTCGTCACATTACTGTCTGAGGATAAAAGTAACAGTGTTGTGGTGTGCTTCGGTGCATTTGTTTGAGACTCGTTCTTGGGACGTTTGAGTTTGGCTTAAGCAATCCGGGGATGTTTATTATTCCATAGAAATTTAGTGCAGATTGAATTAATTTGAGAGAAATAAGAAATGGGAATCCTAAAAGGTAACATGGACAATGTATAAAGGACATGTGGAACAATCATCATCTTAATAGTGTCCAGCCTACCCCACCATAAGTAGAGAGGAGACCATGAGAGAAGCAATTTCTGGAGTGTGGTTATTAATGCATTAAATGTACAACTAATTGTGTTAGAAACAGTAGAGGAGAACCATATTCCAAGATATTTTATTTTGATAGGACACCAAGTGAAATTAGTGTTGGCTAGCATATACTGGTAGCATGAGAAGTTTAAGGATAATACTTCTGTTTTGGAAAAATTCTATTTATATCCAGAGATACTAGAGTATAAAAGAATTTCATGTAAAGAGGGAGGAAGGGAGGAGAGAGGGTTAGACATATAAACCAAAATATCATCAGCATAAGCCGAGAATTTTGTTTCAGTGGAGTTATGTACAAAACCTGAGATAAGTGGATTAACGCGGATGCGTTCAAGGAAAGGTTCTAGACACAGAACAAATAGCAAAGGGGAAAGAGGCATGCTTGCTGTGTACCTTTATGTAGTTGAAAATATGGGGAAAAACAATTATTAACAAAAATACGAGCACACGGAGCATAATAGTTTTACAAATGAAATGAAATTGGTGCCAAAACCATACCAGTGAAGGGTAGTAAGCATAAATTGCCAATTGATGCGATCGAAGTCCTTTTCAGCATCGAGAGACAATGCAGCTAGGGGGGATTGATGTTTTTTTACCAAAAGCAACGACATTAGAAAACATTCTAGCATTATCAGCAGCCAATCTGCCCTTAACAAAACCAGGCTGATCGGTGTTGACCAGTAACGGGACAATAGTCTCAAGATGAGAAGGAAGGATTTTGGCAGATATTTTGCAATCATAATTAATTATTGAAATAGGACCGTAGTGTTTACACAGGGAGTTATCTTTATCAGGTTTGGGAAAAAGGACAATCAGGGTTTCTAGAAAGGAACAAGAGGCCTTAGATTCTGCGAGAAAAGTGTTGAAGAGTTCAAGAAGTTTAGGGGCAAAAATGGAGAAAAAGCAGAAACAAATTCAACATAAAAGCCATCAGGAAGGGGGGGTCTTGGATTTTGTTAAGGATCTGATGGCGTCTGTTATTTCTTGAAGAATTATCTCAGCTTCCAATACATCAAATCTTTCAGGTAAAGATGAGGGGTTAGGAAGACCATCAAAAAAGGTGTGCATATGTTGTTCTGAGGGGTTACTATCATCAGAGTACAATAACTGGTAATACTCTTGAAAAGTGGTGGAAATATCTTTATCAGAGGACTCCATTTTATTGGTATGCTCATTTAGAATGGGACCAATATTTTATGTTCAGATTTGACTTTTAAAAAATTAGCCAGCATCTTGTCCGCTTTGTTTTGACCTCCGTGATATTTAGATTTAACTTTACGAAGGATGTTGCAGACATCAACGGTGGCAAGTTTGTTAAGAGCAGATTTGACTTTAACTCATGAAGTACCGTGGAGGATTTAGATGAAAAGTAAGTATGTTCCAGTGTTTTAAGTTGTTGTAGTAAAGTTTTATATTTGGCATGGTTGGTTTTTTTCTTACTTGCAGAGTAGTCTGTAGTGAAGGCAGGAAAAGAGACCTTGAAGGCATCCCAATTGTTGGGGACAGATGTGTCCGAAGGATGGTTAATTTAAAAAAATTCATAAATAAAGGTAATAGCTTCAGATAGGAAGTTATTATCGGATAAAAGAAAATAATTACATTTCCATCGACCAGTTTGAGGATTGTTCAAAGAAAGGTCAAATGAGGAAAAACAGGAGCATGGTCAGAAATAAAAATAGAGCTAATCTCAGAAGATTGGATGGAGGGAAGCAAAGGTTTACTGACCAGAATATAATCAATTTTAGAGCGAGTATGGTGAACATTAGAGAAAAATTTAAATTCAAAAGATTCAAGATTACAAGTTTTCCAAACATCAAATAGTGGAGAGGTGGCAATGGCAGATTGAAATGCTTTGTGAGATTTGTTAGGATTAAATTTACATTTAGATTGTCTATCTGAAAACGGTTCCAACCACTAATTAAAATCTCCTGCAACAATGATGTTCGGGTTGTCAAGAGAGACTAATAAAATCTTCATGTTATTCCAGAAATCGTGATCAGGTTTAACAGGACCATAAATATTAAATAAAAAGATTTCCTTGCTATGGATGGTAACCTTAGCCATTAACCAACGTTCATCATTATCACTTTGAGTTGATAAAATTTGTACATGCAACGATTTATAAAAAATAATAGAAACACCACCTTTACGGTTGATCGCAGGAGAATAAATTACTTGGCCTACCCATTGTCATTTTAATTTAAGAGATTCTACATCATTACAGTGAGTTTCCTGCAAAAAAAGAACATGTGAGTTCAATCTGCACAAGTGAGATAGTTCATTTTGTCTTTTAACAGGATGTCCCAAACCACGAACACTCCACGTAACGTTACACATATTGGGAGGTGGGATGAGAAATACAGGGATACAGGTGATACGCTGCATGTACATTGATGAAAACAGAAAGACACCATTTATTCGAAAAATATGGAACAGAGTATAGACAACAACAAGTAAAAAAGAAAAGAACATACATCATACAGTGTAAAAAAAAAGAAAGAACAACAACTAAGAAAATAGGAAGAAAGAGTAATGATAGGAAGAAGAGATAGATCAAGGAAAGAGAGCCCGATCTAAGACAAAGATTGGAAGAAATAAGCATGGGACATTACAGCACCAAGAGCAAGAAGAGCAGTAGAGGGAAATATACTAAGATATAAAAGATATAACAGCCATACACACTTTGAAGGAAAGACTTTAGTTTGACAGGATCATCAGAGGAGCGTATAGTGCCCTCTTGAGTAATTTTACATAAACAAGGTTGCAAAATGCCATAACAAATATGTAATTGTCTCATTAATGGACGAAGAGCAAGAAAGTCTTTCTTTCTGGCATTGTTGGCATTAGAGAGATCTTGAGAGAGATAAATGGTGTGGCCAGACCATATAAGACGACGTTTCACTTTTGTTGCTTTCAACACACAGATGAGATCTGTGAATTCCAAAAATAACATTATAATTAGGCTTTCCTGTTTTCAATTTCTATTTTTGGTAAATTCAGGTGGAGTTTTTTCAATACCTTAAAAAAACAGTGGTTATCAGTGATTACACATTTTTGCGCCATTAAAAACAACAGAAACAGTGTTTTTACGGTGTTTATGGAATTTTAATTTAATTTTAATGATTGCTTGCTTTCTGCACTGATAGTGCATGTGTATAGGTAGCTTGTGCACAGGGTATATGAGGTCCAAATAATTTTATACAAATCAAACTTATTGTAGTACACCATACAATACTTCTTTAGTGAGTCTTTGGTCATGCGCGCTCACTCTTTCCTTCCTATGTAAACGTTTATCTGTGAAAAGGCACTCTCAAAATTGGCACTTGAGACGGGCAATGCCAAAACAGTCAGTACACAATTTGCTAACTCTGGCCAATGACATAGCTTTCCATGCCAATACTGGTGCACCTGAAGATTGTGATTCTCTAGGACATGTTCTGCAACATATGCGTTGAATTGGGCACATATGCTCTCAGTTATTGAAGCAGTCAAAAATGAAGCAGTACTTTTCAAAGTCTGGAGAAAATTCAGAAGGGATCTAGAACTTGTGCAGAGTACCTCAGTGAGGCTTCATTAACTACAAATGCCATGGTTGGTGAAGGGACATTTCTATGCATCATTGTAATCCATTTCCCATAGACTGTAAAATAAAATTTCCTGAATTGCTCCTCAATATTTCTTTGTTTACAAAGTGGCACGAATTCTAGCATGGAGCATGTTGAAGTGCCAAAATCACTAAAAGTGTTGTCCAGCCTACTCTCAAGGAGATGTTTCACATCTACACCAGTTACACTGAACACTTGGTAGACAAGGGTGTTTTCAGACTCTAGTATTTTGAGTATGTCCACTACAGCAGTCACGTTTTCCTGTAAAAACCTAAGCATGTGGTAGTCTGTACTTTTTTCACAATACTATCAATATGTGACCAAAGATCATCACACTTCTTGCCTTTGGCATCATCTCTTAGCAAAAATTCTGTAAACGGTCGCCACATGGATAATATAGCATTCACGGCCTCTAGGATTGAGAACCACCGGCTAAATGACACAGTTAGTATGACTCTTTGATGCCACACAAAGCACAAAATGAGAAATATTCACATTTTAGTTCCCGGGCATAACGAAACAATGCACAGAATGGACTACAAAGTCAGTAGCATTCTTCATTAACTCTGAAGATTGTAAAGATGCTTTCAGCATACCATCTAGCAAGTGACAAGTATCTCTTACAGGGAAGTACTTCAGCTCAGGTATCGATTTTGACAGGCCATCATAAAACTTTTTCTTAGACGTAGCTGAATTACTGCAAATTCAAACAATATCACTCCAATGTTTATTGAACTTGGTAGGAACGTTTTTCAGCACCTTTCCAAGTGACACTGCATTCCATGTTCACCAAACGTCTGGTGTCATGTTTTCAGCACTATCTCAGATGCTTGGTGACAACATTCTTTTCACATATACCTGTCACTACACCTTGCATTGAATGGTTAAAGCCTGGGGTGTTTGACAATTCACTTACAATCAATACTGACTCGCTAGAAAAGGGAGCTGGTGTATCAAAGGATTTCACCCATTCTCTGTCTGTGAGTAAATGTGATGGTACATATTGGGAAAGATTCTTATGACACCAGCCATTTTTCCTATAAGTGAAATCAAATGCAGGCAAGATATCAAATATGATTTTGATATTTCCCGATTCTCTAGTTCATAAAATAACTAAATAAGACCTAAAACATGCTTCTAAACGCTGCATCTTTAGACCAAAGACCACAAAACTGAAAAAAGCAGAAAGAAGAAGAGAGATTGTTTTAGTGACATCCCTAAACAACAAAACTCAAGCAGAATAATGTTAGCCCATTCTTTCTTGCTGCTGCCTTGTATAACAAAGTTACATTGTATTGGCCCCTTCAGGAAGAAATAAAAATGACTCTTTCACTCATCTTTTCATTTCTTTGAATGGCACTTACTTTGTGGTTGCGAAGATGTTTTTCAGTGTTTATATGTTTCCACTGGTGATGGCTATTTTCCTTTCAGTGGGGTTTTATCAGTTATTATAGGTATAAACCTAAAACCAGATAGCCTAATTATAATTCCAATAGGTCTGGTAGAGTGAGGTTGAAAACGACCAAGAAAGTGAGCACGTTGAATGTTCAGTGGAGGATCATGTTGAAGGTCCAAAAGCTCAGGCAGAAACTTCTTCAAGAAGAGGAGAATGTCCGGGCCCTCCAAATTTTCTGGTAAGCCATATAGACGGAGGTATTTACGTCTTTTCCGATTTTCAAGATCCTCAGTATGCAGCTTGAGTCATTGGATCTCTTGTTCCAAAATAGGAATCTTGGTAGTGGCATCATGCAGATCCCTGATACGTTGCACCATGTCGAACAGCTTTGTTTCCATATTAATCCATCTGTCCTCGATTTGTTGGAGTTTCTCAGTAGTGGACATGAAAGATTTTAACCCCCTCACCTCATCAAGAATAGTGTCAAGAACAGCGTTGTGTGATGACAGGATGGGTGAAGGGGGGTCATTTTTCACCAGCTTAGGTTTTGAGCCAGAAGATGAAGGTTTGACAGGGGCTAAAATATCACTGGCCATAGTAGCGTGACGGAGAGGACAATGTGCCAACTTTGGTGATGGTCTGAGCCTGCCCATATGCTGTATGAGCAACACGTAGAAGCATGTATTAGTGGAAAAAAATATATATAAGCTTATGTGGCCAAGTTCCAGAGCGAAGTACAAAAAATAAATAAATAAATACATACTCAGAGACGCTGCATGTAGTATAAAGGGCAATGTAGAAAATGCTGTGTGAAAACAGCAAATAAAAGAAATGTCATTATAAGTATAGCAAATATGCTAAAATGAGAGTATTGCTGAGGAAAAGCATGTAGGGAGAGAAAAGAAAGAAAAAAAAACATTGCCAGGCGTTTAATTCATAAAACACCAGTAATCGCTCACCAGGGGGGCCATAGGATGTGAGCATCGGGCTTATGAAATGGCAGGCGCTCGCGTCTGAGGAGAGGAATTCACCGCCGTGGCTCCAGGTCAATGCCGCTTGAAACCGGAGTCGGAGCAGCTAAAAAAGCTGCTCCAACCATCAGGGATACCACAGGAGAGTGCAGCTGCTTCCAAACTCCCCAAAACAAGGCTGCTGGCATGCAAGAGAGCTCCGGGCTCAAGTGGAGCTCAGCCAAGTTCCCTTCATCTCCAGAGCGAGACCACGCCCTCGTCTAGGCCTATTTTCATGCAGAGTTTCCTGGGCATTCCCTCATTCACACCTGTTCCTCGGCCACATGCATGACAAAAGAAGACCTGGCCTGGCATATCTGCAGGATGGAGGATGGGCACCACAGAGGATGGGACACCTTCTGAAATGTTCTTAGGTTTGCAGCCACGGGGATAGGGAACATCAGTTCACAGGAGCATTTCAGCATTCTAACATGCTCACTCTAAAAATCGACATTTATCAATTTTTAGGGAAATAAACATCATATTCTGATTAAATTATGCACCCTCATTGGTTGGTTAATAGGCTACAACGACGAGGGCAGTTGTCAACATTTTTGCAATCCTGTGCTGCATCACTCCAAATATGAGTTTCCTTTACTTTCGTAGAGTTGAAATACCATGCATGTACTGTTTTTTTTTAATCCATTAAATAATATGCAGAAGCAGGTTGCCAATTTGAGAAGAACATCTGCAAGAAATGCTGGTTTGGTGCATCTATATGGAAACATAGCAATTGTTTTTTAAAATTTGCATAAACTTGTAAATAATTATGTAGCAGACCTACCTCATCCTGAGGGCCAGGGCACAAGTGTACGAGAAAAAAAATTATGATTTCTAGATCATAATGAAATTCCCAAACATTTTAAATTTCTCTATGTATTTGGGCTCGGAAGCATCTCCTTTGAGACTCTTCACCAAATACCTGGCTTACTGTCCTTTGTATGGGGTTATAGATCTCTGGTCTCTGCTCACTCTAAAAATCGACATTTATAAATTTTTAGGGAAATAAACCTGAGCACTTCCATTGAAAAAATGTAAAATGTCGCATTTGAAATCTGTGAGTTTTTTCAAAATTAAACAATGCAATCTCTACACCTGCATGAGCCAGAGCATACTTCTAAAAAACACAGGGCTTTTGATGTACCTCTGACTTTTTCAGAAATTTGAAGTTTATCTGTAAAACGTCTGGCTATGAATGTGTTCCATTATGTGCTGCAGACATGGTTTCTGTGCGCTGGTTTCTAGCAAGCCTACTAGCTAACTAGGACCTTCGGCCCTTAAAAACTAGAAATACGAAACATTCTGGACTTTGTTCTTTATACACTGTTGTTTAGTTTTACCGTTTGCAAATGTATGGCTAAAAGCATCACAATACAAAAAAAACACACAAATTGAGGGCCTGCAATTTGGGTGACTTAATCTCTTGCAATCATCATGTCTCTCAGTTTAGGATTTCAATAAGAGGCTACATTTGGTGAACTTAATCCCTTGCACCCTGGACTGAGCTTGTCTTGCTGACACTCACCATTACATTCTCAATGTATCCCATGCAAGGTAAGAGTAGCCAGCTCAGTGTTGTTTTTTTCCTTGTACTCTGGGCCTGCAGATGTGACTAAACCTCAGAACTTCACAGATCTAGCAATATATTGCATATTGTATAAATGCATTTGACTTTTGATTTCTGAGTGCGTATGAACTCCAAGGGTGTTTGCAAAGGGGATGTCTGTTGCGGCAGCCCATCTCAGGAGACCTTCTGAGACTTGTTGTCAATTTCTGGACAACTAGTTCACCAGGAGTGGGTTTCCCAGTTCAGAGACTTTGTCGGTTTCAACCACTCTCTTTCAAGTGTTGGGTCTCCTGGTAAATTGGAAGAAGTCTCTCAGTCCCAGACTCAGTAATTTCATACATAGGGTAGATAGTAGACACTTGTCTTACATGGTCCTTCTCCCTCTTGGAGAGCATTTCCAGAGTACAAGATATGGATATGCTACTAAACCCTCCCTCATGTATCCCTCCTAGACTCATCCGATACCTAATTTTTCTCCCTAATCCACTTCTAGAGACTTCCCCCTTCCATCTCTCCTTTACTAATCCCAAACCTCCTCCTACTGCTATGATACCCAAATAAACACTTTCTAGACCCTTCCCTCTTCTATCCCTCCATTATACTTTTCATTCCAACTAACACTCACATATCCATCTCTCAAATAAATTAATCTGTCCCTATACCAATAAACCACTAATCCTTTTTGGGTTAGGGAGTAGTGTGCTACTCGCCAAAAAGCACTCCCACACCTCGTCAGGGGCAGTAAGTGCTATATAAATGAATTTACAGTTACAATTATACAGCCCATGGCCAGGAAAAACATAAAGAAAAAATTTATTTTCACACTCAGCACTCCCTCGCTGATCTGACTATAGCTGGCAGATGTGCCACACTCTGCCAGACTGGACAAAAGACCCGCAGACATTTATGTTTTTTTTTTTAATTACAATTCCCTAAAAGATGATTATCTTTAGTGTCCCTTTCGCAGGAGATTACCTGCGTGTAAAATGTTTGCACGTTTTTGTTATTATTCAAATAATAAGGCTTCTGACGCCCATGTATAATCATTGTTTTGTGGAATTTTCTTTTGGACACTTTGAAGACATTGGTCTCCAGATTGTTTAGACACTGCCTTGGACTGTACTCAAATGTAAATGATCATATATTTGTAATTTACCCATCAATAAACAAGTATTTGCTGGTGTGTGGTAATCCATGCTATTCTTGAAACATACACCTAGAGACTACAGTGAAAGCTGATTACACTGTTCATATCTCTCAGGCCTTAAATCCGTACATCGGCTGAGGGAAAGGATGTTGTGAGTGGCTCATTTGAGAGGGTCTAAATAGCACCTCACATCTTGCCTCTCACATCACATACCACCCTGCTATCCAGTATAAATTCTGGTCAGTCTACATGATAGCAGGGAGGATGGCGAGCATAAGAAGTAACCTTCAATGGACCTTTAATGTGAGAGGTCGAACATGGACATTGGTCTTTAGGTTAGGGCTAGATCACATATTCAATAAGTCCCATGCACCTCAATTACAGACTTAAGTTCACATTCATTTGCATTTGAAAAATAATAGAAAAACTCATTTAGAGTTTGTATTATGTGATACTCCCTCACAAAGTGGTGGCTATCCCGTCTGCCAAATTACAAGTGCACTTTAGGCAGGTTTTGCCAAACTCAAAATAAGTCCAGTAGTCTTCCTTATGTGGAGGTGGCAGTGCGGATACAATTAGTTGTACAGGCCAATGAAGCTGGTGGGACAAGCAGCACAGAACAGCGTGTGGCCTGAATATGGTACTGTCAATGGATGGAGTTCTATACATCATTTCACGCTCACTCACTTTAGGAAACATACAGTGAAGAAATATTTGCACAAATGAGGTGGTGGTAACCGTGCTATGATTTGAAAAAATTGAATAGGAGGAGACACACCCTAAAATTAAATTAAGGAAGATCCCAAAATTATTTAAAGGTGAAATGTATTGGATGTGCAAGAAATTCAATATAAAAAAAACTAACATAAAGAGTGAGGATCACAAAAGACTTTGTGGGTGAAAGTATCAGAATATAGGATGGATTTAATTTTTTATCCTAAAAATAAATTGAGGTATACAGAAATGTATGTTGGGATGAACGAATTTGCAAATTTCACCCTTCCCAGCCCCCTAATGCTCCCTTAAATATCTATTACCATTTTGACAAAGTTGACAATACAATGGCCGTTCTGATTTCATGCTTACTAAACAATTATAAAACGATAAAATAAAATAAGTTACTATTTCTCTTTTTATCTGAAAGAGAAGATGCTGTCGGTTGAGATGTCAGAAACAATAACAACTTCAAGTCCCTGCTATACACCCACAAGACTAAGGCAAAGGCCACCTGTTCTCTGATATTGCCAACAGGTGGTTATTACATGTGCAGTATCTTATCTTATCTTATACAGATTTGTGTAGCGCATGGCTACCCTGAGTCTTCCCAACGCTGAGTGGGTGAAGTAGTCATCGTTATTCATCTAGAGCTGGGTCCTGATTAAAACTAATGAGGGTAAAGCCATGTTTGAATCCTTTTCTAAACTTAATCTCATTAGGTTCCGTTCTTAATTTCCTTGGCAGAGAATTCCATAATTTGAGGGACAGATAGGAGAATGATGTGCTACTCTATCTGGATCTGTCGACATTCGACACTCCCAAGATACCTACATTAGAAGATCGTAAGCTCCTGTTAGGGACATAGGCTGATAGAGGAGCACTTATCTGGGGTGGTCCCCTATGATTGACACTCCTCTGGACCAAACAGAGCACCTTTAGTTTTATCCTTTCCTCCACTGGGAGCCAGTGAAGGGAGGTCAAGGCACTTTTCACAGAGGACAACTTTGGTATCTTGTAGATGGTCATTGCTGTGGCATTTTGGGCCACCTGATGTTGCTGGATGACTGACTTTGGGGAACCCATAAACAAGGAGTTGCCATAGACCAGACGGAAAGAATGAGCGTGTCAATCAGTGTGGGAAATAATTAAGAAAGTCTTTAACTTAAGTGCAAACATTTTATTTGCTTTGATCAAATGAACAACGGTTCTGCTTGAGTCAACTAAACTTCTTGCTTCTTCTGCTTTCTTTTTTGGTCCTTCGGAGCTCCCATCAACTGGCACCTGTGATGGAAAGTATATCTCAGGTCAGTGAACATACTAATACTTAATATATCTTCTCTTGTGAAATTAGTGGCAATGTGATTCACTATCACACTTTTCTCTGTGGTGAGATTAATATATGTTTTAGAATTCTGACGCTTTTTCTGATTGCGCAGTGCAGAGTGTAGAGAGCAGAGTGATCGAGCAGCTCGAGTAGCCATGGCAGAGTCCGGCAGAGTCCCGTCCCCGAGGAAATCCTGAAGCGGAGAGCAGGGAGCGGGGGTAAGCATGGACCAGGAGAGTACGGCCACCCGCGGGACACGATGCAAGGAGAGAGACGGAGCGAGAGAGCCAGCAGAACTGGCCGGGCGCGGAAGCATTTGAGGGTGAACCGCGGTTGAGAGCGCGGTGGAGCGCAGAAGTGTGGAGGCGGCAAAGAGAAGTCGGTCGAGAGACCCAAGAAGGGCCCATGAAGGCAGTCAAGTGCTCGCCAGCTCATCCGTCAGCACGCCCGCCAGCTGGTTATTAGGACACAGCACCCAGCTTCCCCAGCTTCCCCCCCAGCTGGTTACCCCGGGGGCCAAGAGTGGAGCAAGACAGAGTGCAGCGGCGTGGAGAGCAGCAGCCAGTCCTCCAGTGGAGAGGGAGAGAGGGAGGTAAGCTGCCATGCCAGGCGCCCATGAAAACACTGTGTGAGCCATTCATACTCCCCAGTGAGAGAGCTTGTTTCCAAAGTGAGAGAGAACTTGTTCCCACAGACCCCCTACCTTCGCCTCCCCCCACTCAACACTCCATCCACCCCTAGGGAGTCATCAGGGAAGCTCCAGGAAAGCTTCACTGCCCTATCGTCCCGATAGCCTGCCAGCTCACCTTACCACAAACCCATCTGGTTCAACAGGACCACAGGGTAGTCAACACTGGAACGCAGTCAGCGGTAAAAGACCAAACCCTGACTGGGGAGCTAACTTCCAGTGGTCCTCCAGCAAAGCCGGAAGAGGCCCAGGCAGAATCAGCAGACAAAGCTGCGAAACAGCACAGAGGGAAGAGGGAAGTGGGCCCCCTAGGCTAGCAGTAGCAAACCAGCCACCCGGCTAGAGCCAGAAGGAGTGTCAGTCACAAGAGAGAAAGGGAGAGAGCGGCAGCGATAGTCAAAGTGCACTCTTCAGCCAGCGACGCAACACGAGCACAGGCATGACTACCGACACAAGAAGAGAATGAGATCCGGAAAGATCCGCCAGGTAGTAACAAGGAAAACCAGGAACAATACCCTCCCATCGGCCCTCACGCCGACGTCAAGTAAAAAAAGAAAGTCGCTTGGGCTAAACGAGAGGCAAGAAGAGAGGCTGGTTCCAGCACCAACTCTCAAACCAACACTTTTCAACCTTGGCAGCAAAAACAGAAAACAGAAATTCTTTTTTTTAAAGGATCCAATGGCCGCTATATATGCTTCAACAGACGAGGCACTAGGCCTACCAAGTCCAATAGCCCCAAGCAGATCAAACAAGAGCTGTTATTTTCCACAAGGATCATCAGGAGTACAGACCAATCCAAATCAAGCTAACTCTAGATCACCTCACCATCAGAAACACAGTAGTGAGATCGGTGCAGAGGAACCAGTGCCACAGGGGACAACCGCACCAAGCAGACAGATGACAACAACTGCACAGGTACATCAAGCCGAACCCGTGCAGGACCTGACCAAGGAAGTAGCAAGAACTCAACACCTAGGCAATGATGCAGCAACAAACGAGGACAAACTAGACAGGACCAGCACCCGGGCACCGCTGTGGGACGGAGTATGGACCAGTTCCTTCTCTTTATCAAATGATGCCGACCTCCTTCAAGCCCTGGAAATCAACACACTAAAGCAAGACATAACTGATGTAGCAAACATGGAGAAACTCTCCACCACAGCCATGCCAAAGAGAAGAGCAACAGGGGTGGAAAGGGGGCGCTGCCTCCACCCCCATCATACCAACTGCCAGCATAGGGCTGATGGAGAATTTGAGAGAGGAAGACCCAAAAGAAGGAAGCCTCCAATTAATAACAAACCAGATGCGTCTGCCATCACCGATTACAATTTCATCAGAAAGTGGCAACGTTTCACTGACGGGGCCACCAGAAACGCCCCCCAAAGATCTTCCAATAGTACAATGGAGCAACACCTTGCTAAGCACCCTGGAGCAAGCCATAAGGGTTTTAAACTTCCAATCAGACAAAATGGAAGTACAGATAGATCTGAAGAACCTAATCGCAGAACATATTGCGGGAATAAACACAAAATTGGAACACATCACAACCCATATAACAAAAGAAAATCAACCCAAGGTGCAAGCAAGTGGCCCGCAAAAAATTGAGAATTATGGCTGTGGGCAGATCATTGATAAGTAGGCAACGCTCCCGGAAATCCTCACAGGCATATTAGGAGCAGTCCGCATAACAGGGAAAAAGAACATACACTAGCGGACCAACCAAACAACGAGAACAACGATAGAGAAGAACATCCAAAGTTCACTGAACACGCATTAGATGAAAGCGGAAAAAAAGAGGGGGCGGTAACCGGGGAACCGAAAGACAAAACGGAGATTCAGGTGAAAGCCAATCAATCACCATTTCGGTCTAGGTCCACTCTCTCCCCACTGCTCCGCTGTGCCGTCTCTTGCCTCCAGACCCCGACCTCCTCCTTGGGAGGTTCGAGGCTGCTGCCCGCTCCTGCGCCTGCTGCCCGCTGCAACTGGGACCAGACTGCCTCCAACCACCGTAACCTTTCTCAGCCTTTTTTATTTCTTAATTTTTTCCCTGTTGTGCCACTGTTATTGAGCCCATCTTTGTCTTGCTCTAATTCCACCACTGTTTTTATTTTCTCGTGCCTGCCTGTTCCTTTTGCCTTTCGCCGCTGCTGCCCCTGCGGCCCCTCCCCCAGAATTCCCCCGGAATTTCCCCCGGAATTCCCTGCTCCCGCCTCTCAGCCTCTCCTCCCTCCCACCTCCCCTACTTAATGGCGGCCACTGCGCGGTCACGCAGCGGACGTGCGCCGACCGCGGCCAGCGCCAGGAACCCTGGACCTCCCACTACCCATCGCTACGACACCACCACCCTCCTCGCACTTAACCCTGGAAGACTTAGAGAATGCCAACAGGCCTCGCCGAACACGACCCACGGCCAGTTCTCCTGCCTCCACTGCCGCCAGACCCTCACCGCCACCCCGGCCTCCAACACCGCCGACGCCAGCTCCGGTGACACCCTAAAATGCATCCTCCTCAACGTACGCTCCGTACACAAACACGCCATGAAAATCTGGAACCTATTCGACTCTCTTTCGCCCGACATCGCCTTCTTCACAGAGACCTGGAGAAACGCATCCTCCGCCCCCGACATCAGCACCGCCATCCCAGACGGATACAAGATCCAGAGGAAAGACCGCCCCAACCACCCAGGAGGGGGCCTCGCCATCGCCCACAAGATCACCCTCCGCCTCACCACCTCCAGTGAAACCTTCCCCTCCGCCGAACACCTGCACTTCAAGATCCAGATCACCCCCAAAGCCACACTCCGAGAAACCCTCGTCTACAGACCCCCTGGCCCCCGAACACCCTTCGCCACCACCATCACCGACTTCATCGCACCCCACGCAATCGCCTCAACAAACTACATACTCATTGGAGACCTGAACTTCCACCTCGACAACCCCAGCGACCCCAACTCCACTATCCTTCGTGACAACCTCGCCAGCATCGGACTTAAACAACTCGTCAACACACCGACCCACAGAGCAGGACACACCCTCGACCCCATCTTCGCGGCAGGAAATAGCGTCCATTTCAGCCACACAACGCAGCCGCCATGGACCGACCACCACTGCGTACACTTCGCCATCAACAAACCCAAGGCACCCAAACCAGCCCCACACCCACCACGAAGGAACTGGAGCAAGGTTACCGGCGAGCAACTTAACTCCACCCTCACCCGAGACCACCACACCCGGGCACCCGCCGCAAACAGCGCAAACGACGCAGCCAGAGAACTCCACACCTGGATCTCCAACTGCGCAGATGAGCTCGCCCCGCTACGCATCCCCGACAGACAACGCCCCAGGAAAGCCGCCTGGTTCACAACCACTCTCCAAGAAGCCAGACGCACCTGCAGACGCCTGGAGAAGAACTGGAAAAACACCAAGACAACCGAAAACCACACCACCTACAAGGACGCCATGACGGACTACCACAACCAGATCAGAGCCACCAAAAGGAACTTCATCCACAACAAAATCCTGGCCAATCCACCAACTCCAAGGAACTTTTCAGTGTCATTCAAGAATTCACCAACCCACGCAGCAAAGCCACAGAGATCACCCCATCCCAAGACCTCTGCGACAAGCTTGGAACCTATTTCCATCTCAAGATCAGAAACCTCTACGACAACTTCATCGACCATCCACCAGGCGCCACAGATGGCCCCCGCCCCCCAGAAACACCAGCCAGCCCACCATCTCCAACTGGACACCGATCACGGCCGAAGACACCGCCTCGACCATGAAAAGCATCCACTCGGGGGTCCCCACCGACCCCTGCCCCCCTCACATCTACCACAGAGCCGTGGCCGCCATCGCATCCAAACTACAACGCATCATCAACACCACCTTCAAAACAGGTACCTTCCCAGACGACTGGAAGCGCGCAGAAGTCAGACCCCTGCTCAAGAAGCCCACAGTTGACCCCACCGACCTCAAGACCTATCGGCCCATCTCGCTCCTCCCCTTCGCAGCCAAAGTTGCAGAGAAAACAGTCAACAGGAAACTGACACGATTCATTGAAGAGAACGCCGTCCTCGACCCGTCCCAATCCGGATTCCGAAGCAACCACAGCACAAAGACCACCCTACTCGCCCCCACAGATGACATCCGCACCCTCCTGGACCAAGGCCACTCTGCAGCCCTCATCCTACTCGACCTATCAGCGGCCTTCAACACCGTCTCCCATCGCACACTAGTCGTCAGACTACACGACGCAGGCATACAAGGAACAGCCCTGGACTGGATCCGATCATTCCTCACCGGAAGAAGCCAAAGGATCAGACTCCCACCCTTCCTCTCCGACCCCACGAAAATCACCTGCGGAGTCCCACAGGGTTCATCACTGAGCCCCACCCTCTTCAACATTTACATGGCCCCCCTTGCAGCCATCGTCCGACAACACGGCCTCAACATCGTATCCTACGCCAACGACACCCAGCTCATCCTCTCCCTCACCAAAGACCCCACCACTGCCAAACTCAACTTCCAGAAAGGAATGCAAGACGTTGCAGTCTGGATGACCAACAGCTGCCTGAAGCTCAACGCCGAGAAGACAGAAGTCCTCGTCCTCGGTACCACCCCTTCTGCATGGGACAGCACCAGGTGGCCGACTGCCCTCAGAAGCCCACCTATCCCCTCAGACCACGCCAAGAACCTCGGCATCGTACTCGACACATCACTCTCCATGAACCGACAGGTCAACGCCGTCACCTCCAGCTGCTTCAACACCCTCCGCATCCTCCGCAAGACCTTCAAGTGGATCCCCCCTGAGTCAAGGAAGACTCATCACCAGCAGACTGGACTATGGAAACGCACTCTACGCCGGCATCAACAAGACCCTACTCCGCAAACTCCAGACAGTGCAAAACACCGCCACCAGACTCGTCCTCGGCATCCCCTACACAAACACATCAGCCAACACCTACGAAGTCTCCACTGGCCCCCCGTGGAGAAAAGAGCCACTTTCAAAATCCTTACTCACGCCTACAAATGCCTACACAACAACGGACCCAAATACCTCAACGACAGAATCAACTTCCACATACCCAAAAGAAACCTCCGATCTTCCAACCTCGCAGTGGCCGAAACCCCGCGCATCCACAGAGCCAGAGCAGGCGGAAGATCCTTCTCTCACATTGCAGCCAAGACCTGGAACGAGCTACCGGCAGACATCAGACGCACCCCCTCCCTGAACACCTTCAGGAAGACCCTCAAGACCTGGCTCTTCGGCTAAACAGTTCTGCGGAACCCCCCCTCAGCGCCTTGAGACCCTCACGGGTGAGTAGCGCGCTTACAATTCCCTGATTGATTGATTGATTGAATCACCATGCCAAAGCCCGCCAAAAGAAAAGCAGGTGAAAAGGCAACGAAAACGTGCCAGGAAGGCCAGGCTCAAGTATCAAAACCAACCGGCCCTTGGGAACAGACAAATCTATCCCATTTTTTCACAACTGTCAGAAAAGAAAACACAAACAACAAAGAAGTCATATTAGACACTTCTAATTCAGGGCTAAACTCATCAGACCTCTCAGCCACCTCAAAAAATCAAACCTCACTTCAAGAGCTTACTTTTGACCAAGCTTCTAGAAAAGCAATGACAAAGATTTGGGTAGCAACAAACAAAAACAATTCTTTCGAACACCAACAAGGGGAACAAAAGCCTGAAACCCGGGCGGTGAAAAAAGACCAAAATCAACCAATCAAAAACAAAGAAGGGGCAATAGAGTCCCAAAGAATCCACACAGTAAAAGGGCAAACAGGACGTAGTGAGACAAGCGAAGGCAAGGAGGACAAAAGATCAAACACAACTGTGCAGGAAAAGTGAATAAACAAACCAGTCACAGCGGAAGAAAAAAAACAGTAAAACCACCAGACGACATAAAAGCAATGGAATATACAACTCGAAATGAGATTACAGTAAGTTTAAATAAGTCGGGTCGCACCTGCAGATTTCCTTCTGCAGTGGCAATAACCACGAATTCACGGGCAGCATCTAATAAAAAGTCTGAGTGTATTGAAAATGAAACAGCAAGAGAGGGTAACCCCAATCAAGATGCAGACGGCCACTGGAGGACGCCGATGAACCTCCCTTCCCAAGAGAGGGCCCTAAAAGAACTCTACAATCAAGACTCTCAAAGGATTTCAGAATTCCATAACACTTCAAAATTACGATCAGTCAAAAACCAGAAAACGAAATTTCTAAACTGCACACCAGAGACAGCAGCAAAACTGTTTTTTGTACCCGATTATCCAAAAAGGGAGAGAAGACACTTTAAACCGGGGGAATTTGTTAAGACTGTTCAAAGAGATACCGGAATTAAGGAGAGTAAAATCTACAGACCTCTTAGCCGTAGAATTCCGGCAAATAGCAAATTCTCCAGAAACTGAAGAGACACTCACCACCTGGTCCTCCAAGGAGCTTGCGGACCTGATCTACATGACCAGACCCGTATTTGAAGCTTGGGGGATCATCCTGAGGCCGCACAAACAGCTAAAATACCCGTACCCTCTTTTGCAAAAACTAGAGGCGGGCCCTAAATCATGCTTAAAAGGCGCTAGAAACTCAACTCCGACAATACAGGAAAACTTGCTGCAGAAAGAACCACCGCTAATTTCCCTAAGGTCGGAATAGAACCGGGTGAAAACGAGGACTGGACCTGGATGCCAGGGGCCCTGAGCCAAAAACGCTCCTGATGAAAATATACAGCAAAATCCAAACAACACCTCAGGGGCGCTCAACAGTCTAAACCTCGGAGACACAATAAAGATCTGTTCATGGAACGTCCATGGATTTAGAGAAATGGGCCAAGACCAGGAAACATTGTCTTTTCTACAATACCACGATCCAATATTACTGCAGAAAACATGGAATACGCAGCCAGCTTCAATCACAGGCTAGGTAGAACACCATATACTGGCTGAAAAATACTCTAACTTTGGGCACCCAAGGGGGGGTCTATCAATCTATGCCACGGTAAAATACGATTGGTCCACTGAAGAGCTAGATGTTGGAGAAAACTGGCTTCAAGTATTAAAACTCATCGGCAAACCCTATTCTAAAGAATTAACCTGGCAATTAATTGTCATCAACGTATACATCCATCCGGAGAAAAGACGGAAGAAGGAAAAACTCTTCTGCCTGGTGAACCTAACAAAGGCTCTGCAAAGGTCCCATTAAGACAGCAAGCTGATTATCTCAGGGTACTTCAATCACAGTCTTGTTGGGAACAACCAAAGTGAAAGGAAGGGGAAAATAGACCCGGATATTCGAAAACTAAATCAAGAGCTAGAAGCTTTGGGCCTGATTCACAGAACTAACTTACGTCAAAAACGTAAAGGTAAACGTAAACGTAAAGTTAGTACTTTTTAGGTATTCACAGAATACACTTACTCATTTTGGTATTCACAGAATAGTACTAACTTTACGTTATCAAAGATTATGTAAATCAGACAGGGTCCCTGAGAGAACAAGACATAATTACAAACTGGGAACAACTAGGCGACATTCTCATTCAAAACTTCCCAGTCAAGCACGGATGCAGGAAGAACATTGAAACAAGGAACAAACCCTGGTTTCGTAGGCAGCTGCGTGACCAAAAAAGAATGATCGCTAGAGAGGTGCGAAATCAGGCCTCAGCAGCAAAGAAAGGATTAACCATAGATAAGAGCAAGCTGAAAAAACTGAGGATTACATTTAGGGAAACATGTAGGGAATCTAAAGCGGCCTACAGGGAATCTATTTGGAGCAAACTACTCTGGGCAAGTAAACTGCCAAATAGTAGGGATTTCTGGGGAATAATAAATCACTTAACAAAGGGACCATGACTCCAACAAGAATCAGGAATAAGCGGAGAAACTTGGAAACAATATGTACTTAAAATGTACAACCATACGGACCACAACAACATCGGTAAAGAAAGAAAGGAACAAGATGACCCTCAAGAGCAAAGGCCCAGAGAAAGGAAGAACGGCCCCCAATCACAAGCGGAGCTACACATGGCTGCCGACCCTGACATGTACTCCGAAGGCTTAAATACCCTCACTGATATAAGGAAATTAAGCGGAATAATAAAAAAACTAAAAACGGAAGGAGCAGCAGGGCCGAATGGCATCCCCAACGCCCTATTTAAACACGCACCTGATTTCTGGGCAGCCTATCTAACGCCCCTCTTTAACTATATATTTGGGCAGAAAAAGACGCCAGACTCTTGGAAAGGTAATATAATCCAGCCAATTTTCAAAAATGGAAACTGCAGCCAGCCTGAAAATTACAGACTTATATCCCTGATCGATGTAGAGGCCAAATTGTATGCATCATGCTTATTAGTCCACCTTCAGGCTTGGATAGAGGAGACATGCATAATCCCGAAGTTCCAAACGGGTTTTAGGCCTGGCATGGGAACAACAACAAACCTGGCAACTCTAGCACTTTTAACGGAAAAAGCCATAAGAAGGAAAACATGACTATTTGTATGCTTCATTGACCTGAAGTCTGCGTTCGACAGAGTAACCTGAAACAGATTATGGGAGAAATTAAAAATATGGGGGCGTCCATCACAATTACTCGAAGCAATGATCGCCCTGCACAACAAAACATGGGCGAAGGTGAAACTCGGAGACGGGAGGAGAACCACAGACAGGATAAGCACCCAGCAACGGCTTAAAACAGGGCTGCGTACTGGCACCGAGCCTTTTTAATTTATACCTAGATGACATAGTCAATCATATGCTATCAGCCAAGAGTAATCCTCCCATTCTGGCTAAGGAGCCAATTCCTTACCTACAATATGTAGACGACATCGTGGTGCTGAGCCAAAGCCCGATCGGCTTACAAAGAGCAATAAATAATCTGAAATTATACCTGGGTCAGGAAATGCTTGAATTGAACAAAAAGAAAACAAAGGTTGTGCGTTTGGTCGACTCCAAGAACAGTAAATTCAAATGGTATGTTAACAGCGACCAAGTGGAAGAGACAGGTTCATACAAATATTTGTGCATTACTCTGGGGTGTGGCTTGATTCACAAGGAATATAAAATGGACTTGAGAGCAAAAGCTCAATCACTAATTTTTGCATACAAACTGTTGAACAAAAAACTTTACAGCCCCGATTATAGTCATCTTTTGAAAGTGATGGCAGCACAAACACTACCTACTTTATCATATGGCATGGAAACATGGTGTAGCAAGGACGCCGATTTGCTGAACGAGCTTCAGACTAAGGTGTACAAGGCCGTACTTAGCCTCCCCAAATGCGCATCACCAGCCCAGGTCCGGCCTCCTGAATCAGAAGTTTCGAAGTATGAGCGCCTTTGTGAATCTGTGCTGGACGCTTCGCGCCTCTGAACCCGGCTCACTAAACAGCATATGTTGGGCTGAGATCCAGGCGCAAATGGCCCAAAAACCTCCAAACTCATGGGGGGCTCATCTAAGTAAATCCTTGGAGGAGCTAGACATCCGAGAGCCTTGGAATAACGAGAACGACAGCTCAACATTTAACAAGTCCTGCAACAACTACGCAAAGAAGAAATCCCTTTTGGAAGACAAACTAATCCTGAACAAATGACGCCACGCATGGACCGTGATAAATTCATATATAGACCTAAAGCCTCAAGCCTACCTGTCTTCATACTTCCGCACAGAGATAAAAAGGAGTTTCATCAAAAACCGACTAGGAATGCACAACTCGAAGGACCTCCTGCCAACATGGTAAAGGAAAGCACAATCAACAAGCTGCCGTCTGTGCGGCTACTTTAATGAAACATTAACGCATTTGCTGTGTGTATGCTCAAGCGTCAGTGACCTAAGCAAGATCTTTTAAAACCAATTTTTAACGTCCTAAAAATTCGAACATGCAGGCAGGCAGTGATCCGCTGGATGGAGGGTACATCCAACATCCTGACTTGCCGTGGAGCAAAATTCCTCACACTAGTAAATAAACTTCTTCAGGAAGCAGACACAAAAGCCTGCCACGGGAACAGTCCCATTTCAAAATCTTAGGAAGAAGGAAGAAACGCAGCACATGAGTCCTAACAGACCCAAGTCACGAACCCGTAGATATAAGATTAATCAGTTTTAATTTACACAAAAATATATTTTAAACATTTCTTCACACAGCATAGTCGCTTGCTACAATACCTGTACCACCTAAAAAGCCGAAACGCATCATAAGATAAACG
The DNA here is from genome assembly GCA_963921515.1 of Calotriton arnoldi. Lineage (NCBI taxonomy): Eukaryota > Metazoa > Chordata > Amphibia > Caudata > Salamandridae > Calotriton > Calotriton arnoldi. The sequence goes on from CAWUFW010009111.1 coordinate 531,310, forward strand.
CACTGGCACTTTATAATGACATTTTAATCCAAGATACGTTTTTTAAAGTGCCCCTACTTTATGAACACATCCTCACTTGTTTTACTCGCAACCAGAAGATCCAAATGAATTTCATCGTCGTTGCACATGTTTTAATATGTTGTAATGGTTTTTAATTAACCAATACAAATAAAGTTTGATTTGATTTGATATGTTTTAGAAAAGAAAATATAGCCTGATAAAGAGTCTCTTTCACCAAATTTAAGGGGCGAAATAGACTTCCTCTCCAGGCTAGTGATGGTGGTATAAATCACCCCAAAACAAATATAGCTGTGAAAGAGAAATGAGAACAAAAAAACCTCCTAGAAATAAGATACTCGTTCTTTCTACAATAATTTCCACTCTTTCTTTTTCCCGTCTCACTCTCCTTCTCTTTCCCACCCCTCGATTTAGAAAATGTCATAAATCTGGTGTAGCCATGCTCCACCTGGAGCGTGGCGGGTGAGAAGACTTGTCTATAACTCACATGCGATGGAACCTCCACTTAGTCCTTCTCCTCCTAATCTCCACTCTCGGCGTTCCTGGATTCCTCCTCTTGTTTCCCCGCCTCACGCATGTCCATTGGTATTCTTGTTGGTCTGCCTGACATACTGTTCGTTCGTCCTCGGAAATTCTGCTGTGTAACATAAGAAGGGTACAGGTTTTGTTGAATTCAAGTTTGGGCTGTGATTTATTAAATCTCCGTCCTGCGTATTGTGACACACCCCCAGCCAAGGATTTTCACAATCGAGGAAAATGTGATATAAAGTCAGCATTATTATGATCTTTTCCTTTTTTGTGTCAGACTTCAAACTAGAAGGGTTGTAATGAGAGGAGCAAACGGAGAACCCTTAGATTATTTTCTTTATTTCTGCTCAAAAATTCAGGGAGCATGATCGGTATAAAGAATGAATGGTTTACCATCACGGTAATTACTTAGTTTCTTCACATCCCATTTAATAGCCAAGCATTCTTTTTCTATAGTAGGATACCTCATTTCTCGAGGGAATAACTTATGACTGATAACAGAAAGGGCATCTCCACACCTTCTTCATTACTTTGCGATAGGACAGCCCTATGGCATAATTAGAGGTGTCTACTTGTAATATAAAAAGTTTCTCAAAATCAGGGGATATTAATATAGGACTAGAAGTAATAGCCTTGCTTTCTTGTGGGGTTGTTGGAACTCCGAAATTTTGATCATTTTCTTTAAGTCAAAGGGTTGAATATTGAGGTATGACTCTCCGGTAATATCCCACTAGTCCAAGAAAGGCTCTGACCTCTCTTTTTGTTTTGGGGAAAGGGACCTTGGTAATACTTTTAACTTTCGCTGATTGTGGTTCAATAAACCCATTCCCTAAGATATATCCCAGGCATTTTACTTTACAAAAGCCAGCTCTGGAATTTGTTTGCATTTATATGTAGTTTGGCTTTTGTTAGTTCCTTTAGTACATTAGTTAGATGGTTTAAATGTTCTTTGTAGGTGGGGCTAAACATAACATTATCATATAGATACACTGATGAGTATTCCTGATGATCTTTTAATACTTGATTCATAAGACACTGAAAGGTGGTAGGAGCCCCATGAAGTCCAAAGAGAAGTACTGTGAATTCATACAACCCGAAAGGAGTAGAGAAGGCTGTTTTCACTGCCAATAACCTTATGTAAGGTCGATATTAGTTATATATTTAGTATCTCCAAATTTTTCAACAAATTCATCTATTCTAGGAACTATGTAGGCATCAAATTTAGAGATATTATGAACAGCCATGAAATCTATGCAAAATGTATATTCCCATCAGGTTAAGGGATGAGGACTAATGGGTACTTTCTCTGAGATGGTTCTATAAGTCCCATCTTTAGCATTTTCTCTACTTCAGTACAAATGGTGAGTCCTCTAGCGACTGGAACTCGATAAGGTTTTTGTTTCATCACTTTTTCATCTTGGGTATGGATAGCATGCTCAGTCAGGGTAGTTTTCCCGGGTACATATGAGAAAATAGAGGAAAAGGATTGTAGTACTCTTTTTAGTTCCACTTTTTGGTTATTAGAGAGATCCTCATTTACAGGGAGTTTTTCTAAGGTGGTATCCAGTTTCTCGCTGAGATTGGTGTTAAAATAGATTTTCGAAGATGACCTAACCTTTTCTTTAGGAGATTTGTATGAAAAATGTGTCCTTTCTGTGGACCCATTTTTAATTGATACTTAATTGCTCCTATTTTCCCAAGTATTTTATAAGGTCCTTTCCACTCAGACTTCATTTTGGATCTGGATGTAGGCAATCACCTGCCTGAAAAAGTCTCCATTTCTTTCCCTTATCACATACTTGTTTTTTCCTCTTCAGATTTTTCTCTAAGTTTTTAGAGGCCAATTCCAGGAATTTTCTAAATTGGGTCTTAAGTTGTTGAGTATATTCCAATAAAGTACCTGTGTATTGTTCTGTACGGGGCTTTGCCATTATAACAACTCAAAAGGAGAGTATTGTAAACTTCTCTGTACTTGGCCTCTTAAAACAAAGAGGGAGCATATTTTCTCAATTCTTACCTTCACTGGATAACATCTTTTTCAATGTAAGCTTAAGAGAACCATTATAACGTTCTACTAATCCATCCATTTAAGGGTGGTATACTGACGTTTTGATGTTTTGGATGTAAAATTGTTTGCATATTTGTGACATTAATTTTAAGACAAAATGTTTATCCTGGCCTGTGAGTATTTCTCTTGGAAATGCCACTCAAGAACAAACTTCTATTAAGGGGCCGATTCCGATCTCGGCCGGTAGGTCTCCGAATCGGATTCGGCTTTACCGGATCCGATTCGGAGCCCTGTTTCCCGACCGAACTGTACGCGGGTCCGGCCGAGCGAGTACGATGCGAAATCGCCGACCGACTCGTCCGGGCGTCCCGACCGCTCCGACCGACTCGCTCCCGGCTCGAACCGCTCCGACCGACTCGCTCGGACTCGACTCGCACCGCGCAATGGAGACGTTTCCCGGGCGGGTAAGTACGATGCGCGCCGCGAGCAGTCCGACCGAGCCGCGCACTCCGGCTCGTAAGAGCTGTCGGAGCCGTACTTTGGGGGTCCGTGTCGGACCCCCTGTACGCGTAGCCGCGCGAAGTCGCACACAGGGGGACCCATGGGTCCCCCTACCTGTGCGTGTACGGCGCGATCGCTTCGCCGCGTACCCGCTGTAGGGGCGCCCTTGTCCGATTTCGCACCCATTGAGTCAATGGGAGCCCGCGTACGCGTTAGTACGACCGGCTCCCATTGACTTCAATGGGAGTCCGACCGACTCGAGTCCGATAACATACGGACGCATCGTACTCGTTCGGTCGGACTGCACGGGTCCGATTCGGTCGGAAATCTCTCCGGGTCCGGCTCGGTCGGAGAAATTTCCGGCCCGAATCGGAATCGACCCCTAAGTGTTCTGCTACAGTTTTAGTATCTGGACTACATATAGAAAAGGCCTCAGTATATCTAGTAGCATAGTCACCCAATAAAAGGGTGTATTGATGTTCCTTGGATGATTTTGGGAGTGGGCCAATAAGATCCATTCCATTTTTTTTAAAGGTGTACCTATAATAGGCAAAGGCTGTAACAGGACTTTGGATGGGCAACAGGGATTGTTCATTGATAAATTTCACATCCCTGGCAATATTGTTTTAAGTGTGCAAAAATACCTGGCCAATAGAAATTTTAAAGGATTTCTTGTGTCGGTTTTTCTGTTCTTGAATGAGCTGCCAATAGGTGAGTATGAGCATAAAACATGATCTGATCCTGAAACTCTGATGGAGACTAATAATTTTGATGGATCGGTGGGTCCCACTACCCTGTACAGCAGCCCATTTTCTATCTGAAAATGTGGCTATATGGCACTGTAATTCTGCTAGGCTTTATCCCAGATGGATTGGACAAGACAGTCATTCAAGTGAGTAACATGAAAATATCTATCTATCATTCAGGGCTCAGAAGTTAGAAAGGCGTCTTGAGGGGATAAGGGTTTGTCTACTATTCTCTCTGTCAACTTATCTTTCTGTTTTAATAAGGTTTTCCTGAATTAATCCAAAAAATGGGGGTTATCAGTTCCCAAAATAACATCTTCAGGTAAGCCTCAAAGAGCTTCACCTCAACCTGTACATCCTGACAGGTCATTGTGGTTATAATTAGGCAAGCTACTGGATGTGGATTAATTTGTCTGGAATTATCTAAGAACGAAGTATCAAATCATTTTGCACTACAGATTGTTTACATCCAGAATTTAGTAGGGCAGTTACCCATTTCCGATTAATTTGAACACTTACATAAAAGCATGGACTCATTTCCTGTGAACAATAAATAGAATTTGGAGCATAGTTGAATTCCATTGGGTCCACTGTGGATTTCTTATTCTTACAGAATCGGGCTACATGGCCCGATTCCCCACACTCAAAACATTGGTGCCCTAATCCTATTGGAGAGTCAGATTGAGACAGAGGAGTTCCTTTTGTGTCTTTCAAAGTTTAAAGGATTTCTTTTAGCCATGCAGTAATGCTTGTTTTACTGCATGTTTTATTCCTTTCTTAATTTCCATCGGATGGAAACGGGTTTGAACTCATGAGAAGGTGATTGTCATTTCCACTACTTGTTCAATAGTGAGTCCCGTATGTTGTTGTAACCACTTCTGTGTATGGCTAGGTAAAGCTTCTAATAATTGCTCAAGGCAGATTATAACCATTATTTCTTCTTTACCAGGTTCCCAGGGCTTTAGCCACATCTCAGCAGTTGTTTTTAACTTAAAGGAGAGGGTGTTGGGTGTATCTCCTGGGCTTCTTCTCTATTGTCTAAACCTTAACCTATAAGCCTTGTTATATTCCATAGAGGTACCCCAATATAGGCTCAGGTAACATCCTAACCCTTCACCTACATTCTTCCCTACATTACATACATAACAGTTCTTAGGGACTGACCTTTTACCTAGATACGACACTGCACACAGAACACACGATTTTCCCTGGTAAAGGCCTCATACATTATGCATGAGGATTCTCGGAAACTCAGCAGGACGACTACTCCTCTATAATAACTATGTATAAAGGTTATTCCCGATGTCATCCTAAGTCCGACAAGTGGCACAGCAAGGTAGAACCCCGGGGAGACCTTTGGGTATATAAACATCACATCTTGCTGAGATAGTCAAAGGAGATCAGGACTTCCCTGCCGACACACTGACGCGAGACGCTGAGGTCAACTCGATACCAAGAAGGGGTCCCACATCTCTCACTTCAGGTAATGGGGTTGACTTTATCCTAGAGGGATTCTTGGCTCAACACCTACATACATGCCAGGTACACTTAGGTACGTCTAGTTAGGGTAGCATTATAGGAGTACGCATTTTATTGTCATGCATTTTATATACTTGCCTGTATTCATGGTTATAGCAAAATGGTAGAAATCTACCATCCTTTTACTTTCTTAGTGCTTCTAATCATTTATATCTGTTACTGTCTAGTGATTGTTTCAGCACACCTGTTTTACACTAGAATAACGACTGTTCAATAAATGCTTATTGAAAAACGTCCATACCATTTATTCTGTGTATCTCTCTGAGACTAAGGGGGTCATTACGATGGCGGGCAGATCGCCACCGCTGGGCCGGCGGTGAGGACCGCCGTCCCGGCGGTGGCGATCCGACCGCCATCAACCTGAATATTCCCACCGCCAAATTAGGATGGCGGTGGGAATGGTACTGCGGCGGACGGAAAGACCGTCCACTGTGGTCCCGCAAGGTGGTCCTTTTCCGCCCGCTTTGTGGGACACGGTACAATGGGGCAATGCAAGCGGTGCCGTGCAGGTACCGCCGTGGGCATTACGAAGCCTGTCTTTTGCGGCGGAGATCCCGCCGCAAAAAGACAGGCGGGGAATGCCTTTGGGGGCCCGTTGCGGGCCCCCGGGGGGTGGGGGGGTAGGGTGCTGCACGTGGGGGGTACCTATGGTACCCCCATGCATTTGCATGCACAAGGTGCCTGTCACGTTGTACATGCAAATGCACAACATGTATTTTTACATTGCGGCGGGTGCTGCTTGCAGCACCGCCCGCCGCAATGTAAAAATATGGGATGCGCCCGCCAGTGTGGCGGGTGCATCCTAATTTGTATAGCGGGACCGCCGCACCTATGGTGGGCGGTCCCTTTTGCCAATGCGATGGCGGGTGGCTGTCCGCCCACCATCGTAATCGACCCCCTAAGTGAGCACGAGTGACTGAGCGAAAAGTATTACGCTGTTTCCACGGTCCTGAGGGATCAGGGTTGTCATGTTCGATAGTTGCCAAGAACTATTTTCTCCTTGGTAAGAGGAGTTTCTAGTGGCACTGTGAGCTAGCTGGTATACAGGCCAACATACCTGGTGGGGGTGTCTAGAATCAGTCTTACACCAATCCTACAGTGTATGTTGTTTATTTCCTACCCTATAACAGCACACAATTCACAACCCACATCTAAATTAAAAAAAAATGTACTTCCTCAACTAACATAGTTAATTACCAATTAAAGAAATATTATTAAATAAAAACAAATTAAAACTCATAAAAATTATTTAACTTCCCACACTTTACCCCTATAATCCGCACAACCCATAGCTAAAATTAAACTGTAAAAAACAATTGCACAATTAAAACCTATTTTCAATTAAAAAAATAATAATATTTAACAACTAAGTATAAGGTAAAATTAATTTACTCCCCACACTGTACCCCTATAACCTACACTCAAAAAATATAAACAAATACACTAAATAAACATAAATTAATTAATTAATAATAATTAATTTTTCAGTCCCTAGGACCAGACTGTCGCGAATGGGTGGCCGATCCTTTTCTTGCCTGGGCCCCTCTATGTGGAATTCCCTCCCCCTGTCACTTCGAAATGAAACAGTTTATGGGAATTTTGAAAAGGGTTTAAAAACTTGGCTATTTAATCAATAGATCTTCTATCCTCCTTCTGTTCCTGTCAGGAGGTGCCGGGAAACCTTCAGGTAGCTGTGCGCCTTATAAGAATAAATAACATAACATCAACTAATTTTTAATTAATTAAGCAAAAATTACTTCCCACCCTTTACACCTATAAACCCCACAACCCACACCTAAAATTAATTACACAAATTCCATATTTAATTTTCAATTAATTAATTAATATTAACAACACATTTTTAATTATTTAAACATAAATTACTTCCCACCCTTTACCCCATAATACCCACAACCCACACCTAAAAAAAGCACGCAATTACCATTATTAGTTATCAATTGATTAATTATTAGAAATTAACAACGAATAAATAATTAATTAAACATAAATTACTTCCCACCCTTTACCCCTATAAACCCCACAATCCGCACCTAAAATTAATTACACAATTTCCGTAATTAGTTTTCTATCAATTAATTCATATTAATTGGGAACAAATTATTAACAAATTAAAAATAAATTACTTCCCACCCTTTACCCCATAAACCCCACAACTCACACCTAAAAAAAATCACACAATTACTATAATTAATTATCAATTAATTAGTTAATATAAATTAACAACCAATTAATAATTAATTACAAATAAATTACTTCCCACAATTAATGCTACAAAATCTAAATTAAATAAATATAAAATAATCAATAATTTATCATTAAATTACTTCACACCCTATTCCCTATAAAAATGCAAATTTTTATTAAAATAAAATTCACAACTGCTAAAAATGTAACACATATATTAAAAAACATAAACAATACTTATACAAAAAAACACACATCACATACATTTAAAATATAAACTAAAATACATAGCACTAATTAAAAAATCGATATTTTAAACATCTATATTTTTGCAAACAATATTAATGACTTCTATATTTTTAAAAACGATATTTCTTACCTTAAATTCAATATTCTTGACCACGATATTCTTGCTGTTGATGTTTCTGAATCACGATATTTTCAACTCAATATTTGTGTAAGTCGACATTTCCAACTCGATATTCTGTCTCAACACCTTTGTTTATGCATGCTTTATACAGGGTATCCTTAAGGAACATATGATTTGTTTTAGAAATTGTTCTATGATTGCTGCAATTAGGCTTATATGATGTTGGGTAAATGATTTAGGGGTGCCATGGTTTTAAACTTTGTATTGTATTGTATATTGATTGAATTGTATATTGTGGTCACAACACAATTCATTTAATCATCTAAATAAACAAACAATGTATAATGAGGAGGCAGTTACAATTGGTAATATTCAAAAAGAATTTCATTCAGTGCATTCAATTTGATCTAAGATACAGAAGAGCAATGGATATATAGTGTGAGCACAAAAGGGAAATTGTTTTTATTTGTTCTACTGACCCTGTCCCTTTTGGCTAGAAAGGGTAACTCTTGAATTGATTTTATTTGCTTTGATCAAATGAGCAATAGTTCTGCTTGAGTCTACTAAACTTCTTTCTTCATCTTCTTTGTTTTTAGGTCCTTTAGAGCTCCCATCCGCCGGCACCCTCAACAGAAAGGATATCTCAGGTAAGTGACTGTACTAATACATAATATCTCCGGGCTTGTGAAGTTAGTGGCAATGTGATTCACTATCGCACTTATCTCTGTGGTAAGATTAATATGTGTTAGAAAAGACAATATATCCTCATAAATAGTCTCTTTTACCAAATTCAAGGGGAGTGATACACTTCCTCTCCATGCTAGTGATGGTGGTATAAATCACCCCAAAACAAATATAGTTGTGAAAGGGAAACAAGAACAAAAACACCTCCTTGAAATAAGAATCTCAATGTTTCAACAATAATTTACATTTTTTTTCTTCTTCCCGTCTCACTCTCCCTCTACCCTCCCCCTTCCCCTCTAATCGGTAAACGTCCCCACATCTGGTGTAGCCACGCTCCTCCTGGAGCGTGGCAGGTGAGAAGACTCTGACAACGGTTGCTCACAACCTCGTTTGCTTCACTTTCAGTTATCTCCTCCGCAGTCTTTCGTGGGGCTTTCTCATTCCGTAACGCCTACTCAATGTGCACTTTTTTCGATTCCTTCGCTCAGCTTCTCTAGCATGTTGACTTGTCTATAACTCGCGTGCATTGGAATCTCCTCTCTTGGCGTTCCTGGACTCCTCCTCTTGTTTCTCTGCCTCGCTCATGTCCATTAGTATTGTTGGCTCTTGCTGGTCTGCCTCTCTTCCTGTTTGTTTGTCCTGGGAAACCCTGCTCTGTAACATAGGATAGGCACAGGTTTTGTTGACTTCAAGGCCGGGCTTTGATTTAAAAAAAATTCATTCTGCATATTGTGACCGAGCGCCTGGACCACAATTCTCCTGGCTTTTGAGGGAAGTCAGTCTAAGACTTTCCGTAGCGTTCTTAACATAGCAAAGAGGGATATGGTCAGTCTATTGGCCTGGACTACCACTGTTAGAGAACTCTCCAACCACATACCCAACATTTTTATAGGGAAGACAGGGAGAGGAGACAGTCCTAGGCATTCCAGCCCGATTAATGTTGTATGTGAGTTAAGAATATTTCTCACAATTATCAGTTTGGTTTTGTCTCCTTTTTAATTTTAAGGAACAGTCCGCCATCCTTTGTGCCACTTTCTCCAGGCAAGGTGCTAACTGATGCTGAGACCCTATCGTAGGGGCAAAAAAGACCACCAATTGTGTGCCATCAGCAGAAGAAACCAGTGACACACCAAATTCCTTAGAAATGGCTGCTAGTGGTCATACATATATATTGAAGAGTGTGGGGCTTAGGGGCACATGCATCAAGCTCACATTTTGCGATTTCTAAATAGCGAATTTTACCGATTCGCTATTTAGAAATCGCAAAATGCAATGCATGAAGGATTTGCCCAAAAAATGCAATTCCTTAAAATTCCTTAATTGCGACTCGCAAATTGCGAGTCGCAATTAAGGAATTGATTCCATTCATTCCTATGGGCCTGGAGGCCCATAGGAATGAATGAGACTGCATGCGCAATTTGCGAGTACTCCATTGGTACTCGCAAATTACGCATGCAATTTCAAGGTGCAAGGGTGCCAAAAGGACACCCTGTTGCACCCCTGAAATTGTTATGTACACCCATGTTGCGACACACATGCCCCAAGGGCATGAGTGTGTAACATGTAACTTTGAAAAATGCACTTTTGTGCATTTTTCAAGTTTTCATAAATTACCATCAACTTAAAGTTGATGGTAATTTGCATTTCTTAATAGCAAATTCGCAAATTTTTATTTTTTGTTGCATTGCATTTAGGGAATCGCAAATTGCGATTCCTTAAATGCAATCGCAATTTAACAAATCGCAATAAATTGCGATTTCTTAAATTGCGAGTGCCTAACACTTTAATGCATCGCAAAAGGCCTTTTTGCGGGCGCAAACGGCCGATTTTTGCGAATCGCACCGTTTGCGCTCGCAAAAACCTTTGATGCATGTGCCCCTTAGTGAGGAACAGTTAGGGATCCAAACTTCAAAGGGACAGTGTCGGAGTAGCAGGGAGGTTCCCAAATCTGAAAGACCTTTTTTTTTAAAAAAGGAGAGAGCCCCCGACAGGCTGGACAGGGCCTAGGCCCTAGAGAAGATGGCGGAGAGTAGCCAGTTGGGCCCGAGCGTTCAAGCCCATGCCTCACGCACATTTGGAGAAGAAATGGCTGGAGGGAAAAGTGGCCGCACAACAATGCAAGCAAAACTTGATAAATATGCATGGCAGAAGGGAATGGACACAAAGGAAAAAGAATCTGAGGGTGCTCATGACACAACGCTCCCGGCTGAAGGACAAACTGACCTGACTCTAAACGACATAATGTTAGCCATAACTACAGTTCAAACATCTCTGGAGGCCAGGATGGACAGTGTGTCATCCGAAGTTTCCCTGATCAGGGCGGATATCCATGAACGCCAGAATCAAGGAGGTGGAAGCCACATCAAACGTATTAACCAAAGATTTCGCCATGCTTAAAAAACAGGTCAAAGATCTCCAGGCCAGCAAAGACAGGATGGAAACTCAGCTGGACGATTACGAGGGTAGGGCTCGACGTAACAGTGTGTGAATCCTAGGTGTACCTGAATGAGCAGAAGGACAGGCGACTGACCTGTTCATCGAGGACCTCATAACAAAGCATTTGCAACCCAAAGGCCTGTCCCAATTCTTTTCAATCAAACGGGTGCACAGAGTCCCAGGTGGGAGGCCGAAACCTGGAGCTCCACCCAGGCCTATTTTAGCGCGCATATTCAACTTCCGGGACAGAGACGCAATACTGCAAACGGCACTCAGTGCACCCCCAGTCCACCTAGAAAACAGCAAGATAACATTCTTTCCGGATTTCACACTGAAAGTGCAAAAGCAACGCCACAGTTTCCTGGAAGTTAAGAGAGCGCTGCGTGAAAAGGAGATCAAATATGCGATGATGTTTCCTGCCAAATTAAGGGTTGAGTCAGCGGGAAAGGTGTGGTTTTCCAAAGCCCAGAGAAAACATGGGACTGGCTCGATGGATGGTGCACGGTCACAGTGATTAACGAAGTGCAGTCATCAGTGCAGCGGTGAAAGATCTCAAGGGCTCTCCCCAATACGGACGAAACCCAGAACTCTGTTGTATTAAAAAAAAGGATAGAGGACGAAAAGGACACCAACGAACATTCGTGAAAATCCGAGGACTACTACGCAAGTATTATGAAGGGACTTGCTTGCAATGTTTTACCAGGCTCTTGTACTGATGGACGCCGGGTGTGGGGGGTTGGTTCACCCACCACAATTTAGTTTAATGAGACAATATGGGCGACAAGAGGTCTGCAAATTGGGGTGGTGGGTAGTTGTAAACCAGGGCAGTAGGGAGGGGGGAGTTTGAAAGGGACTTTTGTTATAGATAGTGTACATTATGCGCAATGTTTGATGTTTTTTATGATCCAGCTAAAGATGCACAACTGCGGGCAGGCACTAGGGGACAGCCCCAAGGGGCGGGTGGGTTAGGGTGGGCACCGAGTGAGAATGGGCAGTATATATGTAACTGAATGTAACCATAGCCAATCAACCTGCAACAACGTTGAAAATCCTCTCATGGAACTTTAATGGGTTGGGAGACAAGATCAAATGGACTGCGGCCCTTTAATATTTACACAGACATGCCCCGACCCCGTTCTACTCCAGGAGGCGCACCTGTGTGGCCACCACTACCTGGCACTAAATAGGTTTGGCTACACCCTCCGGGCACATGCAGGCTTTACATCAGGTTCCCGGGGGGTGACGGTCCTGGTCAAAAACTCAGTGCTGTTCATCCCAGGCCACGCTTGGCAGGACCCGCTGGGGAGATTTGTGGCCCTAGCAGGGATGTGGGAAGGCCATCATCTAAATTTATGCTATACATACATCCCAACAAGACTCCACGCAGGCACTTTCCCTGAGCTAAGCACAACACTATTGGACATGCCACCCAGGGTGTTGATACTCGGTGGGGACAAGAATGATGTGATGTCCCAGGAATGGGATAGGACAACGCAACAAACCAGGACTGAAGAGGCAGGGCCACTACGGACCTTTGCCTCCGCAATGGGCTTATCAGACTTATGGAGACTGTATAATTCCTCTTGTAGGCAGTTCACATACATATCCGCCGCACATGGTAGCGGGTCCCGCCTAGACTACATTTTTACACAATGCACACAAGCGGGAGCCCACCACATGGCCAGGGGTATATCTGACCACTCTCTGGTGGAGATCTGGCTTCATGGCCCAACTAGGAACGTCACGCTTCCCCCTCAAATTGCCCCGTGGCATCTCAAGGACAGAGACTTCCAGGACAAGCTCAAAGAGCGCATTCAACAATACTTTGCTGAGAACTCGGGGTCGGTTGACTTGCACTGCACACTCTGAGAGGCATAGAAAGTGGTGATTAAGGGCTACATTCAGGCAGAGGTGGGCGGACAGCGGAAGCAAAGTCACTCCAAATGTGATGAACTGGAGTGCGAGATTGATGCTCTGGAGCAAGAGCTATCCCAGGAGGCGCTGGGTACCCCAGAGCTGCTCATACGGCTTCACCTTAAAGGAAGGAACTTAGGGGCTTGGGGGAGGATGCAGCGCGCCAACATGCGCTGGCCACACAGAGGCAGCTGTACGATGTTGGTAAAAAAGCCAACAAGCTAATCGCATGGTTAGAGAGGCGAGACCATGATCGAGACTGGATCGCGGAAGTTACAACAAGCACTGGGGGGGCACTTAGCTCCGGGGCAGACATTGCAGAGGCGTTTGCGACGTATTACGAGAATGTTTATCATTCGGCATCTGCAAGGTCCATTTGATGAGTCCATGGACCTGCGTGCGGATCTCTCCTCCCGACTCTGTCACAAGAGGACAGGGAGGACATTGACCGGGACCTGACGGTGGAGGAAGTAGAAGGGGCCATTAGGGACCTCCAATCGGGGAAAACGGCTGGCCCTAACGGGTTCCCTGCTGAACTCCTAAAATATGTGGCAACCGTCGTGGTGAAGCCCTTGCTGGAAATGTTTGTAGCAGCCCAGCAGGAGGGCCGTCTACCCACTGACCTGCAAAGTACCACAGTAGTGGTCATCCCCAAACAGAACAAACCCCCGGAGCTTTGTAGCTCCTATCGACCCATATCCCTACTCAACTTCGAAATAAAAGTGCTAGCAAAGGTACTGGCAAACCGGCTTGCCCCTGTGCTTGCCCCTGTGATGCGCAGCACTGACACAGCAGGATAAATTTAAATATCAGGGAATATGGATCACACATTCACCGGAGGAATTCCTTCGCATGAACATCCACACGCAATTGGCGAGGCTTCGCGAAGACACTACCCACAGGCGTCAACTTCCAATTACCCTTATGGGAAGGGCAGTGTTATTTAAAATGATGGCCCTCCTGCTACTACTCTACATGGTACAAAACACGCCGCATGGACTCCCGGACACTTTCTTTTGTACCATTGAAGGGGAACAACGCAACTTGCTATGGGGTAGCGGGGCGCTACGAATCACACTCCGCAAACTCCAGCAGGGGGTATACGAGGGTGGGCTTGCTTTACCAGATATTAGGAACTACTACCTGGCATCCCAACTCATAAATATTAATGGCTGGGTCTTCGCACCACAGTCTGAACCCGCGTACCGAGTGGACCGTCAGGCTATGGGAACATCAGGGTACCCTTCGGCGCTTTATCAGGGCAAGGGGGGGAGGCTACTCCCTGCGCACACTCAAGTGGTGGTATGAGCGTGGTATGCTGCCACCAAGGCACTAGGATGGAACGACAGACTGACCCAACAAACCACATTGTGGCACAGCGACGCATTGAGAGAGGTGGGACGACAAAGGGGATTCTGCAGTTGGAGTCGCAAAGGTATAGATACCCTCGGGACATCTGGCGGAGGGATAGGCTGCTTACCTTTAGTGAATTACAAATAGAGTACCCACTGGCGGACAAGGAACAGCATAGGCACATTCAGCTGGAACATGCGCTAAGGTGTCACATTAAAGACGGGGAATCAATACCTGAGTACGCCCCTTTAGAAGACCGACTGTTATTAGATCCAATTCCTGACAAAGCAATTTCCCTTACATACAGGAACCTTATGAATAACCTTCCTGACCCTCTTGAGCCACTTTGGGTGGCTTGGGAACAGGACCTGGGTATACTAGAGGATGATGATTGGCAGGAGGCAATACAGAGCCCCAGAGAGATATCTATACCGGCCAGATTCTGACTAATCCAGTTACGAATCCTGCATAGAGCGTATTATCCCCGCACACTTCAATATAAGATCGGGAGGGTGGCCTCGGACAACTGTGTTAGAGGCTGCGTATCAGCAGGCACTTTCTTCCATATACTCTGGTACTGCCCAATAATACAACGTTACTGGACAGGGTTGCAGGGGTGATGACGAGGGTTCTGGGGATTCACATCCAACAGGAGGCACGCTGGCTCCTGCTGGGCATTACGGGAGAGGACCGATGGCCGCACACACAAAAACAAGGCTAATGTTAGCTGCTGGGGTCGCAAAACACAATATAGTACGACTGTGGGGGGCCCGGGATCCTCCAAAATTATCCGGCTGGATCACGGATATGGATTGGTGCCACCTAGCAGAGAAAGTAGTGTATAAGAGTAGAGGCTTCCCCAAGAAGTGGGAAAAGATATGGAGCCCCTGGGAGAAATACAGATCCTAGATGGGGGAGGACATGACAACATGGACCCGGGAGTTCATACACCAATACTTCCCGCACGACGGAGTTTGTACAATATATGATTGTCCGATGTTTGATGTGTATCTTGCTGGAATTGACTTGTTGTTTAATAAAAAAAAATTGAAAAAAAAAAAAGGTGAGAGCCAGTTGAGCGCATCCTTTCTTATTCCTATTTCCCTCAGTCAGAGTGCTAGCAACTCATGATCGACCATGTCAAATGACACACTCAGGTTGAGGAGAATGATGGCCGCAGACCCTCCTTTGTCCAATAGCATTTCTGCCTCCTTAGTTACAGCAAGTAATGCAGCTTGCGTGCTGTGTTTTGGACGGAAGCCATTCTGTATGGCGTCAAGGAGGACAGTGTCTTCTAGAAATAGCAAAAGATGCTGATAGATATGCTTGTCTAGAACTTTCCCTATGACAGGTAGCAATGATATGGGTCTGTGGTTCCCCGGGCATGGAGAGTCAAGGTTAGATTTTTTTAACAACAGCATGACTACTGCATGTTTCCACTCTCAGGGAACTATTCCTTTGGCTATTGACACATTGAGACAGTCTAAAAGACTAGGAACATTTTCTTGTTCCTCCTGTAGAAGAATATGGGGTGGAGCTAGGTCCAGAAGAGAACTCGATTTTACTTTTCCAAATAGCACTGGAAGTGCATCTCTCATAATCAAGGGAAAATCAGAAAGACAGGGATCTCCTCAGGCCCAGTGTGCACCTCTATTGTGTTGGGTACTGCTTTCTTTTGTTTTTTGTAGTTTGCTGTGAAATTCTGGACATTTTGGGGTCGATTCCGATTCGGGCCGGAAAAAGCACCGACCGACTCGGATCCGGAAATAATACCGACCGACACGTACCCGTGGCGCACGACACGCCAAGTACGATGCAAGGCGCGAAAAATCCGACCGACACGTACCGAAACCAAGTCGACCGACCGAGCCGCACGGAAAACAGCAATCCGGCCGGAAAAACACGCGAATCCAACCGACCGACACGCACCCGGAACAAATCCGACCGAAACGTACACGCGAACTCCAAACCGCAAAGTACGATGCAAGGCGCGAAAACCACGAGCGAGTCGGACGGAGGACAAGCCGTACGACCGACACGCATACAAAACCGAGCCGAAGCAACACAATACACCGCGACCGACGCGTACGCAGCATAGAAAACTGCACAAACACAGCGTGAACAAAACGGAGAACACCGTACGAGACCAATGCAGGGTCCGACTCGGTCACAAGAACGTTTCCAACATACACAAACAGCACAAAAAAAAATCACCCAAAAAAAGGCCAAACAAGCAATTACCAAGCCAATAAATACTGGGGTGGGTGGGGACAGAGAACAAAGACACACCCACAACTCCACCTATATAAAGGACACAAATCACTACCATGAGCCTTTGCAAATGCCATTCCACTGCCAGCACCCAAGAGAAAGCAACCACACACCCACAGCTCATCCCTCACACAAGCCACACACCATCAGCACACCAACAAATACCTACCTCACATACACCCAGCAAAACACACACTCACACACCCACACCTGCACACCAACACACACATCACCCACCATCACCACCCATCACCATGCCCCCCAAGAAGAATCCCAAGTTCCTAGATAGTGAATTGGAAGTCATGGTAGACGAGATCCTCAGTGTGGAGCCACAGCTGTTTGGCACACTGGTCCAACAGACCCCCATGTCGCAGAAAACCAAGATGTGGGAGAGGATCATCAACAGGGTGAACGCCCAATCACCATGTCGGCGCACAAAGACCGACATCCAGAACAGGTGGTATGACGTGCGCAGGAGGGTACGGGACATGCTGAAGAAAGACTACATCAACAGCCAATACACCGGCAGTGGCCCTCCTGCCAAGCCAATATACCTCAGGCCCTGGGAGGAGAAGGTGCGGGCCATCCTTCCGCCAGTGAGCGTATATGGACTAGAGGACATCCCAGAGCCTGGTGAGTACACAACAAATGTACACAATATACTGCCACAAAACACACACATCACTGTCAAGGGAGAGTCAAACCATGCACTCATAGCAATTACACAGCAACCAGAACAGAATCATCCGAAATGTGTATGTCAGTCAGATAAACACAACACATGCCATCAAAAAAGTCACATCCAACTGTGCCAACACATGTACAAACACAACTACAACTACAGCTAGGCAGTGGCACAAATAGAACTAACAAACACATCCACACATGTAGCCACCACAACAACACCAACACACAGTGAAGACCACTCAAAGGAAGGAATTCTGTGTATGCTGGCCAAGTCAGTGTAGCCAATAGCATCATGGGAGTCGCAGTCACACATATTGCCCCCCCCAACTGTCCCATCAACACCACCATGAACCATGCGCACATCACAGGGAGTGGAGAAGGACTCACAAGATGGCTGACACTGGCAACTGCTGTGGGGAGCACAAGGCCCTGCTGGCAACTGTGCACCAACAAACAGCAGGACACCACTGACTGACATCCTGAGAGACAACTTCCACTCCCTGCAATGCAAGCACGTTCCATGGTGGGATAACTGGCTGGCTGGCTGGGTGGGAAGGAGGACTTGCAGCACTAACCATAGTCACAAGCACCTCCCCTCACACACACCCCAACACAAACTCCACAGTACCCACCTGGTAGAATGCAATGCCCCCCATCCCAACACAAGATCCCACAAAGAACCACCACCCTGGGTTATGTCGTGTGAAGCACAGGGACACTCTTGGGACTCTTAGCCAAACAACTGCCATGACAACACTCCCAGCCATCCTGTCAGCACAGCCAGCCCACCCCACAGGGAAGCAGAATCAAAAGGAAGGATGCATGGGCATGCTGGGAAGGGGGTGGAGGCAATAGCATGATGGGAGTCGTAGTCACTGATATTGGTCACCCCCACAACTGTCCCATCAACACCACCCTGAACCATGCTCACATCACAGGAAGTGGAGAAGGACTCACAAGATGGCTGACACTGGCTACTGCTGTGGGGAGCACAAGGCCCTGCTGGCAACTGTGCACCAACAAACAGCAGGACACCACTGACTGACATCCTGAGAGACAACTTACACTCCCTGCAATGCAAGCACGTTCCATGGTGGGATATCTGGCTGGCTGGGTGGGAAGGGGGACTTGCAGCACTGACCATAGTCACAAGCACCTCCCCTCACACCCCCCAACACAAACTCCACAGAACCCACCTGGTAGAATGCAATGCCCCCATCCTAACACAAGATCCCACAAAGAACCACCACCCAGGGTTATGTTGTGTGAAGCACAGGGACACTCTTGGGACCTCTAGCCAAACAACTGCCAGGACAACACTCCCAGCCATCCTGTCAGCACAGCCAGCCCACCCCACAGGGAAGCAGAATCAAAAGGAAGGAAGCATGGGCATGCTGGGAAGGGGGGTGGAGGCAAGAGCATGATGGGAGTGGTAGTCACAGCTCAACATCCCCCACCACATGGCCCAGCAAGCTCACACTCACGCATGCACATCCCACAGAGAGTGGAAAGGCCCATCAAAGATGTCTGACACTGTTGCTGTGTCGTGGGGAGCACAAGGGCATGCTGGGTACTGCACACCAACCAACAGCAGGACACCACTGTCAGCCATCTTGCCATTGCTCTCACACCCACACACACTGATCTCCACACAAAAGCAAGTAAGTATGGGAATGCTGGGAAGTGGGGTGGAGGCAATGGCATGATGGGAGTCGTAGTCACAGACATAGCTCACCCCCACAACTGTCCCATCAACACCACCCTGAACCATGCTCACATCACAGGGAGTGGAGAAGGACTCACAAGATGGCTGACACTGGCTACTGCTGTGGGGAGCACAAGGCCCTGCTGGCAACTGTGCACCAACAAACAGCAGGACACCACTGACTGACATCCTGAGAGACAACTTACACTCCCTGCAACGCAAGCACGTTCCATGGTGGGATAACTGACTGGCTGGGTGGGTGGGAAGGAGGGCCGGCTGTCAACCAAACACAACCAATGCAGACCATGTTCACACCCCAGAAAATACATAGAAATGCCCAAATAATGCAGGACAATGTGCCACACCAATATCAACCCCTGACTGTGACGACTTAGGACAATGCAATGTACAGGCCCGCACCCAGAGGCACAGTCACAACTGTCATGTGTGTCAACCATTGATGCCTGCAGAAACATAACATACATTGTTTGTGTCTCCCAAAAACAGGTGATGATGGGGACACAGCAGCAGACGCTGAGGAGTCCCAGTCCCAGGCTCAAGAGGATGCCGAGCTCACTGGCGTCGTACAGCCTCTGTCCTCCTCGGACGATGAAGAACAACCTGGCACATCCGGTGCAAGTCAACATGCAGCACCAGCAGGACCACCAGCTGCAGCACCAGCAGGACCACCAGCTGCACCCCCTGCACCCACCCCTCCACCGACTGTCACCACGAATACCATCCCTGCCGACATGGACAGAACAAGGAGCAACACCAGCACAGTGACCCTGGACCAACCTGGGGCCATGGACACCACCACCACCACCAACCCCCAAGGTGGACCAGGGTTATCTGTGCGTGCCACTGCACACACTGCACATGTCAGCAGGGGTGGTGGGAGGGTGGGAGACAGAGGTCGCTGCTTGCAGACGTTGCTGGTGTGCATGATGACCCACAACTGGTACGCATAGCTGATGCGTACCAGTCCAGCACCGGAGACCTCAGCCAGGTAGTGGGGCTCCTCAGAGACATTAAACAGCAGCAGGCTGCCCATCATGCCCGCTTGGACTCCCACATGTCCCACGTGGAGTCACACATGTCCCGTGTGGACTCACACATGTCCCGCGTGGAGTCCAAGTGGGATGCACTGCATGAGATGACGGCGGTGCACAGGGACATTTTACAATGCCTCCGCCAGATGAACAGCAACCAGTCCACACCTCCCTGTGTGCCAACAACATCTGGTGCCGAACAAACTGCAACTGCCACAGGGAGGGAGGAGGACTCTGGCGGAGAGTCCCCTGCACCGCAGCAGCCTGTACTTAAGGGCCCCCCCAAGAAGAGGGGTCGTCCGAGGAGGGAAAAGTGAGAGGCCGATGGCCAAGCGCAACTCCCAGGAAGCCTGAACCTGTTCTGGATGTCCGCCTTTGTGCACAGACTGTTCACCCTGTTGACGGCAACACTACTCCCACACATTGCATGGGGAGTACAAGTTGGACCAATGTGTCAGACAACTGTGGCCCCGATACTGGGGATCCTGTCTACCAGGACTTTCAATTCACCTAGGAACTTGGGATTGCAAGATTTATGTACAGCACTACCCATCCTATGCACTATTAACACAAATGTATCACAATAAACACACTAATACACCATACTTGCCTCTGTCGTGATTCCAACGTGGGTGCTGTTATGGGGATGATGAACTGCAAAATTACACTGTGTATGCGAACTGCAACAGCAAGGACAACACAGGCATGTGAGTACAGGCAACGTGACACACATGAGGGAGACACACCACCAGGGCTACACAACACATACACACCTAGGCCATCTGACTCATTGCCTACACTGATGTTGCCAGGGAAGACGGTGCAATGCACAGACACCACACCCATTCCCAGTTGTAGTCAAGTAGCCCACAGGTGCAGTAAGCAAATGGCAGTCAAATGTGAGACCACAGACAACGCACAACACAAAGTGAAGCACAGGTTTATTACACAGTTGCAACATGCCGTAACCACTACAGATGCAAGGTAATCCCACCTGGCAGCGGGCACACAGTCAACAACTGTAGACGGAAGGAAGTCCATGGGTGTGGCGCACATCACCTGTAGGGACACAACAGCTACCAGCCTGGATGTGCAATCACGTCGTCGGTGGACACAGTTGACCAAACGAATCTGAAAGTACCCTGTGAAGGACAGAAATGACACACAGTCAAAAGCAATGGAGTACAGGACAGAACAGCAAAACTCATGCACAATACATGTTACAAGATACCCACCCAGAACCAAGTTAGCATGTCAACACTGTTGGGGAGTACAGCCCACCTGTCACCACACATCGCAACACACATCCAGTCAAGTAGCCCATGGACACACTCCAACAGCACCAGAGCACCACCCACACATCATGCCAACTCACATCATTGACATGACACCTCAGGATACTCACATTCAGCTAAAGAAGTTGGTGATGAGCTGTGTGCGGACATCACCATCACCATCATCATCATCATCGTCACTGGCATCGTGGTGCAGGCCAGGATCCTCCACAGGTGGCGGATGTTGGTCATTGTCATCCTGGATGAGAGGCAACTCCTTCCGCACTGCCAGGTTGTGGAGCATGCAGCAGACGATGATAATCTTGCACACTTTCACAGGGGCATATGGGAGGGACCCTCCGGTCTTGTCCAGGCAGCGGAAGCGGCTCTTCAGGAGACCAAAGGTCCGCTCAATCACTCTCCTGGTCCGACCATGTGCCTCATTGTAGCGCATCTGGGCTGGTGTCACAGGGTTCCTGAGGGGTGTCAGCAACCACGGCATGTTGGGGTATCCCGAGTCACCTACGGACAGACAAGTGCACATTAGCTGACTTGGAAAAGTGGGCGGAATACTACAGATCAGATCACACACAATGGCACAAAGTCAGTACACACCGACAAGCCAGGCACGCTGGTTCTGCATCTGTGCCATCATCCTGGGGATGCGACTACTCCTCATCACAAAGGCATCGTGTGCTGAACCAGGGTAACGGGCACACACGTGTGTGATGGTCATGTCTGCAAGACACACCACCAGTGCATTGACCGAGTGGTAGTGCTTGCGGTTCCTGTAGGCCTGCTCCTGGGCCTGTGGTGGTACCAAAGCCACATGTGTCCCATCAATGGAGCCAATGACATGCGGCATCCTCCCCAGGGCATAAAAGTCACTCTTCACGTCAGTGAGTCGTCGCAGTCTAGGGAAATAGATGTACCGGTTCAGGAAGAGCAACATTGCCGCCAAAACATCGCGGAGCACACGGCTCAACATGGTCTGTGACATCCCACCAGCAGTCGCCACAGTATGTTGGAAGGTACCAGTGGCAAAGAAGTGTAGGGCTGCCATCACCTTCACCTTGGGGGTCAGCGCTGTAGGATACGGCCGGCCAGGCTGCAAATGTGGGGACAACTGCACTGCCAAATCCTCAATCAGCTGCCTGGTGAAGCGGTACCGTCGGATGCTGTCCCGTTCCACCATCGTTGCCAGGTCTGGGAATGGTCGATGGACAGCAGGAGCCCTGCAGTGCAGAGGAGAAGTAAGCAAGATTGTCAGTCACCCCACATATGCGGCATTGAACACACTCAAGATCCCAACATACATCATTATGAGGCACAACTACATGAAGTGTGCAGTACCGGAAGGACATGTATGGTACATACATGGCCAACATCTGTCAACACGGTCCAACAGGTGGCATCAATTAGTCCCAGGTTGGCCCATTGGATATCATGAGGCCGTGTCACAGTTCCCATCTCCTGCTGCCGTGTCACAATAACCCCCCACAGTGACATGTGAGGACAGATGTGCCACAGGCACCACAGCTCAATGACAGGTACATTACCAGGGACCCTGTAATGCCACATGGACACTGGCATTACATGGAGTATCATGTATACACCACAGCAAAACAACCATGACCCCCACAGGTAGTGGCCCCACTTGCCACGGCAGGACAGACATGGACGTCTGTGACACACACGCACAACATCAGAGTCCATGCACACACAACGTGTATGTGGAGACTGTCTCCCATTGTGCACATGAAATCAGAGACATTGTAAACACTACATGCACAAAGACTGTGGAGGACCATCACTATTGTGCCACTGGGACACCCTGGCTCAAACATACCGTCCCACATGGGACTCACGGGGTATGTGACATGACATACACATACACCACTGTGAAATGTGACCATGGCACATGCACAGATATGAACAGTTGCACATCACAGTGGTCATGTACACGTAACACCCAGGATCCTGTCCCCATGAACACGTGCACAGCCTGGGGGTGGCTGCCAACAGGTGACACCCACAGGACAACATGTACACCAACATACACACAATAGGAAATGCATCCTTACATGCCTTATGACAAAGTTTGGACAGGCTGTCGTGATGTAGGTGTGCCCCTCACTCCCTGGGAGCTATCTGTGGCTGGCATATGTCCATCTGAGACAGGCATGCTGACATATGCCAGTCACATGTACAGTGATGCGTTGTACTGCAATGGACCGATCGGTGCCTCCGGCCGGCCCATTGCATTCAATGTGTGCGGGTACGCGTTGTACCCCTGTGCGCGTTGTACCGCAATGGACCGATCGGTGCCTCCGGCCGGCCCATTGCATTCAATGTGTGCGGGTACGCGTTGTACCCCTGTGCGCGTTGAACTGCAAT
The DNA here is from genome assembly GCA_963921515.1 of Calotriton arnoldi. Classification (NCBI taxonomy): domain Eukaryota; kingdom Metazoa; phylum Chordata; class Amphibia; order Caudata; family Salamandridae; genus Calotriton; species Calotriton arnoldi. The sequence continues at coordinate 554,998 of CAWUFW010009111.1, forward strand.
GGACCGATCGGTGCCTCCGGCCGGCCCATTGCATTCAATGTGTGCGGGTACGCGTTGTACCCCTGTGCGCGTTGAACTGCAATGGACCGATCGGTGCCTCCGGCCGGCCCATTGCATTCAATGTGTGCGGGTACGCGTTGTACCCCTGTGCGCGTTGTACCGCAATGGACCGATCGGTGCGCACCCATTGACAATGGGCTTGCCTGGCAACGGACGCGTTTTCGAATTTCGAACGAGTCGGTTGCTGTAAATTCAGTTGGTCACCCACAACAATGTTGCAAAATCATGTATGTCATGAAGTTGAAGATTTGAAGGATGCTGTGGGCGTGTTTTGGTGCTGCTATTCCATGGATTGGCCAGATTCAGAAGATGCAAACGACTTGGACCTATCACTTTGGACACAAGGGACAGTATCTGCCTCTCCAGCACATATATATTGCTGGCTGTTCCCCTGAGAGCTCACTTGCCTGCACTACATGCTCCAGGACGACATCTGCCACTGCACTGCTGCTGTCTCTGCCCCTCTGGACCCTGCAATGGCACGTACTGTGGAGAGAGCCCCAGCCTTCAGCCTTGAAGAGAACCAGGCCCTGCTGGACAGCCTACTTCCACAGTACAGCAAGCTGTATGGGACACCAGGGGAGCAGGTGAGTGTTCTGTGCACTGCCTTTCTGAATGTGCATTTTGTGTGACTAGCAAGGCTGAGAGTCTGCACGCCACTGGCTAGCAGGCTCACTGAGTAGTTGTCACCCCCCATAGTGTGTAGTGACTTGCACTGGACAGGTATGGTGCAGTGACAGTGCATTTGAACATGGTTTTACTTCCCATGCAATGATACCATGTAGTGACGTCTGGCAAACTGTCCATGGTCAGCTTTGCACTGCCTGTGTACATCATTTGCCCCTGTGATTGAGACATGTATATACAACTGTGTCATGCACGGATATGTTGCATGTGTGGTAATGGCCTTTTCACTTTGTCATCCTGACAGGTTAATGCCCATCGGAAGCAGGAAATCTGGAAGGACATCGTCCGGGCTGTCCGGTCCGTGGGGCGTCTACAAGCGCCGGATCCGCAACTGCCAGAAGAGGTGGCAGGACCTTCGGGGCTGGACCCGGAGGATTGCACGGGTCCAGCTGAAGCTGTCGCCTCCTCGCAGGAGGGGCGGAACACGGACCCTGACCCCCACATGCTCCAGATCCTGGCGGTGGTGTTTCCAGACCTGGATGGGCAGCTGAAGGCCAGACAGCAGCAAGGAGGGGTGAGTCAAAGACTGCACTGTGAACTCTGTATTACATGCTTTGTGCCCTCCTCTGGCCTGGTTCAACTGCCACAGTGCAGCAGTCATGTTGTTACAGGAGCCATGTCCCTCTATTGTGCACTGCCCACTGCTCATCTGATACCCAGGTGTGGCCCTTACATTCAGGGAATTGTGTCACTTGGGACTGTGTCCTTGCAGTTTGCTTCACTAAAGGTGGGGGACAGCATCTGTTTCCCTAACTCTGTTGTGGGCATCATGGGTGGGTCCATTGTTCACACAACGCCTGGGTTTGGACATGTGATCTGCGTGTTGCTTTGATATGCAGGTCCACTTGCTGAGCTGAGCCACCACATGTGCCTGGGGTATGTGGCACACGCCATGCAGCGGGTGGGAACAATGTTTGGGCCTCAGGAGTGTGCAGATTACGTGTGTCACACATACATAGCCAGCTATCCACTGTCCAGGGCACATCCCTCATTCATGTGGAGCAGGACAGTCATGCCTACTCCAGGCCATGCAATGCACTCTGTACTCCCACTCGCGTGTATCAGCTGACACATTGTGCACAGTGATTTGACCCCTCAGGTGTCTGCCTCTGTGTCAGTGTGCTGTGGATTAGTTGCCAGGACTGCTGGGGTGTTTCTTGGTAGGGGCTCAGCATGCCCCTGGAGATGTGACCATAGGAGACGATACTTGTGTGTCACATAGGTGTTTGATCAGCTGCCCGTGCAGACTGGGGTATACGAATGTGAAGTTCAGGCAGCTGTTCCCCATTCACAGCAAATTGTGAGGGGCTCAGGTTCAGAGGGTAGTGTCACATGTCTCCCATGTGTCCAATAGGTGTGACCTGGACAGATGAGGGTTAAGATGATGTGTTGTGTGGGGATGTACATGTGCACTTGTGCAGCTCCAGGACTTGCATTCCCCATGACCTACTATTGTGACACAGTGCATAGTGTTGTTGTCTGGCTGCCAAGTCATACATCACTGAGACAGTGATGTATGACTTAGCAGTCATGCCTCTGCCATGGCATGTGTCAACTTATTGGTGGTCCTGCAGGGGAGTGACATGTGCTACATGCACACCATAGTGGCGCTGGCTATCAGGACATGGGTGCATCATGGTGTCTGTCGCTGGTATGCATCACATGCATTTCCTATTTGACTCTGGGCATCCCTTTCATCCGGAAACCTGTACTGACTCAGTGGCAAGAGCTGTGATGTGTGCATGTCCACATGCCACACCGTGTCCTCTGCACTGTCCAACTACTGTGTACTTGGTGCATGTGTCCACACTGGGGTGTTGCAATCCAACAGACACCAGACAGATGGGTGCAAGGCCATGTGGGATGTGAGTGCCATGCTTGGCATCAGACTGACAATTGGCTTCTCCTGTTCAGTTAGGGCACTTTTAGCAATGTACAACTAATGATGCCAGGGCTTGCTCTGTAATGTGCTGTGCTCACAGTGGTGTGTGCGTTTGGTGCAGGTGACTGATGTCTGTCTGTTTCCCCATTGTTTGCAGATACATCCACGGCCACGGAAGGGGACAGCTCCATGGACCAGGAGGAGCCAGAGAGCCAGACTGGGTCAGCAGCCGAGGAGTGGTCGGAGGGACCCAGTGGCACGGAGGGCGAGGGGAGCCACACCGAGGAGTCCTCAGCACCATCCACCTCAGCTGAGGACCAGAGCAACTCGGAGGATGACTCCCTTGTGGAGGCGGGTGTCAGCAGCCACCACACCCCAGCTAGTGTTGCTGTCCCCGCCACCACCAGCACCACCACCGCCCTCCCATCGGCTCCCATTCCCCAGGTCCGTGGAGGCTCCCATGTTCGGGAGCGTGTCTCCTTTGGCCCAGGCACCGCACCCCCTGCCCCTGTGTCCCCTGCTGCTCTGAGTGAGGAGTCTGTGTACCTCCTTCGCCAACTCCATGTAGGGCAGACAGCCATGCTGAGTGTCCTCCATGCGCACACCGCACTGTTGACTCAGCTGGTGTCGTTCATGGAGGGCATCTCATCGGGCATGTCTGACCTACAGAGGGGCAACAGGTCCATGGACTCCTCCCTGACGGCAGCAGTGTCCCTCCTCAGACAGTCCCTCACCCCTCCTGCCTCTGCTCCATCCACACTCCCCAGCACCTTACCCGTCCCAAGCACACACACACCGGCACAGGAACACACCAGCACACACACGTCCAGCACACAGACACACACGCCACAAACTAAATGCACACGCACGCACAGTCAGGGGACTGAAACCAGACTCACAGGGGATGGGGCCCTGGTACACACACACGCATCCACAGGCACTGCGCAGTCCTCAGTTGCCTCTCCCTCCAAATCACCCTCCCTTGCCTCACCTGCAACCCCAAAGACCCAGCGCCTCTTCCTCAGTGACCTCGGCCTCTTCCCCTCCGATCCAGCTGCCCCAGCATCCAGGGGGAAGAGGAAGCCCCCACACGGAGCAGAGTGCCCCTCGCCCCCGGACACCCTCCCCCAGGCGCAGACAGACTGAGGCCCCCACCCGCAAGTCCCCCAGAGTGCTAAGAGCAAGACCCCGCCGCCGCCCTGCAGCTCAAGCACCAGGTCTCCTTCCTCCATCCCTCAGGCCCCCACTCCACAGGTGCCCCCACCACACCCTGCCCCAGGTTCCCCCACCCACAGATATACCATCCCCAAGAGGCTCCGGCCTTCTCCCCCTGCCACTTGCTCTCCCGGCACCACACCCCGCTGCGCTTGTCTGTGCCACTGATGTGGTGAGGGTGTCCTCCCCCTCTGTCCAGCCCACCTTGCCTGTTCCCCATTCTCCTCCCCTGGTGGTAGGCACTGCAGTGGAGTCCACTACCACCCTGTCTGACTTGGGCACTGCAGTGGCGGACCTGTCCACTCCATCTGCAGGGTCCACTGCAGTCGTGCCGGCACCCACATCTGAGCCATGCCCCCAGTTGTGCCGGCACACACCATGTCAGACACCTCCACTGCAGTTGTCAGTGGCTCTCCAGCACCCACCACCCCTTCCCTGCTTCCTCCTGGTGAGCCCTGATCCTGTCCCTGCAGTGCCTGGCCTACCCCCCGGTTGCCCCTCCTAGTGGATTGTCCCTGGTTTTGTGCAGGCATGTGTAGGGTGGCATCTGCCACTGTCACCCACTTGTGACTTTGTTGATGGACTGGCCATTGGCCTTTGTTTATGTTCTACCGGACTTCTACTTTTAATGCCACATATGCTGAATAAAGCAACTTTCTGTTCTCTAGTGCTTTTGCTTCTGATGTACATGATGTTGATGATGCTAACCATGCCCTTGCTGCAGTGATGGTGATATTTGGTCTCATGATAATGAAGTGTTACTGTGCAGGAACCCATGTGGTCCAGGGGGAATGTGTCCTATCCTGTGGTGTATCCATGTCATCCATAGCAGCATCTGAGGGTGTCATGTGTTCAGTATTTGGCAATGGGATTTCCTACTTAGATTGGCAATTTCACATCTGTGGCTTCCACCCCTGCACATCTGTTGTGCCTGCCATTGTTCTATTCGTCTACTTCCCTGACCGTGTGGCCATCTCCAGTGAACATGCAGGTTTGGGCATCAATGGGGAAGGACTCATCTGTGTTGTCAGTGCAACATTGCTATACAAGTGTGTTGGATCTGTGCTGATGATTCCGTTGGCACTTCCATGACCAGGCTGATGGGACGGGAGCCCTCATTTGGTGCTAATTGTTGATTGTGTGTCCCATTGCTGCCATGGTATGGTATCTGTTCACCTCACATCTGCAGTCTCCACAGGGTATCTGCATGTGTGTGCCCATTGGTGCAAATATGTGGGTCTGCATTCGGATGGTCACTTCTGTCATTGTGTCATTGATGATTGTTGACGGTGTCAGCCCCCATGGGTGTTGTTTGTCTGCACATGGCCAAAGTTATGTCTTATTTGCACTGCAGGATTTGGCTCCCCCAATTTATGTTGCAATGGGACACATACACTACTTTGCCACTGATGTGTTTGTTGTTCTGTGACCAGGAATCATCCATGCAGTTTGGCAGTTGCACCTATTACTTTGTCAACATTTACCTTTTGGTCACTGTGATGATGGGGGTTTGGACCCTATTGCCACAATGTTCAAAATGTGCTGCAGCTATGGACCCCACACTTGCCTTTTGGTCACTGTGATGATGGGGTTTGGACCCCATTGCCACAATGTTCAAAATGTGCTGCAGCTATGGACCCCACACTTGCCTTTTGGTCACTGTGATGATGGGGGTTTGGACCCCATTGCCACAATGGTCATGGCCTGCTTGCGTTGTGTGTGCCACACACATATTTGTGTGGCACATGTGCTAGGGGGTCACATTGTATGTTCGAAGTCATGTTCGGTGTTGTAGGCATTTGACACAGTCTACACACGCTTGTCATGGTGTTGGGGGATGTCTTCTTCTTGCATTCACTAGGTTGTGGTGTGCTGGTTGTGTCATGCATTGTCCATCCTATGGGTGGGGGTGGTAGTGGTGGTAGGCATCCTGCCCCCCCTGGCTAAGGGTGGTAGTAGTGGTAGGCATCCTGCCCCCCCTGGCTAAGGGTGGTGGTAGGCATCCTGCCCCCCCTGGGTGAGGGTGGTAGTAGTGGTAGGCATCCAGCCCCCCCTGGCTAAGGGTGGTGGTAGGCATCCTGCCCCCCCTGGCTAAGGGTGGTAGTAGTGGTAGGCATCCAGCCCCCCTGGCTAAGGGTGGTGGTAGGCATCCTGCCCCCCTGGGTGAGGGTGGTAGTAGTGGTAGGCATCCTGCCCCCTGGCTAAGGGTGGTAGTAGTGGTAGGCATCCTGCCCCCTGGGTGAGGGTGGTAGTAGTGGTAGGCAACCTGCCCCCTGGGTGAGGGTGGTAGTAGTGGTAGGCATCCTGCCCCCTGGGTGAGGGTGGTAGTAGTGGTAGGCATCCTGCCCCCTGGCTAAGGGTGGTAGTAGTGGTAGGCATCCTGCCCCCTGGCTAAGGGTGGTAGTATTGGTAGGCATCCAGCCCCCTGGCTAAGGGTGGTGGTAGGCATCCTGCCCCCTGGCTAAGGGTGGTAGTAGTGGTAGGCATCCAGCCCCCCTGGCTAAGGGTGGTAGTAGTGGTAGGCATCCTGCCCCCCCTGGCTAAGGGTGGTAGTAGTGGTAGGCATCCAGCCCCCCCTGGGTAAGGGTGGTAGTGGTGGTAGGCATCCTGCCCCCCCTGGGTAGGGGTGGTGGTGCGCATTCAGGCCCCTGTGTGCATATGTGGCATTGGTGATGGGCATCCCGCCCCTATGGTGCTGCTGTTGCAAGTATATTCTGCATCCATCTGTGTGTGTATGATGTGTCGTGTACGTGTTGTATGTGTTTTGTGGTTGGTGTCCTGCCCCCCCTGGGTGAGGGTGGTAGTAGTGGTAGGCATCCTGCCCCCCCTGTCTAAGGGTGGTAGTAGTGGTAGGCATCCTGCCCCCCCTGGGTGAGGGTGGTAGTAGTGGTAGGCAACCTGCCCCCTGGGTGAGGGTGGTAGTAGTGGTAGGCATCCTGCCCCCCTGGGTGAGGGTGGTAGTAGTGGTAGGCATCCTGCCCCCCTGGCTAAGGGTGGTAGTAGTGGTAGGCATCCTGCCCCCTGGCTAAGGGTGGTAGTATTGGTAGGCATCCAGCCCCCCTGGCTAAGGGTGGTGGTAGGCATCCTGCCCCCCTGGCTAAGGGTGGTAGTAGTGGTAGGCATCCAGCCCCCCTGGCTAAGGGTGGTAGTAGTGGTAGGCATCCTGCCCCCTGGCTAAGGGTGGTAGTAGTGGTAGGCATCCAGCCCCCCTGGCTAAGGGTGGTGGTGAGGCATCTTGCCCCCTGGCTAAGGGTGGTAGTAGTGGTAGGCATCCTGCCCCCTGGGTGAGGGTGGTAGTAGTGGTAGGCATCCTGCCCCCTGGGTGAGGGTGGTAGTAGTGGTAGGCATCCTGCCCCCTGGGTGAGGGTGGTAGTAGTGGTAGGCATCCTGCCCCCTGGCTAAGGGTGGTAGTAGTGGTAGGCATCCTGCCCCCCCTGGCTAAGGGTGGTAGTAGTGGTAGGCATCCAGCCCCCCCTGGCTAAGGGTGTTAGTAGTGGTAGGCATCCAGCCCCCCCTTGGTAAGGGTGGTAGTAGTGGTAGGCATCCAGCCCCCCCTGGGTAAGGGTGGTAGTGGTGGTAGGCATCCTGCCCCCCCTGGGTAGGGGTGGTGGTGCGCATTCAGGCCCCTGTGTGCATATGTGGCATTAGTGATGGGCATCCCGCCCCTATGGTGCTGCTGTTGCAAGTATATTCTGCATCCATCTGTGTGTGTGTGATGTGTCGTGTACGTGTTGTATGTGTTTTGTGGTTGGTGTCTGGCTTACCTTCTGCGCTGTACGCGTCCGTGCCTGTTCCGGTAGTATATGTAGAATATTGGTATGATCGGGACGAAGGGATTCATGGTTGGTTCGTGTCGTTCGTCCTTCTCGTTGCTTCGCGTCGTCCTCGTCGCTTCGCCTCGTCCTCGTCGCTGCCGTGTTCGTCTCGGAGCCGTGGTTCGTGTTGTGGCGCGAATCGGAGCTTATGTGCACCTCTCCCGGATGCTTTGACGTGCCGTGCGTAGCAACGGGTTCGGCACGTACGGAAAGCGCATCGTACTTGTCCGGCCGGACGGGGCTGCATTTTTCCTTCCGTGCGACTCGATTCAGCCTTTCCGGATTCGCCTCGGTCGGAGAACAGGACCTGGTTTGGGTGAGTACGGCTCAGCCGGATTCTTTGCTGTTGTGCGCATCGTACTTGCTCGTTCGGTGTGCTGTACGGATCGGTCGGGAAACAGGCTTTCGCATGGCTTTTTTCCCGACCGAATGGTGTTGGGTGCGCCTCCGACCGAGATCGGAATCGGCCCCTTTGTCTTGGAAGAGTCCTGCCAATTTATTGCACTGGGCTACTGAATGGGGGGATGTTGAGAGGTTTCTGCATTAGAAGATATCAAGAATTTAACAATCCGAAACAGATCCTTGGGGGCATTGGCTGCTTTAACCATGGAGGTTCCATAGTATGATGCTTGCGCCTTTTTGATTTCCTGATGATATTGACTTGTTGCCGTCCGATAGGCGACCTTTAGGTTTTCATCTTTTTCTCCACTTTCTTTCAAGTATTTTGCAGCCTTTTTTAAGGGAGAGAACATGGGCATTAAACTATGGTGCCAATTTTTCTTTCTTCCCCTTTTTCAAAGTCCTAATGGGGATAGTAGCATCAAGATAGTGACTGATACACTTTTTCAGTGAGGCATTAGCTGCCAAGGGATTGCTCACAAGTCCTGGTTTAGTTGAAGCTAGCACAGATAGTCAGATTAATTTATTTAGTTTCGACCATCTGCAGCCATAACAGGGAGCGTTTTTGTTATTCACCAGAGGCGGGGGCCTTCTAAGGTGAAGGAGATCAGGGTGTAGTCTGTCCAGGTCATAGGGCATGGAGCCTTAGTTTTTAGATTGGTTGCATTGCTAAAGACAGGGTCTAACATGTGAACTTTAATATGGGTATGCCCTATTACCCTTTGTGTTAGTTGCAGGCTGCCTAGGTATTGCAAGATCCTTGCAACCATGGAAGTGGATATTAAAATCCCCTAAAAGGGTAAAAAAAACAAGAAAAAACAAACATGTAACGTAGCTGGCTACGATCTCAATTAGGGATTCCATAAACGTAGTGCAGGGGCAAGGGTTCTGTACATTAAGATTCCTGACAAGGAGAATATGGGTGACAGATTTATAGTAAAACACACATTTTCACATTCTAGATAGGAAAGGGGTTGTAAGTGCATCTAAATGTTTCCTTTAAAATGATAGCAATACCCCCACTGTTTTTATATGAATGGTCTTTCCTGCGTATAAAATATCCAGGGAGGGGGCTAAATTGTTGTCCGGTGTGGAACAGTCATGCAGCATTATAAGGTGCATTCTGGAATGGCAGACACTGTTTTTAGACTCGTAAAGATGGAGGCACTGCCATGCAAATTGTGTTAGAGACAAGGGTGTAAAGGAGGCCCCTGCAGCCACAGCAGCGCAAGGTTGCCTCCAACTCTTCAGGTGGATTCAAGACCTTCACGTGGCCCCCATTCAGCCCAAGACCAATGAATATCTGTGAGATATGAGAGACGTAAGGGATCCTCTTCACATTCTGCAAGGGGGACTATCATTTTGTATTACACCACTGGATATAGGGCCAGATGTATGACCATTAAGTTTAGCGAGTCTCAAATAGCGCAAAATTGTGACTCACAATTTGCGACTCACTAAACTTAATGTACGACAGTGTCTCAGACACTGTTTGCAATTCCCAATGGGGTAGCAAATTGCATGCCTCATGAATATTAATGAGGCTGTCACAATTTGCGACCCCATTGGGAATGGCTAGCACTCCCAGGGATGGTGGCCTGCTGGGGTCAGCAGAACACCATGTCTGTGACTGCTTTTTTAATAATGCAAAAGAAACAATTGATGGATGGAATGCTGGACAATGCAAACATTCACCCCCAGTCACAACGATCTGGGTTAAATCCATCATTTTTGGCTCACCACACCACCCCAGTCCTTGTGACTGGGGGTGAATGTTTGCATTGTCCAGCATTCCGTCCATCAAAAATTTGCAAACCCATTCACAAAGGGTAAGGGGTCCCCTGCGGACCACTTCCCGTTTGAGAGTGGCTTACCACCCTTTTGAAACGGGTGGTAAGCTGCGAGTGCTTTGCGACCGCAAATGCAGTCGCAAAACAATCATACCAGCTATTAGGAAGGGACGCCCTTGGCACGCCCCTTCCTAATAGCGAGTCATAAACCATATTTTGCAAGTCGCTAATAGGTCAGAGACATGCAAAATATAGTTGATACATTGGGCAGACCTATTTTGCGCTTGCAAACGGGCAAAATGCCTGTTTGCGACCGCAAAAGACTGTCGTACATCTGGCCCATAGAACATAGACAAGGCAACACCAACAACAACGAACCAGGAAACACATAGGTTTTAACCTGCCATGGTGTATTTTTTACCATTTTAATGGAAAGTGTATATCTGAATCATTGACTGATGGAGACATTGGCAGAGAAGACATGTTACCAGGCCAACGCCTATTCGTTTATTGCTGTGAATGGAGAGCTGGAACATGCGGATATTTTATTTTACCTTAATACATAGAAAACACTTCTTAAGATTAACCGTGTGTAGAAATTGCACCTTAGTAAATAGCTTATTATAGATATGTGCATTGAAGATACTCAGCATTGAAGATACTCAGTGGCATGTGATGACTGTGAAATAGACAAGGGATTGCTTTCAAGTCAGAATTAGGGGCTTAGTAGTGTAAACATTAAATAAAATGTAGAGTTTTTGATATGATAGCATTGAAATGAAATGATAGGAAAACATGTACAGGTGCGATCATAGAAGGATAAAAAATTCACAAATAGACATGGCTGTGCGCAGACTCAAATTGCAGCGGAGGGATGGAGGTGGGAGAAAAAGAGGATGTGGAATGGGAGAAGATAGGAAGAGAAAGTTATCAATTATAGAAGGTCTACGATGAGGAGTATTTGTTAGACACCTAAGAGCAGAGACGGTAATAAATGTAATAATGAAGGATTTTCAAAAGTGTCCCAGTTGCATGTCTGTGAAAATGTGAGACCAAAAGATGTATTGATAAACTTAGGAATTGGCTTGCAAAGAAATGTGCATAATTAGCCTATGGGTCATTTAACCTTCAAGCTGAATTAAGAGGCTTTGTTATTGTATTGTAACACTTGTAAGAAGGACATACCATGGTTATAGCTAGCAAAATGCTAGTTGCCATGTCCTACCTTTTGCATGTTTGAAAGGTGAAGAGATATCAATATTAAACAATGATTTGGCCTTTGAGAATGGTTTTTATGGTTACAAATAATTAGTATGCCCAGGTACTTAGAAATCCATATTCCTCTGACTTAGGGTCTTATTACAAGTTTGGCGGTCCACAGGACCACCAAACTCGTGGTGGCGGTCCCCCCACTGCCACACTGCGGGCCCAGCTGCAGTATTATGAGCGTGGCGTTTAGACCTGCGCAGGACTGTTGCTATCGCTGGAGATCAAGGATTCCACGGCTGCATCGCCAAGCATAATAGGAGTTGCTTGTCGGTGAGACCGCCATGAAAAGGGTGCAGGAGAGGCAACAAAGGGGGCCCTAACAGGGCTACCTGCCGCTCCTGGACCTGATGGAGCATGCGTGGTAGCACATGTAACACCTCCCTGATTTTGCACCCCCTCTTCCTGCATGGTGTGGCATGTATTCCACACCTTGCAGGAAGGTGCAGTTGGCGCTCTGAGAGTGGTGGTCTGCATGTTAGGCTTTTCTATGAGCCTAACAGACCGCTGCTGTCACACCGCCGCAGGACCGCCCACCAAACCAGGATTTAACTCCTAATCTGGTGGGCAGTCGCACTACGGCTTAAGCATTTGCTGATATAATGAGAATATTGCCATTGGTCTGTTTTACTAACTTCTTCAATGGGATGTACTAAGGTCAAGGATAGTCGATCTAGGTGCTACATTTTCCAAGGTGCAAAGTTTATTGCTATCTGGAAGGGGAGGAAGAGAAAAATGGAAATAATGGGAGAATGCAGGGGTGAAAAAGAACGTGCAGGCATGAGATAAAGGAGCAGAGAATGTCTGATGTGCAAATAAAGAGGCATTAGGTAGAATCAAGATTATGCAGCATTGTTATTCGGCATTCCGACCTTTAATAGTACAGGTCGCAGGATTTGAGGAAAACTTTGGGCCCTGACCCATAAACACTTCCAGGAAGAGTAGGCCAAAATACCTTCTTTTTTAAGCGCTTTTTATGTTTGCTATTTGCAGCAAATAGTGCCAACAAGTTTCTGTGCTAAAATCCAGTTAAAGGTAAAGAGGTAGAAAGTCTTGCAAGAATATTTCTATGAAATTCAGAAACTGCCTTTTCAAAGTCGTGCAGCAGTAGTTCGATGACACCCAGAAACTCCTTGTTCAAATCCCTTCTCTTCGCTCGATGCAGAGTTTGAAAGACATAATGTATTTATTTATTGTATTTACTGAGTACAAACCATAATGCTGGGGCATAGGAACTCTAATTCAACTGATACATTTCAACAATATACACATTGCATCAAAGGAAGAAAATAAATAGGACAACAGAAAAAAGGGAAGAAATTAGGTGTAAATATAGAAGTAAAGGGATTTCTTTTCAAGCTCTTTCTGAAAGTTTAAAGTATTTTCTTCTGTTGGCCAAAATTAAGCTCTGGGACTTATCATAAAGTGACCTGTATGAAAGGTTTATGGGGATTTGGCTACACTGCTGAGCTTCAAGTGCTCATATCTCCTTGCCGGTGTGATAATACCTTCCTAATTCAGCGAACATTGATGGTTTATTGTTGAATGGTTTATTGCCCAGGATCCCTAGCTTAAATCCTCTTTCCTAAAGCCACTTTCTCTCTATCTCAGTGTCTGTATCACCATGACTGAGTGTCGGTGTACACCTATGTGGACCTTTTTCAATATCTATAACACTCTGTATTGGTGATTCATTTTTCCTATTTGAATGTTGGTGTTTTTCTGTAGCCAAGTCTCTAAACCTTGTCTCTGTGTCACTGATGTACTCTACATGCGAATATGAAGGGATGCATGAATGAATGTTTAGATGGTATCTCATCCCAGTGCATGTTAGACCTAGCATTTCTTGGCGTGATTACCCCTGACTTTTTTGCCTCTACCTCCTCTATTTTTGATGCTGTGATGGATTTCGTTTGACTGGCTTAGATGCTTTGGGCACTTTGCCACTGCTTATCAGTGTCAAAGTGCAAGTGCTCCCTGTGTAAAGTGTAGTGGTAATTGGTTGTCCATGATTGGTATGTTTGCCTTACTAGTAAAGTCCCTAGTAAAGTGCACTATGTGTGCCAGGGCTAGTAATGCAAATGCTACCAGTGGGCCTGCAGCACTAATTGTGCCACCCACACAAGTAGCCTTAAAGGGAGAACTCAGGCCTGCCACTGCAGTGCCTGCGCGCAGCTTGTTAAGCTGCCTTGTTGTCCTGACAAGTGCACCTACTTGCCAGGCCTTACCCTTCCCTTTCTATGCACATCAGACACCCCTATGGTAGGCCCAAGGTACTCCCTGGGCAGGGTGCAGTGTATGTGAAAGGTAGGACATGTACTAAGGTGTGTATCATGTCCTAACAGTGAAATACTCTCCATTTCGATTTTCACTGTTGAAAGGCCATCTTGCCCATAGAACAGAATGGGGAAGGCTGTGTAATATGTTTCCAGCCTATCTTCCCAAAGGCTTAAGATGGAGAGGTGAAGTTTAGTGTGCCTGAACTCACAATTTAATAACACATCTTTTTGTGAAGGTGGTTTTTGAATTGCGTGTTTAGAAACCACTCTTTTAGAAGTGGCTGGGTTTTTGTGCTCTAACATTTCTGTGTGTCTCTGCCTGGTTGTGGATTGACTGTCTGGATTTAATTGTGATAGGCTCTGGGGAATGTCTTGACCCAGGGGAGGAGGTGAGACAGCAACAGGCTGACCTGCATCTGAAGTGTAGGGGGGAGGAGTAGCCCCTGGAGGTGAAGAGGCCTGGGTTGCTGCCATAAAACAATGGCTCCATCTCCTGCTGAGTGATTAAGGATCCAGACCCCCACTAACAAAGGCAGAAGGTGTCACTGGCAGGGAGACACCCAGAACTGGTTTAGACAGGGGTCAGTGCCCCCCTGAACACATAGACTTCAAAGACATTTAGGGGTATAACTATGAGAGCTGAAACCCCTGGACTTTGGAATGGATCTGTTCAAGACTGTAAAGGATTGAACCTACTTCGTGGTCAAAAGGAACCTCTGCCAAGGCAGAAACAGCTGAATAGACTGAAGGAAAGGACTGACCCTTGCTGTGTGTTCTGGGGCTGGCCGGCAGTTTGCTGCTTTAACCAAGGAGAGGCTAAAGGGACTTTGCTGTGTGATGTGTCCCCCTGCTTGAAAGGACTTTGCTGTGCTGTGTCCTGAAGTAACTTAACCCCAAGGGCCCGAGGAGAGCTGGCTCCCTGTTGTGGAAACTCAGGAACACAAAAGTTTCCAGAAGTGTCTCAGCGACGCTGTGTGCATGTGCTTTTTGCAGCCTAAGCCCTTCGTAAGAATTGCCCTGTGATCGTGGGCACCTGGAGTCCAAGCGAGTCTCAGCGACGCTGTGTGCGTGTGCTTTGTGCAGCCTGAGACCTTCGTGAGGATTGCCCTGTGATCGTGCACACCCGAAGTTCAAGTGTGTCTCAGCAACGCTGTGTGCGTGTGCTTTTTGCACCCTGAGACCCTCGTAAAAAAGTGCCCTGTGATCGTGGGCACTAGGAGTCCAAGTGAGTCTCAGTGACGCTGTGTCCGTGTGCTTCGTGCAGCCTGAGACCTTCGTGAGGATTGCCCTGTGACTGTGCACACCCGAAGCTCAAGGGAGTCTCAGCGACGCTGTGTGCATGTGCCCTGTTGCAGCTGAGATCTTTGATATCGCCATCGGCCCAGAATCAACCAAGTTGCATCGGAGGCCCAAGTCGCAAGAGGAGGAGAGGAGAGTGAGGTTGCACCCCCCAGGTAACGTGTGTCGCCGCCTGGAGTGGGGTGCGGGCTCGGAGAGGGACGCTCTTGGCCTCTCCCATTCTTGCAGCACGAGCCTCTGCTCAAGCTCGTATCACGGCCTGTACGTGCCAAGGAGTGGCAGTACCGGGGCCGGAGTGTGGAGCTGTACTTTGGTTTACACCATACCCGTGTTGGGGGCATATGTTGGCGGAAGCTGTCCGCGAGTCAGTACGAGAGGCAGAGAGACCGTCTAAAGCACCGTGATCGGTGCCGAAGTGCCTTGCGCATTGCATTGTTTCTGCATTACGAACTACCTGATTGTTACATTGCGCATTGCATTGTATTGGCATAACGAACTGCCTGATTGTTGCATTACGCATCACATTAGTTTGCATTACGAACTACCTGATTGTTACATTGCGCATTACATTGTGTTGGCATAACGAACTGCCTAATTGTTGTATTACACATTGCATTAGTTTTGCATTACGAACTGCCTGATTGTTGCATTACGCATTGCAGTATTTTGGCATTACGAACTGCTGGATTGTTGCATAACGAACTGCATTATTTTTACATTGCCAAGTGCCTGATTCTTGCTTTACGAACTGCATAGCATTGCAATAGGATTGGATTGGATCACCTAGAATTGCTCATTAATACCGCCAGACTCTACAAGGGCTGGCTGGCCTAATAACCGGCCAGGAGGAATATTACAAATACGCATATGTTGGATTTTTATCGCGTGGTCTCATCGTATATCTTTTTATATAAACATATACTTGTTTTTCTATGAAACTCGTGTGGAGTCCTTTTGTGGTGTCATCATTGGGTCACTGAGAGCGTGGTTGCAAATACTTTACACATTAGCCTTGAAGATAAGCCTGGCTGCTCGTGCCAAGCTACCAAGGGGGTGAGCAGGGGCAAATCTGAGAAGGTGTCCTTCCTTTCCCTGACGTGGAAGCGAGGGTCCCTACTTGGTCTAAGGTACCTACCTCAGCCAACTAGGGAATCCCAGTTCTAACAGTGACTTTGTCTCCTTGTCCTATTGTCCTGTTCTCCTTCTCAGTGTGAGAAAGTGGTCTATCAGTTGGGGTGGACTGAGGTCCATCACAAGTAATAAAGGCACTATCCTGTTAGGTTCAGTTAACAGTTTCAGTATTTTGTATTTGAGCTCAACCATTGGTAGCTATGGTACAGAGCAGGCAGGCTTAAATTAGGGGAAATGTTTAAATCATTTAGAAGTACCAATACATTTAAAAAGTCAAAAACACAACATAATAAAAATCCCATTACAATTTATAAAGATTATAGAATAATCTAGTGAACAAAAGGACACAGAAATACCAAAATTTCAATAGTGGGAACTGGAGATTTGAGGTTTAGAACATTTAAGTAAAAATAGAACCAAAAATGCACTATGCGCCAATGCAGATCAACTGGTCTAGGTAGACCAGGACCTATGCTAGATTTCAGGCAGATCCGAATTGAGTACAGGTTTTAGAAATGGGGGTCTCTTGTTGGCAGACGTAGGTACCTTTGTCCAAATAGGGACCCTTGCTTCTAGTCAGGGTAAGGGGGATACACACTTTAGATAACCCCTGCTCACCCCATTGGTAGCTTGGCACGAGCAGACAGGCTTATCCCATAGGCAATGTGTAAAGTATTTGTACAAACACTCACAGTAACACAGTCATAACACCACAAATGGACACCACACCGATTTCGAAAAATAAAGTATCTTTATCTAAACTTAACAAGACCAAAACGCCAAAAATCTAACATACAAGTATTAAGAAAAATGACTTTCAAAAGGTTTTAGCAACTGAGTTTATAGAAAACTATGGATGCGTGATTTCTTGCAAAGTACCTGTTGTTGCGACAAAATTCACCAAGCCAAACAGCTGCAGCGATGAGAAGTGTCGAAAAACAAAGAGATACGTCGTTCCTGAGACCTTCGTGGATGCAATGCGACAGTTCTGCGGTACACAGGGGAGCAATGTGTCAGGTCCGGTCTGTAGGGAGAAGCGATGTGTCGATTCTGAGATGACTCCGATCCATGGGTGATGCGTCGGGGAAATCTTGCCGCACAGGGACGATGCATGGAAATTCAGGATGCGTCGGCGAACGATGCGGCGGCGAGCGGCGATGCGTAGAGCTTTTCAGCCATGATCCCTTGACGCCACAATTCTTGCTGCGGAGACAGGTGCTGCGTCAGTTTCAGCAGCGGCACGGTGGTGCGGGGAGATTTTTCTCGCACCACGGCGTTGCGTCAGAAAAACTGTCGCAAGAAGAGCGATGCGTCGATTTTCTTGTTGTTGCGTTGCTTTCCAGCTCCCAGTAGCAGAAACAACCTCCAGAGGCCACACACAATCACAGACACTCCTGGCAGGTCAGAACTCCCAGCAAGGAAGTTCAGGGGAGCTGGGGGTGAAGTCTAGGTGTTCCTGAGACTTCAAAACAGGAGGCAAGCTCTACTCAAGCATTTGGATACTTTCCTCAAGCAGGGGACACAGAACACAGCAAAGTCCTTCTCCTTTCCTTGGCAGAAACAGCAACTGCAGGCCAACCCCAGACACACAGCAAGGGCAGTACTTCTCCTCAGTTTCTCCAGCTCCTCTCCTCAGCAAAGGTTCCTCTTGATTCCAAAAGTAATCTAAAGTTCAGGGGTTTTAGGTCTAATACTTATACCCTAAAATGTCTTTGTTCTCTTTGTGCAAAGGTCTCTGAACCCAGTCCCTACCAGTTCTGTCCTCTCTGGTGCAGCTGCCCGCCAGGAGTTGGAGACAGCATTGTGTAAGGCAGACCGGGCCTATTCAGGTGCTAGTGAGAACTCCTCCCCCTACTCTGAATGCAGCTCAGATCTATTCAGCCCAGCACTGACTCATTCAGGAAAGGCAGGACACACATTAACCCCCCCGGTGGCTGTTTGAGAGAATGCACCTCCCCAGCCCCTGTCACTCCAAATCCAGACAGTCAATACACAAACAGGCAGAGGCACACAGAATGGTTAAACAAGAAAATGCCTACTTTCGAAAAGTGGCATTTTCAAACACACAATTTAAAAACCATCTTTAGTAAAAGATGTGTTATTAAATTCTGAGTTCAGAGAGCCTAAACTTTATTTTTCTATCTTATCCCTATGGGAAGATATGCTTGGAAAATGTTACAGAGCATTCGCCATGCTGTCCTATGGGGCAAGATAGCCTTTCAATAGTAAAAAACGAAATTGGCAGTATTTCACTATCAGGACATGTTACACACATCAGTACATGTCTTACCTTTCACATACACTGCACCCTGCCCAGGGGGGTACCTTGGGCCTACCATAGTGGTGTCCTATATGTAAGAAAAGGGAAGATTAGGGCCTGGCAAGTGGGTGCACTTGCCAAGTCAACATGGTAGTTAGCAAACTGCACACAGGCACTGCAGTGGCAGGCCTGAGACATCTTTTCAGGGCTACTCATGTGGGTGGCACAAGCAGTGCTGTAGGCCCACTAGTAGTGTTTATTTACTAGCCCTGGCATGCTTAGTGCACTTTACTAGGGACTGACCAGTAAGTCAAATATGCCAATCATGGATAACCAATCATGTTCACAATTTACGCAGCGAGCATATGCACTTTAGCACTGATTAGCAGTGGTAAAGTGCCCAGAGTCCTAAAACCAACAACAACAGGTCAGGAAAAATAGGAGGAAGAAGCAAAAGTTTGGGGATAACCCTGCAAAAAGGGCCATGTCCAACAACAGGTCAGATACTACCCAGGACCGACCCGTTCAGAGGTTGTACCAAGGGACTGAGGGTCCGATTTTGATTTTGACGGACAGAGTCTCCGCCTGCCAAATTTTGAGATGCCCGCCAGACCAGCAGACATCTCTAGCATTGGCAGGAACTATTGTCATAGCAGTTACAGTCAATGCATTGTAATTTTGACACATGGCACTGTCAACATGACAGCACAGCAAACTTACAATGGTTTTCGTTCAAAACAAAACCCAAAGGAAATGTCTACCATGGAGCAGGGCCACTTTGCTGTTTCAATTGCCCCTTATAACCTGGTTTTACTTGGCAGTGACAGACAGTGAAAACTGGCCAGGTGTTCGGCCACTCTATGTCAGGTGTGCTAAACTTCCGATGGCCCTTACTCCGGTGGACCGTCGGAGGTTTATGTCAGTGGCGGAGATGGAGTAGTCTCTGCCGTCGTCATAATGAAGGTTTGTCTGACTCTAAATGAGGCGGGCAGACTTTGAGTTTGGTGGAGAGGGTAGTTTGCAATGGAGCACTCTATCCGCCGAACTCTAACTTGGGCCCTTAGTCACAAAAATAGAAGCCAAAATCATTCATTGGGGCAAGCCAGCAGGCTGTATCGAAGGGGGGCTCCACGATGTCGGATAGGCATTGGACAAGGTCTCAGTGAAACTGTTGGTTTTGGCAAGAAAAGCTCCAATCAGGAAAAATTAAGATTTGACACCCTTGAAGTCCTCTTATAGGCCAGATTCTTTTGGCGCCTTCACCAGGTCAAGATTTCTTCCTTCGGACTTAGGGCATAATCTATATTTTGGCGGGCAGCCCATTTCTCCACTACAGGGACAGAACACATTGCTCCATTGCCCTAAGGGAGGTGTCTCTACCCAAATTTTGAAATGTCCGCTGGGCCAGCGGAAATTTCAAGCATGGACAGGAACCACAATCATGGTGATTCGTGCCAGTACATTTTTTTTTTTTTTTTTTTTAAATATTTATTCGTATGCATATTCTTCTTTGACATACATAGCAGTGCGCCTACAACCTCACGGCCGGCTGTACTTGTACTTAACATTACTGTTCCGCTCAGCGCTTCCCACATCCCGGGGGCCGGTCAGCGCTTTGCTGTTTCTTAACTTTATTGCTCTGATGGTTGGGTCTTTCTGCCATGTGTCAAATATGTTATATACAGTTCGAAACACTTTTTCTATACACCTATACCTATTTATTCCAAAAGGAAAACAAAAATAAACAAAAAACAACAACCAGTGAGGTGTCACATCAGTCTTTCACGCCTGGGTCTCTAAGCTTGTGTTCTGGCCCGACTGTGAGGTGCCAACACTGTAACCATTTCCCACCTGTGTCCACCCATGTTGCTCTGTAATCCCCGCCCGCGCTGACTGTCCACTCCGGTCACACAGCACTATCTGGACACGGCGGCTCACTCCACCCCCGCAGTCCACCCTGTCTCACTGGGCCCTCTTTCGCCTCTCATCACGCTAATGTACTAGCTTCCGTCTCTGCGCCTGTCTCTGCTTCTGTTGCCGCTCCCCGTTCCCGCCCTTCAGATACTTGGTGTATAGTCCCCAAAAATTCTTAGGCCTACTCCGCGGCGGTAGCAGGTCGCTATATGTTTCTGATTGTGTGCAGCAGTAAAGTACGTCTCGCGACCATTGCTGAGTCGTGGGTAAAGGTCCCCGCATCCAGCACATCGCTACTCTGCGCTTCGCCATCAACAGACCCATATCTACCAGTCTGCGAGCAGCTTTCGGCAACCTCCTGGAATAGCCCAGCAGTGCCACCATTGGGTCTGGGGGATCTCCAACTCCAGTATAGTGCTTATCTCTCGGAATATGTTTCCCAAAACTCGAAGACGCCCGGGCAATCCCACGCTAAATGCACAAAGTCCGCCTCAGGGCAGCGGCATCTTTCGCATGCTGCATCCTCTCGTAGGCCATACCTATGTAATCTCTCCGGTGTGTAATACAC
The DNA here is from genome assembly GCA_963921515.1 of Calotriton arnoldi. Taxonomy (NCBI): domain Eukaryota; kingdom Metazoa; phylum Chordata; class Amphibia; order Caudata; family Salamandridae; genus Calotriton; species Calotriton arnoldi. Next base: position 575,563 of record CAWUFW010009111.1, read on the forward strand.
TCTATTAATATATTTAAAATGGATCAGTCTATGTTTGCCATGCAGTGAGATGCGCTTCGTGTTGTTACAGCAATATGCCCACATGTCGTCATCAATAGCCACACCCAAGTCTCTCTGCCAGGCTAATCTTGCTTTGGTGTATTGGTTGGCTCTTTGGGACATAGCCATCTTATATAAGTTGGATACTATCCTGCGCGGGGACTTCGTCTTGATTAGATACGATAATTCCCTGATCTCCGGCGGTTCATCCATGTTTTCCCTAATTGCTGTCTAAGTGCGCTATACACTCTGTGGTATTGGAAACCCTGAAGTGGTGTAGCTGCTACCGCAGCATCTGCGACTGCTTTCCATTGTTTGGCCACTCCGTCCGAGAAGAGATCTCCTATCCTGTGAATACCCAACGCCCGTATCGCCTGTACCACCCCTCTGTCCCTGCATGGTGCCAACCAAACCACCCACTCCACAGGCGTGTCCGGGGAGTACAGTAGTGCCCCCGCCGTTTGCTGCAATATGCAGTGCCATGCGTGCCTCGTTGAATTAAGGGAATCTAATATGCCGGTCCTGCGGTCTACTGTTTCAAAAATTACTGCCGGCAGCGGGTGAGGGTCGGCAAACAGCTTCTCCAGCTTGATATGTGGTACATTATCGGCCCCATGCATCCAGCTGTGTGCCTGCGCCCCCTGTGCCACCCTGTAATATAGTTCTAAATCGGGTGCGTCCGCCACTGTACTCGAGGCTGCCTGCCCGCCCACGCCAGCTTCACCAGTGCTTTTTTAAGTCTGGCAAAAAAAGTGCGTGGAAGCACTATCGGTATATTTGCAAACAGGAACAGGAATCTAGGCAACACCACCATCTTCATTATAGATACCCTGCCTATTAGTGATAATGGGAGCCCGATCCATGTTTCGACGTCCTCTTCCAGCTTGTCTACCGCTGTTCCATAGTTTTCTCTGAGAACTACTTCCGGGTCTGTGTGCAGCCTAATGCCCAAGTATCTGACCGACTCATCTGACCATTGCAACGGAAACTCCATCTGGAATGGGGTAGTGGACTTAGTGAGTGGGAAAGCTATGGACTTAGCCCAATTCACCCTTAACCCCGATAGTGCCCCGTAGTGTACCACCTCTCGCAGGACCGGGGCCAGATTGTCCTCAGGGTCCCTCACATATAGCAGGGTGTCATCTGCGTACGTGGATACTATAATTTTACAGCTAGGAAATCTGACACCTCTGTGGCTATGATACTCACTGAGCGCACACGCCAAGGGCTCCGCGATCAATGCGTATAACGTAGGTGACAGTGGGCAGCCCTGGCGTGTCCCTCTTGTGATCGGGATGGCGTCTGTTACCAGGTTTCCAAGCCGGATTTCACGCGTTAGGGGCGTTGTATAACACCCCTATCATTTGCAGAAAGTCAGGACCCAGTCCCATTCTGGTCAGCACCTGTCTCATAAAGGGCCACTCCACGGAGTCAAAAGCTTTCTCAATGTCTAGGAAAATTGCTATTGCTTTTATGTCCTGCCTTATATGTTGCATTGTGCCAAAGATCGTGCGCAGGTTATGCATGAGGTTTCTATCTGGGACAAACCCAGCTTGTTCCGGGGCTACCAATTCAGGTGTCAGTAGGGTCAGTCGTGTTGCTAATATTTTCGCAAACAATTTATTGTCCACGTTTAACAGGGACAGCGGGCGGTACGACCCACACTCCTCGGGGTCCTTACCTGGCTTAGGGATAGCCACCAATATGGCCTCTCTCATTGTTTGTGGCATTCGTCCGGTAATACACATAGTGTCAAACAGTTCCTTTATGTACGGGAGCAATAGGTCTATAAAAGTCTTATAAAAATTCACAGTCTGTCAGACCCTGGGGCACTGTTTACCTTCATTCCCGCTAGGGCCTCAAGTATCTCATCTTTTTCTATGGGGAGCGAGAGAAATTCTCTATGCGCTTCCGATAAGAAGGGTAACCTTATATGCTCCAGATACGTCATTATCTCCTCCTCCATCCCTGTCGAGCGCGTAGCATAGAGGCCCGAATAATATTGTGTAAACCTTTTGGCTATGTCTGCCTCCTCCGTTAACAAGTCACCATCTTCCGAACGGATCGCGGTCACAGCCGTCCTACCTCGTCTGGCTTTCAGTATGTTGGCCAGCACTGCTCTCGGTCTGTCTCCTCCCCATACGCACGCGCTGTGGCATATTTTCCCAGGTGTTGTACCTCGTTGTCCGCTGCCTCGTGAAATTCCTCCAGCAAGTCCTCATTGCCTCTGCGTGGTCTCCTCCCGCTCCTACCTGACGTTGCCCTCCAGGTCACCCAGTCTCCGCTCCAGAAGTGTTAGTCTCTGTCTGATGTCCCGGAGTACCCCAGAGTGCTTAGACATGGCCACCCTCTGATATACACCTTAAACGTCTCCCATACGATCTGGAAGTCGCCCACTGACCCCACATTTGTGTCAAAAATGTTTCTATCGCCTCTGTAATCGCCTCCTTGAACAATGGGTCCATCAGAGAGTAGGGGAAGCGCCACATGAACGGGGAATAGTTTTCTTCGGGGTGGGCAAGGTCAACAAGATCGGGAGTGATCAGACAGCGTGCGCGGTAGAACCTGACATGTGGACTTCTGCGACACGAAGGGGAGGAGACCAGCCAATAGTCTATCCTTGTATGTAAGTTGTGATATGCGGAGTAGTGTGTAAAACCCCCCTCCACTGGGTGAAGTTCTCTCCATGCATCTAAAAGGTCCTCACTAATCATTACCCTTTCTACTGCTCGTGCAGCCGCTGCCGGCTTCCTTGGAGGTCCTCCCGACCTGTCTAAGCTCGGATTCCTGACCAGGTTGAGGTCTCCACCCCATATCATACGTGCCTTCCCGTGGCCGTGCACCGTGTTGGCCAGTTTACTGAAGAACTCGGGGCAGTCATAGTTGGGGCCATATACATTGACCAGTAGCAACTCCTGGGGACATCGGGAAATCACAAACCTACCGCCCGCGTCTGCCGTCAATAGCTGCAACTTATAGTCAGATCTGGGGTTAGCCCATGTCATCACTCCCCGTGCATGAGTCGTGAAACCGGCTGCGTTGATGTTCCCCTGCAGTCCTCTGGATCGCAACAATGGACTCTGTGTTGGGAGGTGTGTCTCCTGTAGGAAGGCAATGTCTACTTTGTGTCTGGTTAGGTAGTTCAACACCTTGCGCAGCTTGCAGTGGTCATTTAGGCCCCTTACATTCCACGTTAGTGCCCTGAAGGTTTCCTGTGGTCCCTGTGTGATCTCCCCCCCAGTCTTTAATCTACCGCCTGTCACGTGCGCCATAGTGGTGGGTATCCTGCTTGTGTAGTGTATGCAGTGTGATGTTCGACATTTATGTGGTCCTCACTAACTCCCAACAATAACAAAAAAACGAAAACAAGAACCTGTCCCATCCCTTCCCCCCTCCCCCCCCACTGCGAACCACCCCCAACTCGGTCGCGTAGCATCCCGTATAGGGACTTCCCACACCTCCCGCCTCCCTCCCCCAACTTAGCTGTCTGTAACGGTGGTTAACACTTGCGGGCGGAGGTCGCTCTGTGCGCTACTTCCAGTTCTGTGCAAGTTTTTTCCCCTTTCCTCCACCGCTCAGCTCAACTCCCCAGCGTCTCCCCTATACCTAGTCACCGTCCCTCCAAGCTCATGACAGCGTGTTATTCCTCTGCACAGTGGTCTCTTTCGGCCGCTCCCAGGTCGTCCAGTGTGTACTCCCTCTCCCTGTGCATTCGCTATGCGCTAATCTTCCGCCTATAATCTGAACCCGTTTTGCCCCTGAGCTGGATGCGGTGTGCCTCAGGACTTGCAGAAGAATTAACTATTATTGTCCGCACAGCCTCTGTCCCCAACAGGCTGCCCGTGTCCCCCCCCGGTGCCCATAGTACTTATCTACTGTACGCCACTGCATCTGTCTCAGTCCTGTTTCTCCAGCGATCCCCCGGAGGCCTCGTCTCGAAGCTGCCGCTCCGGGCTGTGTCTCTGCTCCTTATTCCAGTCCTTGAGCGCCTTCTGCAGAGCCTTCGGGTCCACGAAGATATGTGATCTTCCTTGTCTGTTCACTCGTAGTTTAGCCGGGTATAGCATTGCATAGTCTAACCCCAACTCTCGCAACTGCCTCTTAATTGGAACAAATTGTTTACGAGCCTCCTGGACTCTAGCAGTGAAATCCGGGTAGATTGAAATGGTCGATCCCTCGTACTGTAGGGATTGTTTTTCCCTCGCCACTCGAAGTGCTGCGTCTCTGTCCCGGTAGTTCAATAGTTTGGCGATGATTGGGCGTGGCAGTGCGCCCGGTGGAGGTCGTGGACCCAAGGAACGGTGGGCCCTCTCTACCACAAACATACTAGAGAACACCTCTGCCCCTAGCAGGTCCGTGAGCAGCTTCTCCACAAACCGTTCCATGTTCCCGGTTGTGGTCGTCTCCAACAGGCCCATGATGCGTAGGTTGCAGCGTCTGGAACGGGCTTCGAGGTCCTCCGTCTTGTCCTGTAGCACTTGCATGATCCTGCCAAGTTTTTGTGGTCCGTGTCCAACGTCGTCTGCGCTTCTTCAACTTCCGTTAGCCGCCTCTCGGACACGTCAAGCCTCTCCGCATGCTTGTCCAGCCGCTCCCCCATTCTGTCCATCCTGTACGATATTGCATCAATTTTCGCCCCTAGTGATGTGATACCGCTCTGCAGCCCTTTTTCCATTGCTAATAACAGACTTTGGATGTCTTGTCCTTCTTCTGTCGGGGGCGTAGTTCTGGTATCCTCTTCGTGTGTGGGGTCATGGGACTTGGAGCGTTTCTGGTCGAAGGTCAACTTGGTTTGCGACCTGTCCGTTTTGCCCATCGTAATCGCAGTAGTTGCGCAGTTATGCAGCGGTCTTGTCTCTGGTTCCCTTCCGCTGCGCGCCAGCTAGTATCGCCACCCAGGGGCCCTCTCTCGCAAATCAATCGTGGGCTTCCCGGCCCAGAGGCCTATGGCTGGTGGGTTACTGTCTGTCTTCTCGGCGGCGCGGTGCAGGTTTCCTCGCCTGCAGTCGCTCTTTGCTCTATTGCAATTTACCTCTACCCGTCCTGGGCGTGCACTACTAGGCCCTTTCCCATTGCAGCTGCGGCTATGGGTGAACTGTGCAGTGTCCCCACTAGCTTCTTTGGTGTCTGGTTAGGTAGTTTAATTGCTGCCCACGCTGCCCCAGGTTATCCAGTGCTGCTCCTACTTGGTGCTGCGCCCTGCGGACGGGGTGTAGTCTTCCCTCAAGGGCCCCCGCTGTATGGCTCGCCTCTGCCGTACTCACTGTCTATCCCTCGCCTGAGGCCTCCGGTAGCGGCTGCTCACCTGGACCTGCACCGGTCAGATTTCCGGCTGTTTCAGATGTCCACGGGTGCTTCTCAGGTATCGCGCTGTGCTCCGCGCTGCCCCTGCTGTTGTGGCTCCGGTGCACGGCCGCTCCCCGCTGCCCTGCTCTCGCGGTGGGGGAGGGGCGCCCAGGTGGTGGTCTATTCACCGTGCACCCTCTGTGTACTCCGGCTTTCTTTCTCTTCTGTCTCGGAGTCGCCGCCGGTCCCGCCGATCTACTCCCGCGCGCCGGCACTCAGGTGGCGTCCGATTGCTCCCTACCGCCACTCTCCATGCCGCACGCACGCTGACGCGCCTCGCGTCTTACTCTGGCGCGGGGATTTGCGGCCTTACTCTCCGGTTAGCGCAGCTGCCCTTGTACGGAGCCAGGTTGGTCCACGAGTGCCGAGCTTGTTTTCCCGGGGTGCGCCGGTCTGTCTGTCACAGCTGGGCTGCATGCGACGGTCACTCCGGTTTAGTGGGGGAAGGATATCTGCAATATTATTGTGCTGAGTTGTGGAGCTCCAAACTCAAGCGGCCATTTTCTTCGCGAGCCAAGCTCCGCCCATCGTGCCAGTACATTTAAGATTTGACGGACAGCTCCATTAACATGATGGAGCTGTGAGCCAAGCTTACAACAGTTTTTTTACTTTCAAAAATAAAATCCCAAAGTAGACTTTTCTTTTTGAAAATAAAAAAAACAATGTCCTTCTCACCAGGGGATTTTCCCCCATTGCGAGGGGGGCATTGAGCATTTTTCAGTCCCCTTATGGACAGGTTTTTCCTGACGGTGATGGGCATTGAAAAATGGCTAAATGTCTGTCCACCTAAATTAGGTGGGTGGACATACAGTCAAACCTCTGACGGCCCTTACTCCATTGTGCTGTTAGAGCAGTGTGAAATCGGCAGAGACGGAGTAGTCATAATTAAATTATGGTCTGCCTGACATATAAATTGTGCTCTTAGGGCCAGATACACGACGTGATTTTGCATGCAAAATCACTGTGGACCATGTACAAACACTATTTTGTGACTCACAAATAATTTCGACTCGCAAAATAGTGTTTTGCGACTCGCTATTAGGTCCCTTCCTAATAGCAAGTCACAAGGCATGTACCAATGTTTTGCGACCGCTATTGCGGTCGCAAAACTCTTGCAAATTACCACCCTCTTCAAGAGGGTGGTAATGCAGTCGCAAATGGGAAGGGCTCCCCAGGGGTCCCCTTCCCCTTTGTGACTGGCTCTAAAATATTTTTTAAGGGCAGGCAGTGGTCCAAGGGACCACTACCTGCCCTTAAAAAATGAAACGAAAACATTTCATTTATGTTTTTTAAATGCATCCCATTTTCCTTTAAGGAAAACGGGCTGTATTTTTTTTTAAAAACTGCTTTATTGACAAGAATTCCGAGACATGGAGGTCTGCTGAGCCCAGCAGGCCACCATGGAGGGCTAGCCATTCCCAATGGGGTTGCAAATTGTGAGTGGCTCATTATTATTCATGAGCCTCACATTTTGCGACCCCATTGGGAATCGCAATCAGTGTCTCTGACACTGTAGTACATTGTAAATTGCGCCTCGCAATTTGCGCCTCGCAATTGAGCGCAAATTGCGAGGCGCAATTTACAATGGTCGTACTTCTGGCCCTTAGTCTCTTTTTTGGAGCTTGGAATCATCCAGCGTGGCAAGGCTATGACTGTGTCTGACAAGGGCACCATGAGACCAGATTCCTTCCAGACAAGGTCCACCTGAAATAGATTTGTTACTGCAGAGAAACTCCAAGTGGAAGAAACCTGTTTCTTCAGCCTAGCAACATTGCGCTTTGAGCAGATCGGCTTAAAAAGTTTGGAAGGTCTTGAAGTCAAAACATTTTGAAAGTCCCAAATTTTCAGAGGTGATATGAGAAGTCCTGTTGGACACAGCCAAGGACATAGGACATCAGGAACATCTCTTTCAGGTCAAGACTCACACAAGCAGCAATCATCAGCAGGGTCCAGGTCAAGTCCAGTTGGAACTGGTCAGCTGGGCACTTCAGGGGAAAGGCCTCTTAAAGCTTGTTGTGGCCCTGTTGCTTACACAAGAGGTCAGCCAACTGACCCTTGGAGTCTTCATTGCCCTGGGTACAGGCCTCCTCACAAGTCTCAAACAGCAGGTGCAGTCTTTCTTCTGTTCTTCCACAGGTTCAGAAGGTTCTGAAGAACGTGTCTTGGTGTGCCATATTTATGCCTGGCACTTGCTTGTGGGTTTGAGTGAATCCTCGCCCCTTCCTAATCAACAGGGTAAAGTTCCCATTAGTAACCCTACCAACTTTTCCAGCATTTCCTGTATTCTCTACTGCAAACAATACCACATTGCTCCTCACTGACTAAATCCAAGATGGAAACATTTTTTTCACCTTGCCCACAGCCTGTATATCCACCTGGCAGCATGGTCACGGTAATGAGCAGCACCTCATTTGTTGTCATTCCAAACCAGGTCTGGAGGCATCATCCACCCCACTAGGTTTGATTTCTGACTGACTGGGAGGACAAAGGAAGGGGCCTGTTCAAGTGTCCTCTGACATCTGCTTGTGACAGGGGAGGCCACTGTGTATTAGGTAAGGTTGCTAGGCTCAACTCAACTGGTCTTCCCGCAAACGGAACAAAAATAACTCTCCATTCCCAGGGCATTACCTCTGCACTGGGACCAGTTGTAACACCTCATCAGGCCAACTCACCAGTTGGATGACAGTTGGTGAAATGCTACAAATTAGCCTCCAGGACTTTGAGGCAGGGAGAAGGTGATTTTTCTAAAAGTCTGTTTTCCTTAATTACCAAAATCCAACAATACCATTAAGTTGGACTTCTGATAAATATACAAAATAATCATTTAATAATTTTTAAGCTTAATTTTGTGATTTGCATTGGAGAATGAAATCTCCCAGGAAATGTTTGAGGTGGATGACATAGGAATCGTTTAATATCTGATTGAAACACCAACATGGTAATAGAATACCCACCCTGCTCCTCATGGGAACAGTCCATCCCAAACTACCAGACAAGGCTCCCACCTGAAGTTACCACAAGCATTCCCAGGCCACTTTCAACCTACTTAGGTCTCATCAGTGGGGTATAGGTTGAGCCATATGGCACAGAGACAATGGGACCCATGTCTGGGCATATTCATCGCACTTTGAGCATAAACTGCAACAACAATAGGGTGATGAATGGAACGCTTGAATTAATCTCAGCCACTGGCAATTGCTTGGGACACATTTCAGTCCATTGTTTTGCACCCACCATGCCACTTTAGACAACACTATCTGATTGAGACACAGTTTACCAAAAATTGAACTGTTGCTGTGGTCAGAACGGTGAGAAGAAGGAGAGTAGATTACATTGAGCCTTGTAGATATGAAGAAAGATAGCTAACGTCTGCCATCAGGCAATGGAAAAAGGGTACGATGGAGTTTAGACAGACACAGGATTGAGCTAGCTTATTGGGTAATCAGGCAGTGCCCAATGGGTCAGTCTGAGAGGTCAGTGTGTGGAGCAGTTTTGTAGCTGTTTATGGTCCGCTAGGCTGGGTTGTAATGTGGATTTCTATGATATTAAAACAAACATCGCCTTCAACAAACTCAAAAACACGTAGTCTTCCATACACTGCAAAACACTTCTACGGCTGTCTACAAGTTCAAAATTGCCCCCATTTGCAAACATGGGCCACATTTTTACCTTTCTAATTCACTAATGGAGGACCACTATTAATTTGGTGCCACCTATATTTTCTGTCCCAGTCAGACCCTGGACAGACATGGAAAAGATAGTATTCTATGAATATCTGTTATGCTTCCTCCTTTCTTTCCATCCTCTGCAGGACAAGCTGATGGATAAACCCACAAGAAGAATGAGTGCAATGGTGTTAAACCAGATTTGAATGAGAATCAGCTGGTCAAGTTTGCAGTTAACACTCATGTCATGAAACTTTACGTGGTTAGCTGTGGCTGAGTCACAGCTGATGAAGGCGATTTTGATATTGTTGTTTTACCTACAGAGATGTCAGTCCTTGCCTGGGGCGAATAACGGTTTCTCGGTGGGAGGAGTGGGTGGTCAGTACATTGTCAATCTGGACAGGTGACAATATAACTACAGGCAATGGAGAATCAGTGTGATGGTTGTCAGCCCTTCCGTTTGTAGAAGCAGAGGAGTATTTTAGAGATGAGCAGGTGAAAGGAAGCTTGAAAAAAGTGAGAGATTCATGTTTTTGGAGGGATCTGGGATTTGAATTGAATGAGATTGGAGGCATGAGTGTGAGTAGACGTAATTGCAAGTAATGGAGAGTGAAATGAATTTTGAATTTAGATGGCATGATGCCAAGTCATCGTCTCTGACTGGAAGATTTACATAACTGAATTAAATGTAGATATAAGCAAACACACCAATATTTATTTTGCAAACTACTTTTTCTTGATTTTACAAGTTGGAACTTTCTATTGCACTAAAATGCATCAGCTAGCATGGCACTCTATTAGAATGTACTGATGTGAGCAACAACAGGTTGTCTTTTTCACATAATGTGGGAAAATTACCTCTATGCCATCTGCTCCTGGTTATTATTCCTGTGTAGTAAGTGAAAGCTAATTGTTCCAATTCGTCAGCTGTGATAAGGAAGTGCGTTCCGTACATCGTTCTTAAATTATATGGCATATCACACTGTCTCTCTGCATGTTGTGGCATCAAAATCCAATGATCATTTAAAATACATAGACACCCTTTTGAAGGTCGAGTATTTCAGTTTAATATATTTTGTTGTGCTGTGTTTGTTAAGCTTTACTGCATTTGAATATTGTAAACTTCGTGTAAATGGTCTACGATATCTCGCAGAGCACATTCATCTAGATACTTAGAATGTAAGTGTATGATTTTCGATATAAGAGTTATATCATTGTTTCCGGTAATTGGCCATGTATGAAATCAAAAGTCTTACATGTGCACATTTTGTTTGTGATTTGTCACATGAGCAAAGTTTTATTTGTTTAGAGAAGGCAAATATAAGTGCTCGCAGACAGAGGCTCCAATGAGAAAAATCTGTGGGGCATATTTACAAGCCCCTTGCGCCACTTTGCGCCGCCGTTGCGTCACGCATGTGACGCAGCGGCGACGCAAGCTCATGCGCCGCGTTGCGCTATATTTACAACGTGACGCATCTAGGGAGATGCGTCACGTAGTAAACCCCTGCGCCACATGAAACCTGCGTCAGGTTTCATGTGGGCGTACCGGCGCAGGGGGCGTTCAGCGCAGGAACGCCTCGGAAAAGTGACGTAGTGAAATCTACAAGATTTCACGCAGTCACTTTTCCGACGCTGGTGCGTCAAATCCTTACGCCTGCTTCAAGCAGGCGTAAGGATTGACGCACCATGTTAGAGATAGGGAAGGTTGGAACAGTGCTGGAGTTGCGTCGCGCTTGCGACACAACTTCAGCACTGTGCCAACCTTCCGCCGGCAGATGCGTCACGCATCTGCTTATCCTTGCGCCACGATGCGCTGCTTTGTAAATGCGGCGCATCGGACGTGGCGCAAGGGTAAACTTGCGTGACGCATTTTCCTAGCGCATCCCTGCTGATATGCAGGGATGCGCCAGGAACGTAAATATGCCCCTATATTTGCAAAATAAAAGAAGTCGGAAAGAACAGTTGTGTGGCATTCTTATGTATTATTCACCTGCGATAAGCAGCCAGTACATCCCTAATACAACAAATACTTTGTATGAAGACAAGGCTGGCATAAAACTTGCGTGTAGCAAACAAGAGTTAATCATATTTTTGAGAGAAGAAAAGATAAGTACGTCCCAAGGGACTTTGGTGATGAGGCCCTAGATTAAGGCATTATTTCGGCCGCCATAGCTGCAGGATCTGTTACCATGCGTTTTTTTCCAGTGTAGCGACACGCTCAGGTAATATAATAGAGATGAATGTATATGAGCACGGATCTTCTATGCTCCTTCACTTATATTGTTCAGCAAGGATCTGAAACCCAGTTTCTATAAACAACGCCTCATCACATTTAATCATCTGGATGTCCATCACAGATGAAGAGTTTGAACACCCACCCGTTTCCCCTGCACTCCATCACCCACCCTCAGATCTGTCATTTCTCCAACCCTAACTGTAAGCATCACCCTTTCAACCTACCGCTACTCACTGTAAACACGTGCTCCTTAATGCAGAAACCAGAAGCATTGTGCATCAATATCCCAGCGACAGACAAGTTCTGACTCAATACTAGCTCCCATTTTAAGCTGGACTCCTCGTCTGTAAAATATCTGAGGTTACGCCTAACAGCTGCCATATCTGACTCTTAAGGGGTGAATTATCTGACTCTTAAAGGGTAAATTACCCTTCACTGTTGAAGTCCCTACATGGAAGACACCAAAAGTAGCATAATCAATACTTATCTTGTCTAGACCATGTTGCAACAGATATCATGATAATATTGCCGACTCTGTTGATTCTCTTTCAGACCTAGTCCATTCAAGCTGTCTGGCAAATGCCTATGTAAATCCAGAGACTCTGCATGGATTTTATCAGGGTGGCAAACATTTGACAGTGGCAGGTGAGGTAGGATTTAAATTGGTGTAAAGGGAGGCTCTAGGAGTGCCTCACCTCATGGTGTTCAACTGTGCTCCGCAGCTTAGTTGTTTCATGGAGTGGTCCAAAACAGGGATGGACTACCAGTGATGCTTCATTGATCACCCTCTTGCAGGGAGACCGTTTTGGGACACCTTTTGGTTAAGACCATATACATTGTGGTCTCCAGTGAAGCAGGGCCTTGATTGAAGCCTGTAATCTTACTGGGATTAAATTTGGTCTCACAAGCTTTCCGTCCCCTTACACACCCTCATTAGGAAACTCAGATTTCGGTCCAGGTATAAATAGAGATGGGGTTTGTGAGCAGCAAAGAGCAAGATGCCTAAATTTGGTCGAGTTCAAGAAAGGGACTCTGGAATCATTCCAGCAGATCAGAATATGGGTTATGAGAGTTAAAAAACGATTGCTATACGTCAGGCACGTGGTACTGAACCCAAAAGTAATGTATTCGGAATGCACCCACTGACTTTATTCGAGATACTGCTCTGGAACACCACTGACCGGTGTGCTCTACCGAATACATATTATATTGATCTAGCAAGGGAATTGCTACAGGGAAAGGACTCAGATTAGAAGACAGCTGGAAATAGAGATCACCATTATGGATAAACATTGGGACACTATATTTCACATGATGCACACACACACACACCCACGCACACACACACACACACACACACGTTTGCTGGAAGTGGAAGGCAAGATTCTACACCAGCTGGACTGGACAGATCAACGAATCCATAGCATGGACACACAGCAGATGGGAGCAGCGGGTTCACCTAAGGCGTGCCAATGGCAAGCCCGTCTGCACTCGTCTGTGGCCAGCTGATGCCAGGGTCCAGCCACTATGCCCAAACTCGTAACTATTCGCTAAAAATGTAAAAAAAACTTTCATTCAACAAGTTACAAATTAGACCCCACCGTCCTGCAACTATTGCACAAACCAGGCATCTCCAATACAGCCAACGCCATGCTAATCCCTACAGGTATAGAAGGCCGAACATCCAACATGAAATCTTCTCTCAGGAATAGTGTCCAAAGCACCAACCCTGACCAAATGATGATTTACTACTAAAATACATGCTCCATGGTGAAACACCAAGTAGAGGTTTTCCATCTACTAGACTATGACTCATATGAAATATGTTTCACAGAACAGTCCTCCACTGATATGCTCTCCATCCTCCATGATAACTATTACATTCTTCAAACTAACTGACCTCCTGGTAAGACCAGTAGCGGCATAGCAGCAGTAATTAAGGAAAACTTCAGGGTCTCCAAACTAACCGATTGAGACATCCTGGTGGTAGACAACCTCTTAATCAAACTGGAATCTCACTCGTCCCCCCCTTATCTGCTTCCTCACTTACTGACCCCAAGAATACATGCAGCATTTCGCTCAGCTTTTTTAAGAATCAATTTCCCACTTCTTCATTGACCATGCAAAAATACTACTAGTAAAAGATTTCAATTACTGAGCAAACAGCGACAAGGAAGAACATCTATCCACAGACTTCTACGACCCCCTTAGCAACCTAAATCTCAAGCAACATGTGCTTGCTCCCAATCACACCAAAGGCCACACATTAGATCAAGTCTGGTCCACGCACCTATTTCTGCCCAATCTTACAGTACCCCCATGCATTTTGACAGACCATCATCTAATTAGATTCTCACTAAGAGGACTATTTCTCCAATAACTACCAACCCAACCTGTATTCTTCTCTAGGAGCTGGTCATGAGTCGACCTGAGTTCCTATTATGACTCTCTGGCATCAACTACACCTGATCCAGACAGTGATATTGACCGGTACGGAAAGGCAATATCCGATTGGCTAACAATAGCCAGCGACACCCGTGCTCAGCTACACAAATTAAAACATACCAAACACCATTATGCCTCTGAATGGTTCACAGATGACCTAAATCTTTCAAAGCTAGAATTCTGTCTCTACTAATGCAAATTGCAGAAGAACTACTCCACAGAGCCTAAGACATCCTTTGTAAAACACATAAAAAATACAAAATGCACATCCAGTAAGCCAAAGCTGCCTTCTTTCAGAACAAAATCCTCTTAGCTGCAAATAAATCGAAGGAAATCTTTGGAATTATTTTCAAACTCTCTAATCCTGATAGAGTCACTCTACCAACCACCCCTCCCAGACTCTTTGCGTCACACGCAATACATATTTCATCAACAAAACTAAGATTATTAGAGAGAGCATTCCCACTATCTCTCTCTCAAACAGGAGCAACCTGGAAGATATAAACCCTGTACCCTGTAACCTGTATCCCTGAAATCAGTAAGGATTCCCTCAAGGACCTACTGATTAAAGTAAAATCAGGTTCACCAAACAATCTCTGCCCCCCTTAAAATCTTAAAAACTCTACATTATCCAGGATCCAGTCTTATCCTTTCTCAACCTGTCCCTCAAATCGGGTAAAGTACCCAACGCATTCAAGGAAGCTATAGTGGTACCCCTCCAAACAAAAAAGATGTAGAAACACTCACCTTGAAAAACTATCGCCCCATATCCCTCTTACCTTACCTGGTAAAAGTACTAGAAGCATAGTTGGCATGAAACCTCTGCGCTTTTATAGACGAGTCCAAATTTCTGGACCCATATCAGGCCTGTTTTCGCCCATTCCACAGAAGCAGTCATCCTCTCCGTGATGGAAGACATGCGAGAGGAACATGACAGTGGCTTCACCCAGGAACTGGTGCTCCTGATCTGTTGGTGGGTTTGGACGATAACCTCCTGGCGGACCGTGCCAAGACTGCAGGGCTGAGGGAGCGGGTGCTCAATTGGATCACCTCCTTCTTAAAGGACCACTCCAAGTCTGTCGCCTAACTCTGTATGTCTAACCACAACTCCATCTAGATTGTGGAGTCCCTCAGGGATCATCCCTATGCCCTCACCTCTTAAATCTATGCATTCGCTGTAAAAAGAGGAACTGTACAATTTGCGGATGACATGCAATTACTTTTCAGAATAGACAAATCCTACAAATCTAATGAGCACTTTCAGTCCACAATGCTGTTCATCCACGACTGGATAAACAGCAACCACTTGAAATTAAACTTGAAAAAACAGAAATAGTTATCACCAAAAATTAGCTTGAATAATGGACCGAATCATTCTGGTCACCCGAGATGGGAGCCCCCCACCTCTAAAAAAGCACTAAAGATTCTCATTGATGCCAAATTATCCATCAAGCTACAAATCGGGTCAGTGATTTCTTAATCTTTCTCTGCTGAATTAAGAACATTTCCAAATTCCTCACTCAGGAGGACCTTATCCATGCTGTCATGGCTCTTGTTCTCTCCAGGATAGACTATGCCAATTGCCTATACGTTGGCTTGCATAAATGCCTCATCAAAAGGCTTCAAATCATCCAAAACCAGGCAGCCTGACTAATTTATAAACAACCCAAATGGTGTCACATCACTCCCTTGATGAAAGAGCTTCACTGGCTTCAATTTTTAAAGCCAGTTGTATTTTCAAAACCCATCACACAAAAGCCCCACCTTACTCTCCTCCTGAATCCAGAAGTACACCACTAAACGCTCACTACGTTCTATCTATCAATGCCCAAATTCAAGAAGAAAAGATTGGGTGGCGCTAGATTTTCTGTCATCGCTCCAACCTGTGGAACTCCTTCCCTCTTGAGATAAGATTGGCTTCTTGCTACATAAAATTCAGGAAGTAATTAAAAAAAACCTGGTTATTTAGACAAGCATACAACTAATGCCCTGTCCATCTGCGAATCATCTTCTTGTCCCCAACCTAGCACCATGAAACCCTTTGATGAACATGCGCTTTATAAGCATCAGTAACATAACATAACAAGGTCAATTTCTGCTTGGATTATTTTTAACCCTGGGCGTAAAACTCAGCTCCGCTAGTGGAGCTTGCAGATTTTTAGCAACTCGGCATTCCGCATAGAACGCGGAGTTGTTGGAAAACTCCGCACTCCGCAACGGAGCGGAGTTTTTTTGTGTTCGCTGGCCCACAATATGTTTTTGCGTGCGCAGGAGCAATTTACCAGGTGCCTGCGATCGCCGACGAGATTTCCCATCCCTTCATGAGTGCCAGGAGATTTGGTAGCCAGCCGCATGGTCCCATGAGAGTGTGTGATCGCGAACACGTCATTCGGGCATACCATCGGGATTCCGGCAGAAGTTTTGTGAAGAACGCGATCCCCAACCCACAGAATCTGCAACCTGGCGAAGGTTCTCTCCAGAGCAGCATCAAAACCTTCTCGAAATGATGATTTGGATTAAAAAAACTCCTCAGATTGACATTTTGCTGTACTTTTTTGTGCAAGGAGTCTTTTTTCTTTTTTTACTTTTTTTTTTAAGAGGAAGGAAGTGCCCCAGAGTCTCCAACTTCCTGTTCCTGTCCAGCAGGCTCCTCCCAGTGCTTTGTCCATCTCCCGTTTACTTTTCATTTGGATTTGGAGCTGGAAGGATCACTCTTTGTGTCTGCTGCATCATATATCATTGGATTTGAGGACTTTTGAATTTGAGATTTCACAAGTAAGTTTGAACATTGGTGTTGTTTGTTTGATTGGGGCATTTGCACCTACATTTTTTTGTACTTTTCATATTTTTTAAAAATGTATTGTGGTGGGTGGCCTGTAGTTTCAGTAGGGGCCTATTTGTTTCTTTGTAAGTAATTTTTCTTCTTTTATAAAGGAAACATGTTGTACAGTTCGCTACATTTTCTCCAACTTTTTAAATCAATTTGCAATATTTATTTTATTTCACTAGCCCAGTAGTCTGCCAATAGGCCTTTCAGCCTGTAGGCCCGAGCTACTCACGGGTGCATGAAGCAACTGTTCCTGTGGTGTCTGTGGAATTTAAACATCATTTAGGGCATGGATGGCATTGAATTGAATTGCAACATGTGTTTTCTTTTGGTATTTCACTTTTTTTCATGTGTGGTTGTTGTGTAACTTGCAAACCTTTTTTAGCCCTGTGGATTTTTGTTTTGGCATTGTTGCATTAAATCTGTGTTGTTTAGCATGCATCCTTTGTCTGGCCAGTGTGTGAGTGTGTTTGTAATAGTGGGCCAGAATTTGCCTTTGCTGAGCCTCCCCGTGTGGCCGGGGGCAATTTTGTAAAGTCTGTGTTTATATAGGCCTGCTTGAGTTCATTGTTTTCCGGGCCTCTTGCTTTGCCTGCTTGAGTTCATTGTTTTCCAAGCCTCCTGCTTGTTGTGAGTGGCCATGTGGCTGGTGGCTATTTTGTGGTGGTAGTCAGTGTGCTTTTGCCATAGGCCTGCATGTCTTTCCTTTGTTCCTCTTGGCTTACTGCTTCTTGTTGTAGTAGACTGGCCATGTGGCTATCGGCCATTTTGTGAAGGCATCCAGTGTGCTTTTGCCATAGGCCTGCATTGTCTGTCTTCCCTTTCTTGTTGTTGTGGCCTGGCCATGTGGCTGGTGGCCATTTTGTGAAGGCAGCCAGTGTGCTTTTGCCATAGGCCTGCATTTTCTGTCTTCCCTTTCTTGTTGTTGTGGCCTGGCCATGTGGCTGGTGGCCATTTTGTAAAGGCAGCCAGTGTGCTTTTGCCATAGGCCTGCATTGTCTGTCTTCCCTTTCTTGTTCTTGTGATGTGGCCTGGCCATGTGGCTGGCGGCCATTTTGTGAAGGCAGCCAGTGTGCTTCTGCATTAGGCCTGCAAGCCTTCTTTGTGGTGGCCAAGCCTTGTTGTTGTTTTGCATGCAACTTGTTCTTCTTATTTCCAGCAAAAAATGCAGCACAGTTCACTACATTTTCTAATAAATTTGCAATATTATTGATTTGAATTGATTCACTATGTGGCCTAGTCTGCCAATGGGTTTTCCAACCAATAGGCCCAGAGCTACTGATGGGTGCATGAAGCAACTGTTTATGTGGTGTCTGTTGAATTTAAACATCATTTAGGGCATGGATGGCATTGGATTAAATTGCAAAATGTGTTTTTTTTGGTATTTCACTTTTTTTCATGTGTGGTTGTTGTGTAACTTGCAAAGCTTTTTTAGCCCTGTGGATTTTTGTTTTGGCAATGTTGCATTAAATCTGTGTTGTTTAGCATGCCTCCTTTGTCTGGCCAGTGTGTGAGTGTGTTTGTAATAGTGGGCCAGCATTTGCCTTGGCTGAGCCTCCCCGTGTGGCCAGGGGCCATTTTGTAAAGTCTGTGTCCATCCATATAGGCCTGCTTGAGTTCATTGTTTTCCAGGCCTCCTGCTTGTTGTGAGTGACCATGTGGCTGGTGGCCATTTTGTGGTGGTATTTAGTGTGCTTTTGCTATAGGCCTGCATGTCCTTCCTTTGTTCCTCTTGGCTTACTGCTTCCATCCATTGTCAGCTGCACCTCCCTGAATGCTGCATCCCACATGATGCACAATGCCAAACCGGTTCTGTTACATTTGTATTTTTTGTTGTTCTTCTTCTTCTTTCCTATCCTTCCTGAGTGTACAGTACACCATGAATTCCCTTGTTGTCAAAGTCTCACAAATGGCTACACTGCATTGTTATGTTTTTTTAATAACTGATGTAATAAATGTAATAATATTAATAACACTAACAAGTGTGTCCACACACTAAGTTATATATTATATGTATTTGTTTGTACTAGTAGTAATTGAACCACAACACTGAATGCCACATTTCACTGATGTTCTTCTTGCTTCTTTGCTTTTAGGTGCACAAAAGAGGAGAAGACAACATCACCCATTGTACTGCCAGACAGAAATCCTGCTGCGCATGATGTCACGTGACCTGTGACCACAGACATCTCTTCAACTTGTGCCACTGCGTGCTGCTGACATCTTGAAGATTGCGCCAAAGAAAGTTACCAGGTCCAGTACCAAGAAAGTTGCCAGTGAGAAGAAGGCACTGCCACTTACCAAGACCGGTATGTCGCCCAAGACCTTTTTTGGGAAACCAAAAATTGCACCTGCAGCAGCGGCGTCCGGGGAACAAGCTAGGAGCAGCACTCCCGCATCAGTGGACCCACCCCACCAACCTAGGCCCAAGCCCATGTCTGTTGCAGAGTCAGCCAGTCTAATCACGAGTCCAACGCCGACGAGCAGTAATGTTGAAATTGACTTTTTGCAAAGTAGCACCCAATCAAAGCAGGAAAGTCAGATAAGTGGGCAACAACGGCCACAACCACTGCCCCCAATAGTAGTTGTTCCTCCCAAAGTAGGGGTAGTTCAGGAGACTTAGCTTCCTGCAGAGGAAGAAGAGCAAGCCACTCTTTCAGAAGATCCATTGTCTTCCAGATCCCTAGCAAGGAAAAGGAGGGTTAGTCCATCAACTTCTTATGCAAGCCCCCCTTCTGATGATCTAGGCGCCACTTGGAAGCTACCTCAGTCTGAGAGTGAGAAACGCCACGAGACAAGGCTAGGGAAATGGAAGGTTCTAGAAAGCCTTAGAGTTATGGCGGTAGATGTAGAAGAGGAGGAGGATGACGAGCCAGTCATCATGGACATTAGTCCCTCCCCAGTGGAGACAGACATTGCCCCATCCCAAATTGCTGTGAGGGATGTGGCACGGATACCACAACACAGATGATACCACCAACAACACCTCCAGCTTCCATATTTTGCCGGCAGCGTCCTACATCCACCACAACCACCTCAGTAGAAGTAGGTACCGCAGAGAGTTAAACATCACGCCCACCTACCAGTTCATCCGACATTGCAAGTGGCACCAGCAGCGCCAGAAAATCGACCTCCCCAGTTTGGGACTTTTTTTTGGTTAGCAAGAAGGAGGTGAATATTGCTATACACTCCATTTGTAGATAAGGTGTTAGTCAGGGTAAGCTTGGTACAAACTATGGTACCGGAGGACAAACAACCCATCTGAGAAAACACCATTTGATCCAGTGGGAGGTGCACCTTAGTGGCCAAATAAACTGCACCCATTGTTGTTGGAGGTGATGAAGAAGCAAAAGATCCGATCACAGTGGAAGGTGAAGAAGAGGAAGACATTTTCTCTGGTACACAAAGCAGTCCTGTCCCAATCAGTGCAGTGGTACCGCCCACATCCTCATCAGCAACATCGCAATGGCACAAGAGTCAGGCTGAGACACCAAGGGGTCCAAGGCAAGAGAGTACCACAACGTAAAAACATGCATTGAGCCAAACATCTGGGGTTAAGAAGTTTCCTGCATCAGTGGCACCAGAAAAGAAAAAAATCCAGCCTATCATTATCAGCATCTTTAGGTCGGAGGGGCAGTATGAACGCAACCACCCAACGGCACGTTTATACAACGCGAAGCTGGCTAAAATGTTAGTGCTGGCCCTCCTCCCTTTTTCTTTTGTGGAAGGGGGGGGTTTTCTTGAATTTGTGGCAGCCATCTGCCTGAAATGGAAGGTTCCCAGCCGGTCCCATTTCGTCAGAGCTGCTGTTCCAGCACTAGATCAGGACGTGCTTGAATTGCTTGGACAAGCTTTGCAGCAGAGTGCTGTTCACACTATCAACCTGACAACAGACATGTGGACCAGTTGCCAAGCCACTGATTACATGTGCATCACTGCTCACTGGATCTTTTTTTGGGGGTTAGAGCAAAGATATCTGCAGCAGGTGTTGTTGACACTGCAGAGATTTTTAATGCTGCTCTGAAACATGCAACTGTAGCCATTTCGCCATGGAGAAATCTCATACTGCTGCAAACATTTTGGAAGACTTTGACAACAAGGTCTTTGAATGGCTGCAGCCAAGAGGGCTTAACATTGGTTTTATTACCACAGACAATGGCAGTAATATAGTTAAGGCCATGGCGGATGGTGGCTATTTCAGGGTCCTGTGTTTGGCGCACTGCATTAACATCATTGTTCAAGACTTTCTGAAAAAATAAGACTGAGTCAGCAACTTAGTGACCAGCTGTAGAAGAATCTGCACACATTTAAGCCATTCTTTTAAAGCCCGGAAGCAGCTGAGTATCATTCAACGTGATAATAGAATGCCAGTTAAAGCACTCATCCAGGAGGTGCCAACACGTTGGAACTCAACTTATTACATGTTTGAACGTCTGTTTGAGCAGTACAGACCAATCAATGAATATGTTATGCAAAGAGGGGATGCTACTGTGAAAAGCATGATCATTGAGATGGACCAATGGGGTCTAGTTAAATGCCTGACAGATATGCTACTTCCTTTCGAGGTCTTCACACGTGACTTCAGCAAGGAGGACTGTACTATGGGCCAAGCTATCCCATTGTTGCACATGCTACAGGAACAGCTGAAGTGGGTGTCTGCAATGTACGCAGGTTTAGAGGAAAAAAGAAGCATATGAGTTGGTGGAGAGCTTAACCCTTCGCTTATCTGAAAATACAAGGGTGCAAAGAGGCATTGTGTCATCCAACCATTACATTTGAGCCACAATTCTGGATCCATGGTACAAACCATTACTGCACACTTTCATTCCTTTTTCAGACGGGGATGTTGCCAACTACAAAACTTGGATAGCTGTGGAAGCCAGTCTTCTAGAAAAAGAACAGCCGGGAATTAGAGGCCAACTACTCCAGGGCACAACAAGTACTGCAGGGCAGCCAGCTTCAAGTTCAACTTCAGAGCCTGAGGGCAGTGCGGTTGGCTCACAGCAGCCAAAACCACCAACAACATCAACAACAACATCAACAACAACAACAAGAACAGGAGCATCAACCCCAAAATCAGCACAGGAATGGTTTCTACAGCAAGGGCTTAAGTCCAGTGCTGAGGCAAAGGCAAAAGAGGCCGAGCAAAGCGGAGCACCCATGATCATTGAACGGATGGTCCAGGCCTATCTGGATGACCCAAAAGAGGTCTACTTTGATCAAAACCCATTGCTGTTTTGGTATGGGAAAAGGCACCAATGGCCAGTGCTCAGCAGGCTGGCGATAAACTATCTGGCTTACCCTGTCGCAAGTGTCTCTTCTGAGTGTGTTTTCAGTGCTGCTGGTGACGTTCTGACAGTGAGAAGGACCAGTCTCTCACCCCAAAATGTGGAGACGTTAACCATGATCAAAATGAATCAGCACTTTATACCACTGGATTACACCATACCTGAAGTAGCACAGCAGGAAGATGATGACGGCAACTCAGGTCATGGAAGTAGTGTGTTAGGTGACCTACTTCTGGGCGAACCACCAGAGTTTGAGGACGAGCTCTACTTCCCTGACAACTAGGCTTTCGAGTTGACTCAAGTTACTTTCATTCTTTTTTGAAGCACCAAAAAAAACATATAGCTGAGGAACATCATTTAGTTTATTATTTGTGTGTGTCATTGTCTTTCTGGTTCACAAATCCATCCCGACCGTCTTACTCTTTTATTGCCGAATTGGAGTTGTAGCTGCAGTCAGTGAAGAAGTAACTACTAGTCCACTCCTAACTCTCCCTAAAGCCATTTACCTCATGCCAGACATTGGATGGATAATACAACAAATGTGAATTGTGTGCCTGCCTCCAAACCTGGGCCCTGACTATATATATCTTTTCTGAGCCTAGAGGGACTGCCCGGAAGAACAGGTAAATGATGGAATGCATTGCACGCTGAGTGATTGATGTTTGTTGTGCATGATGTCTACTATTCTGAATCTACACACAAACAAAGTGACTCAAGTTAATCTTTCCCTTCTTGTTGTTCAATAACAAAATTGTACTACTTCAGGCTGTTCCATTGCATTTTTGAGTTGGGACGAGTCTGGAGGGCTCACTCGGGAGTCGGGACACTGTTGGTACAGAGTTGGAAACCATACCATACTCGCAGTCAGAGTCAAGAGGCTCAGAGAAGATTGATGGAACGAATATATCAGGGCGTGAAGTGGCCTAAAGGTAAACAACAACACCAGACCAGACCTACATGTCTGTGTAGTGGTGGTGGTGTGAATGACATTGGTGCATTGATTTTTTTACTTAATTTGGAAAATGCTATGTTGCTGTGTGTGTGTGTGCTCAGTGCTACTGCTGTCTAGCACAAATTCGGAGCTAAGTGGAGGTTGGGTGGGGGGGCTGTTCCTGTTGGAGGTAACTAACTGCCGGAAACAGACATGATTTAGCCATGCCGCCTCTGAAAGTCTTCTTGTTGCACTCCTCCTTAATTATGTAGTTTAACTTTTCTCCTTGATTTTTCGATATCCTTTTTGTTTTTCCATCTACAGGCCCTTTACCCTGCGCCATACTGGGAAAAACAACTCAAACTTACCTTATCAAGCTGCATCCGCCAGGTACCCAAAATTGACAGACCGACAGTCCAAGGAAGGACCAAAAGGAATGCGGATATGCAACTGCAATTTTGGCAAAAATCTAATACAGTAACAGTATCTTCATTTGATTCATTTATTTTTTTCTCTTCAATCATTATGGCTGTGTGTGTTGTTTGTTTGCTTATATTTTACTCCTACAGATATTTTACCTTAATTTGCCAGCTTTCAAAGGAAGCCCGGTACAACAGAACATAATGTATGTATGCAACTTGGGTGTCTCCAGGGGTAGACAGGCAATTGCATAATTAACATACTGCCCTGTACTAGTCTAGTACTAATACTCATCATCATGCATGCGTTTCCTTTTTCTCCCTCAACGGATTTATGATGGTCAGCTGCCAAGATGAATATGTTGTCCATGTGCAGTGTTTGCCTTTGTCAAACCTTTCCCTCAAATCCCCCTTCCCAACCATTCATCAAAATCTAACCCTCTTCCCCCGGGCTGTGTGATTTAAATTGAGGTGTGCCTAAATCAAATTTACACAAAGAATTGATCACACACTTGCTGGGGCGGATGTGGTGAAAGCAACACTAACTCAAGGCAGGGTGAGGATCTTCTTCTGCTCTAAATATAAATATTTATAAATATATATATATACATATATATATATATATATATATATATATATAGCCAAACAACCCCTACTCCACGTGGAAGAGAGCACGCACACAAGGTAAGCTGGGTCAAAGGCATCTTTATTCCAAAGGGTCTCCTCCGACCCGACACACAAGAGGGACGCGTTTCAGCTGGCAAGCAGCCTTTATCAACCTAATGAGCGCCATTTTTCTTTCACCATTTATGCTGTCTCACAATCATAGACATAAAAAACATTACATGTTTCTGATTAAGAAAAAATACTCATTGCAAGAAATTGCGCCGCTAGTATGAGCACATAAAGTAACATCGGTATAATTCATGGTCACAAATTTATCAAACAAAGTTGATTAATAACGCATAATGCGTTGACATAAAAATATTACATGCATAATGCATCATCCAACCATAGAACTACACATGCAGAGTAATTGTATTTCTTTATTTTTTTCTCTTCAATCATTATGGCTGTGTGTGTTGTTTGTTTGCTTATATTTTACTCCTACAGATATTTTACCTTAATTTGCCATCTTTCAAAGGAAGCCCGGTACAACAGAACATAATGTATGTATGCAACTTGGGTGTCTCCAGGGGTAGACAGGCAATTGCATAATTAACATACTGCCCTGTACTAGTC